>CM039678.1:515141575-515807582 GCA_022496015.1 Hordeum marinum
CTGATGAGTTTCCATCCAGAACCCTAATACTTCGAAAGAGACTGTCCGTTGTGTACACGAAGTGCATCCAACTTTTGTTGTAACCCTCTCAACTTTTTAGCACATGCTATGTGGGTGAAATGATGATACCATGCCAAGTTTCAACAATTTCAGAGTTCATTTGTAGTGCTTTCAAATTTCAGGGTCATTTAGCTCAAAAAAATCAATAAATACATGAAAAATACCACATGAAGTCAGAAAGGTTTGAAAATTGATGATGTGGCTTTGAATGGTGTATTTTGAACACAGAAAAAGCCTGGAGTTCAAATAAGTTCAAGAAAATGAAATGCCTATTGTAACCGATGAGTTTCCGTTCGGAACCTCGATACTTCGAAAGAGATTGTCCGTTTTGTCGTAACCCTGTCAACTTTTTAGCACATGCTATGTGGGTGAAATGATGATACCATGCCAAGTTTCAACCTTTTCAGAGTTCATTTGTAGTGCTTTCCAATTTGAGCGTCATTTAGCAAAAAAATCAATAACTGCATGAAATATACCAAATGGTGTCGGGAAGGGTTGAAAATTGATGTTGTGGCTTTGAATGGTACATTTTGAACACACAAAAAGCCTCGAGTTCAAATAATTTCAACAAAATGAAATGCCTTTTGTAACCCATGAATTTCCGTCCAGAACCCTAATACTTCGAAAGAGATTGTTCGTTTTGTACACGAAGTGCATCCAGCTTTTGCCGTAACCCTCTCAACATTTTAGCACATGCTATGTGGGTGAAATGATTATACCATGCCAACTTTCAACCTTTTGAGAGTTCATTTGTAGTGCTTTACAATTTCTGGGTCATTTAGCTCAAAAAAATCAATAACTGCATGAAAAATACTAAATGAAGTCAGAAAGGATTGAAAATTGATGATGTGGCTTTGAATGGTGCATTTTTACCATACAAAAGCCAGGAGTTCAAATAAGTTCAAGAAAATGGAACGCCTTTTGTAACCGATGAGTTTTCGTCCGGAACCCTGATACTTCGAAAGAGACTATCCTTTTTGTACACGAAGTGCATCCAGCTTTTGTCGTAACCCTCTGAACTTTTTAGCACATGCTATGTGGGTGAAATGATGATACCATTCCAAGTTTCAACCTTTCAGAGTTCATTTGTAGTGCTTTCCAATTTCAAGGTCATTTAGCTCAAAAAAATCAATAACTGCATGAAAAAGACCAAATGAAGTCAGAAAGGGTTGAAAATTGATTATGTGGCTTGGAATGGTGCATTTTGAATACACAAAAAGCCTCGCATTCAAATAAGTTCGAGAAAATGAAATGCCTTTTGTAACCGATGAGTTTCCGTCTGAAACCCTAATACTTCGAAAGAGCTTGTCCGTTTTGTACACGAAGTGCACCCAGCTTTTGGTGTAACCCTGTCAACTTTTTAGCACAAGCTATGTGGGTGAAATGATGATACCATGCCAAGTTTCAACCTTTTCAGAGTTCATTTGTAGTGCTTTCCAATTTCAGGGTCATTTAGCGAAAAAATCAATAACTGCATGAAAAATACCAAATGATGTCGGGAAGGGTTGAAAATTGATGTTGTGGCTTTGAATGGTACATTTTGAACACACAAAAAGCCTCGAGTTCAAATAAGTTCAATAAAATGAAATGCCGTTTGAAACCAATGAGTTTCCATCCAGAACCCTCATACTTCGAAAGAGACTGTTCGTTGTGTACACGAAGTGAATCCAACTTTTGTCGTAACCCTCTCAACTTTTTAGCACATGCGATGTGGGTGAAATGATGATACCATGCCAAGTTTTAACAATTTCAGAGTTCATTTGTAGTGCTTTCTAATTACAGGGTCATTTAGCTCAAAAAAATCAATAACTCCATGAAAAATACCAAATGAAGTCAGAAAGGATTGAAAATTGATGATGTGGCTTTGAATGGTGCATTTTGAACGCACAAAAAGCCTCGAGTTCAAATAAGTTCAAGAAAATGAAATGCCTTTTGTAACCAATGATTTTCCGTCCGGAACATTGATACTTCCAAAGAGATTGTCCGTTTTGTACACCAAGTGCATGCAGCGTTTGTCGTAACCGTCTCAACTTTTTAGCACATGCTATGTGGGGTAAATGATGATACCACGCAAAGTTTCAACCTTTTCAGAGGTCATTTGTAGTGCTTTCCAATTTCAGGGTCATTTAGCTAAAAAAATCAATAACTCCATGAAAAATACCAAATGAAGTCAGAAAGGGTTGAAAATTGATGATGTGGCTTTGAATGGTGCATTTTGAACACACAAAAAGCCTGGAGCTCAAATAAGTTCAAGAGAATGAAATGCCTTTTGTAACCCTGATACTTCGAAAGAGATTATTCGTTCTGTACACGAAGTGGATCCAGTTTTTGTCGTAAACCTCTCAACTTTTTAGCACATGCTATGTGGGGGAAATGATGATACCATGCCAATTTTCAACCTTTTCAGAGTTCATTGGTAGTGCTTTCCAATTTCAGGGTCATTGAGCTAAAAACTCAATAACTGCATGAAAAATACCAAATGATGTCGGGAAGGGTTGAAAATTGATGTTGTGGCTTTTAATGGTACATTTTGAACACACAAAAAGCCTCGAGTTCAAATAAGTTCAAGTAAATGAAATGCCTTTTTTAACCGATGAGTTTCCATACAAAACCCTGATACTTCGAAAGAGACTGTCCGTTGTGTACACGAAGTGCATCCAACTTTTGTCATAACCCTCTCAACTTTTTAGCACCAGCTATGTGGGTGAAATGATGATACCATGCCAAGTTTCAACAATTTCAGAGTTCATTTGTAGTGCTTTCCAATTTCAGGGTCGTTTAGCACAAAAAGATCAACAACTCCACGAAAAATACCAAAGGAAGCCAGAAAGGATTGAAAATTGATGATGTGGCTTTGAATGGTGCAGTTTGAACACACAAAACGCCTGGAGTTCAAATAAGTTCAAAACAATGAAATGCCTTTTGTAACCAATGAGTTTCTGTTCGGAACCCTGATACTTCGAAAGAGATTATCCGTTTTGTACACGAAGTGCATCCAACTTTTGCCGTAACCCTGTCAACTTTTTAGCACATGCTATGTGGGTGAAATGATGATACCATGCCAAGTTTCAACGTTTTCAGAGTTCATTTGTAGTGCTTTCCAATTTCAGGGTCATTGAGCTAAAAAATCAATAACTGCATGAAAAATACCAAATGATGTTGTGGCTTTGAATGGTACATTTTCAACACACAAAAAGCCTCAAGTTCAAATAAGTTCAAGAAAATGAAATGCCTTTTGTTACCGATGAGTTTCCATCCAGAACCCTAATACTTCGAAAGAGACTGTCCGTTGTGTACACGAAGTGCATCCAACTTTTGTTGTAACCCTCTCAACTTTTTAGCACATGCTATGTGGGTGAAATGATGATACCATGCCAAGTTTCAACAATTTCAGAGTTCATTTGTAGTGCTTTCCAATTTCAGGGTCATTTGGCTCAAAAAAATCAATAACTCCATGAAAAATACCAAATGAAGCCAGAAAGTATTGAAAATTGATGATGTGGCTTTGAATGGTGCATTTTGAACACACAAAAATCCTGGAGTTCAAATAAGTTCAAAAAAATGAAATGCCTTTTGTAACCAATGAGTTTCTCTCCGGAACCCTGATACTTCGAAAGAGATTATCCGATTTGTACACGAAGTGCATCAAGCTTTTGCCGTAACCCTGTCAACTTTTTAGCACATGCTATGTGGGTGAAATGATGATACCATGCCAAGTTTCAACCTTTTCAGAGTTCATTTGTAGTGCTTTCCAATTTGAGGGTCATTTAGCAAAAAAATCAATAACTGTATGAAAAATACCAAATGGTGTCGGGAAGGGTTGAAAATTGATGTTGTGGCTTTGGATGGTACATTTTGAACACACAAAAAGCCTCGAGTTCAAATAATTTCAAGAAAATGAAATGCCTTTTGTAACCCATGAATTTCCGTCCAGAACCCTAATACTTCGAAAGAGATTGTTCGTTTTGTACACGAAGTGCATCCAGCTTTTGCCGTAACCCTCTCAACATTTTAGCACATGCTATGTGGGTGAAATGATTATACCATGCCAAATTTCAACCTTTTCAGAGTTCATTTGTAGTGCTTTACAATTTCTGGGTCATTTAGCTCAAAAAAATCAATAACTGCATGAAAAATACTAAATGAAGTCAGAAAGGATTGAAAATTGATGATGTGGCTTTGAATGGTGCATTTTGAACATACAAAAGCCTGGAGTTCAAATAAGTTCAAGAAAATGGAACGCCTTTTGTAACCGATGAGTTTCCGTCCGGAACCCTGATACTTCGAAAGAGATTGTCCGTTTTGTACAGGAAGTGCATCCAGCTTTTGCGGTAACTCTCTCAACTTTTTAGCACATGCTATGGGGGTGCAATGATGATACCATGCAAAGTTTCAACCTTTTGAGAGTTCATTTGTAGTGCTTTCCAATTTCAGGGTCATTTAGCTAAAAAAATAATAACTGCATGAAAAATACCAAATGATGTCGGGAAGGGTTGAAAATTGATGTTGTGGATTTGAATGGTACATTTTGAACACACAATAAGCCTCGAGTTCAAATAAGTTCAAGAAAATGAAATGTCTTTTTTAACCCATGAGTTTTCGTCCGGAACCCTGATACTTCGAAAGAGACTATCCTTTTTGTACACGAAGTGCATCTAGCTTTTGTCGTAACCCTCTGAACTTTTTAGCACATGCTATGTGGGTGAAATGATGATACCATTCCAAGTTTCAACCTTTCAGAGTTCATTTGTAGTGCTTTCCAATTTCAAGGTCATTTAGCTCAAAAAAATCAATAACTGCATGAAAAATACCAAACGAAGTCAGAAAGGGTTGAAAATTGATTATGTGGCTTGGAATGGTGCATTTTGAATACACAAAAAGCCTCGCATTCAAATAAGTGCGAGAAAATGAAATGCCTTTTGTAACCGATGAGTTTCCGTCTGAAACCCTAATACTTCGAAAGAGCTTGTCCGTTTTGTACACGAAGTGCACCCAGCTTTTGGCGTAACCCTGTCAACCTTTTAGCACAAGCTATGTGGGTGAAATGATGATACCATGCCAAGTTTCAACCTTTTCAGAGTTCATTTGTAGCGCTTTCCAATTTCAGGGTCATTTAGCGAAAAAATCAATAACTGCATGAAAAATACCAAATGATGTCGGGAAGGGTTGAAAATTGATGTTGTGGCTTTGAATGGTACATTTTGAACACACATAAAGCCTCGAGTTCAAATAAGTTCAATAAAATGAAATGCCGTTTGAAACCAATGAGTTTCCATCCAGAACCCTCATACTTCGAAAGAGACTGTTCGTTGTGTACACGAAGTGCATCCAACTTTTGTCGTAACCCTCTCAACTTTTTAGCACATGCGATGTGGGTGAAATGATGATACCATGCCAACTTTTAACAATTTCAGAGTTCATTTGTAGTGCTTTCTAATTTCAGGGTCATTTAGCTCAAAAAAATCAATAACTCCATGAAAAATACCAAATGAAGTCAGAAAGGATTGAAAATTGATGATGTGGCTTTGAATGGTGCATTTTGAACCCCCAAAAAGCCTCGAGTTCAAATAAGTTCAAGAAAATGAAATGCCTTTTGTAACCAATGAGTTTCCGTCCGGAACATTGATACTTCGAAAGAGATTGTCCGTTTTGTACACCAAGTGCATGCAGCGTTTGTCGTAACCATCTCAACTTTTTAGCACATGCTATGTGGGGGAAATGATGATACCACGCAAAGTTTCAACCTTTTCAGAGGTCATTTGTAGTGCTTTCCAATTTCAGGGTCATTTAGCTAAAAAAAATCAATAACTCCATGAAAAATACCAAATGAAGTCAGAAAGGGTTGAAAATTGATGATGTGGCTTTGAATGGTGCATTTTGAACACACAAAAAGCCTGGAGCTCAAATAAGTTCAAGAGAATGAAATGCCTTTTGTAACCCTGATACTTCGAAAGAGATTATTCGTTTTGTACACGAAGTGGATCCAGTTTTTGTCGTAAACCTCTCAACTTTTTAGCACATGCTATGTGGGGGAAATGATGATACCATGCCAATTTTCAACCTTTTCAGAGTTCATTGGTAGTGCTTTCCAATTTCAGGGTCATTGAGCTAAAAACTCAATAACTGCATGAAAAATACCAAATGATGTCGGGAAGGGTTGAAAATTGATGTTGTGGCTTTTAATGGTACATTTTGAACACACAAAAAGCCTCGAGTTCAAATAAGTTCAAGTAAATGAAATGCCTTTTTTAACCGATGAGTTTCCATACAAAACCCTGATACTTCGAAAGAGACTGTCCGTTGTGTACACGAAGTGCATCCAACTTTTGTCATAACCCTCTCAACTTTTTAGCACAAGCTATGTGGGTGAAATGATGATACCATACCAAGTTTCAACAATTTCAGAGTTCATTTGTAGTGCTTTCCAATTTCAGGGTCGTTTAGCTCAAAAAGATCAACAACTCCATGAAAAATACCAAAGCAAGTCAGAAAGGGTTTAAAATTGATGATGTTGCTTTGAATGGTGCATTTTGAACACACAAAAATCCTGGAGTTCAAATAAGTTCAAAAAAATGAAATTCCTTTTCTAACCGACGAGTTTCTATCCGGAACCCTGATACTTCGAAAGAGATTGTCCGTTTCGTACACGAAGTGCATCCAACTTTTGCCGTAACCCTGTCAACTTTTTAGCACATGCTATGTGGGTGAAATGATGATACCATACCAAGTTTCAACGTTTTCAGAGTTCATTTGTAGTTCTTTCCAATTTCACGCACATTGAGCTAAAAAATCAATAACTGCATGAAAAATACCAAATGATGTCGGGAAGGGTTGAAAATTGATGTTACGGCTTTGAATGGAACATTTTGAACACACAAAAAGCCGCAAGTTCAAATAAGTTCAAGAAAATTAAATGCCTTTTGTAACCGATGAGTTTCCATCCAGAACCCTGATACTTCGAAAGAGACTATCCGTTGTGTACACGAAGTGCATCCAACTTTTGTCATAACCATCTCAACTTTTTAGCACATGCTATGTGGGTGAAATGATGATACCATGCCAAGTTTCAGCAATTTCAGAGCTCATTTGTAGTGCTTTCCAATTTCAGGGTCATTTAGCTCAAAAAAATCAATAACTCCATGGAAAATACCAAATGAAGCCAGAAAGGATTGAAAATTGATGATGTGGATTTGAATGGTGCATTTCGAACACACAAAAAGCCTCGAGTTCAAATAATTTCAAGAAAATGAAATGCCTTTTGTAACCAATGAGTTTCTGTCCGGAACCCTGATACTTCGAAAGAGATTATCCGTTTTGTACACGAAGTGCATCAAGCTTTTGCCGTAACCCTGTCAACTTTTTAGCACATGCTATGTGGGTGAAATGATGATACCATGCCAAGTTTCAACCTTTTCATAGTTCATTTGTAGTGCTTTCCTATTTCAGGGTCATTTAGCGAAAAAATCAATAACTGCATGAAAAATACCAAATGGTGTCGGGAAGGGTTCAAAATTGATGTAGTGGCTTTGAATGGTACATTTTGAACACACAAAAAGCCTCGAGTTCAAATAATTTCAAGAAAATGAAATGCCTTTTGTAACCAATGAGTTTCCGTCCGGAACACTGATACTTCGAAAAAGATTGTCCGTTTTGGACACCAAGTGCATGCAGCTTTTGTCGTAACCCTCTCAACTTTTTAGCACATGCTATGTGGGGGAAATGATGATACCACGCAAAGTTTCAACCTTTTCAGAGTTCATTTGTAGTGCTTTCCAATTTCAGGGTCATTTAGCTCAAAAAAATCAATGACTGCATGAAAAATACTAAATGAAGTCAGAAAGGGTTGAACTTTGATGATGTGGCTTTGAATGGTGCATTTTGAACATACAAAAAGCCTGGAGTTCAAATAAGTTCAACAGAATGAAATACCTTTTGTAACCGATGAGTTTCCGTTCGGAACCTCGATATTTCGAAAGAGATTGTCCGTTTTGTATACGAAGTGCATCCAGCTTTTACCGTAACCCTCTCAACTTTTTAGCACATGCCATGTGGGTGAAATGATGATACCATGCCAAGTTTCAACCTTTTCAGAGTTCATTTGTAGTGCTATCCAATTTCAGGGTCATTTAGCTAAAAAATCAATAACTGCATGAAAAATACCAAATGATGTCAAGAAGGGTTGAAATTTGATGTTCTGGCTTTGAATGGTACATTTTGAACACAAAAAAAGCCTCGAGTTCAAATAAGTTCAAGAAAATGAAATGCCTTTTGTAACCGATGAGTTTCCGTCCAGAACCCTAATAATTCGAAAGAGACTGTCCGTTGTGTACACGAAGTGCGTCCAGCTTTTGTCGTAACCCTCTCAACTTTTTAGCACATGCTATGTGGGTGAAATGATGATACCATGCCAAGTTTCAACCTTTTCAGAGTTCATTTGTAGTGCTATCCAATTTCAGGGTCATTTAGCTAAAACATCAATAACTGCATGAAAAATACCAAATGATGTCGGGAAGGGTTGGAAATTGATGTTCTGGCTTTGAATGGTACATTTTGAACACACAAAAAGCCTCGAGTTCAAATAAGTTCAAGAAAATGAAATGCCTTTTGTAACCGATGCGTTTCCGTCCAGAACCCTGATACTTCGAAAGAGATGGTCCGTTGTGTACACGAAGAGCGTCCAACTTTTGTCGTAACCCTCTCAACATTTTAGCACATGCTATGTGGGTGAAATGATGATACCATGCAAACTTTCAACCTTTTCAGAGTTCATTTGTAGTGCTTTCCAATTTCAGGGTCATTTAGCTAAAAAAAGCAATAACTGCATGAAAAATATCAAATGATGTCGAGAAGGGTTCAAATTTGATGTTCTGGCTTTGAATGGTACATTTTGAACACACAAAAAGCCTCGAGTTCAAATAAGTTCAAGAAAATGAAATGCCTTTTGTAACCGATGAGTTTCCATCCGGAACCCTGATACTTCGAAAGAGATTGTCCGTTTTGTGCACGAAGTGCGTCCAACTTTTGTCGTAACCCTCTCAACATTTTAGCACACGCTATGTGGGTGAAATGATGATACCATGCAAAGTTTCAACCTTTTCAGAGTTCATTTGTAGTGCTTTCCAGTTTCAGGGTCATTTAGTTCAAAAAAATCAATAACTGTATGAAAAATACCAAATGAAGTCAGAAAGGATTGAAAATTGATGATGTGGCTTTGAATGGTGCATTTTGAACACACAAAAAGCCTGGAGTTCAAATAAGTTCAAAAAAATGAAATGCCTTTTGTAACTAATGAGTTTCTGTCCAGAACCCTGATACTTAGAAAGAGATTGTCCATTTTGTACACGAAGTGCATCAAGCTTTTGCCGTAACAGTGTCAAATTTTTAGCACATGCTATGTGGGTGAAATGATGATACCATGCCAAGTTTCAACCTTTTCAGAGTTCATTTGTAGTGCTTTCCAATTTCAGGGTCATTTAGCAAAAAAAACAATAACTGCATGAAAAATGCCAAATGGTGTCGGGAAGGGTTGAAAATTGATCTTGTGGCTTTGAATGGTACATTTTGAACACACAAAAAGCCTCAAGTTCAAATAAGTTCAAGAAAATGAAATGCCTTTTGTAACCAATGAGTTTCCGTCCGGAACACTGATACTTCGAAACAGACTATCCGTTTTGTACACGAAGTGCATGCAGCTTTTGTCGTAACCCTATCAACTTTTTAGCACATGCTATGTGGGGGAAATGATGATACCACGCAAAGTTTCAACCTTTTGAGAGTTCATTTGTAGTGCTTTCCAATTTCAGGGTCATTTAGCGAAAAAATCAGTAACTGCATGAAAAATACCAAATGGTGTCGAGAAGGGATGAAAATTAATGTTGTGGCTTTGAATGGTACATTTTGAACACACAAAAAGCCTCTAGTTCAAATAAGTTCAAGAAAATGAAATGCCTTTTGTAACCAATGAGTTTCCGTCCGGAACACTGATTCTTCGAAACAGACTATCCGTTTTGTACACGAAGTGCGTGCAGCTTTTGTCGTAACCCTCTCAAAATTTTAGCACATGCTATGTGGGGGAAATGATGATACCATGCAAAGTTTCAACCTTTTCAGAGTTCATTTGTAGTGCTTTCCAATTTCTGGGTCATTTAGCTCAAAAAAATCAATAACTACATGAAAAATACAAAATGAAGTCAGAAAGGGTTGAAAATTGATGATGTGGCTTTCAATTGTGTATTTTGAACACAGAAAAAGCCTGGAGTTCAAATAAGTTCAATAAAATGAAATGCGTTTTGTAACCGATGAGTTTGCGTTCGGAACCTCGATATTTCGAAAGAGATTGTCCGTTTTGTATACGAAGTGCATCCAAATTGTACCGTAACCCTCTCAACTTTTTAGCACATGCCATGTGGGTGAAATGATGATACCATGCCAAGTTTCAACTTTTTCAGAGTTCATTTGTAGTGCTTTCTTAT
Organism: Hordeum marinum; assembly: GCA_022496015.1. Taxonomy (NCBI): domain Eukaryota; kingdom Viridiplantae; phylum Streptophyta; class Magnoliopsida; order Poales; family Poaceae; genus Hordeum; species Hordeum marinum. Next base: position 515,152,108 of record CM039678.1, read on the forward strand.
TTCAGGGTCATTTAGCTAAAAAATCAATAACTGCATGAAAAATACCAAATGATGTCGGGAAGGGTGGAAATTTGATGTTCTGGCTTTGAATGGTACATTTTGAACACACAAAAAGCCTCGAGTTCAAATAAGTTCAAGAAAATGAAATGCCTTTCGTAACCGATGAGTTTCCATCCGGAACCCTGATACTTCGAAAGAGATTGTCCGTTATGTACACGAAGAGCGTCCAGCTTTTGTCGTAACCCTCTAAACTTTTTAGCACATGCTATGTGGGTGAAATGATGATACCATGCAAACTTTCAACCTTTTCAGAGTTCAGTTGTAGTGCTTTCCAATTTCAGGGTCATTTAGCTAAAACATCAATAACTGCATGAAAAATACCAAATGATGTCGGGAAGGGTTGGAAATTGATGTTCTGGCTTTGAATGGTACATTTTGAACACACAAAAAGCCTCGAGTTCAAATAAGTTCAAGAAAATGAAATGCCTTTCGTAACCGACGAGTTTCCATCCGGAACCCTGATACTTCGAAAGAGATTGTCCGTTATGTACACGAAGTGGATCCAGCTTTTTCCGCAACCCTCTCAACTTTTTAGCACATGCTATGTGGGTGAAATGATGATACCATGCCAAGTTTCAACAATTTCAGAGTTCATTTGTAGTGCTTTCCAATTTCAGGGTCATTTAGCTCAAATAAATCAATAACTCCATGATAAATAGCAAATGAAGTCAGAAAGGATTGAAAATTGATGATGTGGGTTTGAATGGTGCATTTTGAACACACAAAAAGCCTGGAGTTCAAATAAGTTCAAAAAAATGAAATGCCTTTTGTAACCAATGAGTTTCTGTCCGGAACCCTGATACTTCGAAAGAGATTGTCCGTTTTGTACACGAAGTGCATCAAGCTTTTCCCGTAACCCTATCAACTTTTTAGCACATGCTATGTGGGTGAAATGATGATACCATGCCAAGTTTCAACCTTTTCAGAGTTCATATGTAGTGCTTTCCAATTTCAGGGTCATTTAGCTAAAAAATCAATAACTGCATGAAAAATACCAAATGATGTCGGGAAGGGTTCAAAATTGATGTAGTGGCTTTGAATGGTACATTTTGAACACACAAAAAGCCTCGAGTTCAAATAATTTCAAGAAAATGAAATGCCTTTTGTAACCAATGAGCTTCCGTCCGGAACACTGATACTTCGAAAAAGATTGTCCGTTTTGGACACCAAGTGCATGCAGCTTTTGTCGTAACCCTCTCAACTTTTTAGCACATGCTATGTGGGGGAAATGATGATACCACGCAAAGTTTCATCCTTTTCAGAGTTCATTTGTAGTGCTTTCCAATTTCAGGGTCATTTAGCTCAAAAAAATCAATGACTGCATGAAAAATACTAAATGAAGTCAGAAAGGGTTGAGCTTTGATGATGTGGCTTTGAATGGTGCATTTTGAACATACAAAAAGCCTGGAGTTCAAATAAGTTCAACAGAATGAAATACCTTTTGTAACCGATGAGTTTCCGTTCGGAACCTCGATATTTCGAAAGAGATTGTCCGTTTTGTATACGAAGTGCATCCAGCTTTTACCGTAACCCTCTCAACTTTTTAGCACATGCCATGTGGGTGAAATGATGATACCATGCTAAGTTTCAACCTTTTCAGAGTTCATTTGTAGTGCTATCCAATTTCAGGGTCATTTAGCTAAAAAATCAATAACTGCATGAAAAATACCAAATGATGTCAAGAAGGGTTGAAATTTGATGTTCTGGCTTTGAATGGTACATTTTGAACACAAAAAAAGCCTCGAGTTCAAATAAGTTCAAGAAAATGAAATGCCTTTTGTAACCGATGAGTTTCTGTCCAGAACCCTAATAATTCGAAAGAGACTGTCCGTTGTGTACACGAAGTGCGTCCAACTTTTGTCGTAAGCCTCTCAACATTTTTGCACATGCTATGTGGGTGAAATGATGATACCATGCCAAGTTTCAACCTTTTCAGAGTTCATTTGTAGTGCTTTCCAATTTCAGGGTCATTTAGCTAAAACATCAATAACTGCATGAAAAATACCAAATGATGTCGGGAAGGGTTGGAAATTGATGTTCTGGCTTTGAATGGTACATTTTGAACACACAAAAAGCCTCGAGTTCAAATAAGTTCAAGAAAATGAAATGCCTTTTGTAACCGATGCGTTTCCGTCCAGAACCCTGATACTTCGAAAGAGACTGTCCGTTGTGTACACGAAGAGCGTCCAACTTTTGTCGTAACCCTCTCAACTTTTTAGCACATGCTATGTGGGTGAAATGATGATACCATGCAAACTTTCAACCTTTTCAGAGTTCATTTGTAGTGCTTTCCAATTTCAGAGTCATTTAGCTAAAAAAGCAATAACTGCATGAAAAATACCAAATGATGTCGAGAAGGGTTGAAATTTGAGGTTCTGGCTTTGAATGGTACATTTTGAACACACAAAAACCCTCGAGTTCAAATAAGTTCAAGAAAATGAAATGCCTTTTGTAACCGATGAGTTTCCATCCGGAACCCTGATACTTCGAAAGAGATTGTCCGTTTTGTACACGAAGTGCGTCCAACTTTTGTCGTAACCCTCTCAACATTTTAGCACACGCTATGTGGGTGAAATGATGATACCATGCAAAGTTTCAACCTTTTCAGAGTTCATTTTTAGTGCTTTCCAGTTTCAGGGTCATTTAGTTCAAAAAAATCAATAACTGTATGAAAAATACCAAATGAAGTCAGAAAGGATTGAAAATTGATGATGTGGCTTTGAATGGTGCATTTTGAACACACAAAAAGCCTGGAGTTCAAATAAGTTCAAAAAAATGAAATGCCTTTTGTAACTAATGAGTTTCTGTCCAGAACCCTGATACTTAGAAAGAGATTGTCCGTTTTGTACACGAAGTGCATCAAGCTTTTGCCGTAACAGTGTCAAATTTTTAGCACATGCTATGTGGGTGAAATGATGATACCATGCCAAGTTTCAACCTTTTCAGAGTTCATTTGTAGTGCTTTCCAATTTCAGGGTCATTTAGCAAAAAAAACAATAACTGCATGAAAAATGCCAAATGGTGTCGGGAAGGGTTGAAAATTGATCTTGTGGCTTTGAATGGTACATTTTGAACACACAAAAAGCCTCAAGTTCAAATAAGTTCAAGAAAATGAAATGCCTTTTGTAACCAATGAGTTTCCGTCCGGAACACTGATACTTCGAAACAGACTATCCGTTTTGTACACGAAGTGCATGCAGCTTTTGTCGTAACCCTCTCAACTTTTTAGCACATGCTATGTGGGGGAAATGATGATACCACGCAAAGTTTCAACCTTTTCAGAGTTCATTTGTAGTGCTTTCCAATTTCAGGGTCATTTAGCGAAAAAATCAATAACTGCATGAAAAATACCAAATGGTGTCGAGAAGGGATGAAAATTGATGTTGTGGCTTTGAATGGTACATTTTGAACACACAAAAAGCCTCTAGTTCAAATAAGTTCAAGAAAATGAAATGCCTTTTGTAACCAATGAGTTTCCGTCCGGAACACTGATTCGTCGAAACAGACCATCCCTTTTGTACACGAAGTGCGTGCAGCTTTTGTCGTAACCCTCTCAAAATTTTAGCACATGCTATGTGGGGGAAATGATGATACCATGCAAAGTTTCAACCTTTTCAGAGTTCATTTGTAGTGCTTTCCAATTTCTGGGTCATTTAGCTCAAAAAAATCAATAACTACATGAAAAATACAAAATGAAGTCAGAAAGGGTTGAAAATTGATGATGTGGCTTTCAATTGTGTATTTTGCACACAGAAAAAGCCTGGAGTTCAAATAAGTTCAATAAAATGAAATGCGTTTTGTAACCGATGAGTTTGCGTTCGGAACCTCGATATTTCGAAAGAGATTGTCCGTTTTGTACACGAAGTGCATCCAAATTGTACCGTAACCCTCTCAACTTTTTAGCACATGCCATGTGGGTGAAATGATGATACCATGCCAAGTTTCAACTTTTTCAGAGTTCATTTGTAGTGCTTTCTTATTTCAGGGTCATTTAGCTAAAAAATCAATAAATGCATGAAAAATACCAAATGATGTCGGGAAGGGTGGAAATTTGATGTTCTGGCTTTGAATGGTACATTTTGAACACACAAAAAGCCTCGAGTTCAAATAAGTTCAAGAAAATGAAATGCCTTTCGTAACCGATGAGTTTCCATCCGGAACCCTGATACTTCGAAAGAGATTGTCCGTTATGTACACGAAGTGGATCCAGCTTTTTCTGTAACCCTCTCAACTTTTTAGCACATGCTATGTGGGTGAAATGATGATACCATGCCAAGTTTCAGCAATTTTAGAGTTCATTTGTAGTGCTTTCCAATTTCAGGGTCATTTAGCTCAAATAAATCAATAACTCCATGATAAATACCAAATGAAGTCAGAAAGGATTGAAAATTGATGATGTGGGTTTGAATGGTGCATTTTGAACACACAAAAAGCCTGGAGTTCAAATAAGTTCAAAAAAATGAAATGCCTTTTGTAACCAATGAGTTTCTGTCCGGAACCCTGATACTTCGAAAGAGATTGTCCGTTTTGTACACGAAGTGCATCAAGCTTTTCCCGTAACCCCATCAACTTTTTAGCACATGCTATGTGGGTGAAATGATGATACCATGCCAAGTTTCAACCTTTTCAGAGTTCATATGTAGTGCTTTCCAATTTCAGGGTCATTTAGCTAAAAAATCAATAACTGCATGAAAAATACCAAATGATGTCGGGAAGGGTTGAAAATTGATGTTGCGGCTTTGAATGGTACATTTTGAACACACAAAAAGCCTCGAGTTCATATAAGTTCAAGAAAATGAAATGCCATTTGTAACCAGCGAGTTTCCGTCCGGAACACTCATACTTCGAAAGAGATTGTCCGTTTTGTACACCAAGTGCATGCAGCTTTTTTCGTAACCCTCTCAACTTTTTAGCACATGCTATGTGGGGGAAATGATGACACCACGCAAAGTTTCAACCTTTTCAGAGTTCATTTGTAGTGCTTTCCAATTTCAGGGTCATTGAGCGAAATAATCAATAACTGCATGAAAAATACCAAATGGTGTCGTGAAGGGTTGAAAATTGATGTTGTGGCTTTGAATGGTTCATTTTAAACACACAAAAAGCCTCGAGTTCAAATAAGTTCAAGAAAATGAAATGCCTTTTGTAACCGATAAGTTTCCGTCCAGAACCCTAATACTTCGAAAGAGACTGTCCGTTGTGTACACGAAGTGCATCCAACTTTTTTCGTAACCCTCTCAACTTTTTAGCACATGCTATGTGGGTGAAATGATGATACCATGCAAAGTTTCAACCTTTTCAGAGTTCACTTGTAGTGCTTTCAATTTTCAGGGTCATTTAGCTCAAAAAAATCAATAACTACATGAAAAATACCAAATGAAGTCAGAAAGGGTTGAAAATTGATGATGTGGCTTTCAATGGTGTATTCTGAACACAGAAAAAGCCTGGAGTTCAAATAACTTCAACAAAATGAAATGCCTTTTGTAACCGAGGAGTTTCCGTTCGGAACCTCGATATTTCGAAAGAGATTGTCCGTTTTGTATACGAACTGCAGCCAGCTTTTACCGTAACCCTCTCAACTTTTTAGCACATGCCATCTGGGTGAAATGATGATACCATGCCAAGTTTCAACCTTTTCAGAGTTCAGTTGTAGTGCTTTCCAATTTCAGGGTCATTTAGCTAAAAAATCAATAACTGCATGAAAAATACCAAATGATGTCAAAAAGGGTTGAAATTTGATGTTCTGGCTTTGAATGGTACATTTTGAACACACAAAAAGCCTCGAGTTCAAATAAGTTCAAGAAAATGAAATGCCTTTTGTAACCGATGAGTTTCCGTCCAGAACCCTGATACTTCGAAAGAGACTGTCCGTTGTGTACACGAAGTGCGTCCAACTTTTGTCGTAACCCTCTCAACCTTTTTGCACATGCTATGTGGGTAAAATGATGATACCATGCAAAGTTTCAACCTTTTCAGAGTTCATTTGTAGTGCTTTCCAATTTCAGGGTCATTTAGCTAAAACATCAATAACTTCATGAAAAATACCAAATGATGTCGGGAAGGGTTGGAAATTGATGTTCTGGCTTTGAATGGTACATTTTGAGCACACAAAAAGCCTCGAGTTCAAATAAGTTCAAGAAAATGAAATGCCTTTTGTAACCGATGCGTTTCCGTCCAGAACCCTGATACTTCGAAAGAGACTGTCCGTTGTGTACACGAAGTGCGTCCAACATTTGTCGTAACCCTCTCAAAATTTTAGCACATGCTATGTGGGTGAAATGATGATACCATGCAAAGTTTCAACCTTTTCAGAGTTCATTTGTAGTGCTTTCCAGTTTCAGGGTCATTTAGTTCAAAAAAATCAATAACTGTATGAAAAATACCAAATGAAGTCAGAAAGGATTGAAAATTGATGATGTGGCTTTGAATGGTAAATTTTGAACACACAAAAAGCGTGGAGTTCAAATAAGTTCAAAAAAATGAAATGCCTTTTGTAACCAATGAGTTTCTGTCCGGAACCCTGATACTTAGAAAGAGATTGTCCGTTTTGTACACGAAGTGCATCAAGCTTTTGCCGTAACCGTGTCAACTTTTTAGCACATGCTATGTGGGTGAAATGATGATACCATGCCAAGTTTCAACCTTTTCAGAGTTCATTTGTAGTGCTTTCCAATTTCAGGGTCATTTAGCGAAAAAAATCAATAACTGCATGAAAAATACCAAATGGTGTCGGGAAGGGTTGAAAATTGATGTTGTGGCTTTGAATGGTACATTTTGAACACACAAAAAGCCTCGAGTTCAAATAATTTCAAGAAATTGAAATGCCTTTTGTAACCAATGAGTTTCCGTCCGGAACACTCATACTTCAAAAAAGATTGTCCGTTTTGTACACCAAGTGCATGCAGCTTTTGTCGTAACCCTCTCAACTTTTTAGCACATGGCATGTGGGTGAAATGATGATACCATGCCAAGTTTCAACCTTTTCAGAGTTCATTTGTAGTGCTTTCCAATTTCAGGGTCATTTAGCTAAAAAATCAATAACTGCATGAAAAATACCAAATGATGTCGGGAAGGGTTGAAATTTGATGTTCTGGCTTTGAATGGTACATTTTGAACACACAAAAAGCCTCGAGTTCAAATAAGTTCAAGAAAATGAAATGCCTTTTGTAACCGATGCGTTTCCATCCGGAACCCTGATACTTCGAAAGAGATTGTCCGTTTTGTACACGAAGTGCGTCCAACTTTTGTCGTAACCCTCTCAACATTTTAGCACACGCTATGTGGGTGAAATGATGATACCATGCAAAGTTTTAACCTTTTCAGAGTTCATATGTAGTGCTTTCCAGTTTCAGGGTCATTTAGTTCAAAAAAATCAATAACTGTATGAAAAATACCAAATGAAGTCAGAAAGGATTGAAAATTGCTGATGTGGCTTTGAATGGTGCATTTTGAACACACAAAAAGCCTGGAGTTCAAATAAGTTCAAAAAAATGAAATGCCTTTTGTAACTAATGAGTTTCTGTCCAGAACCCTGATACTTAGAAAGAGATTGTCCGTTTTGTACACGAAGTGCATCAAGCTTTTGCCGTAACAGTGTCAACTTTTTAGCACATGCTATGTGGGTGAAATGATGATACCATGCCAAGTTTCAACCTTTTCAGAGTTCATTTGTAGTGCTTTCCAATTTCAGGGTCATTTAGCAAAAAAAACAATAACTGCATGAAAAATGCCAAATGGTGTCGGGAAGGGTTGAAAATTGATCTTGTGGCTTTGAATGGTACATTTTGAACACACAAAAAGCCTCAAGTTCAAATAAGTTCAAGAAAATGAAATGCGTTTTGTAACCAATGAGTTTCCGTCCGGAACACTGATACTTCGAAAGAGATTGTCCGTTTTGTACACCAAGTGCATGCAGCTTTTGTCGTAACCCACTCAACTTTTTAGCACATGCTATGTGGGGGAAATGATGATACCACGCAAAGTTTCAACCTTTTCAGAGTTCATTTGTAGTGCTTTCCAATTTCAGGGTCATTTAGCGAAAAAATCTATAACTGCATGAAAAATACCAAATGGTGTCGAGAAGGGATGAAAATTGATGTTCTGGCTTTGAATGGTACATTTTGAACACACAGAAAGCCTCTAGTTCAAATAAGTTCAAGAAAATGAAATGCCTTTTGTAACCAATGGGTTTCCGTCCGGAACACTGATACTTCGAAAGAGACTATCCGTTTTGTACACGAAGTGCATGTAGCTTTTGTCGTAACCCTCTCAAAATTTTAGCACATGCTATGTGGGGGAAATGATGATACCATGCAAAGTTTCAACCTTTTCAGAGTTCATTTGTAGTGCTTTCAAATTGCAGGGTCATTCAGCTCAAAAAAATCAATAACTACATGAAAAATACAAAATGAAGTCAGAAAGGGTTGAAAATTGATGATGTGGCTTTCAATGGTGTATTTTGAACACAGAAAAAGCCTGGAGTTCAAATAAGTTCAACAAAATGAAATGCCTTTTGTAACCGATGAGTTTCCGTTCGGAACCTCGATATTTCGAAAGAGATTGTCCGTTTTGTATACGAAGTGCATCAAAATTTTACCGTAACCCTCTCAACTTTTTAGCACATGCCATGTGGGTGAAATGATGATACCATGCCAAGTTTCAACCTTTTCAGAGTTCATTTGTAGTGCTTTCCAATTTCAGGGTCATTTAGCTAAAAAAACAATAACTGCATGAAAAATACCAAATGGTGTCGGGAAGGGTTGAAAATTGATGTCGTGGCTTTGAATGGTACATTTTGAACACACAAAAAGCCTCGAGTTCAAATAATTTCAAGAAAATGAAATGCCTTTTGTAACCAATGAGTTTCCGTCCGGAACACTCATACTTCGAAAAAGACTGTCCGTTTTGTACACCAAGTGCATGCAGCTTTTGTCGTAACCCTCTCAACTTTTTAGCACATGGCATGTGGGTGAAATGATGATACCATGCCATGTTTCAACCTTTTCAGAGTTCATTTGTAGTGCTTTCCAATTTCAGGGTCATTTAGCTACAAAATCAATATCTGCATGAAAAATACCAAATGATGTCGGGAAGGGTTGAAATTTGATGTTCTGGCTTTGAATGGTACATTTTGAAGACACAAAAAGCCTCGAGTTCAAATAAGTTCAAGAAAATGAAATGCCTTTTGTAACCAATGGGTTTCCGTCCGGAACACTGATACTTCGAAAGAGACTATCCGTTTTGTACACGAAGTGCATGTAGCTTTTGTCGTAACCCTCTCAAAATTTTAGCACATGCTATGTGGGGGAAATGATGATACCATGCAAAGTTTCAACCTTTTCAGAGTTCATTTGTAGTGCTTTCAAATTGCAGGGTCATTCAGCTCAAAAAAATCAATAACTACATGAAAAATACAAAATGAAGTCAGAAAGGGTTGAAAATTGATGATGTGGCTTTCAATGGTGTATTTTGAACACAGAAAAAGCCTGGAGTTCAAATAAGTTCAACAAAATGAAATGCCTTTTGTAACCGATGAGTTTCCGTTCGGAACCTCGATATTTCGAAAGAGATTGTCCGTTTTGTATACGAAGTGCATCAAAATTTTACCGTAACCCTCTCAACTTTTTAGCACATGCCATGTGGGTGAAATGATGATACCATGCCAAGTTTCAACCTTTTCAGAGTTCATTTGTAGTGCTTTCCAATTTCAGGGTCATTTAGCTAAAAAAACAATAACTGCATGAAAAATACCAAATGGTGTCGGGAAGGGTTGAAAATTGATGTCGTGGCTTTGAATGGTACATTTTGAACACACAAAAAGCCTCGAGTTCAAATAATTTCAAGAAAATGAAATGCCTTTTGTAACCAATGAGTTTCCGTCCGGAACACTCATACTTCGAAAAAGACTGTCCGTTTTGTACACCAAGTGCATGCAGCTTTTGTCGTAACCCTCTCAACTTTTTAGCACATGGCATGTGGGTGAAATGATGATACCATGCCATGTTTCAACCTTTTCAGAGTTCATTTGTAGTGCTTTCCAATTTCAGGGTCATTTAGCTACAAAATCAATATCTGCATGAAAAATACCAAATGATGTCGGGAAGGGTTGAAATTTGATGTTCTGGCTTTGAATGGTACATTTTGAAGACACAAAAAGCCTCGAGTTCAAATAAGTTCAAGAAAATGAAATGCCTTTTGTAACCGATGCGTTTCCATCCGGAACCCTGATACTTCGAAAGAGATTGTCCGTTTGTACACGAAGTGCGTCCAACTTTTGTCGTAACCCTCTCAACATTTTAGCACACGCTATGTGGGTGAAATGATGATACCATGCAAAGTTTCAACCTTTTCAGAGTTCATTTGTAGTGCTTTCCAGTTTCAGGGTCATTTAGTTCAAAAAATCAATAACTGTACGAAAAATACCAAATGAAGTCAGAAAGGATTGAAAATTGATGATGTGGCTTTGAATGGTGCATTTTGAACACACAAAAAGCCTGGAGTTCAAATAAGTTCAAAAAAATGAAATGCCTTTTGTAACTAATGAGTTTCTGTCCAGAACCCTGATACTTAGAAAGAGATTGTCCGTTTTGTACACGAAGTGCACCAAGCTTTTGCCGTAACAGTGTCAACTTTTTAGCACATGCTATGTGGGTGAAATGATGATACCATGCCAAGTTTCAACCTTTTCAGAGTTCATTTGTAGTGCTTTCCAATTTCAGGGTCATTTAGCAAAAAAAACAATAACTGCATGAAAAATGCCAAATGGTGTCGGGAAGGGTTGAAAATTGATCTTGTGGCTTTGAATGGTACATTTTGAACACACAAAAAGCCTCAAGTTCAAATAAGTTCAAGAAGATGAAAAGCCTTTTGTAACCAATGATTTTCCGTCCGGAACACTGATACTTCGAAGGAGATTGTACGTTTTGTACACCAAGTGCATGCAGCTTTTGTCGTAACCCTCTCAACTTTTTAGCACATGCTATGTGGGGGAAATGATGATACCACGCAAAGTTTCAACCTTTTCAGAGTTCATTTGTAGTGCTTTCCAATTTCAGGGTCATTTAGCGAAAAAATCTATAACTGCATGAAAAATACCAAATGGTGTCGAGAAGGGATGAAAATTGATGTTCTGGCTTTGAATGGTACATTTTGAACACACAGAAAGCCTCTAGTTCAAATAAGTTCAAGAAAATGAAATGCCTTTTGTAACCAATGGGTTTCCGTCCGGAACACTGATACTTCGAAAGAGACTATCCGTTTTGTACACGAAGTGCATGTAGCTTTTGTCGTAACCCTCTCAAAATTTTAGCACATGCTATGTGGGGGAAATGATGATACCATGCAAAGTTTCAACCTTTTCAGAGTTCATTTGTAGTGCTTTCAAATTGCAGGGTCATTCAGCTCAAAAAAATCAATAACTACATGAAAAATACAAAATGAAGTCAGAAAGGGTTGAAAATTGATGATGTGGCTTTCAATGGTGTATTTTGAACACAGAAAAAGCCTGGAGTTCAAATAAGTTCAACAAAATGAAATGCCTTTTGTAACCGGTGAGTTTCCGTTCGGAACCTCGATATTTCGAAAGAGATTGTCCGTTTTGTATACGAAGTGCATCAAAATTTTACCGTAACCCTCTCAACTTTTTAGCACATGCCATGTGGGTGAAATGATGATACCATGCCAAGTTTCAACCTTTTCAGAGTTCATTTGTAGTGCTTTCCAATTTCAGGGTCATTTAGCTAAAAAAACAATAACTGCATGAAAAATACCAAATGGTGTCGGGAAGGGTTGAAAATTGATGTCGTGGCTTTGAATGGTACATTTTGAACACACAAAAAGCCTCGAGTTCAAATAATTTCAAGAAAATGAAATGCCTTTTGTAACCAATGAGTTTCCGTCCGGAACACTCATACTTCGAAAAAGACTGTCCGTTTTGTACACCAAGTGCATGCAGCTTTTGTCGTAACCCTCTCAACTTTTTAGCACATGGCATGTGGGTGAAATGATGATACCATGCCATGTTTCAACCTTTTCAGAGTTCATTTGTAGTGCTTTCCAATTTCAGGGTCATTTAGCTAAAAAATCAATATCTGCATGAAAAATACCAAATGATGTCGGGAAGGGTTGAAATTTGATGTTCTGGCTTTGAATGGTACATTTTGAAGACACAAAAAGCCTCGAGTTCAAATAAATTCAAGAAAATGAAATGCCTTTTGTAACCGATGCGTTTCCATCCGGAACCCTGATACTTCGAAAGAGATTGTCCGTTTGTACACGAAGTGCGTCCAACTTTTGTCGTAACCCTCTCAACATTTTAGCACACGCTATGTGGGTGAAATGATGATACCATGCAAAGTTTCAACCTTTTCAGAGTTCACTTGTAGTGCTTTCCAGTTTCAGGGTCATTTAGTTCAAAAAATCAATAACTGTACGAAAAATACCAAATGAAGTCAGAAAGGATTGAAAACTGATGATGTGGCTTTGAATGGTGCATTTTGAACACACAAAATGCCTGGAGTTCAAATAAGTTCAAAAAAATGAAATGCCTTTTGTAACTAATGAGTTTCTGTCCAGAACCCTGATACTTAGAAAGAGATTGTCCGTTTTGTACACGAAGTGCACCAAGCTTTTGCCGTAACAGTGTCAACTTTTTAGCACATGCTATGTGGGTGAAATGATGATACCATGCCAAGTTTCAACCTTTTCAGAGTTCATTTGTAGTGCTTTCCAATTTCAGGGTCATTTAGCAAAAAAAACAATAACTGCATGAAAAATGCCAAATGGTGTCGGGAAGGGTTGAAAATTGATCTTGTGGCTTTGAATGGTACATTTTGAACACACAAAAAGCCTCAAGTTCAAATAAGTTCAAGAAGATGAAAAGCCTTTTGTAACCAATGATTTTCCGTCCGGAACACTGATACTTCGAAGGAGATTGTCCGTTTTGTACACCAAGTGCATGTAGCTTTTGTCGTAACCCTCTCAACTTTTTAGCACATGCTATGTGGGGGAAATGATGATACCACGCAAAGTTTCAACCTTTTCAGAGTTCATTTGTAGTGCTTTCCAATTTCAGGGTCATTTAGCGAAAAAGTCAATAACTACATGAAAAATACCAAATGGTGTCAAGAAGGGATGAAAATTGATGTTCTGGCTTTGAATGGTACATTTTGAACACACAAAAAGCCTCTAGTTCAAATAAGTTCAAGAAAATGAAATGCCTTTTGTAACCAATGAGTTTCCGTCCGGAACACTGATACCTCGAAAGAGACTATCCGTTTTGTACACGAAGTGCATGTAGCTTTTGTCGTAACCCTCTCAACATTTTAGCACATGCTATGTGGGGGAAATGATGATACCATGCAAAGTTTCAACCTTTTCAGAGTTCATTTGTAGTGCTTTCAAATTTCAGGGTCATTTAGCACAAAAAAATCAATAACTACATGAAAAATACAAAATGAAGTCAGAAAGGGTTGAAAATTGATGATGTGGCTTTCAATGGTGTATTTTGAACACAGAAAAAGCCCGGAGTTCAAATAAGTTCAACAAAATGAAATGCCTTTTGTAACCGATGAGTTTCCGTTCGGAACCTCGATATTTCGAAAGAGATTGTCCGTTTTGTATACGAAGTGCATCAAAATTTTACCGTAACCCTCTCAACTTTTTAGCACATGCCATGTGGGTGAAATGATGATACCATGCCAAGTTTCAACCTTTTCAGAGTTCATTTGTAGTGCTTTCCAATTTCAGGGTCATTTAGCTAAAAAAACAATAACTGCATGAAAAATACCAAATGGTGTCGGGAAGGGTTGAAAATTGATGTCATGGCTTTGAATGGTACATTTTGAACACACAAAAAGCCTCGAGTTCAAATAATTTCAAGAAAATGAAATGCCTTTTGTAACCAATGAGTTTCCGTCCGGAACACTCATACTTCGAAAAAGATTGTCCGTTTTGTACACCAAGTGCATGCAGCTTTTGTCGTAACCCTCTCAACTTTTTAGCACATGGCATGTGGGTGAAATGATGATACCATGCCAAGTTTCAACCTTTTCAGAGTTCATTTGTAGTGCTTTCCAATTTCAGGGTCATTTAGCTAAAAAATCAATATCTGCATGAAAAATACCAAATGATGTCGGGAAGGGTTGAAATTTGATGTTCTGGCTTTGAATGGTACATTTTGAAGACACAAAAAGCCTCGAGTTCAAATAAGTTCAAGAAAATAAAATGCCTTTTGTAACCGATGCGTTTCCATCCGGAACCCTGATACTTCGAAAGAGATTGTCCGTTTGTACACGAAGTGCGTCCAACTTTTGTCGTAACCCTCTCAACATTTTAGCACACGCTATGTGGGTGAAATGATGATACCATGCAAAGTTTCAACCTTTTCAGAGTTCATTTGTAGTGCTTTCCAGTTTCAGGGTCATTTAGTTCAAAAAAATCAATAACTGTACGAAAAATACCAAATGAAGTCAGAAAGGATTGAAAATTGATGATGTGGCTTTGAATGGTGCATTTTGAACACACAAAAAGCCTGGAGTTCAAATAAGTTCAAAAAAATGAAATGCCTTTTGTAACTAATGAGTTTCTGTCCAGAACCCTGATACTTAGAAAGAGATTGTCCGTTTTGTACACGAAGTGCATCAAGCTTTTGCCGTAACAGTGTCAACTTTTTAGCACATGCTATGTGGGTGAAATGATGATACCATGCCAAGTTTCAACCTTTTCAGAGTTCATTTGTAGTGCTTTCCAATTTCAGGGTCATTTAGCAAAAAAAACAATAACTGCATGAAAAATGCCAAATGGTGTCGGGAAGGGTTGAAAATTGATCTTGTGGCTTTGAATGGTACATTTTCAACACACAAAAAGCCTCAAGTTCAAATAAGTTCAAGAAAATGAAATGCCTTTTGTAACCAATGAGTTTCCGTCCGGAACACTGATACTTCGAAAGAGATTGTCCGTTTTGTACACCAAGTGCATGCAGCTTTTGTCGTAACCCTCTCAACTTTTTAGCACATGCTATGTGGGGGAAATGATGATACCACGCCAAGTTTCAACCTTTTCAGAGTTCATTTGTAGTGCTTTCCAATTTCAGGGTCATTTAGCAAAAAAATCAATAACTGCATGAAAAATACCAAATGGTGTCGAGAAGGGATGAAAATTGATGTTCTGGCTTTGAATGGTACATTTTGAACACACACAAAGCCTCTAGTTCAAATAAGTTCAAGAAAATGAAATGCCTTTTGTAACCAATGAGTTTCCGTCCGGAACACTGATACTTCGAAAGAGACTATCTCTTTTGTACACGAAGTGCATGTAGCTTTTGTCGTAACCCTCTCAAAATTTTAGCACATGCTACGTGGGGGAAATGATGATACCATGCAAAGTTTCAACCTTTTCAGAGTTCATTTGTAGTGCTTTCAAATTTCAGGGTCATTTAGCTCAAAAAAATCAATAACTACATGAAAAATACAAAATGAAGTTAGAAAGGGTTGAAAATTGATGATGTGGCTTTCAATGGTGTATTTTGAACACAGAAAAAGCCTGGAGTTCAAATAAGTTCAACAAAATGAAATGCCTTTTGTAACCGATGAGTTTCCGTTCGGAACCTCGATATTTCGAAAGAGATTGTCCGTTTTGTATACGAAGTGGATCAAAATTTTACCGTAACCCTCTCAACTTTTTAGCACATGCCATGTGGGTGAAATGATGATACCATGCCAAGTTTCAACCTTTTCAGAGTTCATTTGTAGTGCTTTCCAATTTCAGGGTCATTTAGCTAAAAATCAATAACTGCATGAAAAATACCAAATGATATCGGGAAGGGTTGAAATTTGATGTTCTGGCTTTGAATGGTACATTTTGAACACACAAAAAGCCTCGAGTTCAAATAAGTTCAAGAAAATGAAATGCCTTTTGTAACCGATGAGTTTCCATCCGGAACCCTGATACTTCGAAAGAGATTGTCCGTTTTGTACACGAAGTGGATCCAGCTTTTTCCGTAACCCTCTCAACTTTTTAGCACATGCTATGTGGGTGAAATGATGATACCATGCCAATTTTCAAACTTTTCAGAGTTCATTTTTAGTGCTTTCCAATTTCAGGGTCATTTACCTAAAAAATCAATAACTGCATGAAAAATACCAAATGGTGTCGAGAAGGGATGAAAATTGATTTTGTGGCTTTGAATGGTACATTTTGAACACACAAAAAGCCTCGAGTTCAAATAAGTTCAAGAAAATGAAACGCCTTTTGTAACCAATGAGTTTCCATCCGGAACACTAACACTTCGAAACAGACTATCCGTTTTGTACACGAAGTGCATGCAGCTTTTGTCGTAACCCTCTCAACTTTTTATCACATGCTATGTGGGGGAAATGATGATACCACGCAAAGTTTCAACCTTTTCAGAGTTCATTTGTAGTGCTTTCAAATTTCAGGGTCATTTAGCTCAAAAAAATCAATAACTACATGAAAAATACAAAATGAAGTCAGAAAGGGTTGAAAATTGATGATGTGGCTTTCAATTGTGTATTTTGAAGACAGAAAAAGCCTGGAGTTCAAATAAGTTCAATAAAATGAAATGCCTTTTGTAACCGATGAGTTTGCGTTCGGAACCTCGATATTTCTAAAGAGATTGTCCGTTTTGTATACGAAGTGCATCCAAATTTTACCGTAACCCTCTCAACTTTTTAGCACATGCCATGTGGGTGAAATGATGATACCATGCCAAGTTTCAAATTTTTCAGAGTTCATTCGTAGTGCTTTCCAATTTCAGGGTCATTTAGCTAAAAAATCAATAACTGCATGAAAAATACCAAATGATGTCGGGAAGGGTTGAAATTTGATGTTCTGGCTTTGAATGGTACATTTTGAACACAGAAAAAGCCTCGAGTTCAAATAAGTTCAAGAAAATGAAATGCCTTTTGTAACCGATGAGTTTCCATCCGGAACCCTGATACTTCGAAAGAGATTGTCCGTTTGTACACGAAGTGCGTCCAACTTTTGTCGTAACCCTCTCAACATTTTAGCACACGCTATGTGGGTGAAATGATGATACCATGCAAAGTTTCAACCTTTTCAGAGTTCACTTGTAGTGCTTTCCAGTTTCAGGGTCATTTAGTTCAAAAAATCAATAACTGTACGAAAAATACCAAATGAAGTCAGAAAGGATTGAAAATTGATGATGTGGCTTTGAATGGTGCATTTTGAACACACAAAAAGCCTGGAGTTCAAATAAGTTCAAAAAAATGAAATGCCTTTTGTAACTAATGAGTTTCTGTCCAGAACCCTGATACTTAGAAAGAGATTGTCCGTTTTGTACACGAAGTGCACCAAGCTTTTGCCGTAACAGTGTCAACTTTTTAGCACATGCTATGTGGGTGAAATGATGATACCATGCCAAGTTTCAACCTTTTCAGAGTTCATTTGTAGTGCTTTCCAATTTCAGGGTCATTTAGCAAAAAAAACAATAACTGCATGAAAAATGCCAAATGGTGTCGGGAAGGGTTGAAAATTGATCTTGTGGCTTTGAATGGTACATTTTGAACACACAAAAAGCCTCAAGTTCAAATAAGTTCAAGAAGATGAAAAGCCTTTTGTAACCAATGATTTTCCGTCCGGAACACTGATACTTCGAAGGAGATTGTCCGTTTTGTACACCAAGTGCATGCAGCTTTTGTCGTAACCCTCTCAACTTTTTAGCACATGCTATGTGGGGGAAATGATGATACCACGCAAAGTTTCAACCTTTTCAGAGTTCATTTGTAGTGCTTTCCAATTTCAGGGTCATTTAGCGAAAAAGTCAATAACTGCATGAAAAATACCAAATGGTGTCAAGAAGGGATGAAAATTGATGTTCTGGCTTTGAATGGTACATTTTGAACACACAAAAAGCCTCTAGTTCAAATAAGTTCAAGAAAATGAAATGCCTTTTGTAACCAATGAGTTTCCGTCCGGAACACTGATACCTCGAAAGAGACTATCCGTTTTGTACACGAAGTGCATGTAGCTTTTGTCGTAACCCTCTCAACATTTTAGCACATGCTATGTGGGGGAAATGATGATACCATGCAAAGTTTCAACCTTTTCAGAGTTCATTTGTAGTGCTTTCAAATTTCAGGGTCATTTAGCACAAAAAAATCAATAACTACATGAAAAATACAAAATGAAGTCAGAAAGGGTTGAAAATTGATGATGTGGCTTTCAATGGTGTATTTTGAACACAGAAAAAGCCTGGAGTTCAAATAAGTTCAACAAAATGAAATGCCTTTTGTAACCGATGAGTTTCCGTTCGGAACCTCGATATTTCGAAAGAGATTGTCCGTTTTGTATACGAAGTGCATCAAAATTTTACCGTAACCCTCTCAACTTTTTAGCACATGCCATGTGGGTGAAATGATGATACCATGCCAAGTTTCAACCTTTTCAGAGTTCATTTGTAGTGCTTTCCAATTTCAGGGTCATTTAGCTAAAAAAACAATAACTGCATGAAAAATACCAAATGGTGTCGGGAAGGGTTGAAAATTGATGTCGTGGCTTTGAATGGTACATTTTGAACACACAAAAAGCCTCGAGTTCAAATAATTTCAAGAAAATGAAATGCCTTTTGTAACCAATGAGTTTCCGTCCGGAACACTCATACTTCGAAAAAGATTGTCCGTTTTGTACACCAAGTGCATGCAGCTTTTGTCGTAACCCTCTCAACTTTTTAGCACATGGCATGTGGGTGAAATGATGATACCATGCCAAGTTTCAACCTTTTCAGAGTTCATTTGTAGTGCTTTCCAATTTCAGGGTCATTTAGCTAAAAAATCAATATCTGCATGAAAAATACCAAATGATGTCGGGAAGGGTTGAAATTTGATGTTCTGGCTTTGAATGGTACATTTTGAAGACACAAAAAGCCTCGAGTTCAAATAAGTTCAAGAAAATGAAATGCCTTTTGTAACCGATGCGTTTCCATCCGGAACCCTGATACTTCGAAAGAGATTGTCCGTTTGTACACGAAGTGCGTCCAACTTTTGTCGTAACCCTCTCAACATTTTAGCACACGCTATGTGGGTGAAATGATGATACCATGCAAAGTTTCAACCTTTTCAGAGTTCATTTGTAGTGCTTTCCAGTTTCAGGGTCATTTAGTTCAAAAAATCAATAACTGTACGAAAAATACCAAATGAAGTCAGAAAGGATTGAAAATTGATGATGTGGCTTTGAATGGTGCATTTTGAACACACAAAAAGCCTGGAGTTCAAATAAGTTCAAAAAAATGAAATGCCTTTTGTAACTAATGAGTTTCTGTCCAGAACCCTGATACTTAGAAAGAGATTGTCCGTTTTGTACACGAAGTGCATCAAGCTTTTGCCGTAACAGTGTCAACTTTTTAGCACATGCTATGTGGGTGAAATGATGATACCATGCCAAGTTTCAACCTTTTCAGAGTTCATTTGTAGTGCTTTCCAATTTCAGGGTCATTTAGCAAAAAAAACAATAACTGCATGAAAAATGCCAAATGGTGTCGGGAAGGGTTGAAAATTGATCTTGTGGCTTTGAATGGTACATTTTCAACACACAAAAAGCCTCAAGTTCAAATAAGTTCAAGAAAATGAAATGCCTTTTGTAACCAATGAGTTTCCGTCCGGAACACTGATACTTCGAAAGAGATTGTCCGTTTTGTACACCAAGTGCATGCAGCTTTTGTCGTAACCCTCTCAACTTTTTAGCACATGCTATGTGGGGGAAATGATGATACCACGCCAAGTTTCAACCTTTTCAGAGTTCATTTGTAGTGCTTTCCAATTTCAGGGTCATTTAGCAAAAAAATCAATAACTGCATGAAAAATACCAAATGGTGTCGAGAAGGGATGAAAATTGATGTTCTGGCTTTGAATGGTACATTTTGAACACACAAAAAGCCTCTAGTTCAAATAAGTTCAAGAAAATGAAATGCCTTTTGTAACCAATGAGTTTCCGTCCGGAACACTGATACTTCGAAAGAGACTACCTCTTTTGTACACGAAGTGCATGTAGCTTTTGTCGTAACCCTCTCAAAATTTTAGCACATGCTACGTGGGGGAAATGATGATACCATGCAAAGTTTCAACCTTTTCAGAGTTCATTTGTAGTGCTTTCAAATTTCAGGGTCATTTAGCTCAAAAAAATCAATAACTACATGAAAAATACAAAATGAAGTTAGAAAGGGTTGAAAATTGATGATGTGGCTTTCAATGGTGTATTTTGAACACAGAAAAAGCCTGGAGTTCAAATAAGTTCAGCAAAATGAAATGCCTTTTGTAACCGATGAGTTTCCGTTCGGAACCTCGATATTTCGAAAGAGATTGTCCGTTTTGTATACGAAGTGGATCAAAATTTTACCGTAACCCTCTCAACTTTTTAGCACATGCCATGTGGGTGAAATGATGATACCATGCCAAGTTTCAACCTTTTCAGAGTTCATTTGTAGTGCTTTCCAATTTCAGGGTCATTTAGCTAAAAATCAATAACTGCATGAAAAATACCAAATGATATCGGGAAGGGTTGAAATTTGATGTTCTGGCTTTGAATGGTACATTTTGAACACACAAAAAGCCTCGAGTTCAAATAAGTTCAAGAAAATGAAATGCCTTTTGTAACCGATGAGTTTCCATCCGGAACCCTGATACTTCGAAAGAGATTGTCCGTTTTGTACACGAAGTGGATCCAGCTTTTTCCGTAACCCTCTCAACTTTTTAGCACATGCTATGTGGGTGAAATGATGATACCATGCCAATTTTCAAACTTTTCAGAGTTCATTTTTAGTGCTTTCCAATTTCAGGGTCATTTACCTAAAAAATCAATAACTGCATGAAAAATACCAAATGGTGTCGAGAAGGGATGAAAATTGATTTTGTGGCTTTGAATGGTACATTTTGAACACACAAAAAGCCTCGAGTTCAAATAAGTTCAAGAAAATGAAACGCCTTTTGTAACCAATGAGTTTCCATCCGGAACACTAACACTTCGAAACAGACTATCCGTTTTGTACACGAAGTGCATGCAGCTTTTGTCGTAACCCTCTCAACTTTTTATCACATGCTATGTGGGGGAAATGATGATACCACGCAAAGTTTCAACCTTTTCAGAGTTCATTTGTAGTGCTTTCAAATTTCAGGGTCATTTAGCTCAAAAAAATCAATAACTACATGAAAAATACAAAATGAAGTCAGAAAGGGTTGAAAATTGATGATGTGGCTTTCAATTGTGTATTTTGAAGACAGAAAAAGCCTGGAGTTCAAATAAGTTCAATAAAATGAAATGCCTTTTGTAACCGATGAGTTTGCGTTCGGAACCTCGATATTTCTAAAGAGATTGTCCGTTTTGTATACGAAGTGCATCCAAATTTTACCGTAACCCTCTCAACTTTTTAGCACATGCCATGTGGGTGAAATGATGATACCATGCCAAGTTTCAAATTTTTCAGAGTTCATTTGTAGTGCTTTCCAATTTCAGGGTCATTTAGCTAAAAAATCAATAACTGCATGAAAAATACCAAATGATGTCGGGAAGGGTTGAAATTTGATGTTCTGGCTTTGAATGGTACATTTTGAACACAGAAAAAGCCTCGAGTTCAAATAAGTTCAAGAAAATGAAATGCCTTTTGTAACCGATGAGTTTCCATCCGGAACTCTGATACTTCGAAAGAGATTGTCCGTTTTGTACACGAAGTGGATCCAGCTTTTTCCGTAACCCTCTCAACTTTTTAGCACATGCTATGTGGGTGAAATGATGATACCATACAAAGTTTCAACCTTTTCAGAGTTCATTTGTACTGCTTTCCAGTTTCAGGGTCATTTAGTTCAAAAAAATCAATAACTGCATGAAAAATACCAAATGAAGTCAGAAAGGGTTCAAAATTGATGATGTGGCTTTGAATGGTGCATTTTGAACACACAAAAAAGCCTAGAGCTCAAATAAGTTCAAGAAAATGAAATGCCTTTTGTAACCGATGAGTTTCCATCCGGAACCCTGATACTTCGAAAGAGATTGTCTGTTTTGTACACGAAGTGGATCCTGCTTTTGCCGTAACCCTCTCAACTTTTTAGCACATGCTATGTGGGTGAAATGATGACACCATGCAAAGTTTCAACCTTTTCAGAGTTCATTTTTAGTGCTTTCCAATTTCAGGGTCATTTAGCGAAAAAATCAATAACTGCATGAAAAATACCGAATGGTGTCGGGAAGGGTTGAAAATTGATGTTGTTGCTTTGAATGGTACATTTTGAACACACAAAAAGCCTCGAGTTCAAATAAATTCAAGAAAATGAAATGCCTTTTGTAACCAATGATTTTCTGTTCGGAACCTCGATATTTCGAAAGAGATTGTCCTTTTTGTATGCGAAGTGCATCCATCTTTTAGCGTAACCCTCTAAACTTTTTAGCACATGCCATGTGGGTGAAATGATGATACCATGCAAAGTTTCAACCTTTTCAGAGTTCATTTGTAGTGCTCTCCAGTTTCAGGGTCATTTAGTTCAAAAAAATCAAGTACTGCATGAAAAATACCAAATGAAGTCAGAAACGGTTGAAAATTGATGATGTGGCTTTGAATGGTGCATTTTGAACACACAAAAAGCCTGGAGTTCAAAAAAGTTCAAAAAAATGAAATGCCTTTTGTAACCAATGAGTTTTTGTCCGGAACCCTGATACTTCGAAAGAGATTATCTGTTTGGTACACGAAGTGGATCCAGCTTTTGCCGTAACCCTCTCAACTTTTTAGCACATGCTATGTGGGTGAAATGACGATACCATGCAAAGTTTCAACCTTTTCAGGGTTCATTTGTAGTGCTTTCCAATTTCAGGGTCATTTAGCGAAAAAATAAATAACTGCATGAAAAATACCAAATGGTGTCGGGAAGGGTTGAAAATTGATGTTGCGGCTTTGAATGGTACATTTTGAGCACACAAAAAGCCTCGAGTTCAAATAAGTTCAAGAAAATGAAATGCCTTTTTTAACCAATGAGTATCCGTTCGGAACCTCGATATTTCGAAAGAGATTGTCCGTTTTGTATACGAAGTGCATCCAACTTTTGTCGTAACCCTCTCAACTTTTTATCACATGCCATGTGGGGGAAATGATGATACCATGCAAAGTTTCAACCTTTTAAGAGTTAATTTGTAGTGCTTTCAAATTTCAGGGTCATTTAGCTCAAAAAAATCAATAACTACATGAAAAATACCAAATGAAGTCAGAAAGGGTTGAAAATTGATGATATGGATTTGAATGGTGTATTTTGAACACAGAAGAAGCCTGGAGTTCAAATAAGTTCAAGAAAATGAAATTCCTTTTGTAACCAATGAGTTTTTGTCCGGAACCCTGATACTTCGAAAGAGATTGTCCGTTTTGAACACGAAGTGCATCCAGCTTTTGCCGTAACCCTCTATAACTTTTCAGCACATGCCATGTGGGTGAAATGAGGATACCATGCCAATTTTCAACCTTTTGAGAGTTCATTTGTAGTGCTTTCCAATTTCAGGGTCATTTAGCTAAAAAATCAATAACTGCATGAAAAATACCAAATGATGTCGGGAAGGGTTGAAAATTGATGTTGTGGCTTTGAATGGTACATTTTGAACACACAAAAAGCCTCGAGTTCAAATAAGTTCAAGAAAATGAAATGCCTTTTGTAACCAATGAGTTTCCGTTCGGAACCACGATATTTCGAAAGAGATTGTCTGTTTTGTATACGAAGTGCATCCATCTTTTAGCGTAACCCACTCAACTTTTTAGCACATGCCATGTGTGTGAAATGATGATACCATGCAAAGTTTCAACCTTTTCAGAGTTCATTTGTAGTGCTTTCCAATTTCAGGGTCATTTAGTTCAAAAAAATCAATAACTGCATCAAAAATACCAAATGAAGACGGAAAGGGTTCAAAATTGACGATGTGGCTTTGAATGGTGCATTTTGAACACACAAAAAGCCTGGAGTTCAAATAAGTTCAAAAAAATGAAATGCCTTTTGTAACCAATGAGTTTTTGTCTGGAACCCTCATACTTCGAAAGAGATTGTCCGTTTTGTACACGAAGTGCATCCAGCTTTTGCCGTAACCCTATCAACTTTTTAGCACATGCTATGTGGGTGAAATGATGATACCATCCCAATTTTCAACCTTTTCAGAGTTCATTTGTAGTGCTTTCCAATTTCAGGGTCATTTAGCGAAAAAATCAATAACTGCATGAAAAATACCAAATGGTGTCGGGAAAGGTTGAAAATTGATGTTGTGGCTTTGAATGGTACATTTTGAACACACAAAAAGCCTCGAGTTCAAATATGTTCAAGAAAAACAAATGCCTTTCGTAACCAATGAGTTTCCGTTCGGAACCTCGATATTTCGAAAGAGATTGTCCGTTTTGTATACGAAGTGCATCCATCTTTTAGCGTAACCCTCTCAACTTTTTAGCACATGCCATGTGGGTGAAATGATGATACCATGCAAAGTTTCAACCTTTTCAGAGTTCATTTGTAGTGCTTTCCAGTTTCAGGGTCATTTAGTTCAAAAAAATCAATAACTGCATAAAAAAAACCAAATGAAGTTAGAAAGGGTTGAAAATTGATGATGTGGCTTTGAATCGTGCATTTTGAACACACAAAAAGCCTGGAGTTCAAATAAGTTCAAGAAAATGAAATGCCTTTTGTAACCGATGAGTTTCTATCCGGAACCTTGATACTTCGAAAGAGATTGTCCGTTTTGTACACGGAGTGGATCCAGCTTTTGCCGTAACCCTCTCAACTTTTTAGCACATGCTATGTGGGGGAAATGATGATACCATGCAAATTTTCAACCTTTTCAGAGTTCATTTGTAGTGCTTTCAAATTTCAGGGTCATTTAGCTCAAAAAAATCAATAACTACATGAAAAATACCAAATGAAGTCAGAAAGGGTTGAAAATTGATGATGTGGATTTGAATGGTGTATTTTGAACACACAAAAAGCCTGGAGTTCAAATAAGTTCAAGAAAATGAAATGCCATTTGTAACCGATGAATTTCCATCCGGAACCCTGATACTTCGAAAGAGTTTGTCCTTTTTGTACACGAAGTGGATCCAGCTTTTGCCGTAACCCTCTCAACTTTTTAGCACATTCTATGTGGGTGAAATGATGATACCATGCCAATTTTCAACCTTTTCAGAGTTCATTTGTAGTGCTTTCCAATTTCAGGGTCATTTAGCTAAAAAATCAATAACTGCATGAAAAATAACAAATGATGTCGGGAAGGGTTGAAAATTGATGTTGTGGCTGTTAATGGTACATTTTGAACACACAAAAAGCCTCGAGTTCAAATAAGTTCAAGAAAATGAAATGCCTTTTGTAACCGATGAGTTTCCATGCAGAACCCTGATACTTCGAAAGAGACTGCCCGTTGTGTACACGAAGTGCATCGAACTTTTGTCGTAACCCTCTCAACTTTTTAGCACATGCTATGTGGGTGAAATGATGATACCATGCCAGGTTTCAACAATTTCAGAGTTCATTTGTAGTGCTTTCCAGTTTCAGGGTCATTTAGCTCAAAAAAATCAAGAACTCCAAGAAAAATACCAAATGAAGTTAGAAAGGATTGAAAATTTATAATGTGGCTTTGAATGGTGCAATTTGAACACACAAAAAGCCTGGAGTTCAAATAAGTTCAACAAAATGACATGCCTTTTGTAACCGATGAGTTTCTGTTCGGAACCTCGATATTTCGAACGATATTGTCCATTTTGTATACGAAGTGCATCCAGCTTTTACCGTAACCCTCTCAACTTTTTAGCACATGCCATGTGGGTGAAATGATGATACCATGCCAAGTTTCAACCTTTTCAGAGTTCATTTGTAGTGCTTTCCAATTTCAGGGTCATTTAGCTAAAAAATCAATAACTGCATGAAAAATACCAAATGATGTCGGGAAGGGTTGAAATTTGATGTTTTGGCTTTGAATGGTACATTTTGAACACACAAAAATCCTCGAGTTCAAATAAGTTCAAGAAAATGAAATGCCTTTTGTAACCGATGAGTTTCCGTCCAGAACCGTAATACTTCGAAAGAGACTATCCGTTGTGTACACGAAGTGCAACCAACTTTTGTCGTAACCCTCTCAACTTTTTAGCGCATGCTATGTGGGTGAAATGATGATACCATGCAAAGTTTCAACCTTTTCAGAGTTCATTTGTAGTGCTTTCCAATTTCAGGGTCATTTAGCTCAAAAAAATAAAGAACTCCATGAAAAATACAAAATGAAGTTAGAAAGGGTTGAAAATTGATGATGTGGCTTAGAATGGTGCATTTTGAACACACGAAAAGCCTGGAGTTCAAATAAGTTCAAAAAAATGAAATGCCTTTTTAACCAATGAGTTTCTGTCCGGAAACCTGATACTTCGAAAGAGATTGTTCGTTTTGTACACGAAGTGCATCCAGGTTTTGCCGTAACCCTCTCAACTTTTTAGCACATGCTATCTGGGTGAAATGATGATACCATGCCAATTTTCAACCTTTTCAGAGTTCATTTGTAGTGCTTTCCAATTTCAGGGTCATTTAGCTAAAAAATCAATAACTGCATGAAAAATACCAAATGATGTCGGGAAGGGTTGAAAATTGATGTTGTGGCTTTGAATTGTACATTTTGAACACACAAAAAGCCTCGAGTTCAAATAAGTTCAAGAAAATGAAATGCCTTTTGTAACCGATGAGTTTCCATCCAGAACCCTGATACTTCGAAAGAGACTGCCCGTTGTGTACACGAAGTGCATCGAACTTTTGTCGTAACCCTCTCAACTTTTTAGCACATGCTATGTGGGTGAAATGATGATACCATGCCAGGTTTCAACAATTTCAGAGTTCATTTGTAGTGCTTTCCAACTTCAGGGTCATTTAGCTCAAAAAATCAAGAACTCTATGAAAAATACCAAATGAAGTTAGAAAGGATTGAAAATTTATGATGTTGCTTTGAATGGTGTATTTTGAACACACAAAGAGCCTGGAGTTCAAATAAGTTCAAAAAAATGAAATGCCTTTTGTAACCAATGAGTTTCTGTCCAGAACCCTGTCAACTTTTTAGCACATGCTATCTGGGTGAAATGATGATACCATGCCAAGTTTCAACCTTTTCAGAGTTCATTTGTAGTGCTTTCAATTTCAGGGTCATTTAGCAAAAAAATCAATAACTGCATGAAATGCCCTTTGTAACCGATGAGTTTCCATCCAGAACCCTGATACTTCGAAAGAGACTGCCCGTTGTGTACACGAAGTGCATCGAACTTTTGTCGTAACCCTCTCAACTTTTTAGCACATGCTATGTGGGTGAAATGATGATACCATGCCAGGTTTCAACAATTTCAGAGTTCATTTGTAGTGCTTTCCAATTTCAGGGTCATTTAGCTAAAAAATCAATAACTGCGTGAAAAATACCAAATGATGTCGGGAAGGGTTGAAATTTGATGTTCTGGCTTTGAGTGGTACATTTTGAACACACAAAAAGCCTCGAGTTCAAATAAGTTCAAGAAAATGAAATGCCTTTTGTAACCGATGAGTTTCCGTTTAGAACCCTGATACTTCGAAAGAGACTGTCTGTTGTGTACACGAAGTGCATCCAACTTTTGTCGTAACCCTCT
This sequence comes from Hordeum marinum, assembly GCA_022496015.1. Taxonomy (NCBI): domain Eukaryota; kingdom Viridiplantae; phylum Streptophyta; class Magnoliopsida; order Poales; family Poaceae; genus Hordeum; species Hordeum marinum. The sequence continues at coordinate 515,179,790 of CM039678.1, forward strand.
GAACTTTTTAGCACATGCTATGTGGGTGAAATGATGATACCATGCAAAGTTTCAACCTTTTCAGAGTTCATTTGTAGTGCTTTCCAGTTTCAGGGTCATTTAGTTCAAAAAAGTCAATAACTGCATGAAAAATACCAAATGAAGTTAGAAAGGGTTGAAAATTGATGATGTGGCTTTGAATGGTGCATTTTGAACACACAAAAAGCCTGGAGTTCAAATAATTTCAAGAAAATGAAATGCCATTTGTAACCGATGAATTTCCATCCGGAACCCTGATACTTCGAAAGAGTTTGTCCTTTTTGTACACGAAGTGGATCCAGCTTTTGCCGTAACCCTCTCAACTTTTTAGCACATTCTATGTGGGTGAAATGATGATACCATGCCAATTTTCAACCTTTTCAGAGTTCATTTGTAGTGCTTTCCAATTTCAGGGTCATTTAGCTAAAAAATCAATAACTGCATGAAAAATAACAAATGATGTCGGGAAGGGTTGAAAATTGATGTTGTGGCTTTTAATGGTACATTTTGAACACACAAAAAGCCTCGAGTTCAAATAAGTTCAAGAAAATGAAATGCCTTTTGTAACCGATGAGTTTCCATGCAGAACCCTGATACTTCGAAAGAGACTGCCCGTTGTGTACACGAAGTGCATCGAACTTTTGTCGTAACCCTCTCAACTTTTTAGCACATGCTATGTGGGTGAAATGATGATACCATGCCAGGTTTCAACAATTTCAGAGTTCATTTGTAGTGCTTTCCAATTTCAGGGTCATTTAGCTCAAAAAAATCAAGAACTCCAAGAAAAATACCAAATGAAGTTAGAAAGGATTGAAAATTTATAATGTGGCTTTGAATGGTGCAATTTGAACACACAAAAAGCCTGGAGTTCAAATAAGTTCAACAAAATGACATGCCTTTTGTAACCGATGAGTTTCCGTTCGGAACCTCGATATTTCGAACGATATTGTCCATTTTGTATACGAAGTGCATCCAGCTTTTACCGTAACCCTCTCAACTTTTTAGCACATGCCATGTGGGTGAAATGATGATACCATGCCAAGTTTCAACCTTTTCAGAGTTCATTTGTAGTGCTTTCCAATTTCAGGGTCATTTAGCTAAAAAATCAATAACTGCATGAAAAATACCAAATGATGTCGGGAAGGGTTGAAATTTGATGTTTTGGCTTTGAATGGTACATTTTGAACACACAAAAAGCCTCGAGTTCAAATAAGTTCAAGAAAATGAAATGCCTTTTGTAACCGATGAGTTTCCGTCCAGAACCGTAATACTTCGAAAGAGACTATCCGTTGTGTACACGAAGTGCAACCAACTTTTGTCGTAACCCTCTCAACTTTTTAGCACATGCTATGTGGGTGAAATGATGATACCATGCAAAGTTTCAACCTTTTCAGAGTTCATTTGTAGTGCTTTCCAATTTCAGGGTCATTTAGCTCAAAAAAATAAAGAACTCCATGAAAAATACAAAATGAAGTTAGAAAGGGTTGAAAATTGATGATGTGGCTTAGAATGGTGCATTTTGAACACACGAAAAGCCTGGAGTTCAAATAAGTTCAAAAAAATGAAATGCCTTTGTAACCAATGAGTTTCTGTCCGGAAACCTGATACTTCGAAAGAGATTGTTCGTTTTGTACACGAAGTGCATCCAGGTTTTGCCGTAACCCTCTCAACTTTTTAGCACATGCTATCTGGGTGAAATGATGATACCATGCCAATTTTCAACCTTTTCAGAGTTCATTTGTAGTGCTTTCCAATTTCAGGGTCATTTAGCTAAAAAATCAATAACTGCATGAAAAATACCAAATGATGTCGGGAAGGGTTGAAAATTGATGTTGTGGCTTTGAATTGTACATTTTGAACACACAAAAAGCCTCGAGTTCAAATAAGTTCAAGAAAATGAAATGCCTTTTGTAACCGATGAGTTTCCATCCAGAACCCTGATACTTCGAAAGAGACTGCCCGTTGTGTACACGAAGTGCATCGAACTTTTGTCGTAACCCTCTCAACTTTTTAGCACATGCTATGTGGGTGAAATGATGATACCATGCCAGGTTTCAACAATTTCAGAGTTCATTTGTAGTGCTTTCCAACTTCAGGGTCATTTAGCTCAAAAAATCAAGAACTCTATGAAAAATACCAAATGAAGTTAGAAAGGATTGAAAATTGATGATGTTGCTTTGAATGGTGTATTTTGAACACACAAAGAGCCTGGAGTTCAAATAAGTTCAAAAAAATGAAATGCCTTTTGTAACCAATGAGTTTCTGTCCAGAACCCTGTCAACTTTTTAGCACATGCTATCTGGGTGAAATGATGATACCATGCCAAGTTTCAACCTTTTCAGAGTTCATTTGTAGTGCTTTCAATTTCAGGGTCATTTAGCAAAAAAATCAATAACTACATGAAAAATACCAAATGGTGTCGGGAAGGGTTGAAAATTGATGTTGTGGCTTTGAATTGTACATTTTGAACACACAAAAAGCCTCGAGTTCAAATAAGTTCAAGAAAATGAAATGCCTTTTTTAACCAATGAGTTTCCATCCGGAACACTCATACTTCGCAAGAGATTGTCCGTTTTGTACACCAAGTGCATGCAGCTTTTGTCGTAAACCTCTCAACTTTTAGCACATGCTATGTGGGGGAAATGATGATACCACGCAAAGTTTCAACCTTTTCAGAGTTCATTTGTAGTGCTTTCCAATTTCAGGCTCATTTAGCGAAAGAATCAATAACTGCATGAAAAATACCAAATGGTGTCGGGAAGGGTTGAAAATTGATGTTGTGGCTTTGAATGGTACATTTTAAACAGACAAAAAGCCTCGAGTTCAAATAAGTTCAAGAAAATGAAATGCCTTTTGTAACCAATGAGTTTCCGTCTGGAACACTGATACTTCGAAAGGGACTATCTGTTTTGTACACGAAGTGCATGCAGCTTTTGTCGTAACCCTCTCAAATTTTTAGCACATGATATGTGTGGGAAATGATGATACCATGCAAAGTTTCAACCTTTTCAGAGTTCATTTGTAGTGATTTCAAATTGCAGGGTCATTTAGCTCAAAAAAATCAATAACTACATGAAAAATACCAAACGAAGTCAGAAAGGGTTGAAAATTGACGATGTGGCTTTCAATGGTGTATTTTGAACAAAGAAAAAGCCTGGAGTTCAAATAAGTTCAACAAAATGAAATGCCTTTTGTAACCGATGAGTTTCCGTTCAGAACCTCGATATTTCGAAAGATATTGTCCGTTTTGTATACGAAGTGCATCCAGCTTTTACCGTAACCCTCTCAACTTTTTAGCATATGCCATGTGGGTGAAATGATGATACCATGCCAAGTTTCAACCTTTTCAGAGTTCATTTGTAGTGCTTTCCAATTTCAGGGTCATTTAGCTAAAAACTCAATAACTGCATGAAAAATACCAAATGATGTCGGGAAGGGTTGAAATTTGATGTTCTGGCTTTGAATGGTACATTTTGAACACACAAAAAGCCTCGAGTTCAAATAAGTTCAAGAAAATGAAATGCCTTCTGTAACCGATGAGTTTCCGTCGAGAACCCTAATACTTCGAAAGAGACTATCCGTTGTGTACACGAAGTGCATCCAACTTTTGTCGTAACCCTCTCAACTTTTTAGCACATGCTATGTAGGTGAAATTATGATACCATGCAAAGTTTCAACCTTTTCAGAGTTCATTTGTAGTGCTTTCAAGTTTCAGGGTCATTTAGTTCAAAAAAATCAATAACTCAATGAAAAATACCAAATGAAGTCAGAAAGGGTTGAAAATTGATGATGTGGCTTTGAATGGTGCATTTTGAACACACAAAAAGCCTCGAGTTCAAATAAGTTCAAGAAAATGAAATGCCTTTTGTAACCGATGAGTTTCCATCCAGAACCCTGATACTTCGGAAGAGACTACCCGTTGTGTACACGAAGTGCATCCAATTTTAGTCGTAACCCTCTCAACTTTTTAGCACATGCTATGTGGGTGAAATGATGATACCATACCAAGTTTCAACAATTTTAGAGTTCATTTGTAGTGCTTTCCAATTTCAGGGTCATTTAGTTCAAAAAAATCAATAACTCCATGAAAAATACCAAATGAAGTCAGAAAGGATTGAAAATTGATTATGTGGCTTTGAATGGTGCATTTTGAACACACAAAAAGCCTGGAGTTCAAATAAGTTCAAAAAAATGAAATGCCTTTTGTAACCAATGAGTTTCTGTCCGGAACCCTAATACTTCGAAAGAGATTGTCCGTTTTGTACACGAAGTGCATCCAGCTTTTGCCGTAACCCTGTCAACTTTTTAGCACATGCTATGTGGGTGAAATGATGATACCATGCCAAGTTTCAACCTTTTCAGAGTTCATTTGTAGTGCTTTCCAATTTCAGGGTCATTTAGCGACAAAATCAATAACTGCATGAAAAATACCAAATGGTGTCGGGAAGGGTTCAAAAATTGACGATGTGGCTTTGAATGGTACATTTTGGACATCCAAAAAGCCTCGAGTTCAAATAAGTTCAAGAAAATGAAATGCCTTTTGTAACCGATGAGTTTCCATCCGGAACCCTGATACTTCGAAAGAGTTTGTCCGTTTTGTACACGAAGTGGATCCAGCTTTTGCCATAACCCGCTCAACTTTTTAGCACATTCTATGTGGGTGAAATGATGATACCATGCCAATTTTCAACCTTTTCAGAGTTCATTTGTAGTGCTTTCCAATTTCAGGGTCATTTAGCTAAAAAATCAATAACTGCATGAAAAATACCAAATGATGTCGGGAAGGGTTGAAAATTGATGTTGTGGCTTTGAATGGTACATTTTGAACACACAAAAAGCCTCGAGTTCAAATATGTTCAAGAAAATGAAATGCCTTTTGTAACCAATGAGTTTCCATCCAGAACCCTGATACTTCGGAAGAGACTGCCCGTTGTGTACACGAAGTGCATCAAATATTTGTCGTAACCCTCTCAACTTTTTAGCACATGCTATGTGGGTGAAATGATGATACCATACCAAGTTCACCAATTTCATAGTTGATTAGTAGTGCTTTCCAATTTCAGGGTCATTTAGTTCAAAAAAATTAATAACTCCATGAAAAATACCAAATGAAGTCAGAAAGGATTGAAAATTGATGATGTGGATTTGAATGGTGCATTTTGAACACACAAAAATCCTGGAGTTCAAATAAGTTCAAAAAAATGAAATGCCTTTTGTAACCAATGAGTTTCTGTCCGGAACCGTGATACTTCGAAAGAGATTGTCCGTTTTGTACACGAAGTGCATCAAGCTTTTGCCGTAACGCAGTCAACTTTTTAGCACATGCTATGTGGGTGAAATGATGATACCATGCAAAGTTTCAACCTTTTCAGAGTTCATTTGTAGTGCTTTCCAATTTCAGGCTCATTTAGCGAAAAAATCAATAACTGCATGAAAAATACCTAATGGTGTCGGGAAGGGTTGAAAATTGATGTTGTGGCTTTGAATGGTACATTTTGAACACACAAAAAGCCTCGGGTTCAAATAAGTTCAAGAAAATGAAATGCCTTCTGAAACCGATGAGTTTCCGTCCAGAACCCTAATACTTCGAAAGAGACTATCCGTTGTGTACACGAAGTGCATCCAACTTTTGTCGTAACCCTCTCAACTTTTTAGCACATGCTATGTAGGTGAAATTATGATACCATGCAAAGTTTCAACCTTTTCAGAGTTCATTTGTAACCGATGAGTTTCCGTCGGGAACACTGATACTTCGAAAGAGATTGTCCGTTTTGTACACCAAGTGCATGCAGCTTTTGTCGTAACCCTCTCAACTTTTTAGCACATGCTATGTGGGGGAAATGATGATACCACGCAAAGTTTCAACCTTTTCAGAGTTCTTTTGTAGTGCTTTCCAATTTCAGGGTCATTTAGCTAAAAAATCAATAACTGCATGAAAAATACCAAATGATGACGGGAAGGGTTGAAATTTGATGTTGTAGCTTTGAATCGTACATTTTGAACACACAAAAAGCCTCGAGTTCAAATAAGTTCAAGAAAATGAAATGCCTTTTGTAACCGATGAGTTTCCTTCCAGAACCCTGATACTTCGAAAGAGACTGTCCGTTGTGTACACGAAGTGCATCCAACTTTTGTCGTAACCCTCTCAACTTTTTAGCACATGCTATGTGGGTGAAATGATGATACCATGCAAAGTTTCAACCTTTTCAAAGTTCATTTGTTGTGCTTTCCAATTTCAGGGTCATTTCGCTCAAAAAAATCAATAACTGCATGAAAAATACCAAATGAAGTCAGAAAGGGTTGAAAATTGATGATGTGGCTTTGAATGGTGCATTTTGAACACACAAAAATCTTGGAGTTTAAATAAGTTCAAGAAAGAGAAATGCCTTTTGTAACCGATGAGTTTCCATCCGGAAGAGATTGTCCGTTTTGTACACGAAGTGGATCCAGCTTTTGCCGTAACTCTCTCAACTTTTTAGCACATGCTATGTGGGTGAAATGATGATACCGTGCCAATTTTCAACCTTTCAGAGTTCATTTGTATTGCTTTCCAATTTCAGGGTCATTTAGCTAAAAAATCAATAACTGCATGAAAAATACCAAATGGTGTCGGGAAGGGTTGAAATTGATGTTGTGGCTTTGAATGGTACATTTTGAACACACAAAAAGCCTCGAGTTCAAATAAGTTCAAGAAAATGAAATGCCTTTTGTAACCGATGAGTTTCCATCCAGAACCCTGATACTTCGAAAGAGACTGTCCGTTGTGTACACGAAGTGCATCCAACTTTTATCGTAACCCTCTCAACCTTTTATCACATGCTATGTGGGTGAAATGATGATATCATGCCAATTTTCAACAATTTCAGAGTTCATTTGTAGTGCTTTCCAATTTCAGGGTCATTTAGCTCAAAAAAATCAATAACTCCATGAAAAATACCAAATGAAGTCAGAAATGATTGAAAATTGATGATGTGGCTTTGAATGGTGCATTTTGAAAACACAAAAAGCCTGGAGTTCAAATAATTTCAAAAAAATGAAATGCCTTTTGTAACCGATGAGTTTCTGTCCGGAACCGTGATACTTCAAAAGAAACTGTCCGTTTTGTACACGAAGTGGATCCAGCTTTTGCCGTAACCCTCTCAACTTTTTAGCACATGCTATGTGGGTGAAATGATGATACCATGCCAAGTTTCAAGCTTTTCAAAGTGCATTTGTAGTGCTTTCCAATTTCAGGGTCATTTAGCTAAAAAATCAGTAACTGCATGAAAAATACCAAATGATGACGGGAAGGGTTGAACTTTGATGTTGTGGATTTGAATGGTACATTTTGAACACACAAAAAGCCTCGAGTTCAAATAAGTTCAAGAAAATGAAATGCCTTTTGTAACCGATGAGTTTTCGTCCAAAACCCTGATACTTCGAGAGAGACTGTCCGTTATGTACACGAAGTGCATCCGACTTTTGTCGTAACCCTCTCAACTTTTTAGCACATGCTATGTGGGTGAAATGATGATACCATGCAAAGTTTCAACCTTTTCAGAGTTCATTTGTAGTGCTTTCCAATTTCAGGGTCATTTAGCTCAAAAAAATCAATAACTGCATGAAAAATACCAAATGAAGTCAGAAAGGGTTGAAAATTGATGATGTGGCTTTGAATGGTGCATTTTGAACACACAAAAAGCCTGGAGTTCAACTAAGTTCATGAAAAAGAAATGCCTTTTGTAACCGATGAGTTTCCATCCGGAACCCTAATACTTCGAAAGAGATTGTCCGTTTTGTACACGAAGTGGATCCAGCTTTTGCCGTAGCCCTCTCAACTTTTTAGCACATGCTATGTGGGTGAAATGATGATACCATGCCAATTTTCAACCTTTTCAGAGTTCATTTGTAGTGCTTTCCAATTTAAGGGTCATTTAGCTAAAAAATCAATAACTGCATGAAAAATACCAAATGATGACGGGAAGGGTTGAAATTTGATGTTGTGGCTTTGAATCGTACATTTTGAACACACAAAAAGCCCCGAGTTCAAATAAGTTCAAGAAATGCCTTTTGTAACCGATGAGTTTCCGTTTAGAACCCTCATACTTCGAAAGAGACTGTCTGTTGTGTACACGAAGTGCATCCAACTTTTATCGTAACCCTCTCAACTTTTTAGCACATGCTATGTGGGGGAAATGATGATACCATGCAAAGTTTCAACCTTTTCAGAGTTCATTTGTAGTGCTTTCAAATTTCAGGGTCATTTAGCTCAAAAAAATCAATAACCACATGAAAAATACCAAATGAAGTCAGAAAGGGTTGAAAATTGATGATGTGGCTTTGAATGGTGTATTTTGAACACAGAAAAAGCCTAGAGTTCAAATAAGTTCAAGAAAATGAAATGCCTTTTGTAACCGATGAGTTTCCATCCAGAACCCTAATACATCGAAAGAGACTGTTCGTTGTGTACACGAAGCGCATCCAACTTTTGTCGTAACCCTCTCAACCTTTTAGCACATGCTATGAGGGTAAAATGATGATATCATGCCAAGTTTCAAAAATTTCAGAGTTCATTTGTAGTGCTTTCCAATTTCAGGGTCATTTAGCTCAAAAAAATCAATAACTCCATGAAAAATACCAAATGAAGTCACAAAGAATTGAAAATTGATGATGTGGCTTTGACTGGTGCATTTTGAACACACAAAAAGCCTGGAGTTCAAATAATTTCAAAAAAATGAAATGCCTTTTGTAACCGATGAGTTTCTGTCCGGAACCCTGATACTTCGAAACAGATTGTCCCTTTTGTACACGAAGTGGATCCAGCTTTTGCCGTAACCCTCTCAACTTTTTAGCACATGCTATGTGGGTGAAATGATGATACCATGCCAAGTTTCAAGATTTTCAGAGTTCATTGGTAGTGCTTTCCAATTTCAGGTTCATTGAGCTCAAAAATCAATAACTGCATGAAAAATACCAAATGATGACGGGAAGGGTTGAAATTTGATGTTGTGGATTTGAATGGTCCATTTTGAACACACAAAAAGCCTCGAGTTCAAATAAGTTCAAGAAAATGAAATGCCTTTTGTAACCGATGAGTTTCCGTCCAAAACCCTGATACTTCGAAAGAGACTGTCCGTTATGTACACGAAGTGCATCCAACTTTTGTCCTAACCCTCTCAATTTTTTAGCACATGCTATGTGGGTGAAATGATGATACTATGCAAAGTTTCCACCTTTTCAGAGTTCATTTGGAGTGCTTTCCAATTTCAGGGTCATTTAGCTCAAAAAAATAAATAACTGCATGAAAAATACCAAATGAAGTCAGAAAGGATTGAAAATTGATCATGTGGCTTTGAATGGTGCATTTTGAACACACAAAAAGCCTGGAGTTCAAATAAGTTCAAGAAAATGAAATGCCTTTTGTAACCGATGAGTTTCCATCCGGAACCCTGATACTTCGAAAGAGATTGTCCGTTTTGTACACGAAGTGGATCCAGCTTTTTCCGTAGCCCTCTCAACTTTTTAGCACATGCTATGTGGGTGAAATGATGATACCATGCCAGTTTTCAACCTTTTCAGAGTTCATTTATAGTGCTTTCCAATTTAAGGGTCATTTAGCTAAAAAATCAATAAGTGCATGAAAAATACCAAATGATGACGGGAAGGGTTGAAATTTGATGTTGTGGCTTTGAGTGGTACATTTTGAACACACAAAAAGCCTCGAGTTCAAATAAGTTCAAGAAAATGAAATGCCTTTTATAACCGATGAGTTTCCGTTTAGAACCCTGATACTTCGAAAGAGACTGTCCGTTGTGTACACGAAGTGCATCCAACTTTTGTCGTAATCCTCTCAACTTTTTAGCACATGCTATGTGGGGGAAATGATGATACCATGCAAAGTTTCAACCTTTTCAGAGTTCATTTGTAGTGCTTTGAAATTTCAGGGTCATTTAGCTCAAAAATCAATAAGTACATGAAAAATACCAAATGAAGTCAGAAAGGGTTGAAAAATTGATGATGTGGCTTTGAATGGTGTATTTTGAACACAGAAAAACCCTGGAGTTCAAATAACTTCAAGAAAATGAAATGCCTTTTGTAATCGATGAGTTTCCTTCCAGAACCCTGATACTTCGAAAGAGACTGTCCGTTGTGTACACGAAGTGCATCCAACTTTTGCCGTAACCCTCTCAACCTTTTAGCACATGCTATGTGGGTGAAATGATGATATCATGCCAAGTTTCAACAATTTCAGAGTTCATTTGTAGTGCTTTCCAATTTCAGGGTCATTTAGCTAAAAAAAATCAATAACTCCATGAAAAATACCAAATGAAGTCAGAAAGGATTGAAAATTGATGATGTGGCTTTGAATGGTGTATTTTGAACACACAAAAAGCCTGGAGTTTAAATAATTTCAAAAAAATGAAATGCCTTTTGTAACCGATCAGTTTCCGTCCAGAACCCTGATACTTGGAAAGAGACTGTCCGTTGTGTACACGAAGTGCATCCAACTTTTGTCGTAACCCTCTCAACTTTTTAGCACATGCTATGTGGGTGAAATGATGATACCATGCAAAGTTTCAACCTTTTCAGAGTTCATTTGTAGTGCTTTCCAATTTCAGGGTCATTTAGCTCAAAAAAATCAATAACTTCATGAAAAATACCAAATGATGTCGGGAAGGGTTGAAATTTTATGTTGTTGCTTTGAATGGTACATTTTGAACACACAAAAAGCCTCGCGTTCAAATAAGTTCAAGAAAATGAAATGCCTTTTGTAACCGATGAGTTTCCGTCCAGAACCCTGATACTTCGAAAGAGAGTGTCCGTTGTGTACACGAAGTGCATCCAACTTTTGTCGTAACCCTCTCAACTTTTTGGCACATGCTATGTGGGTGAAATGATGATACCATGCAAAGTTTCGACCTTTTCAGAGTTCATTTGTAGTGCTTTCCAATTTCAGGGTCATTTAGCTCAAAAAAATCAAAAACTGCATGAAAAATACCAAATGAAGTCAGAAAGGGTTGAAAATTGATGATGTGGCTTTGAATGGTGCATTTTGAACACAAAAAAATCCTGGAGTTCAAATAAGTTCAAGAAAATGAAATGCCTTTTGTAACCGATGAGTTTCCATTCGGAACCCTGATACTTCGAAAGAGATTGTCCGTTTTGTAGACGAAGTGGATACAGCTTTTGCCGTAGCCCTCTGAACTTTTTAGCACATGCTATATGGGTGAAATGATGATACCATGCCAAATTTCAGCCTTTTCAGAGTTCATTTGTAGTGCTTTCCAATTTCAGGGTCATTTAGCTAAAAAATCAATAACTACATGAAAAATAACAAATGATGACCGGAAGGGTTGAAATTTCATGTTGTGGCTTTGAATGGTACATTTTGAACACACAAAAAGCCTCGAGTTCAAATGAGTTCAAGAAAATGAAATGCCTTTTGTAACCGATGAGTTTCCGTCCAGAACCCTGATACTTCGAAAGAGACTGTCCGTTGTGTACACGAAGTGCATCCAACTTTTGTCGTAACCGTCTCAACATTTTAGCACATGCTATGCGGGTGAAATGATGATATCATGCCAAGTTTCAACCTTTTCAGAGTTCATTTGTAGTGCTTTCCAATTTCAGGGTCATTTAGCTAAAAAAAATCAATAACTCCATGAAAAATACCAAATGAAGTCAGAAAGGATTGAAAATTGATGATGTGGCTTTGAATGGTGCATTTTGAACACACAAAAAGCCTGGAGTTCAAATAATTTAAAAAAAATGAAATGCCTTTTGTAACCGATCAGTTTCCGTCCAGAACCCTGATACTTCGAAAGAGATTGTCCGTTTTGTATACGAAGTGCATCCAGCTTTGACCGTAACCCTCTCCACCTTTTAGCACATGCCATGTGGGTGAAATGATGATACCATGCCAAGTTTCAACCTTTTCAGAGTTCATTTGTAGTGATTTCCAAATTCAGGGTCATTTAGCTCAAAAATCAATAACTGCATGAAAAATACCAAATGATGACGGGAAGGGTTTAAATTTGATGTTGTAGCTTTGAATGGTACATTTTGAACACACAAAAAGCCTCGGGTTCAAATAAGTTCAAGAAAATGAAATGCCTTTTGGAACCGATCAGTTTCCGTCCAGAACCCTGATACTTCGAAAGATACTGTCCGTTGTGTACACGAACTGCGTCCAACTTTTGTCGTAACCGTCTCAACATTTTAGCACATGCTATGCGGGTGAAATGATGATATCATGCCAAATTTCAGCCTTTTCACAGTTCATTTGTAGTGCTTTCCAATTTCAGGGTCATTTAGCTAAAAAAATCAATAACTCCATGAAAAATACCAAATGAAGTCAGAAAGGATTGAAAATTGATGATGTGGCTTTGAATGGTGCATTTTGAACACACAAAAAGCCTGGAGTTCAAATAATTTCAAAAAAATGAAATGCCTTTTGTAACCGATCAGTTTCCGTCCAGAACCCTGATACTTCGAAAGAGACTGTCCGTTGTGTACACGAAGTGCATCCAACATTTGTCGTAACCCTCTGAACTTTTTAGCACATGCTATGTGGGTGAAATGATGATACCTTGCAAAGTTTCAATCTTTTCAGAGTTCATTTGTAGTGCTTTCCAATTTCAGGGTCATTTAGCTCAAAAAAATCAATAACTGCATGAAAAATACCAAATGAAGTCAGAAAGGGTTGAAAATTGATGATGTGGCTTTGAATGGTGCATTTTGAACACACAAAAATGCTGGAGTTCAAATAAGTTCAAGAAAATGAAATGCCTTTTGTAACCAATGAGTTTCCGTCCGGAACACTAATCATTCGAAAGAGATTGTCCGTTTTGTACACGAAGAGCATGCAGCTTTTGTCGTAACCCTCTCAACTTTTTAGCACATGCTATGTGGGTGAAATGATGATACCATGCCAAATTTCAGCCTTTTCAGAGTTCATTTGTAGTGCTTTCCAATTTCAGGGTCATTTAGCTAAAAAATCAATAACTACATGAAAAATAACAAATGATGACGGGAAGGGTTGAAATTTCATGTTGTGGCTTTGAATGGTACATTTTGAACACACAAAAAGCCTCGAGTTCAAATAAGTTCAAGAAAATGAAATGCCTTTTGTAACCGATGAGTTTCCGTCCAGAACCCTGATACTTCGAAAGAGACTGTCCGTTGTGTACATGAAGTGCATCCAACTTTTGTCGTAACCCTGTCAACTTTTTAGCACATGCTATGTGGGGGAAATGATGATACCATGCAAAGTTTCAACCTTTTCAGAGTTCATTTGTAGTGCTTTCAAATTTCAAGGTCATTTAGCTCAAGAAAATCAATAAATACATGAAAAATACCAAATGAAGTCAGAAAGGGTTGAAAATTGATGATGTGGCTTTGAATGGTGTATTTTGAACACACAAAAAGCCTCGAGTTCAAATAAGTTCAAGAAAATGAAATGCCTTTTGTAACCGATGAGTTTCCGTTCGGAACCCTGATACTTCGAAAGAGATTGTCCGTTTTGTATACGAAGTGCATCCGGCTTTTACCGTAACCCTCTCCACTTTTTAGCACATGCCATGTGGGTGAAATGATGATACCATGCCAAGTTTCAACCTTTGAAGAGTTCATTCGTAGTGCTTTCCAATTTCAGGGTCATTTAGCTAAAAAATCAATAACTGCATGAAAAATACCAAATGATGACGGGAAGGGTTTAAATTTGATGTTGTGGCTTTGAATGGTACATTTTGAACACTCAAAAAGCCTCGAGTTCAAATAAGTTCAAGAAAATGAAATGCCTTTTGTAACCGATTAGTTTCCGTCCAGAACCCTGATACTTCGAAAGAGACTGTCTGTTGTGTACACGAAGTGCATCCAACTTTTGTCGTAACCCTCTCAACTTTTTAGCACATGCTATGTGGGTGAAATGATGATACCATGCAAAGTTTCAACCTTTTCAGAGTTCATTTGTAGTGCTTTCCAATTTCAGGGTCATTTAGCTCAAACAAATCAATAACTTCATGAAAAATACCAAATGATGTCGCGAAGGGTTGAAATTTGATGTTGTGGCTTTGAATGGTACATTTTGAACACACAAAAAGCCTCGAGTTCAAATAAGTTCAAGAAAATGAAATGCCTTTTGTAACCGATGAGTTTCCGTCCAAAACCCTGATACTTCGAAAGAGATTGTCCGTTGTGTACATGAAGTGCATCCAACTGTTGTCGTAACCCTCTCAACTTTTTAGCACATGCTATGTGGGTGAAATGATGATACCTTGCAAAGTTTCAATCTTTTCAGAGTTCATTTGTAGTGCTTTCCAATTTCAGGGTCATTTAGCTCAAAAAAATCAATAACTGCATGAAAAATACCAAATGAAGTCAGAAAGGGTTGAAAATTGATGATGTGGCTTTGAATGGTGCATTTTGAACACACAAAAATCCTGGAGTTCAAATAAGTTCAAGAAAATGAAATGCCTTTTGTAACCGATGAGTTTCCATCCGGAACCCTGATACTTCGAAAGAGATTGTCCGTTTTGTACACGAAGTGGATCCAGCTTTTGCCGTAGCCCTCTCAACTTTTTAGCACATGCTATGTGGGTGAAATGATGATACCATGCCAAATTCCAGCCTTTTTAGAGTTCGTTTGTAGTGCTTTCCAATTTCAGGGTCATTTAGCTAAAAAATCAATAACTACATGAAAAATACCAAATGATGACGGGAAGGGTTGAAATTTGATGTTGTGGCTTTGAATGGTACATTTTGAACACACAAAAAGCCTCGAGTTCAAGTAAGTTCAAGAAAATGAAATGCCTTTTGTAACCGATGAGTTTCCGTCCAGAACCCTGATACTTCGAAAGAGACTGTCCGTTGTGTACACGAAGTGCATCCAACTTTTGTCGTAACCCTCTCAACTTTTTAGCACATGCTATGTGGGGGAAATGATGATACCATGCAAAGTTTCATCCTTTTCAGAGTTCATTTGTAGTGCTTTCAAATTTTAGGGTCATTTAGCTCAAAAAAATCAATAAATACATGAAAAATACCACATGAAGTCAGAAAGGGTTGAAAATTGATGATGTGGCTTTGAATGGTGTATTTTGAACACAGAAAAAGCCTGGAGTTCAAATAAGTTCAAGAAAATGAAATGCCTATTGTAACCGATGAGTTTCCGTTCGGAACCTCGATACTTCGAAAGAGATTGTCCGTTTTGTATACGAAGTGCATCCAGCTTTTACCGTAACCCTCTCCACTTTTTAGCACATGCCATGTGGGTGAAATGATGATACCATGCCAAGTTTCAACCTTTGAAAAGTTCATTCTGCTTTCCAATTTCAGGGTCATTTAGCTAAAAAATCAATAACTGCATGAAAAATACCAAATGATGACGGGAAGGGTTTAAATTTGATGTTGTGGCTTTGAATGGTACATTTTGAACACTCAAAAAGCCTCGAGTTCAAATAAGTTCAAGAAAATGAAATGCCTTTTGTAACCGATCAGTTTCCGTCCAGAACCCTGATACTTCGAAAGAGATTGTCCGTTGTGTACATGAAGTGCATCCAACTTTTGTCGTAACCCTCTCAACTTTTTAGCACATGCTATGTGGGTGAAATGATGATACCTTGCAAAGTTTCAATCTTTTCAGAGTTCATTTGTAGTGCTTTCCAATTTCAGGGTCATTTAGCTCAAAAAAATCAATAACTTCATGAAAAATACCAAATGAAGTCAGAAAGGGTTGAAAATTCATGATGTGGCTTTGAATGGTGCATTTTGACCACACAAAAATCCTGGAGTTCAAATAAGTTCAAGAAAATGAAATGCCTTTTGTAACCGATGAGTTTCCATCCGGAACCCTGATACTTCGAAAGAGATTGTCCGTTTTGTAAACGAAGTGGATCCAGCTTTAGCCGTAGCCCTCTCAACTTTTTAGCACATGCTATGTGGGTGAAATGATGATACCATGCCAAATTTCAGCCTTTTCAGAGTTCATTTGTAGTGCTTTCCAATTTCAGGGTCATTTAGCTAAAAAATCAATAAGTACATGAAAAATACCAAATGATGACGGGAAGGGTTGAAATTTGATGTTGTGGCTTTGAATGGTACATTTTGAACACACAAAAAGCCTCGAGTTCAAGTAAGTTCAAGAAAATGAAATGCCTTTTGTAACCGATGAGTTTCCATCCAGAACCCTGATACTTCGAAAGAGACTGTCTGTTGTGTGCACGAAGTGCATCCAACTTTTGTCGTAACCCTCTCAACTTTTTAGCACATGCTATGTGGGGGAAATGATGATACCATGCAAAGTTTCATCCTTTTCAGAGTTCATTTGTAGTGCTTTCAAATTTCAGGGTCATTTAGCTCAAAAAAATCAATAAATACATGAAAAATACCACATGAAGTCAGAAAGGGTTGAAAATTGATGATGTGGCTTTGAATGGTGTATTTTGAACACAGAAAAAGCCTGGAGTTCAAATAAGTTCAAGAAAATGAAATGCCTATTGTAACCGATGAGTTTCCGTTCGGAACCTCGATACTTCGAAAGAGATTGTCCGTTTTGTATACGAAGTGCATCCAGCTTTTACCGTAACCCTCTCCACTTTTTAGCACATGCCATGTGGGTGAAATGATGATACCATGCCAAGTTTCAACCTTTGAACAGTTCATTCTGCTTTCCAATTTCAGGGTCATTTAGCTAAAAAATCAATAACTGCATGAAAAATACCAAATGATGACGGGAAGGGTTTAAATTTGATGTTGTGGCTTTGAATGGTACATTTTGAACACTCAAAAAGCCTCGAGTTCAAATAAGTTCAAGAAAATGAAATGCCTTTTGTAACCGATCAGTTTCCGTCCAGAACCCTGATACTTCGAAAGAGATTGTCCGTTGTGTACATGAAGTGCATCCAACTTTTGTCGTAACCCTCTCAACTTTTTAGCACATGCTATGTGGGTGAAATGATGATACCTTGCAAAGTTTCAATCTTTTCAGAGTTCATTTGTAGTGCTTTCCAATTTCAGGGTCATTTAGCTCAAAAAAATCAATAACTGCATGAAAAATACCAAATGAAGTCAGAAAGGGTTGAAAATTCATGATGTGGCTTTGAATGGTGCATTTTGAACACACAAAAATCCTGGAGTTCAAATAAGTTCAAGAAAATGAAATGCCTTTTGTAACCGATGAGTTTCCATCCGGAACCCTGATACTTCGAAAGAGATTGTCCGTTTTGTACACGAAGTGGATCCAGCTTTAGCCGTAGCCCTCTCAACTTTTTAGCACATGCTATGTGGGTGAAATGATGATACCATGCCAAATTTCAGCCTTTTCAGAGTTCATTTGTAGTGCTTTCCAATTTCAGGGTCATTTAGCTAAAAAATCAATAAGTACATGAAAAATACCAAATGATGACGGGAAGGGTTGAAATTTGATGTTGTGGCTTTGAATGGTACATTTTGAACACACAAAAAGCCTCGAGTTCAAGTAAGTTCAAGAAAATGAAATGCCTTTTGTAACCGATGAGTTTCCGTCCAGAACCCTGATACTTCGAAAGAGCCTGTCTGTTGTGTGCACGAAGTGCATCCAACTTTTGTCGTAACCCTCTCAACTTTTTAGCACATGCTATGTGGGGTAAATGATGATACCATGCAAAGTTTCATCCTTTTCAGAGTTCATTTGTAGTGCTTTCAAATTTCAGGGTCATTTAGCTCAAAAAAATCAATAAATACATGAAAAATACCACATGAAGTCAGAAAGGGTTGAAAATTGATGATGTGGCTTTGAATGGTGTATTTTGAACACAGAAAAAGCCTGGAGTTCAAATAAGTTCAAGAAAATGAAATGCCTATTGTAACCGATGAGTTTCCGTTCGGAACCTCGATACTTCGAAAGAGATTGTCCGTTTTGTATACGAAGTGCATCCAGCTTTTACCGTAACCCTCTCCACTTTTTAGCACATGCCATGTGGGTGAAATGATGATACCATGCCAAGTTTCAACCTTTGAACAGTTCATTCTGCTTTCCAATTTCAGGGTCATTTAGCTAAAAAATCAATAACTGCATGAAAAATACCAAATGATGACGGGAAGGGTTTAAATTTGATGTTGTGGCTTTGAATGGTACATTTTGAACACTCAAAAAGCCTCGAGTTCAAATAAGTTCAAGAAAATGAAATGCCTTTTGTAACCGATCAGTTTCCGTCCAGAACCCTGATACTTCGAAAGAGATTGTCCGTTGTGTACATGAAGTGCATCCAACTTTTGTCGTAACCCTCTCAACTTTTTAGCACATGCTATGTGGGTGAAATGATGATACCTTGCAAAGTTTCAATCTTTTCAGAGTTCATTTGTAGTGCTTTCCAATTTCAGGGTCATTTAGCTCAAAAAAATCAATAACTGCATGAAAAATACCAAATGAAGTCAGAAAGGGTTGAAAATTCATGATGTGGCTTTGAATGGTGCATTTTGAACACACAAAAATCCTGGAGTTCAAATAAGTTCAAGAAAATGAAATGCCTTTTGTAACCGATGAGTTTCCATCCGGAACCCTGATACTTCGAAAGAGATTGTCCGTTTTGTACACGAAGTGGATCCAGCTTTAGCCGTAGCCCTCTCAACTTTTTAGCACATGCTATGTGGGTGAAATGATGATACCATGCCAAATTTCAGCCTTTTCAGAGTTCATTTGTAGTGCTTTCCAATTTCAGGGTCATTTAGCTAAAAAATCAATAAGTACATGAAAAATACCAAATGATGACGGGAAGGGTTGAAATTTGATGTTGTGGCTTTGAATGGTACATTTTGAACACACAAAAAGCCTCGAGTTCAAGTAAGTTCAAGAAAATGAAATGCCTTTTGTAACCGATGAGTTTCCATCCAGAACCCTGATACTTCGAAAGAGACTGTCTGTTGTGTGCACGAAGTGCATCCAACTTTTGTCGTAACCCTCTCAACTTTTTAGCACATGCTATGTGGGGGAAATGATGATACCATGCAAAGTTTCATCCTTTTCAGAGTTCATTTGTAGTGCTTTCAAATTTCAGGGTCATTTAGCTCAAAAAAATCAATAAATACATGAAAAATACCACATGAAGTCAGAAAGGGTTGAAAATTGATGATGTGGCTTTGAATGGTGTATTTTGAACACAGAAAAAGCCTGGAGTTCAAATAAGTTCAAGAAAATGAAATGCCTATTGTAACCGATGAGTTTCCGTTCGGAACCTCGATACTTCGAAAGAGATTGTCCGTTTTGTATACGAAGTGCATCCAGCTTTTACCGTAACCCTCTCCACTTTTTAGCACATGCCATGTGGGTGAAATGATGATACCATGCCAAGTTTCAACCTTTGAACAGTTCATTCTGCTTTCCAATTTCAGGGTCATTTAGCTAAAAAATCAATAACTGCATGAAAAATACCAAATGATGACGGGAAGGGTTTAAATTTGATGTTGTGGCTTTGAATGGTACATTTTGAACACTCAAAAAGCCTCGAGTTCAAATAAGTTCAAGAAAATGAAATGCCTTTTGTAACCGATCAGTTTCCGTCCAGAACCCTGATACTTCGAAAGAGATTGTCCGTTGTGTACATGAAGTGCATCCAACTTTTGTCGTAACCCTCTCAACTTTTTAGCACATGCTATGTGGGTGAAATGATGATACCTTGCAAAGTTTCAATCTTTTCAGAGTTCATTTGTAGTGCTTTCCAATTTCAGGGTCATTTAGCTCAAAAAAATCAATAACTGCATGAAAAATACCAAATGAAGTCAGAAAGGGTTGAAAATTCATGATGTGGCTTTGAATGGTGCATTTTGAACACACAAAAATCCTGGAGTTCAAATAAGTTCAAGAAAATGAAATGCCTTTTGTAACCGATGAGTTTCCATCCGGAACCCTGATACTTCGAAAGAGATTGTCCGTTTTGTACACGAAGTGGATCCAGCTTTAGCCGTAGCCCTCTCAACTTTTTAGCACATGCTATGTGGGTGAAATGATGATACCATGCCAAATTTCAGCCTTTTCAGAGTTCATTTGTAGTGCTTTCCAATTTCAGGGTCATTTAGCTAAAAAATCAATAAGTACATGAAAAATACCAAATGATGACGGGAAGGGTTGAAATTTGATGTTGTGGCTTTGAATGGTACATTTTGAACACACAAAAAGCCTCGAGTTCAAGTAAGTTCAAGAAAATGAAATGCCTTTTGTAACCGATGAGTTTCCGTCCAGAACCCTGATACTTCGAAAGAGACTGTCTGTTGTGTGCACGAAGTGCATCCAACTTTTGTCGTAACCCTCTCAACTTTTTAGCACATGCTATGTGGGGGAAATGATGATACCATGCAAAGTTTCATCCTTTTCAGAGTTCATTTGTAGTGCTTTCAAATTTCAGGGTCATTTAGCTCAAAAAAATCAATAAATACATGAAAAATACCACATGAAGTCAGAAAGGGTTGAAAATTGATGATGTGGCTTTGAATGGTGTATTTTGAACACAGAAAAAGCCTGGAGTTCAAATAAGTTCAAGAAAATGAAATGCCTATTGTAACCGATGAGTTTCCGTTCGGAACCTCGATACTTCGAAAGAGATTGTCCGTTTTGTATACGAAGTGCATCCAGCTTTTACCGTAACCCTCTCCACTTTTTAGCACATGCCATGTGGGTGAAATGATGATACCATGCCAAGTTTCAACCTTTGAACAGTTCATTCTGCTTTCCAATTTCAGGGTCATTTAGCTAAAAAATCAATAACTGCATGAAAAATACCAAATGATGACGGGAAGGGTTTAAATTTGATGTTGTGGCTTTGAATGGTACATTTTGAACACTCAAAAAGCCTCGAGTTCAAATAAGTTCAAGAAAATGAAATGCCTTTTGTAACCGATCAGTTTCCGTCCAGAACCCTGATACTTCGAAAGAGATTGTCCGTTGTGTACATGAAGTGCATCCAACTTTTGTCGTAACCCTCTCAACTTTTTAGCACATGCTATGTGGGTGAAATGATGATACCTTGCAAAGTTTCAATCTTTTCAGAGTTCATTTGTAGTGCTTTCCAATTTCAGGGTCATTTAGCTCAAAAAAATCAATAACTGCATGAAAAATACCAAATGAAGTCAGAAAGGGTTGAAAATTCATGATGTGGCTTTGAATGGTGCATTTTGAACACACAAAAATCCTGGAGTTCAAATAAGTTCAAGAAAATGAAATGCCTTTTGTAACCGATGAGTTTCCATCCGGAACCCTGATACTTCGAAAGAGATTGTCCGTTTTGTACACGAAGTGGATCCAGCTTTAGCCGTAGCCCTCTCAACTTTTTAGCACATGCTATGTGGGTGAAATGATGATACCATGCCAAATTTCAGCCTTTTCAGAGTTCATTTGTAGTGCTTTCCAATTTCAGGGTCATTTAGCTAAAAAATCAATAAGTACATGAAAAATACCAAATGATGACGGGAAGGGTTGAAATTTGATGTTGTGGCTTTGAATGGTACATTTTGAACACACAAAAAGCCTCGAGTTCAAGTAAGTTCAAGAAAATGAAATGCCTTTTGTAACCGATGAGTTTCCATCCAGAACCCTGATACTTCGAAAGAGACTGTCTGTTGTGTGCACGAAGTGCATCCAACTTTTGTCGTAACCCTCTCAACTTTTTAGCACATGCTATGTGGGGGAAATGATGATACCATGCAAAGTTTCATCCTTTTCAGAGTTCATTTGTAGTGCTTTCAAATTTCAGGGTCATTTAGCTCAAAAAAATCAATAAATACATGAAAAATACCACATGAAGTCAGAAAGGGTTGAAAATTGATGATGTGGCTTTGAATGGTGTATTTTGAACACAGAAAAAGCCTGGAGTTCAAATAAGTTCAAGAAAATGAAATGCCTATTGTAACCGATGAGTTTCCGTTCGGAACCTCGATACTTCGAAAGAGATTGTCCGTTTTGTATACGAAGTGCATCCAGCTTTTACCGTAACCCTCTCCACTTTTTAGCACATGCCATGTGGGTGAAATGATGATACCATGCCAAGTTTCAACCTTTGAACAGTTCATTCTGCTTTCCAATTTCAGGGTCATTTAGCTAAAAAATCAATAACTGCATGAAAAATACCAAATGATGACGGGAAGGGTTTAAATTTGATGTTGTGGCTTTGAATGGTACATTTTGAACACTCAAAAAGCCTCGAGTTCAAATAAGTTCAAGAAAATGAAATGCCTTTTGTAACCGATCAGTTTCCGTCCAGAACCCTGATACTTCGAAAGAGATTGTCCGTTGTGTACATGAAGTGCATCCAACTTTTGTCGTAACCCTCTCAACTTTTTAGCACATGCTATGTGGGTGAAATGATGATACCTTGCAAAGTTTCAATCTTTTCAGAGTTCATTTGTAGTGCTTTCCAATTTCAGGGTCATTTAGCTCAAAAAAATCAATAACTGCATGAAAAATACCAAATGAAGTCAGAAAGGGTTGAAAATTCATGATGTGGCTTTGAATGGTGCATTTTGAACACACAAAAATCCTGGAGTTCAAATAAGTTCAAGAAAATGAAATGCCTTTTGTAACCGATGAGTTTCCATCCGGAACCCTGATACTTCGAAAGAGATTGTCCGTTTTGTACACGAAGTGGATCCAGCTTTTGCCGTAGCCCTCTCAACTTTTTTGCACATGCTATGTGGGTGAAATGATGATACCATGCCAAATTTCAGCCTTTTCAGAGTTCATTTGTAGTGCTTTCCAATTTCAGGGTCATTTAGCTAAAAAATCAATAAGTACATGAAAAATACCAAATGATGACGGGAAGGGTTGAAATTTGATGTTGTGGCTTTGAATGGTACATTTTGAACACACAAAAAGCCTCGAGTTCAAGTAAGTTCAAGAAAATGAAATGCCTTTTGTAACCGATGAGTTTCCGTCCAGAACCCTGATACTTCGAAAGAGACTGTCTGTTGTGTGCACGAAGTGCATCCAACTTTTGTCGTAACCCTCTCAACTTTTTAGCACATGCTATGTGGGGGAAATGATGATACCATGCAAAGTTTCATCCTTTTCAGAGTTCATTTGTAGTGCTTTCAAATTTCAGGGTCATTTAGCTCAAAAAAATCAATAAATACATGAAAAATACCACATGAAGTCAGAAAGGGTTGAAAATTGATGATGTGGCTTTGAATGGTGTATTTTGAACACACAAAAAGCCTGGAGTTCAAATAAGTTCAAGAAAATGAAATGCCTATTGTAACCGATGAGTTTCCGTTCGGAACCTCGATACTTCGAAAGAGATTGTCCGTTTTGTATACGAAGTGCATCCATCTTTTACCGTAACCCTCTCCACTTTTTAGCACATGCCATGTGGGTGAAATGATGATACCATGCCAAGTTTCAAGCTTTGAACAGTTCATTCTGCTTTCCAATTTTAGGGTCATTTAGCTAAAAAATCAATAACTGCATGAAAAATACCAAATGATGACGGGAAGGGTTTAAATTTGATGTTGTGGCTTTGAATGGTACATTTTGAACACTCAAAAAGCCTCGAGTTCAAATAAGTTCAAGAAAATGAAATGCCTTTTGTAACCGATCAGTTTCCGTCCAGAACCCTGATACTTCGAAAGAGATTGTCCGTTGTGTACATGAAGTGCATCCAACTTTTGTCGTAACCCTCTCAACTTTTTAGCACATGCTATGTGGGTGAAATGATGATACCTTGCAAAGTTTCAATCTTTTCAGAGTTCATTTGTAGTGCTTTCCAATTTCAGGGTCATTTAGCTCAAAAAAATCAATAACTGCATGAAAAATACCAAATGAAGTCAGAAAGGGTTGAAAATTCATGATGTGGCTTTGAATGGTGCATTTTGAACACACAAAAATCCTGGAGATTCAAATAAGTTCAAGAAAATGAAATGCCTTTTGTAACCGATGAGTTTCCATCCGGAACCCTGATACTTCGAAAGAGATTGTCCGTTTTGTACACGAAGTGGATCCAGCTTTTGCCGTAGCCCTCTCAACTTTTTAGCACATGCTATGTGGGTGAAATGATGATACCATGCCAAATTTCAGCCTTTTCAGAGTTCATTTGTAGTGCTTTCCAATTTCAGGGTCATTTAGCTAAAAAATCAATAAGTACATGAAAAATACCAAATGATGACGGGAAGGGTTGAAATTTGATGTTGTGCCTTTGAATGGTACATTTTGAACACACAAAAAGCCTCGAGTTCAAGTAAGTTCAAGAAAATGAAATGCCTTTTGTAACCGATGAGTTTCCGTCCAGAACCCTGATACTTCGAAAGAGACTGTCTGTTGTGTGCACGAAGTGCATCCAACTTTTGTCGTAAGCCTCTCAACTTTTTAGCACATGTTATGTGGGGGAAATGATGATACCATGCAAAGTTTCATCCTTTTCAGAGTTCATTTGTAGTGCTTTCAAATTTCAGGGTCATTTAGCTCAAAAAAATCAATAAATACATGAAAAATACCACATGAAGTCAGAAAGGGTTCAAAATTGATGATGTGGCTTTGAATGGTGTATTTTGAACACAGAAAAAGCCTGGAGTTCAAATAAGTTCAAGAAAATGAAATGCCTATTGTAACCGATGAGTTTCCGTTCGGAACCTCGATACTTCGAAAGAGATTGTCCGTTTTGTATACGAAGTGCATCCAGCTTTTACCGTAACCCTCTCCACTTTTTAGCACATGCCATGTGGGTGAAATGATGATACCATGCCAAGTTTCAACCTTTGAACAGTTCATTCTGCTTTCCAATTTCTGGGTCATTTAGCTAAAAAATCAATAACTGCATGAAAAATACCAAATGATGACGGGAAGGGTTTAAATTTGATGTTGTGGCTTTGAATGGTACATTTTGAACACTCAAAAAGCCTCGAGTTCAAATAAGTTCAAGAAAATGAAATGCCTTTTGTAACCGATCAGTTTCCGTCCAGAACCCTGATACTTCGAAAGAGATTGTCCGTTGTGTACATGAAGTGCATCCAACTTTTGTCGTAACCCTCTCAACTTTTTAGCACATGCTATGTGGGTGAAATATGATACCTTGCAAAGTTTCAATCTTTTCAGAGTTCATTTGTAGTGCTTTCCAATTTCAGGGTCATTTAGCTCAAAAAAATCAATAACTGCATGAAAAATACCAAATGAAGTCAGAAAGGGTTGAAAATTCATGATGTGGCTTTGAATGGTGCATTTTGAACACACAAAAATCCTGGAGTTCAAATAAGTTCAAGAAAATGAAATGCCTTTTGTAACCGATGAGTTTCCATCCGGAACCCTGATACTTCGAAAGAGATTGTCCGTTTTGTACACGAAGTGGATCCAGCTTTTGCCGTAGCCCTCTCAACTTTTTAGCACATGCTATGTGGGTGAAATGATGATACCATGCCAAATTTCAGCCTTTTCAGAGTTCATTTGTAGTGCTTTCCAATTTCAGGGTCATTTAGCTAAAAAATCAATAAGTACATGAAAAATACCAAATGATGACGGGAAGGGTTGACATTTGATGTTGTGGCTTTGAATGGTACATTTTGAACACACAAAAAGCCTCGAGTTCAAGTAAGTTCAAGAAAATGAAATGCCTTTTGTAACCGATGAGTTTCCGTCCAGAACCCTGATACTTCGAAAGAGACTGTCTGTTGTGTGCACGAAGTGCATCCAACTTTTGTCGTAACCCTCTCAACTTTTTAGCACATGCTATGTGGGGGAAATGATGATACCATGCAAAGTTTCATCCTTTTCAGAGTTCATTTGTAGTGCTTTCAAATTTCAGGGTCATTTAGCTCAAAAAAATCAATAAATACATGAAAAATACCACATGAAGTCAGAAAGGGTTGAAAATTGATGATGTGGCTTTGAATGGTGTATTTTGAACACAGAAAAAGCCTGGAGTTCAAATAAGTTCAAGAAAATGAAATGCCTATTGTAACCGATGAGTTTCCGTTCGGAACCTCGATACTTCGAAAGAGATTGTCCGTTTTGTATACGAAGTGCATCCAGCTTTTACCGTAACCCTCTCCACTTTTTAGCACATGCCATGTGGGTGAAATGATGATACCATGCCAAGTTTCAACCTTTGAACAGTTCATTCTGCTTTCCAATTTCAGGGTCATTTAGCTAAAAAATCAATAACTGCATGAAAAATACAAAATGATGACGGGAAGGGTTTAAATTTGATGGTGTGGCTTTGAATGGTACATTTTGAACACTCAAAAAGCCTCGAGTTCAAATAAGTTCAAGAAAATGAAATGCCTTTTGTAACCGATCAGTTTCCGTCCAGAACCCTGATACTTCGAAAGAGATTGTCCGTTGTGTACATGAAGTGCATCCAACTTTTGTCGTAACCCTCTCAACTTTTTAGCACATACTATGTGGGTGCAATGATGATACCTTGCAAAGTTTCAATCTTTTCAGAGTTCATTTGTAGTGCTTTCCAATTTCAGGGTCATTTAGCTCAAAAAAATCAATAACTGCATGAAAAATACCAAATGAAGTCATAAAGGGTTGAAAATTCATGATGTGGCTTTGAATGGTGCATTTTGAACACACAAAAATCCTGGAGATCAAATAAGTTCAAGAAAATGAAATGCCTTTTGTAACCGATGAGTTTCCATCCGTAACCCTGATACTTCGAAAGAGATTGTCCGTTTTGTACACGAAGTGGATCCAGCTTTTGCCGTAGCCCTCTCAACTTTTTAGCACATGCTATGTGGGTGAAATGATGATACCATGCCAAATTTCAGCCTTTTTAGAGTTCATTTGTAGTGCTTTCCAATTTCAGGGTCATTTAGCTAAAAAATCAATAAGTACATGAAAAATACCACATGATGACGGGAAGGGTTGAAATTTGATGTTGTGCCTTTGAATGGTACATTTTGAACACACAAAAAGCCTCGAGTTCAAGTAAGTTCAAGAAAATGAAATGCCTTTTGTAACCGATGAGTTTCCGTCCAGAACCCTGATACTTCGAAAGAGACTGTCTGTTGTGTGCACGAAGTGCATCCAACTTTTGTCGTAAGCCTCTCAACTTTTGAGCACATGCTATGTGGGGGAAATGATGATACCATGCAAAGTTTCATCCTTTTCAGAGTTCATTTGTAGTGCTTTCAAATTTCAGGGTCATTTAGCTCAAAAAAATCAATAAATACATGAAAAATACCACATGAAGTCAGAAAGGGTTGAAAATTGATGATGTGGCTTTGAATGGTGTATTTTGAACACACAAAAAGCCTGGAGTTCAAATAAGTTCAAGAAAATGAAATGCCTATTGTAACCGATGAGTTTCCGTTCGGAACCTCGATACTTCGAAAGAGATTGTCCGTTTTGTATACGAAGTGCATCCAGCTTTTACCGTAACCCTCTCCACTTTTCAGCACATGCCATGTGGGTGAAATGATGATACCATGCCAAGTTTCAACCTTTGAACAGTTCATTCTGCTTTCCAATTTCAGGGTCATTTAGCTAAAAAATCAATAACTTCATGAAAAATACCAAATGATGACGGGAAGGGTTTAAATTTGATGTTGTGGCTTTGAATGGTACATTTTGAACACTCAAAAAGCCTCGAGTTCAAATAAGTTCAAGAAAATGAAATGCCTTTTGTAACCGATCAGTTTCCGTCCAGAACCCTGATACTTCGAAAGAGATTGTCCGTTGTGTACATGAAGTGCATCCAACTTTTGTCGTAACCCTCTCAACTTTTTAGCACATGCTATGTGGGTGAAATGATGATACCTTGCAAAGTTTCAATCTTTTCAGAGTTCATTTGTAGTGCTTTCCAATTTCAGGGTCATTTAGCTCAAAAAAATCAATAATTGCATGAAAAATACCAAATGAAGTCAGAAAGGGTTGAAAATTCATGATGTGGCTTTGAATGGTGCATTTTGAACACACAAAAATCCTGGAGTTCAAATAAGTTTAAGAAAATGAAATGCCTTTTGTAACCGATGAGTTTCCATCCGGAACCCTGATACTTCGAAAGAGATTGTCCGTTTTGTACACGAAGTGGATCCAGCTTTTGCCGTAGCCCTCTCAACTTTTTAGCACATGCTATGTGGGTGAAATGATGATACCATGCCAAATTTCAGCCTTTTCAGAGTTCATTTGTAGTGCTTTCCAATTTCAGGGTCATTTAGCTAAAAAATCAATAAGTACATGAAAAATACCAAATGATGACGGGAAGGGTTGAAATTTGATGTTGTGCCTTTGAATGGTACATTTTGAACACACAAAAAGCCTCGAGTTCAAGTAAGTTCAAGAAAATGAAATGCCTTTTGTAACCGATGAGTTTCCGTCCAGAACCCTAATACTTCGAAAGAGACTGTCTGTTGTGTGCACGAAGTGCATCCTACTTTTTTCGTAAGCCTCTCAACTTTTGAGCACATGCTATGTGGGGGAAATGATGATACCATGCAAAGTTTCATCCTTTTCAGAGTTCATTTGTAGTGCTTTCAAATTTCAGGGTCATTTAGCTCAAAAAAATCAATAAATACATGAAAAATACCACATGAAGTCAGAAAGGGTTGAAAATTGATGATGTGGCTTTGAATGGTGTATTTTGAACACACAAAAAGCCTGGAGTTCAAATAAGTTCAAGAAAATGAAATGCCTATTGTAACCGATGAGTTTCCGTTCGGAACCTCGATACTTCGAAAGAGATTGTCCGTTTTGTATACGAAGTGCATCCAGCTTTTACCGTAACCCTCTCCACTTTTCAGCACATGCCATGTGGGTGAAATGATGATACCATGCCAAGTTTCAACCTTTGAACAGTTCATTCTGCTTTCCAATTTCAGGGTCATTTAGCTAAAAAATCAATAACTTCATGAAAAATACCAAATGATGACGGGAAGGGTTTAAATTTGATGTTGTGGCTTTGAATGGTACATTTTGAACACTCAAAAAGCCTCGAGTTCAAATAAGTTCAAGAAAATGAAATGCCTTTTGTAACCGATCAGTTTCCGTCCAGAACCCTGATACTTCGAAAGAGATTGTCCGTTGTGTACATGAAGTGCATCCAACTTTTGTCGTAACCCTCTCAACTTTTTAGCACATGCTATGTGGGTGAAATGATGATACCTTGCAAAGTTTCAATCTTTTCAGAGTTCATTTGTAGTGCTTTCCAATTTCAGGGTCATTTAGCTCAAAAAAATCAATAATTGCATGAAAAATACCAAATGAAGTCAGAAAGGGTTGAAAATTCATGATGTGGCTTTGAATGGTGCATTTTGAACACACAAAAATCCTGGAGTTCAAATAAGTTTAAGAAAATGAAATGCCTTTTGTAACCGATGAGTTTCCATCCGGAACCCTGATACTTCGAAAGAGATTGTCCGTTTTGTACACGAAGTGGATCCAGCTTTTGCCGTAGCCCTCTCAACTTTTTAGCACATGCTATGTGGGTGAAATGATGATACCATGCCAAATTTCAGCCTTTTCAGAGTTCATTTGTAGTGCTTTCCAATTTCAGGGTCATTTAGCTAAAAAATCAATAAGTACATGAAAAATACCAAATGATGACGGGAAGGGTTGAAATTTGATGTTGTGCCTTTGAATGGTACATTTTGAACACACAAAAAGCCTCGAGTTCAAGTAAGTTCAAGAAAATGAAATGCCTTTTGTAACCGATGAGTTTCCGTCCAGAACCCTAATACTTCGAAAGAGACTGTCTGTTGTGTGCACGAAGTGCATCCTACTTTTTTCGTAAGCCTCTCAACTTTTTAGCACATGCTATGTGGGGGAAATGATGATACCATGCAAAGTTTCATCCTTTTCAGAGTTCATTTGTAGTGCTTTCAAATTTCAGGGTCATTTAGCTCAAAAAAATCAATAAATACATGAAAAATACCACATGAAGTCAGAAAGGGTTGAAAATTGATGATGTGGCTTTGAATGGTGTATTTTGAACACACAAAAAGCCTGGAGTTCAAATAAGTTCAAGAAAATGAAATGCCTATTGTAACCGATGAGTTTCCGTTCGGAACCTCGATACTTCGAAAGAGATTGTCCGTTTTGTATACGAAGTGCATCCAGCTTTTACCGTAACCCTCTCCACTTTTTAGCACATGCCATGTGGGTGAAATGATGATACCATGCCAAGTTTCAACCTTTGAACAGTTCATTCTGCTTTCCAATTTCAGGGTCATTTAGCTAAAAAATCAATAACTGCATGAAAAATACCAAATGATGACGGGAAGGGTTTAAATTTGATGGTGTGGCTTTGAATGGTACATTTTGAACACTCAAAAAGCCTCGAGTTCAAATAAGTTCAAGAAAATGAAATGCCTTTTGTAACCGATCAGTTTCCGTCCAGAACCCTGATACTTCGAAAGAGATTGTCCGTTGTGTACATGAAGTGCATCCAACTTTTGTCGTAACCCTCTCAACTTTTTAGCACATGCTATGTGGGTGAAATGATGATACCTTGCAAAGTTTCAATCTTTTCAGAGTTCATTTGTAGTGCTTTCCAATTTCAGGGTCATTTAGCTCAAAAAAATCAATAACTGCATGAAAAATACCAAATGAAGTCAGAAAGGGTTGAAAATTCATGATGTGGCTTTGAATGGTGCATTTTGAACACACAAAAATCCTGGAGTTCAAATAAGTTCAAGAAAATGAAATGCCTTTTGTAACCGATGAGTTTCCATCCGGAACCCTGATACTTCGAAAGAGATTGTCCGTTTTGTACACGAAGTGGATCCAGCTTTTGCCGTAGCCCTCTCAACTTTTTAGCACATGCTATGTGGGTGAAATGATGATACCATGCCAAATTTCAGCCTTTTCAGAGTTCATTTGTAGTGCTTTCCAATTTCAGGGTCATTTAGCTAAAAAATCAATAAGTACATGAAAAATACCAAATGATGACGGGAAGGGTTGAAATTTGATGTTGTGCCTTTGAATGGTACATTTTGAACACACAAAAAGCCTCGAGTTCAAGTAAGTTCAAGAAAATGAAATGCCTTTTGTAACCGATGAGTTTCCGTCCAGAACCCTGATACTTCGAAAGAGACTGTCTGTTGTGTGCACGAAGTGCATCCAACTTTTGTCGTAAGCCTCTCAACTTTTTAGCACATGCTATGTGGGGGAAATGATGATACCATGCAAAGTTTCATCCTTTTCAGAGTTCATTTGTAGTGCTTTCAAATTTCAGGGTCATTTAGCTCAAAAAAATCAATAAATACATGAAAAATACCACATGAAGTCAGAAAGGGTTGAAAATTGATGATGTGGCTTTGAATGGTGTATTTTGAACACACAAAAAGCCTGGAGTTCAAATAAGTTCAAGAAAATGAAATGCCTATTGTAACCGATGAGTTTCCGTTCGGAACCTCGATACTTCGAAAGAGATTGTCCGTTTTGTATACGAAGTGCATCCAGCTTTTACCGTAACCCTCTCCACTTTTTAGCACATGCCATGTGGGTGAAATGATGATACCATGCCAAGTTTCAACCTTTGAAGAGTTCATTCGTAGTGCTTTCCAATTTCAGGGTCATTTAGCTAAAAAATCAATAACTGCATGAAAAATACCAAATGATGACGGGAAGGGTTTAAATTTGATGTTGTGGCTTTGAATGGTACATTTTGAACACTCAAAAAGCCTCGAGTTCAAATAAGTTCAAGAAAATGAAATGCCTTTTGTAACCGATCAGTTTCCGTCCAGAACCCTGATACTTCGAAAGAGACTGTCCGTTGTGTACACGAAGTGCATCCAACTTTTGTCGTAACCCTCTCAACTTTTTAGCACATGCTATGTGGGTGAAATGATGATACCATGCAAAGTTTCAACCTTTTCAGAGTTCATTTGTAGTGCTTTCCAATTTCAGGGTCATTTAGCTCAAAAAAATCAATAACTGCATGAAAAATACGAAATGATGTCGGGAAGGGTTGAAATTTGATGTTGTGGCTTTGAATTGTACATTTTGAACACACAAAAAGCCTCGAGTTCAAATAAGTTCAAGAAAATGAAATGCCTTTTGTAACCGTTGAGTTTCCCTCTAGAACCCTGATACTTCAAAAGAGACTGTCCGTTGTGTACACGCAGTATATCCAACTTTTTTCATAACCCTCTCAACTTTTTAGCACATGCTATGTGGGTGAAATGATGATACCATGCAAAGTTTCAACCTTTACAGAGTTCATTTGTAGTGCTTTCCAATTTCAGGGTCATTTAGCTATAAAATCAATAACTGCATGAAAATTACCAAATGATGTCGGTAAAGGTTGAAAATTTATGTTGTGGCTTTGAATGGTAAATTTTGAACACACAAAAAGCCTGGAGTTCAAATAATTTCAAAAAAATGAAATGCCTTTTGTAACCGATGAGTTTCTGTCCGGAACTCTGATACTTCGAAAGAGATTGTCTGTTTTGTACACGAAGTGCATCCAGCTTTTGCCGTAACCCTCTCGACTTTTTAGAACATGCTATGTGGGTGAAATGATGATACCATGCCAAGTTTCAACCTTTTCTGAGTTCGTTTGTAGTGCTTTCCAATTTCAGGGTCATTCAGCTAAAAAATCAATAACTGCATGAAAAATACCAAATGATGATGGGAAGGGTTGAAATTTGATGTTGTGGATTTGAATGGTACATTTTGAACACTCAAAAAGCCTCGAGTTCAAATAAGTTCGAGAAAATGAAATGCCTTTTGTAACCGATGAGTTTCCGTCCAGAACCCTGATACTTCGAAAGAGACTGTCCGTTGTGTACACGAAGTGCACCCAACTTTTGTCGTAACCCTCTCAACTTTTTAGCACATGCTATTTGGGGGAAATGATGATACCATGCAAAGTTTCATCCTTTTTAGAGTTCATTTGTAGTGATTTCAAATTTCAGGGTCATTTAGCTCAAAAAAATCAATAAATACATGAAAAATACCAAATGAACTCAGAAAGGGTTGAAAATTGATGATGTGGCTTTGAATGGTGTATTTTGAACACAGAAAAAGCCTGGAGTTCAAATAAGTTCAAGAAAATGAAATGCCTATTGTAACCGATGAGTTTCCGTTCGGAACCTCGATACTTCGAAAGAGATTGTCCGTTTTGTATACGAAGTCCATCCAGCTTTTACCGTAACCCTCTCCACTTTTTAGCACATGCCATGTGGGTGAGATGATGATACCATGCCAAGTTTCAACCTTTGAAGAGTTCATTCGTAGTGCATTCCAATTTCAGGGTCATTTAGCTAAAAAATCAATAACTACATGAAAAATACCAAATGATGACGGGAAGGGTTTAAATTTGACGTTGTGGCTTCGAATGGTACATTTTGAACACTCAAAAAGCCTCGAGTTCAAATAAGTTCAAGAAAATGAAATGCCTTTTGAAACCGATCAGTTTCCGTCCAGAACCCTAATACTTCGAAAGAGACTGTCCGTTGTGTACACGAAGTGCATCCAACTTTTGTCGTAACCCTCTCAACTTTTTAGCACATGCTGTGTGGGTGAAATGATGATACCATGCAAAGTTTCAACCTTTTCAGAGTTCATTTGTAGTGCTTTCCAATTCAGGGTCATTTAGCTCAAAAAATCAATAACTTCATGAAAAATACCAAATGATGTCGGGAAGGGTTGAAATTTGATGTTGTGGCTTTGAATGGTCCATTTTGAACACACAAAAAGCCTCGAGTTCAAATAAGTTCAAGAAAATGAAATGCCTTTTGTAACCGATGAGTTTCCGTCCAGAACCCTGATACTTCGAAAGAGATTGTCCGTTGTGTACACGAAGTGCATGCAACTTTTGTCGTAACCCTCTCAACTTTTTAGCACATGCTATGTGGGTGAAATGATGATACCATGCAAAGTTTCAATCTTTTCAGAGTTCATTTGTAGTGCTTTCCAATTTCAGGGTCATTTAGCTCAAAAAATCAATAACTGCATGAAAAATACCAAATGAAGTCAGAAAGGGTTGAAAATTGATGATGTGGCTTTGAATGGTGCATTTTGAACACACAAAAATCCTGGAGTACAAATAAGTTCAAGAAAATGAAATGCCTTTTGTAACCGATGAGTTTCCATCCGGAACCCTGATACTTCGAAAGAGATTGTCCGTTTTGTACACGAAGTGGATCCAGCTTTTGCCGTAGCCCTCTCAACATTTTAGCACATGCTATGTGGGTGAAATGATGATACCACGCCAAATTTCAGCCTTTTCAGAGTGCATTTGTAGTGCTTTCCAATTTCAGGGTCATTTAGCTAAAAAATCAATAACTACATGAAAAATACTAAATGATGACGGGAAGGGTTGAAATTTGATGTTGTGGCTTTGAATGGTACATTTTGAAAACACAAAAAGCCTCGAGTTCAAATAAGTTCAAGAAAATGAAATGCCTTCTCTAACCGATGAGTTTCCGTCCAGAACCCTCATACTTCGAAAGAGATTGTCCGTTGTGTACACGAAGTGCATCCAACATTTGTCGAAACCCTCTCATCTTTTTAGCACATGCTATGTGGGGGAAATGATGATACCATGCAAAGTTTCAACCTTTTCAGAGTTCATTTGTAGTGCTTTCAAATTTCAGGGTCATTTAGCTCAAAAAAATCAATAAACACATGAAAAATACCAAATGAAGTCAGAAAGGGTTGAAAATTGATGATGTGGCTTTGAATGATGTATTTTGAACACAGAAAAAGCCTGGAGTTCAAATAAGTTCAAGAAAATGAAATGCCTTTTCTAACCAATGAGTTTCCATTCGGAACCTCGATACTTCGAAAGAGATTGTCCATTTTGTATACGAAGTGCATCCAGCTTTTACCGTAACCCTCTCCACTTTTTAGCACATGCCATGTGGGTGAAATGATGATACCATGCCAAGTTTCAACCTTTTCAGAGTTCCTTTGTAGTGCTTTCCAAATTCAGGGTCATTTAGCTAAAAAATCAATAACTGCCTGAAAAATACCAAATGATGACGGGAAGGCTTTAAATTTGATGTTGTGGCTTTGAATGGTACATTTTTAACACACAAAAACCCTCGAGTTCAAATAAGTTCAAGAAAATGAAATGCCTTCTGTAACCGATCAGTTTCCGTCCAGAACCCTGATACTTCGAACGAGACTGTCCGTTGTGTACAGGAACTGCGTCCTACTTTTGTTGCAACCCTCTCAACTTTTTAGCACATGCTATGTGGGTGAAATGATGATACCATGCAAAGTTTCAACCTTTTCAGAGTTCATTTGTAGTGCTTTCCAATTTCAGGGTCATTTAGCTCAAAAAAATCAATAACTGCATGAAAAATACCAAATGATGTCGGGAAGGGTTGTAATTTGATGTTGTGGCTTTGAATTGTACATTTTGAACACACAAAAAGCCTCGAGTTCAAATAAGTTCAAGAAAATGAAATGCCTTTTGTAACCGTTGAGTTTCCCTCTAGAACCCTGATACTTCGAAAGAGACTGTCCGTTGTGTACACGCAGTGCATCCAACTTTTGTCGTAACCCTCTCAACTTTTTAGCACATGCTATGTGTGTGAAATGATGATACCATGCAAAGCTTCAACCTTTTCAGAGTTCATTTGTAGTGCTTTCCAATTTCAGGGTCATTTAGCTAAAAAATCAATAACTGCATGAAAAATAACAAATGATGACGGGAAGGGTTGAAATTTTATGTTGTGGATTTGAATGGTACATTTTGAACACACAAAAAGCCTCGAGCTCAAATAAGTTCAAGAAAATGAAATGCCTTTTGTAACCGATGAGTTTCCGTCTAGAACCTTGATACTTCGAAAGAGATTGTCCGTTGTGTACATGAAGTGCATCCAACTTTTGTCGTAACCCTCTCAACTTTTTAGCACATGCTATGTGGGTGAAATGATGATACCATGCAAAGTTTCAACCTTTTCAGAGTTCATTTGTAGTGCTTTCCAATTTCAGGGTCATTTAGCTCAAAAATATCAATAACTCCATGAAAAATACCAAATGAAGTCAGAAAGGGTTGAAAATTGATCATGTGGCTTTGAATGGTGCATTTTGAACACACAAACATCCTGGAGTTCAAATAAGTTCAAGAAAATGAAATGCCTTTTGTAACCGATGAGTTTCCATCTGGAACCCTGATACTTCGAAAGAGATTGTCCGTTTTGTACCCGAAGTGGATCCAGGTTTTGCCGTAGCCCTCTCAACTTTTTTGCACATGCTATGTGGGTGAAATGATGATACCATGTCAATTTTCAACCGTTTCAGAGTTCATTTGTAGTGCTTTCTAATTTCAGGGTCATTTTGCTAAAAAAATCAATAACTACATGAAAAATACCAAATGATGACGGGAAGGGTTGAAATTTTATGTTGGGGATTTGAATGGTACATTTTGAACACACAAAAACCCTTGAGTTCAAATAAGTTCAAGAAAATGAAATGCCTTTTGTAACCGATGAGTTTCCGTCCAGAACCCTGATACTTCGAAAGAGGCTGTCCGTTGTGTACACGAAGTGCATCCAACTTTTGTCGTAGCCCTCTCAACTTTTTAGCACATGCTATGTGGGTGAAATGATGATACCATGCAAAGTTTCAACCTTTTCAGAGTTCATTTGTAGTGCTTTCCAATTTCAGGGTCATTTAGCTCAAAAAAATCAATAACTTCATGAAAAATACCAAATGATGTCGGGAAGGGTTGAAATTTGATGTTCTGGCTTTGAATGGTACATTTTGAACACACAAAAAGCCTCGAGTTCAAATAAGTTCAAGAAAATGAAATGCCTTTTGTAACCGTTGAGTTTCCCTCTAGAACCCTGACACTTCGAAAGAGACTGTCCGTTGTGTACACGCAGTGCGTCCAACTTTTGTCGTAACCCTCTCAACTTTTTAGCACATGCTATGTGGGTGAAATGATGATACCATGCAAAGCTTCAACCTTTTCAGAGTTCATTTGTAGTGCTTTCCAATTTCAGGGTCATTTAGCTAAAAAATCAATAACTGCATGAAAATTACCAAATGATGTCGGTAAGGGTCGAAAATTGATGTTGTGGCTTTGAATGGTACATTTTGAACACACAAAAAGTCTGGAGTTCAAATAATTTCAAAAAAATGAAATGCCTTTTGTAACAGATGAGTTTCTGTCCGGAACGCTGATACTTCGAAAGGGATTGTCCGTTTTGTACACGAAGTGCATCCAGCTTTTGCTGTAACCCTCTCAACTTTTTAGCACATGCTATGTGGGTGAAATGATGATACCATGCCAAGTTTCAACCTTTTCAGAGTTCGTTTGTAGTGCTTTCCAATTTCAGGGTCATTTAGCTAAAAAATCAATAACTGCATGAAAAATAACAAATGATGACGGGAAGGGTTGAAATTTGATGTTGTGGATTTGAATGGTACATTTTGAACACACAAAAAGCCTCGAGCTCAAATAAGTTCAAGAAAATGAAATGCCTTTTGTAACCGATGAGTTTCCGTCCAGAACCCTGATACTTTGAAAGAGATTGTCCGTTGTGTACATGAAGTGCATCCAACTTTTGTTGTAACCCTCTCAACTTTTTAGCACATGCTATGTGGGTGAAATGATGATACCATGCAAAGTTTCAACCTTTTGAGAGTTCATTTGTAGTGCTTTCCAATTTCAGGGTCATTTAGCTCAAAAAAATCAATAACTGCATGAAAAATACCAAATGAAGTCAGAAAGGGTTGAAAATTGATCATGTGGCTTTGAATGCTGCATTTTGAACACACAAAAATCCTGGAGTTCAAATAAGTTCAAGAAAATGAAATGCCTTTTGTAACCGATGAGTTTCCATCCGGAACCCTGATACTTCGAAAGAGATTGTCTGTTTTGTACACGAAGTGGATCCAGCTTTTGCCGTAGCCCTCTCAACTTTTTTGCACATGCTATGTGGGTGAAATGATGATACCATGTCCATTTTCAACCGTTTCAGAGTTCATTTGTAGTGCTTTCCAATTTCAGGGTCATTTTGCTAAAAAAATCAATAACTACATGAAAAATACCAAATGATGACGGGAAGGGTTGAAATTTTATGTTGGGGATTTGAATGGTACATTTTGAACACACAAAAAGCCTCGGGTTCAAATAAGTTCAAGAAAATGAAATGCCTTTTGTAACCGATGAGTTTCCGTCCAGAACCATGATACTTCGAAAGAGACTGTCCGTTGTGTACACGAAGTGCATCCAACTTTTGTCGTAACCCTCTCAACTTTTTAGCACATGCTATGTGGGTGAAATGATGATACCATGCAAAGTTTGAACCTTTTCAGAGTTCATTTGTAGTGCTTTCCAATTTCAGGGTCATTTAGCTCAAAAAAATCAATAACTTCATGAAAAATACCAAATGATGTCGGGAAGGGTTGAAATTTGATGTCGTGGCTTTGAATGGTACATTTTGAACACACAAAAAGCCTCAAGTTCAAATAAGTTCAAGAAAATGAAATGCCTTTTGTAACCGATGAGTTTCATCCAGAACCCTGATACTTCGAAAGAGATTGTCCGTTGTGTACACGAAGTGCATCTAGCTTTTGTCGTAACCCTCTCAACTTTTTAGCACATGCTATGTGGGTGAAATGATGATACCATGCAAAGCTTCAACCTTTTCAGAGTTCATTTGTAGTGCTTTCCAATTTCAGGGTCATTTAGCTCAAAAAAATCAATCACTGCATGAAAAATACCAAATGATGTCGGGAAGGGTTGTAATTTGATGTTGTGGCTTTGAATTGTACATTTTGAACACACAAAAAGCCTCGAGTTCAAATAAGTTCAAGAAAATGAAATGCCTTTTGTAACCGTTGAGTTTCCCTCTAGAACCCTGATACTTCGAAAGAGATTGTCCGTTGTGTACATGAAGTGCATCCAACTTTTGTCGTTACCCTCTCAACTTTTTAGCACATGCTATGTGGGTGAAATGATGATACCATGCAAAGTTTCAACCTTTTCAGAGTTCATTTGTAGTGCTTTCCAATTTCAGGGTCATTTAGCTCAAAAAAATCAATAACTGCATGAAAAATACCAAATGAAGTCAGAAAGGGTTGAAAATTGATCATGTGGCTTTGAATGGTGCATTTTGAACACACAAAAATCCTGGAGTTCAAATAACTTCAAGAAAATGAAATGCCTTTTGTAACCGATGAGTTTCCATCCGGAACCCTAATACTTCGAAAGAGATTGTCCGTTTTGTACACGAAGTGCATCCAGCTTTTGCCGTATCCCTCTCAACTCTTTTGCACATGCTATGTGGGTGAAATGATGATACCATGTCAATTTTCAACCGTTTCAGAGTTCATTTGTAGTGCTTCCCAATTTCAGGGTCATTTTGCTAAAAAAATCAATAACTACATGAAAAATACCAAATCATGACGGGAAGGGTTGAAATTTTATGTTGTGGCTTTGAATGGTACATTTTGAACACACAAAAAGCCTCGAGTTCAAATAAGTTCAAGAAAATGAAATGCCTTTTGTAACCGATGAGTTTCCGTCCAGAACCCTGATACTTCGAAAGAGACTGTCCGTTGTGTACACGAAGTGCATCCAACTTTTGTCGTAACCCTCTCAAATTTTTAGCACATGCTATGTGGGTGAAATGATGATACCATGCAAAGTTTCAACCTTTTCAGAGTTCATTTGTAGTGCTTTCCAATTTCAGGGTCATTTAGCTCAAAAAATCAATAACTTCATGAAAAATACCAAATGATGTCGGGAAGGGTTGAAATTTGATGTCGTGGCTTTGAATGGTACATTTTGAACACACAAAAAGCCTCGAGTTCAAATAAGTTCAAGAAAATGAAATGCCTTTTGTAACCGATGAGTTTCATCCAGAACCCTGATACTTCGAAAGAGATTGTCCGTTGTGTACACGAAGTGCATCTAGCTTTTGTCGTAACCCTCTCAACTTTTTAGCACATGCTATGTGGGTGAAATGATGATACCATGCAAAGCTTCAACCTTTTCAGAGTTCATTTGTAGTGCTTTCCAATTTCAGGGTCATTTAGCTCAAAAAAATCAATCACTGCATGAAAAATACCAAATGATGTCGGGAAGGGTTGTAATTTGATGTTGTGGCTTTGAATTGTACATTTTGAACACACAAAAAGCCTCGAGTTCAAATAAGTTCAAGAAAATGAAATGCCTTTTGTAACCGTTGAGTTTCCCTCTAGAACCCTGATACTTCGAAAGAGATTGTCCGTTGTGTACATGAAGTGCATCCAACTTTTGTCGTTACCCTCTCAACTTTTTAGCACATGCTATGTGGGTGAAATGATGATACCATGCAAAGTTTCAACCTTTTCAGAGTTCATTTGTAGTGCTTTCCAATTTCAGGGTCATTTAGCTCAAAAAAATCAATAACTGCATGAAAAATACCAAATGAAGTCAGAAAGGGTTGAAAATTGATCATGTGGCTTTGAATGGTGCATTTTGAACACACAAAAATCCTGGAGTTCAAATAACTTCAAGAAAATGAAATGCCTTTTGTAACCGATGAGTTTCCATCCGGAACCCTAATACTTCGAAAGAGATTGTCCGTTTTGTACACGAAGTGCATCCAGCTTTTGCCGTAGCCCTCTCAACTCTTTTGCACATGCTATGTGGGTGAAATGATGATACCATGTCAATTTTCAACCGTTTCAGAGTTCATTTGTAGTGCTTCCCAATTTCAGGGTCATTTTGCTAAAAAAATCAATAACTACATGAAAAATACCAAATCATGACGGGAAGGGTTGAAATTTTATGTTGTGGCTTTGAATGGTACATTTTGAACACACAAAAAGCCTCGAGTTCAAATAAGTTCAAGAAAATGAAATGCCTTTTGTAACCGATGAGTTTCCGTCCAGAACCCTGATACTTCGAAAGAGACTGTCCGTTGTGTACACGAAGTGCATCCAACTTTTGTCGTAACCCTCTCAACTTTTTAGCACATGCTATGTGGGTGAAATGATGATACCATGCAAAGTTTCAAACTTTTCAGAGTTCATTTGTAGTGCTTTCCAATTTCAAGGTCATTTAGCTCAAAAAAATCAATAACTTCATGAAAAATACCAAATGATGTCGGGAAGGGTTGAAATTTGATGTCGTGGCTTTGAATGGTACATTTTGAACACACAAAAAGCCTCGAGTTCAAATAAGTTCAAGAAAATGAAATGCCTTTTGTAACCGATGAGTTTCATCCAGAACCCTGATACTTCGAAAGAGATTGTCCGTTGTGTACACGAAGTGCATCTAGCTTTTGTCGTAACCCTCTCAACTTTTTAGCACATGCTATGTGGGTGAAATGATGATACCATGCAAAGCTTCAACCTTTTCAGAGTTCATTTGTAGTGCTTTCCAATTTCAGGGTCATTTAGCTCAAAAAAATCAATCACTACATGAAAAATACCAAATGATGTCGGGAAGGGTTGTAATTTGATGTTGTGGCTTTGAATTGTACATTTTGAACACACAAAAAGCCTCGAGTTCAAATAAGTTCAAGAAAATGAAATGCCTTTTGTAACCGTTGAGTTTCCCTCTAGAACCCTGATACTTCGAAAGAGATTGTCTGTTGTGTACATGAAGTGCATCCAACTTTTGTCGTTACCCTCTCAACTTTTTAGCACATGCTATGTGGGTGAAATGATGATACCATGCAAAGTTTCAACCTTTTCAGAGTTCATTTGTAGTGCTTTCCAATTTCAGGGTCATTTAGCTCAAAAAAATCAATAACTGCATGAAAAATACCAAATGAAGTCAGAAAGGGTTGAAAATTGATCATGTGGCTTTGAATGGTGCATTTTGAACACACAAAAATCCTGGAGTTCAAATAACTTCAAGAAAATGAAATGCCTTTTGTAACCGATGAGTTTCCATCCGGAACCCTAATACTTCGAAAGAGATTGTCCGTTTTGTACACGAAGTGCATCCAGCTTTTGCCGTAGCCCTCTCAACTCTTTTGCACATGCTATGTGGGTGAAATGATGATACCATGTCAATTTTCAACCGTTTCAGAGTTCATTTGTAGTGCTTCCCAATTTCAGGGTCATTTTGCTAAAAAAATCAATAACTACATGAAAAATACCAAATCATGACGGGAAGGGTTGAAATTTTATGTTGTGGCTTTGAATGGTACATTTTGAACACACAAAAAGCCTCGAGTTCAAATAAGTTCAAGAAAATGAAATGCCTTTTGTAACCGATGAGTTTCCGTCCAGAACCCTGATACTTCGAAAGAGACTGTCCGTTGTGTACACGAAGTGCATCCAACTTTTGTCGTAACCCTCTCAACTTTTTAGCACATGCTATGTGGGTGAAATGATGATACCATGCAAAGTTTCAACCTTTTCAGAGTTCATTTGTAGTGCTTTCCAATTTCAGGGTCATTTAGCTCAAAAAAATCGATAACTTCATGAAAAATACCAAATGATGTCGGGAAGGGTTGAAATTTGATGTTGCGGATTTGAATGGTACATTTTGAACACACAAAAAGCCTCGAGTTCAAATAAGTTCAAGAAAATGAAATGCCTTTTGTAACCGATGAGTTTCATCCAGAACCCTGATACTTCGAAAGAGATTGTCCGTTGTGTACACGAAATGCAACCAACTTTTGTCGTAACCCTCTCAACTTTTTAGCACATGCTATGTGGGTGAAATGATGATACCATGCAAAGTTTCAATCTTTTCAGAGTTCATTTGTAGTGTTTTCCAATTTCAGGGTCATTTAGCTCAAAAAAATCAATAACTGCATGCAAAATACCAAATGATGACGGGAAGGGTTTAAATTTGATGTTGTGGCTTTGAATGGTACATTTTCAACACACAAAAACCCTCGAGTTCAAATAAGTACAAGAAAATGTAATGCCTTTTGTAACCGATCAGTTTCCGTCCAGAACCCTGATACTTCGAAAGAGACTGTCCGTTGTGTAGACGAACTGCACCCTACTTTTGTCGTAACCCTCTCAACTTTTTAGCACATGCTATGTGGGTGAAATGATGATACCATGCAAAGTTTCAACCTTTTCAGAGTTCATTTGTAGTGCTTTCGAATTTCAGGGTCATTTAGCTCAAAAAAATCAATAACTTCATGAAAAATAGCAAATGATGTCGGGAAGGGTTGTAATTTGATGTTGTGGCTTTGAATTGTACATTTTGAACACACGAAAAGCCTCGAGTTCAAATAAGTTCAAGAAAATGAAATGCCTTTTGTAACCGTTGAGTTTCCCTCTAGAACCCTGATACTTCGAAAGAGACTGTCCGTTGTGTACACGCAGTACATCCAACTTTTGTCGTAACCCTCTCAACTTTTTATCACATGCTATGTGGGTGAAATGATGATACCATGCAAAGCTTCAACCTTTTCAGAGTTCATTTGTAGTGCTTTCTAATTTCAGGGTCATTTAGCTAAAAAATCAATAACTGCATGAAAATTACCAAATGATGTCGGTAAGGGTTGAAAATTGATGTTGTGGCTTTGAATGGTACATTTTGAACACACAACAAGCCTGGAGTCCAAATAATTTCAAAAAAATTAAATGCCTTTTGTAACCAATGAGTTTCTGTCCGGAACCCTGATACTTCGAAAGAGATTTTCCGTTTTGTACACAGAGTGCATCCAGCTTTTGCCGTAACCCTCTCAACTTTTTAGCACATGCTATGTGGGTGAAATGATGATACCATGCCAAGTTTCAACCTTTTCAGAGTTCGTTTGTAGTGCTTTCCAATTTCAGGGTCATTTAGCTCAAAAAAATCAATAACTTCATGAAAAATACCGAATGAAGTCAGAAAGGGTTGAAATTGATGATGTGGCTTTGAATGGTGCATTTTGAACACACAAAAATCCTGGAGTTCAAATAAGTTCAAGAAAATGAAATGCCTTTTGTAACCGATGAGTTTCCATCCGGAACCCTCATACTTCGAAAGAGATTGTCCGTTTTGTACACGAAGTGGATCCAGCTTTTGCCGTAGCCCTCTCAACTTTTTTGCACATGCTATGTGGGTGACATGATGATACCATGTCAATTTTCAACCATTTCAGAGTTCATTTGTAGTGCTTTCCAATTTCAGGGTCATTTAGCTAAAAAAATCAATAACTACATGAAAAATACCAAATGATGACGGGAAGGGTTGAAATTTGATGTTGGGGATTTCAATGGTACATTTTGAACACACAAAAAGCCTCGAGTTCAAATAAGTTCAAGAAAATGAAATGCCTTTTGCAACCGATGAGTTTCCGTCCAGAACCCTGATACTTCGAAAGAGACTGTCCGTTGTGTACGCGAAGTGCATCCAACTTTTGTCGTAACCCTCTCAACTTTTTAGCACATGCTATGTGGGTGAAATGATGATACCATGCAAAGTTTCAACCTTTTCAGAGTTCATTTGTAGTGCTTTCCAATTTCAGGGTCATTTAGCTCAAAAAAATCAATAACTTCATGAAAAATACCAAATGATGTCGGGAAGGGTTGAAATTTGATGTTGTGGCTTTGAATGGTACATTTTGAACACACGAAAAGCCTCGAGTTCAAATAAGTTCAAGAAAATGAAATGCCTTTTGTAACCGATGAGTTTCATCCAGAACCCTGATACTTCGAAAGAGATTGTCCGTTGTGTACACGAAGTGCATCCAACTTTTGTCGTAACCC
This sequence comes from Hordeum marinum, assembly GCA_022496015.1. Lineage (NCBI taxonomy): Eukaryota > Viridiplantae > Streptophyta > Magnoliopsida > Poales > Poaceae > Hordeum > Hordeum marinum. Next base: position 515,224,305 of record CM039678.1, read on the forward strand.
TCTCAACTTTTTAGCACATGCTATGTGGGTGAAATGATGATACCATGCAAACTTTCAATCTTTTCAGAGTTCATTTGTAGTGCTTTCCAATTTCAGGGTCATTTAGCTCAAAAAAATCAATAACTGCATGAAAAATACCAAATGATGACGGGAAGGGTTTAAATTTGATGTTGTGGCTTTGAATGGTACATTTTGAACACACAAAAACCCTCGAGTTCAAATAAGTTCAAGAAAATGTAATGCCTTTTGTAACCGATCAGTTTCCGTCCAGAACCCTCATACTTCGAAAGAGACTGTCCGTTGTGTAGACGAACTGCATCCTACTTTTGTCGTAACCCTCTCAACTTTTTAGCACATGCTATGTGGGTGAAATGTTGATACCATGCAAAGTTTCAACCTTTTCAGAGTTCATTTGTAGTGCTTTCCAATTTCATGGTCATTTAGCTCAAAAAAATCAATAACTGCCTGAAAAATAGCAAATGATGTCGGGAAGGGTTGTAATTTGATGTTGTGGCTTTGAATTGTACATTTTGAACACACGAAAAGCCTCGAGTTCAAATAAGTTCAAGAAAATGAAATGCCTTTTGTAACCGTTGAGTTTCCCTCTAGAACCCTGATACTTCGAAAGAGACTGTCCGTTGTGTACACGCAGTGCATCCAACTTTTGTCGTAACCCTCTCAACTTTTTAGCACATGCTATGTGGGTGAAATGATGATACCATGCAAAGTTTCAACCTTTTCAGAGTTCATTTGTAGTGCTTTCCAATTTCAGGGTCATTTAGCTAAAAAATCAATAACTGCATGAAAATTACCAAATGATGTCGGTAAGGGTTGAAAATTGATGTTGTGGCTTTGAATGGTACATTTTGAACACACAAAAAGCCTGGAGTTCAAATAATTTCAAAAAAATTAAATGCCTTTTGTAACCAATGAGTTTGTGTCCGGAACCCTGATACTTCGAAAGAGATTGTCCGTTTTGTACACAGAGTGCATCCAGCTTTTGCCGTAACCCTCTCAACTTTTTAGCACATGCTATGTGGGTGAAATGATGACACCATGCCAAGTTTCAACCTTTTCAGAGTTCGTTTGTAGTGCTTTCCAATTTCAGGGTCATTTAGCTCAAAAAAATCAATAACTGCATGAAAAATACCAAATGAAGTCAGAAAGGGTTGAAATGGATGATGTGGCTTTGAATGGTGCATTTTGAACACACAAAAATCCTGGAGTTCAAATAAGTTCAAGAAAATGAAATGCCTTTTGTAACCGATGAGTTTCCATCCGGAACCCTGATACTTCGAAAGAGATTGTCCGTTTTGTACACGAAGTGGATCCAGCTTTTGCCGTAGCCCTCTCAACTTTTTTGCACATGCTATGTGGGTGAAATGATGATACCATGTCAATTTTCAACCTTTTCAGAGTTCATTTGTAGTGCTTTCCAATTTCAGGGTCATTTAGCTAAAAAAATCAATAACTACATGAAAAATACCAAATGATAACGGGAAGGGTTGAAATTTGATGTTGGGGATTTCAATGGTACATTTTGAACACACAAAAAGCCTCGAGTTCAAATAAGTTCAAGAAAATGAAATGCCTTTTGTAACCGATGAGTTTCCGTCCAGAACCCTGATACTTCGAAAGAGACTGTCCGTTGTGTACACGAAGTGCATCCAACTATTGTCGTAACCCTCTCAACATTTTAGCACATGCTATGTGGGGGAAATGATGATGCCATGTAAAGTTTCATCCTTTTCAGAGTTCACTTGTAGTGCTTTGAAATTTCAGGGTCATTTAGCTCAAAAAAATTAATAAATACATGAAAAATACCAAATGAAGTAAGAAAGGGTTGAAAATTGATGATGTGGCTTTGAATGGTGTATTTTGAACAGAGAAAAAGCCTGGAGTTCAAATAAGTTCAAGAAAATGAAATGCCTTTTGTAACCGATGAGTTTCCGTTCGGAACCTCGATACTTCGAAAGAGATTGTCCGTTTTGTATACGAAGTGTATCCAGCTTTTACCGTAACCCTCTCCACTTTTTAGCACATGCCATGTGGGTGAAATGATGATACCATGCCAAGTTACAACCTTTTCAGAGTTCATTTGTAGTGCTTTCCAATTTCAGGGTCATTCAGCTACCATATCAATAACTGCATGAAAAATACCAAATGATGACGGGAAGGGTTTAAATTTGATGTTGTGGCTTTGAATGGTACATTTTGAACACACAAAAAGCCTCGAGTTCAAATAAGTTGGAGAAAATGAAATGCCTTTTGTAACTGATGAGTTTCCGTCCAGAACCCTGATACTTCGAAAGAGACTGTCCATTGTGTACACGAAGTGCATCCAACTTTTGTCGTAACCCTCTCAACTTTTTAGCACATGCTATGTGGGTGAAATGATGATACCATGCAAACTTTCAACCTTTTTAGAGTTCATTTGTAGTGCTTTCCAATTTCAGGGTCATTTAGCTCAAAAAATCAATAACTTCATGAAAAATACCAAATGATGTCGGGAAGGGTTGAAATTTGATGTTGTGGCTTTGAATGGTACATTTTGAACACACAAAAAGCCTCGAGTTCAAATAAGTTCAAGAAAATGAAATGCCTTTTGTAACCGATGAGTTTCCGTCCAGAACCCTGATACTTCGAAAGAGACCGTCTGTTGTGTACACGAAGTGCATCCAACTTTTGTCGTAACCCTCTCAACTTTTTAGCACATGCTATGTGGGTGAAATGATGATACCATGAAAAATTTCAACCTTTTCAGATATCATTTGTAGTGCTTTCCAATTTTAGGGTCATTTAGCTAAAAAATCAATAACTGCATGAAAAATACCAAATGATGTCGCGAAGGGTTGAAAATTGATGTTGTGGCTTTGAATGGTACATTTTGAACACACAAAAAGCCTCGAGTTCAAATAAGTTCAAGAAAATGAAATGGCTTTTGTAACCGATGAGTTTCCATCCAGAACCCTGATACTTCGAAAGAGACTCTCCGTTGTGTACACGAAGTGCATCCAACTTTTGTCGTAACCCTCTCAACCTTTTAGCACATGCTATGTGGGTGAAATGATTATCTCATGCCAAGTTTCAACAATTTCAGAGTTCATTTGTAGTGCTTTCCAATTTCAGGGTCATTTAGCTCAAAAAAATCAATAACTCCATGAAAAATACCAAATGAAGTCCGAAAGGATTGAAAATTGATGATGTGGCTTTGAATGGTGCATTTTGAACACACAAAAATCCTAGAGTTCAAATAATTTCGAAAAAATGAAATGGCTTTTGAAACCGATGAGTTTCTGTCCGGAACCCTGATACTTCGAAAGAGATTGTCCGTTTTGTACACGAAGTGCATCCAGCTTTTGCCGTAACCCTGTCATCTTTTTAGCACATGCTATGTGGGTGAAATGATGATACCATGCCAAGTTTCAACCTTTTCAGAGTTCATTTCTAGTGCTTTCCAATTTCAGGGTCATTTAGCAAAAAAATTAATAACTGCATGAAAAATACCAAATGATGTTGGGAAGGGTTAAAAATTGATGTTGTGGCTTTGAATGGTATATTTTGAACACACAAAAAGCCTCGAGTTCAAATAAGTTCAAGAAAATGAAATGCCTTTTGTAACCAATGAGTTTCCGTCCGGAACACTAATCCTTCGACAGAGATTGTCCGTTTTGTACACGAAGTGCATGCAGCTTTTGTCGTAACCCTATCAACTTTTTAGCACATGCTATGTGGGGGAAATGATGATACCATGCAAATTTTCAACCTTTTCAGAGTTCATTTGTAGTGCTTTCCAATTTCAGGGTCATTTAGCTCAAAAAAATATATAACTCCATGAAAAATACCAAATGAAGTCAGAAAGGATTGAAAATTGATGATGTGGCTTTGAATGGTGCATATTGAACACACAAAAAGCCTGGAGTTCAAATAAGTTCAAAAAAATGAAATGCCTTTTGTAACCGATGAGTTTCCGTCGGGAACCCTGATACTTCGAAAGAGATTGTCCGTTTTGTACACGAAGTGCATCCAGCTTTTGCCGTAACCCTGTCAACTTTTTAGCACATGCTATGTGGGTGAAATGATGATACCATGCCAAGTTTCAACCTTTTCAGAGTTCATTTGTAGTGCTTTCCAATTTCAGGGTCATTTAGCAAAAAAATTAATAACTGCATGATAAATACCAAATGATGTCGGGAACGGTTGAAAATTGATGTTGTGGCCATGAATGGTACATTTTGAACACACGAAAAGCCTCGAGTTCAAATAAGTTCAACAAAATGAAATACCATTTGTAACCAATGAGTTTCCGTCCGGAACACTAATCCTTCGAAAGAGATTGTCTGTTTTGTACACGAAGAGCATGAACATTTTGTTGTAACCCTCTCAACTTTTTAGCAAATGCTATGTGGGGGAAACGATGATACCATGCCAATTTTCAACCTTTTCAGAGTTCATTTGTAGTGCTTTCCAATTTGAGGGTCATTGAGCTAAAAAATCAATAACTGCATGAAAAATACCAAATGATGTCGGGAAGGGTTGAAAATTGATGTTGTGGCTTTCAATGGTACATTTTGAACACACAAAAACCCTCGAGTTCAAATAAGTTCAAGAAAATGAAATGCCTTTTTTAACCGATGAGTTTCCATACAAAACGCTGATACTTCGAAAGAGATTGTCCATTGTGTACACGAAGTGCGTCCAACTTTTGTCGTATCCCTCTCAACTTTTTAGCACACGCTATGTGGGTGAAATGATGATACCATGCCGGTTATTAATGTCGTAACCAACTCAACTTTTTAGCACATGCTATATGGGGGAAATGATGATACCATGACAATTTTCAACCTTTTCAGAGTTCATTTGTAGTGCTTTCCAATTTGAGGGTTATTGAGCTAAAAAATCAATAACTGCATGAAAAATACCAAATTATGTCGGGAAGGGTTGAAAATTGATGTTGTGGCTTTTAATGGTACATTTTGAACACACAAAAAGCCTCGAGTACAAATAAGTTCAAGAAAATGAAATGCCTTTTGTAACCGATGAGTTTCCGTCCAGAACCCTCATACTTCGAAAGAGACTGTCAGTTGTGTACACGAAGTGCATCCAACTTTTGTCGTAACCATCTCAACTTTTTAGCACATGCTATGTGGGGGAAATGATGATACCATGCAAAGTTTCAACCTTTTCAGAGTGCATTTGTAGTGCTTTCAAATTTCAGGGTCATTTAGCTCAAAAAAATCAATAACTACATGAAAAATACTAAATGAAGTCAGAAAGGGTTGAAAATTTATGATGTGGCTTTCAATGGTGTATTTTGAACATAGAAAAAGCCTGGAGTTCAAATAAGTTCAACAAAATTAAATGCCTTTTGTAACCGACGAGTTTCTGTCCGGAACCGTGATACTTCGAAAGAGATTGTTCGTTTTGTAGCCGAGGTGCATCCACCTTTTGCCGTAACCCTGTCAACTTTTTAGCACATGCTATGAGGGTGCAATGATGATACCATGCCAAGTTTCAACCTTTTAAGAGTTCATTTGTAGTGCTTTCCAATTTCAGGGTCATTTAGCGAGAAAATCAATAACTGCATGAAAAATACCAAATGATGTCGGGAATGGTTGAAAATTGATGTTGTGGCTTTGAATGGTACATTTTGAACACACAAAAAGCCTCGAGTTCAAATAAGTTCAATAAAATGAAATGCCTTTTGTAACCAATGAGTTTCCGTCCGTAACACTAATCCTTCGAAGGAGATTGTCCGTTTTGTACACGAAGTGCATGCAGCTTTTGTCGTAACCCTCTCAACATTTTAGCACATGCTATGTGGGGGAAATGATGATACCATGCAAAGTTTCAACCTTTTCAGTGTTCATTTGTAGTGCTTTCCAATTTCAGGGTCATTTAGCTGAAAAAATAAATAACTCCATGAAAAATACCAAATGAAGTAAGAAAGGATTGAAAATTGATGATGTCGCTTCGAATGGTGCATTTTGAACACACAAAAAGCCTGGAGTTCAAATAAGTTAAAAAAAATGAAATGCCTTTTGTAACCGATGAGTTTCCGTCCGGAACCCTTATACTTCGAAAGAGATTGTCCGTTTTGTACACGAAGAGCATGCAGCTTTTGTCGTAACCCTCTCAACTTTTTAGCACATGCTATGTGGGGGAAATGATGATACCATGCCAATTTTCAACCTTTTCAGAGTTCATTTGTAGTGCTTTCCAATTTCAGGGTCATTGAGCTAAAAATCAATAACTGCATGAAAAATACCAAATGATGTCGGGAAGGGTTGAAAATTGATGTTGTGGCTTTTAATGGTACATTTTGAACACACAAAAACCGTCGAGTTCAAATAAGTTCAAGAAAATGAAATGCCTTTTTTAACCGATGAGTTTCCATACAAAACCCTGATACTTCGAAAGAGACTGTCCATTGTGTACACGAAGTGCGTCCAACTTTTGTCGTATCCCTCTCAACTTTTTAGCACACGCTACGTGGGTGAAATGATGATACCATGCCAAATTTCAACAATTTCAGAGTTCATTTGTAGTGCTTTCCAATTTCATTGTCATTTAGCTCAAAAAAATCAACAACTCCATGAAAAATACCAAAGGAAGTCAGAAAGGGTTGAGAATTGATGATATGGCTTTGAATGGTGCATTTTGAACACACAAAAATCCCGGAGTTCAAATAAGTTCAAAAAAATGAAATTCCTTTTGTAACAGATGAGTTTCTGTCCGGAAACCTGATACTTCGAAGAGATTGTCCGTTTCGTACACGAAGTGCATCTAGCTTTTGCCGTAACCCTGTCAACTTTTTAGCACATGCTATGTGGGTGAAATGATGATACCATGCCAAGTTTCAACGTTTTCAGAGTTCATTTGTAGTGCTTTCCAATTTCAGGGTCATTGAGCTAAAAAATCAATAACTGCATGAAAAATACCAAATGATGTCGGGAAGGGTTGAAAATTGATGTTGTGGCTTTCGATGGTACATTTTGAACACACAAAAACCCTCGAGTTCAAATAAGTTCAAGAAAATGAAATGCCTTTTTTAAACGATGAGTTTCCATACAAAACGCTGATACTTCGAAAGAGATTGTCCATTGTGTACACGAAGTGCGTCCAACTTTTGTCGTATCCCTCTCAACTTTTTAGCACACGCTATGTGGGTGAAATGATGATACCATGCCAATTTCAACAATTTCAGAGTTCATTTGTAGTGCTTTCCAATTTCATTGTGATTTAGCTCAAAAAAATCAACAACTCCATGAAAAATACCAAAGGAAGTCAGAAAGGGTTGAAAATTTATGATATGGATTTGAATGGTGCATTTTGAACACACAAAAATCCCGGAGTTCAAGTAAGTTCAAAAAAATGAAATTCCTTTTGTAACCGATGAGTTTCTGTCCAGAACCCTGATACTTCGAAAGAGATTGTCCGTTTCGTACACGAAGTGCATCTAGGTTTTGCCGTAACCCTATCAACTTTTTAGCACATGCTATGTGGGTGAAATGATGATACCATGCCATGTTTCAACGTTTTCAGAGTTCATTTGTAGTGCTTTCCAATTTCAGGGTCATTGAGCTAAAAAATCAATAACTTCATGAAAAATACCAAATGATGTTGGCAAAGGTTGAAATTTGATGTTGTGGCTTTGAATGGTACATTTTGAACACACAAAAAGCCTCGAGTTCAAATAAGTTCAAGAAAATGAAATGCCTCTTGTAACCGATGAGTTTCCATCCAGAACCTTGATACTTTGAAAGAGACTGTTCGTTTTGTACACGAAGTGCATCCAACTTTTGTCATAACCCTCTCAACTTTTTAGCACATGCTATGTGGGTGAAATGATGATACCATGCCAAGTTTCAACAATTTAAGAGTTCAAATAAGTTCAAAAAAATGAAATGCCTTTTGTAACCGGTGAGTTTCCATCCGGAACCCTGATACTTCGAAAGAGATTGTCCGTTTTGTACACGAACTGCATCCAGCTTTTGCCGTAACCCTGTCAACTTTTTAGCACATGCCATGTGGGTGAAATGACGATACCATGCCAAGTTTCAACCTTTTCAGAGTTCATTTGTAGTGCTTTCCAATTTCAGGGTCATTTAGCGAAAAAATCAATAACTGCATGAAAAATACCAAATGATGTCGCGAAGGGTTGAAAATTGATGTTGTGGTTTGGAATGGTACATTTTGAACACACAAAAAGCCTCGAGTTCAAATAAGTTCAAGAAAATGAAATGCCTTTTGCAACCAATGAGTTTCCGTCCGGAACACTAATCATTCGAAAGAGATTGTCCGTTTTGTACACGAAGAGCATGCAGCTTTTGTCATAACCCTCTCAACTTTTTAGCACATGCTATGTGGGGGAAATGATGATACTGTGCCAATTTTCATCCTTTTCAGAGTTCATTTGTAGTGCTTTCCAATTTCAGCGTCATTGAGCTAAAAATCAATAACTGCATGAAAAATACCAAATGATGTCGGGAAGGGTTGAAAATTGATGTTGTGGCTTTTAATGGTACATTTTGAACACACAAAAACCCTCGAGTTCAAATAAGTTCAAGAAAATGAAATGCCTTTTGTAACCGATGAGTTTCCATCCAGAACCCTGATACTTCGAAAGAGACTGTCCGTTGTGTACACGAAGAGCATGCAGCTTTTGTCATAAGCCTCTCAACTTTTTAGCACATGCTATGTGGGGGAAATGATGATACCATGCCAATTTTCAACAATTTTAGAGTTCATTTGTAGTGCTTTCCTATTTCAGGGTCATTTAGCTCAAACAAATCAATAACTGCATAAAAAATACCAAATGATGTCGGGAAGGGTTGAAAATTGATATTGTGGCTTTGAATGGTACATTTTGAACACACAAAAATCCTCGAGTTCAAATAAGTTCAAGAAAATGAAATGCCTTTTGTAACCGATGAGTTTCCATCCAGAACCTTGATACTTCGAAAGAGACTGTCCGTTGTGTACACGAAGTGCATCCAACTTTTGTCATAACCCTCTCAACTTTTTAGCACATGCTATGTGGGCGAAATGATGATACCATGCCAAGTTTCAACAATTTAAGAGTTCATTTGTAGTGCTTTCCTATTTCAGGGTCATTTAGCTCAAAAAAAATCAATAACTCCATGAAAAATACCAAATGAAGTCAGAAAGGATTGAAAATTGATGATGTGGCTTTGAATGGTGCATTTTGAACACACAAAAAGCCTGCAGTTCAAATAAGTTCAAAAAAATGAAATGCCTTTTGTAACATATGAGTTTCTGTCCGGAACCCTGATACTTCGAAAGAGATTGTCCGTTTTGTACACGAAGTGCATCAAGCTTTTTCCGTAACCCTGTCAACTTTTTAGCACATGCTATGTGGGTGAAATGATGATACCATGCCAAGTTTCAACCTTTTCAGAGTTCATTTGTAGTGCTTTCCAATTTCAGGGTCATTTAGCGAAAAAATCAATAACTGCATGAAAAATACCAAATGGTGTCAGGAAGGGTTGAAAATTGTTGTTGTGGCTTTGAATGGTACATTTTGAACACACAAAAAGCCTCGAGTTCAAATAAGTTCAAGAAAATGAAATGCCTTTTGTAACCAATGAGTTTCCGTGCGGAACACTGATACTTCGAAAGAGACTATCCGTTTTGTACACGAAGTGCATGCAGCTTTTGTCGTAACCCTCTCAACTTTTTAGCACATGCTATGTGGGGGAAATGATGATACCATGCAAAGTTTCAACCTTTTCAGAGTTCATTTGTAGTGCTTTCAAATTTCAGGGTCATTTAGCTCAAAGAAATCAAGAACTACATGAAAAATACCAAATGAAGTCAGAAAGCTTTGAAAATTGATGATGTGGCTTTGAATGGTGTATTTTGAACACAGAAAAAGCCTGGAGTTCAAATAAGTTCAACAAAATGAAATGCCTTTTGTAACCGATGAGTTTCCGTTCGGAACCTCGATATTTCGAAAGAGATTGTCCGTTTTGTATACGAAGTGCATCCATCTTTTACCGTAACCCTCTCAACTTTTTAGCACATGCCATGTGGGTGAAATGATGATACCAAGCAAAGTTTCAACCTTTTCAGAGTTCATTTGTAGTGCTTTCCAATTTCAGGGTCATTTCGCTAAAAAATCAATAAGTGCATGAACAATACCAAATGATGTCGGGAAGGGTTGAAAATTGATGTTGTGGCTTTGAATGGTACATTTTGAATACACAAAAAGCCTCAAGTTCAAATAAGTTCAAGAAAATGAAATTCCTTTTGTAACCGATGAGTTTCCGTCCAGAACCCTGATACTTCGAAAGAGACTGTGCGTTGTGTACACGAAGTGCATCCAGCTTTTGCCGTAACCCACGCAATTTTTTAGCACATGATATGTGGGTGAAATGATGATACCATGCCAAGTTTCAACCTTTTCAGCGTTCATTTGTAGTGCTTTCCAATTTCAGGGTCATTTAGCAAAAAAATCAATAACTGCATGAAAAATACCAAATGATGTCGAGAAGGGTTGAAAATTGATGTTGTGGCTTTGAATGGTACATTTTGAACACACAAAAAGCCTCGAGTTCAAATAAGTTCAAGAAAATGAAATGCCTTTTGTAACCAATGAGTTTCCGTCCGGAACACTAATCATTCGAAAGAGATTGTCCGTTTTGTACACGAAGAGCATGCAGCTTTTGTCGTAACCCTCTCAACTTTTTAGCACATGCTATGTGGGGGAAATGATGATACCATGCCAATTTTCAACATTTTTAGAGTTCATTTGTAGTGCTTTCCAATTTCAGGGTCATTGAGCTAAAAATCAATAACTGCATGAAAAATACCAAATGATGTCGGGAAGGGTTGAAAATTGATGTTGTGGCTTTTTATGGTACATTTTGAACACACAAAAAGCCTCGAGTTCAAATAAGTTCAAGAAAATGAAATGCCTTTTTTAACGATGAGTTTCCATACAAAACCCTGATACTTCGAAAGAGTTTGTCCGTTGTGTACACGAGGTGCGTCCTACTTTTGTCGTATCCCTCTCAACTTTTTAGCACACGCTATGTGGGTGAAATGATGATCCCATGCCAAGTTTCAACAATTTCAGAGTTCATTTGTAGTGCTTTCCAATTTCATTGTCATTTAGCTCAAAAAAATCAACAACTCCATGAAAAACACCAAAGGAAGTGAGAAAGGGTTGAAAATTGATGATATGGCTTTGAATGGTGCATTTTGAACACACAAAAATCCTGGAGTTCAAATAAGTTAAAAAACATGAAATTCCTTTTGTAACCGATGAGTTTCTGTCCGGAACCCTGATACTTCGAAAGAGATTGTCCGTTTCGTACACGAAGTGCATCCAGCTTTTGCGTAACCCTGTCAACTTTTTAGCACATGCTATGTGGGTGAAATGATGATACCATGCCAAGTTACAGCGTTTTCAGAGTTCATTTGTAGTGCTTTCCAATTTCAGGGTCAATGAGCTGAAAAATCAACAACTGCATGAAAAGTACCAAATGATGTCGGGAAGGGTTGAAAATTGATGTTGTGGCTTTGAATGGCACATTTTGAACACACAAAAAGCCTCGAGTTCAAATAAGTTCAAGAAAATGAAATGCCTTTTGTAACCGATGAGTTTCCATCCAGAACCCTGATACTTCGAAAGAGACTGTCCGTTGTGTACACGAAGTGCATCCAACTTTTGTCATAACCCTCTCAACTTTTTAGCACATGCTATGTGCGTGAAATGATGATACCATGCCAAGTTTCAACAATTTTAGAGTTCATTTGTAGTGCTTTCCTATTTCAGGGTCATTTAGCTCAAAAAAATCAATAACTCCATGAAAAATACCAAATGATGTCCATTTAGCTCAAAAAAACAATAACTCCATGAAAAAATCAATAACTCCATGAAAAATACCAAATGATGATACCATGCCAAGTTTCAGCGTTTTCAGAGTTCATTTGTAGTGCTTTCCAATTTCAGGGTCAATGAGCTGAAAAATCAACAACTGCATGAAAAGTACCAAATGATGTCGGGAAGGGTTGAAAATTGATGTTGTGGCTTTGAATGGCACATTTTGAACACACAAAAAGCCTCGAGTTCAAATAAGTTCAAGAAAATGAAATGCCTTTTGTAACCGATGAGTTTCCATCCAGAACCCTGATACTAAAAAAGAGACTGTCCGTTGTGTACACGAAGTGCATCCAACTTTTGTCATAACCCTCTCAACTTTTTAGCACATGCTATGTGCGTGAAATGATGATACCATGCCAAGTTTCAACAATTTTAGAGTTCATTTGTACTGCTTTCCTATTTCAGGGTCATTTAGCTCAAAAAAATCAATAACTACATGAAAAATACCAAATGAAGTCAGAAAGCTTTGAAAATTGATGATGTGGCTTTTAATGGTGTATTTTGAACACAGAAAAAGCCTGGAGTTCAAATAAGTTCAACAAAATGAAATGCCTTTTGTAACCGATGAGTTTCCGTTCGGAACCTCGATATTTCGAAAGAGATTCTCCGTTTTGTATACGAAGTGCATCCATCTTTTACCGTAACCCTCTCAACTTTTTAGCACATGCCATGTGGGTGAAATGATGATAGCATGCAAAGTTTCAACCTTTTCAGAGTTCATTTGTAGTGCTTTCCAATTTCAGGGTCATTTCGCTAAAAAATCAATAAGTGCATGAACAATACCAAATGATGTCGGGAAGGGTTGAAAATTGATGTTGTGGCTTTGAATGGTACATTTTGAATACACAAAAAGCCTCAAGTTCAAATAAGTTCAAGAAAATGAAATTCCTTTTGTAACCGATGAGTTTCCGTCCAGAACCCTGATACTTCGAAAGAGACTCTACGTTGTGTACACGAAGTGCATCCAGCTTTTGCCGTAACCCACTCAACTTTTTAGCACATTATATGTGGGTGAAATGATGATACCATGCCAAGTTTCAACCTTTTCAGCGTTCATTTGTAGTGCTTTCCAATTTCAGGGTCATTTAGCGAAAAAATCAATAACTGCCTGAAAAATACCAAATGATGTCGGGAAGGGTTGAAAAATTATGTTGTGGCTTTGAATGGTACATTTTGAACACACAAAAAGCCTCGAGTTCAAATAAGTTCAAGAAAATGAAATGCCTTTTGTAACCAATGAGTTTCCGTTCGGAACACTAATCATTCGAAAGAGATTGTCCGTTTTGTACACGAAGAGCATCAGCTTTTGTCCTAACCCTCTCAACTTTTTAGCACATGCTATGTGGGGGAAATGATGATACCATGCCAATTTTCAACCTTTTCAGAGTTCATTTGTAGTGCTTTCCAATTTCAGGGTCATTGAGCTAAAAATCAATAACTGCATGAAAAATACCAAATGATGTCGGGAAGGGTTGAAAATTGATGTTGTGGCTTTTAATGGTACATTTTGAACACAAAAAAAGCCTCGAGTTCAAATAAGTTCAATAAAAATGGAATGCCTTTTTTAACGATGAGTTTCCATACAAAACCCTGATACTTCGAAAGAGTTTGTCCGTTGTGTACACGAGGTGCATCCTACTTTTGTCGTATCCCTCTCAACTTTTTAGCACACGCTATGTGGGTGAAATGATGATCCCATGCCAAGTTTCAACAATTTCAGAGTTCATTTGTAGTGCTTTCCAATTTCATTATCATTTAGCTCAAAAAAATCAACAACTCCATGAAAAATACCAAAGGAAGTGAGAAAGGGTTGAAAATTGATGATATGCCTTTGAATGGTGCATTTTGAACACACAAAAATCCTGGAGTTCAAATAAGTTCAAAAACATGAAATTCCTTTTGTAACCGATGAGTTTGTGTCCGGAACCCTGATACTTCGAAAGAGATTGTTCGTTTCGTACACGAAGTGCATCCAGCTTTTGCCGTAACCCTGTCAACTTTTTAACACATGCTATGTGGGTGAAATGATGATACCATGCCAAGTTTCAGCGTTTTCAGAGTTCATTTGTAGTGCTTTCCAATTTCAGGGTCAATGAGCTGAAAAATCAACAACTGCATGAAAAGTACCAAATGATGTCGGGAAGGGTTGAAAATTGATGTTGTGGCTTTGAATGGCACATTTTGAACACACAAAAAGCCTCGAGTTCAAATAAGTTCAAGAAAATGAAATGCCTTTTGTAACCGATGAGTTTCCTTCCAGAACCCTGATACTTCGAAAGAGACTGTCCGTTGTGTACATGAAGTGCATCCAACTTTTGTCATAACCCTCTCAACTTTTTAGCACATGCTATGTGCGTGAAATGATGATACCATGCCAAGTTTCAACAATTTTAGAGTTCATTTGTAGTGCTTTCCTATTTCAGGGTCATTTAGCACAAAAAAATCAATAACTCCATGAAAAATACCAAATGAAGTCAGAAAGGATTGAAAATTGATGATGTGGCTTTGAATAGTGCATTTTGAACACACAAAAACCCTGGAATTCAAATAAGTTCAAAAAAATGAAATGCCTTTTGTAACCAATTAGTTTCTGTCCAGAAACCTGATACTTCGAAAGAGATTGTCCGTTTTCTACACGAAGTGCATCAAGCTTTTGCCGTAACCCTGTCAACTTTTTAGCACATGCTATGTGGGTGAAATGATGATACCATGCCAAGTTTCAACCTTTTCAGAGTTCATTTGTAGTGCTTTCCAATTTCAGGGTCATTTAGCGAAAAAATCAATAACTGCATGAAAAATACCAAATGGTGTCAGGAAGGGTTGAAAATTGTTGTTGTGGCTTTGAATGGTACATTTTGAACACACAAAAAGCCTCGAGTTCAAATAAGTTCAAGAAAATGAAATGCCTTTTGTAACCAATGAGTTTCCGTGCGGAACACTGATACTTCGAAAGAGACTATCCGTTTTGTACACGAAGTGCATGCAGCTTTTGTCGTAACCCTCTCAACTTTTTAGCACATGCTATGTGGGGGAAATGATGATACCATGCAAAGTTTCAACCTTTTCAGAGTTCATTTGTAGTGCTTTCAAATTTCAGGGTCATTTAGCTCAAAGAAATCAAGAACTACATGAAAAATACCAAATGAAGTCAGAAAGCTTTGAAAATTGATGATGTGGCTTTGAATGGTGTATTTTGAACACAGAAAAAGCCTGGAGTTCAAATAAGTTCACCAAAATGAAATGCCTTTTGTAACCGATGAGTTTCCGTTCGGAACCTCGATATTTCGAAAGAGATTGTCCGTTTTGTATACGAAGTGCATCCATCTTTTACCGTAACCCTCTCAACTTTTTAGCACATGCCATGTGGGTGAAATGATGATACCAAGCAAAGTTTCAACCTTTTCAGAGTTCATTTGTAGTGCTTTCCAATTTCAGGGTCATTTCGCTAAAAAATCAATAAGTGCATGAACAATACCAAATGATGTCGGGAAGGGTTGAAAATTGATGTTGTGGCTTTGAATGGTACATTTTGAATACACAAAAAGCCTCAAGTTCAAATAAGTTCAAGAAAATGAAATTCCTTTTCTAACCGATGAGTTTCCGTCCAGAACCCTGATACTTCGAAAGAGACTGTGCGTTGTGTACACGAAGTGGATCCAGCTTTTGCCGTAACCCACGCAACTTTTTAGCACATTATATGTGGGTGAAATGATGATACCATGCCAAGTTTCAACCTTTTCAGCGTTCATTTGTAGTGCTTTCCAATTTCAGGGTCATTTAGCAAAAAAATCAATAACTGCATGAAAAATACCAAATGATGTCGAGAAGGGTTGAAAATTGATGTTGTGGCTTTGAATGGTACATTTTGAACACACAAAAATCCTCGAGTTCAAATAAGTTCAAGAAAATGAAATGCCTTTTGTAACCAATGAGTTTCCGTCCGGAACACTAATCATTCGAAAGAGATTGTCCGTTTTGTGCACGAAGAGCATGCAGCTTTTGTCGTAACCCTCTCAACTTTTTAGCACATGCTATGTGGGGGAAATGATGATACCATGCCAATTTTCAACCTTTTTAGAGTTCATTTGTAGTGCTTTCCAATTTCAGGGTCATTGAGCTAAAAATCAATAACTGCATGAAAAATACCAAATGATGTCGGGAAGGGTTGAAAATTGATGTTGTGGCTTTTAATGGTACATTTTGAACACACAAAAAGCCTCGAGTTCAAATAAGTTCAAGAAAATGAAATGCCTTTTTTAACGATGAGTTTCCATACAAAACCCTGATACTTCGAAAGAGTTTGTCCGTTGTGTACACGAGGTGCGTCCTACTTTTGTCGTATCCCTCTCAACTTTTTAGCACACGCTATGTGGGTGAAATGATGATCCCATGCCAAGTTTCAACAATTTCAGAGTTCATTTGTAGTGCTTTCCAATTTCATTGTCATTTAGCTCAAAAAAATCAACAACTCCATGAAAAACACCAAAGGAAGTGAGAAAGGGTTGAAAATTGATGATATGGCTTTGAATGGTGCATTTTGAACACACAAAAATCCTGGAGTTCAAATAAGTTCAAAAACATGAAATTCCTTTTGTAACCGATGAGTTTCTGTCCGGAACCCTGATACTTTCAAAGAGATTGTCCGTTTCGTACACAAAGAGCATCCAGCTTTTGCCGTAACCCTGACAACTTTTTAGCACATGCTATGTGGGAGAAATGATGATACCATGCCAAGTTTCAACCTTTTCAGAGTTCATTTGTAGTGCTTTCAAATTTCAGGGTCATTGAGCTAAAAAATCAATAACTGCATGAAAAATACCAAATGATGTCGTGAAGGGTTGAAAATTGATGTTGTGGCTTTGAATGGTACATTTTGAACACACAAAAAGCCTCGAGTTCAAATAAGTTCAAGAAAATGAAATGCCTTTTGTAACCGATGAGTTTCCTTCCAGAACCCTGATACTTCGAAAGAGACTGTCCGTTGTGTACACGAAGTGCATCCAACTTTTGTCATAACCCTCTCAACTTTTTAGCACATGCTATGTGCGTGAAATGATGATACCATGCCAAGTTTCAACCTTTTCAGCGTTCATTTGTAGTGCTTTCCAATTTCAGGGTCATATAGCGAAAAAATCAATAACTGCCTGAAAAATACCAAATGATGTCGGGAAGGGTTGAAAATTGATGTTGTGGCTTGGAATGGTACATTTTGAACACACAAAAAGCCTCGAGTTCAAATAAGTTCAAGAAAATGAAATGCCTTTTGTAACCAATGAGTTTCCGTCCGGAACACTAATCATTCGAAAGAGATTGTCCGTTTTGTACACGAAGAGCATGCAGCTTTTGTCCTAACCCTCCCAACTTTTTAGCACATGCTATCTGGGGGAAATGATGATACCATGCCAATTTTCAACCTTTTCAGAGTTCATTTGTAGTGCTTTCCAATTTCAGGGTCATTGAGCTAAAAATCAATAACTGCATGAAAAATACCAAATGATGTCGGGAAGGGTTGAAAATTGATGTTGTGGCTTTTAATGGTACATTTTGAACACAAAAAAAGCCTCGAGTTCAAATAAGTTCAATAAAAATGGAATGCCTTTTTTAACGATGAGGTTCCATACAAAACCCTGATACTTCGAAAGAGTTTGTCCGTTGTGTACACGAGGTGCATCCTACTTTTGTCGTATCCCTCTCAACTTTTTAGCACACGCTATGTGGGTGAAATGATGATCCCATGCCAAGTTTCAACAATTTCAGAGTTCATTTGTAGTGCTTTCCAATTTCATTATCATTTAGCTCAAAAAAATCAACAACTCCATGAAAAATACCAAAGGAAGTGAGAAAGGGTTGAAAATTGATGATATGCCTTTGAATGGTGCATTTTGAACACACAAAAATCCTGGAGTTCAAATAAGTTCAAAAACATGAAATTCCTTTTGTAACCGATGAGTTTCTGTCCGGAACTCTGATACTTCGAAAGAGATTGTTCGTTTCGTACACGAAGTGCATCCAGCTTTTGCCGTAACCCTGTCAACTTTTTAGCACATGCTATGTGGGTGAAATGATGATACCATGCCAAGTTTCAGCGTTTTCAGAGTTCATTTGTAGTGCTTTCCAATTTCAGGGTCAATGAGCTGAAAAATCAACAACTGCATGAAAAGTACCAAATGATGTCGGGAAGGGTTGAAAATTGATGTTGTGGCTTTGAATGGCACATTTTGAACACACAAAAAGCCTCGAGTTCAAATAAGTTCAAGAAAATGAAATGCCTTTTGTAACCGATGAGTTTCCTTCCAGAACCCTGATACTTCGAAAGAGACTGTCCGTTGTGTACACGAAGTGCATCCAACTTTTGTCATAACCCTCTCAACTTTTTAGCACATGCTATGTGCGTGAAATGATGATACCATGCCAAGTTTCAACAATTTTAGAGTTCATTTGTAGTGCTTTCCTATTTCAGGGTCATTTAGCTCAAAAAAATCAATAACTCCATGAAAAATACCAAATGAAGTCAGAAAGGATTGAAAATTGATGATGTGGCTTTGAATAGTGCATTTTGAACACACAAAAACCCTGGAATTCAAATAAGTTCAAAAAAATGAAATGCCTTTTGTAACCAATTAGTTTCTGTCCAGAAACCTGATACTTCGAAAGAGATTGTCCGTTTTCTACACGAAGTGCATCAAGCTTTTGCCGTAACCCTGTCAACTTTTTAGCACATGCTATGTGGGTGAAATGATGATACCATCCCAAGTTTCAACCTTTTCAGACTTCATTTGTAATGCTTTCCAATTTCAGGGTCATTTAGCGAAAAAATCAATAACTGCATGAAAAATACCAAATGATGTCGGGAAGGGTTGAAAATTGATGTTGTGGCTTTGAATGGTACATTTTGAACACAGAAAAAGCCTGGAGTTCAAATAAGTTCAACAAAATGAAATGCCTTTTGTAACCAATGAGTTTCCGTCCGGAACATTAATCATTCGAAAGAGATTGTCCGTTTTGTACACGAAGAGCACGCAACTTTTGTGTGTTCATTTGTAGTGCTTTCAAGTTTCAGGGTCATTTAGCTCAAAAAAATCAATAACTACATGAAAAATACCAAATGAAGTCAGAAAGTTTTGAAAATTGATGATGTGGCTTTCAATGGTGTATTTTGAACACAGAAAAAAGCCTGGAGTTCAAATAAGTTCACAAAATGAAATGCCTTTTGTAACCGATGAGTTTCCGTTCGGAACCGCGATATTTCGAAAGAGATTGTCCGTTTTGTATACGAAGTGCATCCAGCTTTTACCGTATCCCTCTCAACTTTTTAGCACATGCCATGTGGGTGAAATGATGATACCATGCCAAGTTTCAACCTTTTCAGAGTTCATTTGTAGTGCTTTCCAATTTCAGGGTCATTTAGCGAAAAAATCAATAACTGCATGAAAAATACCAAATGATGTCGGGAAGGGTTGAAAATTGATGTTGTGGCTTTGAATGGTACATTTTGAACACACAAAAAGCCTCGAGTTCAAATAATTTCAATAAAATGAAATGCCTTTTGTAACCAATGAATTTCCGTCCGGAACACTAATCCTTCGAAAGAGATTGTCTGTTTTGTACACGAAGTGCATGCAGCTTTTGTCGTAACCCTCTCAACTTTTTAGCACATGCCATGTGGGTGAACTGATGATACCATGACAAGTTTCAACCTTTTCAGAGTTCATTTGTAGTGCTTTCCAATTTCAGGGTCATTCAGCGAAAACATCAATAACTGCATGAAAAATACCAAATGATGTCGGGAAGGGTTGAAAATTGATGTTGTGGCTTTGAATGGTACATTCTGAACACACAAAAAGCCTCGAGTTCAAATAAGTTCAAGAAAATGAAATGCGTTTTGTAACCAATGAGTTTCCGTCCGGAACACTAATCATTCGAAAGAGATTGTCCGTTTTGTACACGAAGAGCATGCAGCTTTTGTCGTAACCCTCTCAACTTTTTAGCACATGCTATGTGGGGGAAATGATGATACCATGCCAATTTTCAACCTTTTCAGAGTTCATTTGTAGTGCTTTCCAATTTCAGGGTCACTGAGCTAAAAATCAATAACTGCATGAAAAATACCAAATGATGTCGGGAAGGGTTGAAAATTGATGTTGTGGCTTTTAATGGTACATTTTGAACACACAAAAACCGTCGAGTTCAAATAAGTTCAAGAAAATGAAATGCCTTTTTTAACCGATGAGTTTCCATACAAAACCCTGATACTTTGAAAGAGACTGTCCACTGTGTACACGAAGTGCGTCCATATTTTGTCGTACCCCTCTCAACTTTTTAGCACACGCTATGTGGGTGAAATGATGATACCATGCCAAATTTCAACAATTTCAGAGTTCATTTGTAGTGCTTCCCAATTTCATTGTCATTTAGGTCAAAAAATCAACAACTCCATGAAAAATACCAAATGAAGTCAGAAAGGATTGAAAATTGATGATGTGGCTTTGAATGGCGCATTTTAAACACACAAAAAGCCTGGAGTTCAAATAAGTTCGAAAAAATGAAATGCCTTTTGTAACCAATGAGTTTCTGTCCGGAACATTGATACTTCGAAAGAGATTGTCCGTTTTATACACGAAGTGCATCAAGCTTTTGCCGTAACCCTCTCAACTTATTAGCACATGCTATGTGGGGGAAATGATGACACCATGCCAATTTTCAACCTTTTCCGAGTTCATTTGTAGTGCTTTCCAATTTCAGGGTCATTGAGCTAAAAAATCAATAACTGCATGAAAAATACCAAATGATGTCGGGAAGGGTTGAAAATTGATGTTGTGGCTTTTAATGGTACATTTTGAACACACAAGAAGCCTCGAGTTCAAATAAGTTCAAGAAAATTAAATGCCTTTTTTAACCGATGAGTGTCCATACAAAAGCCTGATACTTCGAAAGAGACTGTCCATTGTGTACACGAAGTGCATCCAACTTTTGTCGTAACCCTCTCAGCTTTTTAGCACACGCTATGTGGGTGAAATGATGATACCATGCCAAGTTTCAACAATTTCAGAGTTCATTTGTAGTGCTTTCCAATTTCAGGGTCATTTAGCTCAAAAAAATCAACAACTCCATTAAAAATAACAAAGCAAGTCAGAAAGGGTTGAAAATTGATGATGTGGCTTTGAATGGTGCATTTTGAACACACAAAAATCCTGGAGTTCAAATAAGTTCAATAAAATGAAATTCCTTTTGTAACCGATGAGTTTCTGTCCGGAACCCTGATACTTTCAAAGAGATTGTCCGTTTCGTACACAAAGAGCATCCAGCTTTTGCCGTAACCCTGACAACTTTTTAGCACATGCTATGTGGGAGAAATGATGATACCATGCCAAGTTTCAACCTTTTCAGAGTTCATTTGTAGTGCTTTCAAATTTCAGGGTCATTGAGCTAAAAAATCAATAACTGCATGAAAAATACCAAATGATGTCGTGAAGGGTTGAAAATTGATGTTGTGGCTTTGAATGGTGTATTTTGAACAAACAAAAGGACTCGAGTTCAAATAAGTTCAACAAAATGAAATGCCTTTTGTAACCGATGAGTTTCCGTTCGGAACCTCGATATTTCGAAAGAGATTGTCCGTTTTGTATACGAAGTGCATCCAAGTTTTATCGTATCCCTCTCAACTTTTTAGCACATGCCATGTGGGTGAAATGATGATACCATGCCAAGTTTCAACCTTTTCAGAGTTCATTTGTAGTGCTTTCCAATTTCAGGGTCATTTAGCTAAAAAATCAATAACTGCATGAAAAATACCAAATGATGTCGGGAAGGGTTGAAATTTGATGTTCTGGCTTTGAATGGTACATTTTGAATACACAAAAAGCCTCGAGTTCCAATAAGTTCAAGAAAATGAAATGCCTTTTGTAACCGATGAGTTTCCGTCCAGAACCTTGATACTTCGAAAGAGACTGTCCGTTGTGTACACAAAGTGCATCCAACTTTTGTCGTAACCTTCTCAACTTTTTAGCACATGCTATGTGGGTGAAATTATGATACCATGCAAAGTTTGAATCTTTTCAGAGTTCATTTGTAGTGCTTTCCAGTTTCAGGGTCATTTAGTTCAAAAGAAAATCAATAACTGCATGAAAAATACCAAATGAAGTCAGAAAGGATTGAAAATTGATGATGTGGCTTTGAATGGCGAATTTTAAACACACAAAAAGCCTGGAGTTCAAATAAGTTCGAAAAAATGAAATGCCTTTTGTAACCAATGAGTTTCTGTCCGGAACCTTGATACTTCGAAAGAGATTGTCCATTTTATACACGAAGTGCATCAAGCTTTTGCCGTAACCCTCCCAACTTATTAGCACATGCTATGTGGGGGAAATGATGATACCATGCCAATTTTCAACCTTTTCCGAGTTCATTTGTAGTGCTTTCCAATTTCAGGGTCATTGAGCTAAAAAATCAATAACTACATGAAAAATACCAAATGATGTCGGGAAGGGTTAAAAATTGATGTTGTGGCTTTTAATGGTACATTTGGAACACACAAAAACCCTCGAGTTCAAATAAGTTCAAGAAAATGAAATGCCTTTTTTAACCGATGAGTTTCCATACAAAACCCTGATACTTCGAAAGAGACTGTCCATTGTGTACACGAAGTGCATCCAACTTTTGTCGTAACCCTCTCAACTTTTTAGCACACGCTATGTGGGTGAAATGATGATACCATGCCAAGTTTCAACAATTTCAGAGTTCATTTGTAGTGCTTTCCAATTTCAGGGTCATTTAGCTCAAAAAAATCAACAACTCCATGAAAAAATAACAAAGGAAGTCAGAAAGGGTTGAAAATTGATGATGTGGCTTTGAATGGTACATTTTGAACACACCAAAATCCTGGAGTTCAAATAAGTTCAAAAAAATGAAATTCCTTTTGTAACCGATGAGTTTCTGTCCAGAACCCTGATACTTCGAAACAGATTGTCCGTTTCATACACAAAGAGCATCCAGCTTTTGCCGTAACCCTGACAACTTTTTAGCACATGCTATGTGGGTGAAATGATGATACCATGCCAAGTTTCAACCTTTTCAGAGTTCATTTGTAGTGCTTTCAAATTTCAGGGTCATTGAGCTAAAAAATCAATAACTGCATGAAAAATACCAAATGATGTCGTGAACGGTTGAAAATTGATGTTGTGACTTTGAATGGTGTATTTTGAACACACAAAAAGGCTCGAGTTCAAATAAGTTCAACAAAATGAAATGCCTTTTGTAACCGATGAGTTTCCGTTCGGACCCTCGATATTTCGAAAAAGATTGTCCGTTTTGTATACGAAGTGCATCCAGCTTTTACCGTATCCCTCTCAACTTTTTAGCTCATGCCATGTGGGTGAAATGATGATACCATGCCAAGTTTCAACCTTTTCAGAGTTCATTTGTAGTGCTTTCCAATTTCAAGGTCATTTAGCTAGAAAATCAATAACTGCATGAAAAATACCAAATGATGCCGGGAAGGGTTGAAATTTGATGTTCTGGCTTTGAATGCTACATTTTGAATACACAAAAAGCCTCGAGTTCAAATAAGTTCAAGAAAATGAAATGCCTTTTGTAACCGATGAGTTTCCGTCCAGAACCCTGATACTCCGAAAGAGACTGTCCGTTGTGTACACGAAGTGCATCCAACTTTTGTCGTAACCTTCTCAACTTTTTAGCACATGCTATGTGGGTGAAATTATGATACCATGCAAAGTTTGAACCTTTTCAGAGTTCATTTGTAGTGCTTTCAAGTTTCAGGGTCATTTAGTTCAAAAAAAATCAATAACTGCATGAAAAATACCAAATGAAGTCAGAAAGGATTGAAAATTGATGATGTGGCTTTGAATGGCGCATTTTAAACACACAAAAAGCCTCGAGTTCAAATAAGTTCGAAAAAATGAAATGCGTTTTGTAACCAATGAGTTTCTGTCCGGAACCTTGATACTTCGAAAGAGATTGTCCGTTTTATACACGAAGTGCATCAAGATTTTGCCGTAACCCTCTCAACTTATTAGCACATGCTATGTGGGGGAAATGATGGTACCATGCCAATTTTCAACCTTTTCAGAGTTCATTTGCAGTGCTTTCCAATTTCAGGGTCATTGAGCTAAAAAATCAATAACTGCATGAAAAATACCAAATGATGTCGGGAAGGGTTGAAAATTGATGTTGTGGCTTTTAATGGTACATTTTGAACACACAAAAAGCCTCGAGTTCAAATAAGTTCAAGAAAATGAAATGCCTTTTTTAACCGATGAGTTTCCATACAAAACCCTGATACTTCGAAAGAGACTGTCCATTGTGTACACGAAGTGCTTCGAACTTTTGTCGTAACCCTCTCAACTTCTTAGCACACCCTATGTGGGTGAAATGATGATACCATGCCAAGTTTCAACAATTTCAGAGTTCATTTGTAGTGCTTTCCAATTTCAGGGTCATTTAGCTCAAAAAAATCAACAACTCAATGAAAAATAACAAAGGAAGTCAGAAAGGGTTGAAAATTGATGATGTGGCTTTGAATGGTGCATTTTGAACACACAAAAATCCTGGAGTTCAAATAAGTTCAAAAAAATGAAATTCCTTTTGTAACCGATGAGTGTCTGTCCGGAACCCTGATACTTCGAAAGAGATTGTCCGTTTCGTACACAAAGAGCATCCAGCTTTTGCCGTAACCCTGACAACTTTTTAGCACATGCTATGTGGGTGAAATGATGATACCATGCCAAGTTTCAACCTTTTCAGAGTTCATTTGTAGTGCTTTCAAATTTTAGGGTCATTGAGCTAAAAAATCAATAACTGCATGAAAAATAGCAAATGATGTCGTGAAGGGTTGAAAATTGATGTTGTGCCTTTGAATGGTGTATTTTGAACACACAAAAATCCTCGAGTTCAAATAAGTTCAACAAAATGAAATGCCTTTTGTAACCGATGAGTTTCCGTTCGGAACCTCGATATTTCGAAAGAGATTGTCCGTTTTGTATACGAAGTGCATCCAGCTTTTACCGTAACCCTCTCAACTTCTTAGCACATGCCATGTGGGTGAAATGATGATACCATGCCAAGTTTCAACCTTTTCAGAGTTCATTTGTAGTGCTTTCCAATTTCAGGGTCATTTAGCTAAAAAATCAATAACTGCATGAAAAATACCAAATGATGTCGGGAAGGGTTGAAATTTGATGTTCTGGCTTTGAATGGTACATTTTGAACACACAAAATGCCTCGAGTTCAAATAAGTTCAAGAAAATGAAATGCCTTTTGTAACCGATGAGTTTCCGTCTAGAACCCTGACACTTCGAAAGAGACTGTCCGTTGTGTACACGAAGTGCATCCAACTTTTGTTGTAACCCTCTCAACTTTTTAGCACATGCTATGTGGGTTAAATTATGATACCATGCCAAGTTTCAACCTTTTCAGAGTTCATTTGTAGTGCTTTCCAGTTTCAGGGTCATTTAGTTCAAAAAAAATCAATAACAGCATGAAAAATACCAAATGAAGTCCGAAAGGATTGAAAATTGATGATGTGGCTTTGAATGGTGCATTTTGAACACACAAAAAGCCTGGAGTTCAAATAAGTTTGAAAAAATGAAATGCCTTTTGTAACCAATGAGTTTCTGTCCGGAACCTTGATACTTCGAAAGAGATTGTCTGTTTTATACACGAAGTGCATCAAGCTTTTGCCGTAACCCTCTCAACTTTTTAGCACATGCTATGTGGGGGAAATCATGATACCATGCCAATTTTCAACCTTTTCAGAGTTCATTTGTAGTGCTGTCCAATTTCAGGGTCATTGAGCTCAAAAATCAATAAGTGCATGAAAAATACGAAATGATGTCGGGAAGGGTTGAAAATTGATGTTGTGGCTTTTAATGGTACATTTTGAACACACAAAAAGCCTCGAGTTCAAATAAGTTCAAGAAATTGAAATGCCTTTTTTAACCGATGAGTTTCCATACAAAACCCTGATACTTCGATAGAGACTGTCCGTTGTGTACACGAAGTGCATCCAACTTTTGTCGTAACCCTCTCAACTTTTTAGCACACGCTATGGGGGTGAAATGATGATACCATGCCAAGTTTCAACAATTTCAGAGTTCATTTGTACTGCTTTCAAATTTCAGTGTCATTTAGCTCAAAAAAATCAACAACTCCATGAAAAATAACAAAGGAAGTCAGAAAGGGTTGAAAATTGATGATGTGGCTTTGAATGGTGCATTTTGAACACACAAAAATCCTGGAGTTCAAATAAGTTCAAAAAGATGAAATTCCTTTTGTAACCGATGAGTTTCTGTCCGGAACCCTGATACTTCAAAAGAGATTGTCCGTTTCGTACACAAAGTGCATCCAGCTTTTGCCGTAACCCTGTCAACTTTTTACCACATGCTATGTGGGTGAAATGATGATATCATGCCAAGTTTCAACATTTTCAGAGTTCATTTGTAGTGCTTTCCAACTTCAGGGTCATTGAGGTAAAAAATCTATAACTGCATGAAAAATACCAAATGATGTCGTGAAGGGTTGAAAATTGATGTTGTGGCTTTGAATGGTACATTTTGAACACACAATAAGCCTCGAGTTCAAATAAGTTCAAGAAAATGAAATGCATTTTGTAATTGATGAGTCCGTCTAGAACCCTGATACTTCGAAAAAGACTGTCCGTTGTGTACATGAAGTGCATCCAGCTTTTGTCGTAACCTTCTCAACTTTTTATCACATACTACGTGGGTGAAATGATGATACCATGCTCAGTTTCAACCTTTTCAGAGTTCATTTGTAGTGCTTTCTATTTTTAGGGTCATTTAGCTCAAAAAAATCAATAACTGCATGAAAAATAGCGAATGAAGTCAGAAAGGTTTGAAAATTGATGATGTGGCTTTGAATGGTGCATTTTCAACACCCAAAAAACCTGGAGTTCAAATAAGTTCAAGAAAATTAAATGCCTTTTGTAACCGATGAGTTTCTGTCCGAAACCCTAATACTTCGAAATTGACTGTCCGTTTTGTTCACGAAATGCATACATATTTACTCGTAAAGCTCTCAACTTTTTAGCACATGCTATGTGGGTGAAAGGATGATACCATGCCAAGTTTCAACCTTTTCAGAGTTCATTTGTAGTAGTTTCCATTTTCAAGGTCATTTAGCTCAAAAAATCAATAACTGCATGAAAAATAACAAATGATGTCGGGAAGGGTTGAAATTTGATGTTCTGGCTTTGAATGGTACATTTTGAACACACAAAATGCCTCGAGTTCAAATAAGTTCAAGAAAATGAAATGCCTTTTGTAACCGATGAGTTTCCGTCCAGAACCCTGATACTTCGAAAGAGACTGTCCGTTGTGTACACGAAGTGCATCCAACTTTTGTTGTAACCCTCTCAACTTTTTAGCACATGCTATGTGGGTTAAATTATGATACCATGCCAAGTTTCAACCTTTTCAGAGTTCATTTGTAGTGCTTTCCAGTTTCAGGGTCATTTAGTTCAAAAAAAATCAATAACAGCATGAAAAATACCAAATGAAGTCCGAAAGGATTGAAAATTGATGATGTGGCTTTGAATGGTGCATTTTGAACACACAAAAAGCCTGGAGTTCAAATAAGTTCGAAAAAATGAAATGCCTTTTGTAACCAATGAGTTTCTGTCCGAAACCTTGATACTTCGAAAGAGATTGTCTGTTTTATACACGAAGTGCATCAAGCTTTTGCCGTAACCCTCTCAACTTTTTAGCACATGCTATGTGGGGGAAATCATGATAGCATGCCAATTTTCAACCTTTTCAGAGTTCATTTGTAGTGCTGTCCAATTTCAGGGTCATTGAGCTCAAAAATGAATAAGTGCATGAAAAATACGAAATGATGTCGGGAAGGGTTGAAATTGATGTTGTGGCTTTTAATGGTACATTTTGAACACACAAAAAGCCTCGAGTTCAAATAAGTTCAAGAAATTGAAATGCCTTTTTTAACCGATGAGTTTCCATACAAAACCCTGATACTTCGATAGAGACTGTCCGTTGTGTACACGAAGTGCATCCAACTTTTGTCGTAACCCTCTCAACTTTTTAGCACACGCTATGTGGGTGAAATGATGATACCATGCCAAGTTTCAACAATTTTAGAGTTCATTTGTAGTGCTTTCAAATTTCAGGGTCATTTAGCTCAAAAAAATCAACAACTCCATGAAAAATAACAAAGGAAGTCAGAAAGGGTTGAAAATTGATGATGTGGCTTTGAATGGTGCATTTTGAACACACAAAAATCCTGGAGTTCAAATAAGTTCAAAAAGATGAAATTCATTCTGTAACCGATGAGTTTGTGTCCGGAACCCTGATACTTCAAAAGAGATTGTCCGTTTCGTACACAAAGTGCTTCCAGCTTTTGCCGTAACCCTGTCAACTTTTTAGCACATGCTATGTGGGTGAAATGATGATATCATGCCAAGTTTCAACATTTTCAGAGTTCATTTGTAGTGCTTTCCAATTTCAGGGTCATTGAGGTAAAAAATCTATAACTGCATGAAAAATACCAAATGATGTCGTGAAGGGTTGAAAATTGATGTTGTGGCTTTGAATGGTACATTTTGAACACACAATAAGCCTTGAGTTCAAATAAGTTCAAGAAAATGAAATGGATTTTGTAATTGATGAGTCCGTCTAGAACCCTGATACTTCGAAAAAGACTGTCCGTTGTGTACACGAAGTGCATCCAGCTTTTGTCGTAACCTTCTCAACTTTTTATCACATACTATGTGGGTGAAATGATGATACCATGCTCGGTCTCAACCTTTTCAGAGTTCATTTGTAGTGCTTTCTATTTTTAGGGTCATTTAGCTCAAAAAAATCAATAACTGCATGAAAAATAGCGAATGAAGTCAGAAAGGTTTGAAAATTGATGATGTGGCTTTGAATGGTGCATTTTCAACACCCAAAAAACCTGGAGTTCAAATAAGTTCAAGAAAATTAAATGCCTTTTGTAACCGATGAGTTTCTGTCCGAAACCCTAATACTTCGAAATTGACTGTCCGTTTTGTTCACGAAATGCATACATCTTTACTCGTAAAGCTCTCAACTTTTTAGCACATGCTATGTGGGTGAAAGGATGATACCATGCCAAGTTTCAGCCTTTTCAGAGTTCATTTGTAGTAGTTTCCATTTTCAAGGTCATTTAGCTCAAAAAATCAATAACTGCATGAAAAATAACAAATGATGTCGGGAAGGGTTGAAAATTGATGGTGTGGCTTTGAATGGTGCATTTTGAACACACAAAAAGCTTGGAGCTCAAATAAGTTCAAGAAAATGAAATGCCTTTTGTAACCGATGAGTTTCCGTCCGGAACCCTGATACTTCGAAAGAGATTGTTCGTTTTGTACACGAAGTGCATCCAGTTTTTCTCGTAACCCTGACAACTTTTTAGCACATTCTATGTGGGTGAAATGATGATACGATGCCAAGTTTCAACCTTTTCAGAGTACATTTGTAGTGCTTTCCAATTTCAGGGTCATTTAGCTCAAAAAAATCAATAACTGCATGAAAAATACGAAATGAAGTCAAAAAGGGTTAAAAATTGATGATGTGGCTTTGAATGGTGTATTTTACATACACAAAAAGCCTGGACTTCAAATAAGTTCAATAAAATGAAAAGCCTTTTGTAACCGATGAGTTTTTGTCCGGAACCCCGATACTTCGAAATAGATTGTTCGTTTTGTAACTTCAGGGTCATTTAGCTACAACTTCTATAACTGCACGAAAAATACCAAATGATGCCGGGAAGGGTTGAAAATTGCATTTCTGGCTTTGAATGGTACATTCTAAACACATAAAAAGCCTCGAGTTCAAATAAGTTCAAGAAAAAGAAATGCCTTTCGTAATCGATGAGTTTCCGTCTAGAACCCTAATACCTCGAAAGAGACTGTCCGTTGTGTACACGAAGTGCATCCAACTTTTGCTGTAACCCTCTCAACTTTTTAGCACATGCTATGTGGGTGAAATGATGATACCATGCCAAGTTTCATCCTTTTCAGAGTTCATTTGTAGTGCTTTCCAATTTCAGGGTCATTTAGCTCAAAAAATCAATAACTGCAAGAAAAATACCAAATGCAGTCAGAAAGGGTTGAAAATTGATGATGTGGCTTTGAATGGTGCATTTTGAACACACAAAAATCCTAGAGTTCAAATAAGTTCAAAAAGATGAAATTCCTTTTGTAACCAATGAGTTTGTGTCCGGAACCCTGATACTTGAAAAGAGATTGTCCGTTTCGTACACAAAGTGCATCCAGCTTTTGCCGTAACCCTGTCAACTTTTTAGCACATGCTATGTGGGTGAAATGATGATATCATGCCAAGTTTCAACATTTTCAGAGTTCATTTGTAGTGCTTTCCAATTTCAGGGTCATTGAGGTAAAAAATCTATAACTGCATGAAAAATACCAAATGATGTCGTGAAGGGTGGAAAATTGATGTTGTGGCTTTGAATGGTACATTTTGAACACACAATAAGCCTCGAGTTCAAATAAGTTCAAGAAAATGAAATGCATTTTGTAATTGATGAGTCCGTCTAGAACCCTGATACTTCGAAAAAGACTGTCCGTTGTGTACACGAAGTGCATCCAGCTTTTGTCGTAACCTTCTCAACTTTTTATCACATACTATGTGGGTGAAATGATGATACCATGCTCAGTTTCAACCTTTTCAGAGTTCATTTGTAGTGCTTTCTATTTTTAGGGTCATTTAGCTCAAAAAAATCAATAACTGCATGAAAAATAGCGAATGAAGTCAGAAAGGTTTGAAAATTGATGATGTGGCTTTGAATGGTGCATTTTCAACACCCAAAAAACCTGGAGTTCAAATAAGTTCAAGAAAATTAAATGCCTTTTGTAACCGATGAGTTTCTGTCCGAAACCCTAATACTTCGAAATTGACTGTCCGTTTTGTTCACGAAATGCATACATCTTTACTCGTAAAGCTCTCAACTTTTTAGCACATGCTATGTGGGTGAAAGGATGATACCATGCCAAGTTTCAACCTTTTCAGAGTTCATTTGTAGTAGTTTCTATTTTCAAGGTCATTTAGCTCAAAAAATCAATAACTGCATGAAAAATTACATCTGATGTCGGGAAGGGTTGAAAATTGATGGTGTGGCTTTGAATGGTGCATTTTGAACACACAAAAAGCTTGGAGCTCAAATAAGTTCAAGAAAATGAAATGCCTTTTGTAACCGATGAGTTTCCGTCCGGAACCCTGATACTTCGAAAGAGATTGTTCGTTTTGTACACGAAGTGCATCCAGTTTTTCTCGTAACCCTGACAACTTTTTAGCACATACTATGTGGGTGAAATGATGATACGATGCCAAGTTTCAACCTTTTCAGAGTACATTTGTAGTGCTTTCCAATTTCAGGGTCATTTAGCTCAAAAAATCAATAACTGCATGAAAAATACGAAATGAAGTCAAAAAAGGTTAAAAATTGATGATGTGGCTTTGAATGGTGTATTTTACATACACAAAAAGCCTGGACTTCAAATAAGTTCAATAAAATGAAAAGCCTTTTGTAACCGATGAGTTTTTGTCCGGAACCCCGATACTTCGAAATAGATTGTCCGTTTTGTAACTTCAGGGTCATTTAGCTACAACTTCTATAACTGCACGAAAAATACCAAATGATGCCGGGAAGGGTTGAAAATTGCATTTCTGGCTTTGAATGGTACATTCTAAACACATAAAAAGCCTCGAGTTCAAATAAGTTCAAGAAAAAGAAATGCCTTTCGTAATCGATGAGTTTCCGTCTAGAACCCTAATACCTCGAAAGAGACTGTCCGTTGTGTACACGAAGTGCATCCAACTTTTGTCGTAACCCTCTCAACTTTTTAGCACATGCTATGTGGGTGAAATGATGATACCATGCCAAGTTTCAACCTTTTCAGAGTTCATTTGTAGTGCTTTCCAATTTCAGGGTCATTTAGCTCAAAAAATCAATAACTGCAAGAAAAATACCAAATGCAGTCAGAAAGGGTTGAAAATTGATGATATGGCTTTGAATGGTGCCTTTTGAACACACAAAAAGCCTGGAGTTCAAATAAGTTCAAGAAAATGAAATGCCTTTTGTAATCGATGAGTTTATGTCCGGAATCCTAATACTTCGAAAGAGACTGTCCGTTTTGTACACGAAGTGCGTCCATCTTTTGTCGTAATGCTCTCAACTTTTTAGCACATGTTATGTGGGTGAAATGATGATACCATGCCAAGTTTCAACATTTTCAGAGTTAATTTGTAGTAGTTTCCAATTTCAAGGTCATTTAGCTCAAAAAAATCAGTAACAGGATGAAAAATAACAAATGATGTCGGGAAGGGTTGAAAATTGATGATGTGGCTTTGAATGGTGCATTTTGAACACACAAAAAGCCTGGAGTTCAAATAAGTTCAAGAAAATGAAATGCCTTTTGTAACCGATGAGTTTCCATCCAGAACACTCATACTTCGAAAGAGATTGTTCGTTTTGTACACGAAGTGCATCCAGCTTTTGTCGTAACCCTCTCAACATTTTAGCACAGGCTATGTGGGTGAAATGATTATACCATGCCAACTTTCAACCTTTTCAGAGTTCATTTGTAGTGCTTTTCAATTTCTGGGACATTTAGCTCAAAAAAATCAACAACTGCGTGAAAAATACCAAATGAAGTCAGAAAGGGTTGAAAATTGATAACGTGGCTTTGAATGGTGCATTTTGAACATACAAAAATCCTGGAGTTCAAATAAGTTCAAGAAAATGAAATGCCTGTTGTAACCGATGAGTTTCCGTCCGGAACCCTGATACTTCAAAAGAGATTGTCCGTTTTGTACACGAAGTGCATCCAGCTTTTGCCGTAACCCACTCAAATTTTTAGCACATGATACGTGGGTGAAATGATGATACCATGCCAAGTTTAAACCTTTTCAGCGTTCATTTGTAGTGCTTTCCAATTTCAGGGTCATTTAGCTAAAAATCAATAACTGCATGAAAAATACCAAATAATGTCGGGAAGTGTTGAAAATTGATGTTGTGGCTTTGAATGGTACATTTTGAAGACACAATAAGCCTCAAGTTCAAATAAGTTCAAGAAAATGAAATGCATTTTGTAACTGATGAGTCCGTCCAGAACCTTGATACTTCGAAAAAGACTGTCCGTTGTGTACACGACGTGCATCCAGCTTTTGTCGTAACCTTCTCAACTTTTTATCACATACTATGTGGGTGAAATGATGATACCATGCTCAGTTTCAACCTTTTCAGAGTTCATTTGTAGTGCTTCCTATTTTTAGGGTCATTTAGCTCAAAAAAATCAATAACTGCATGAAAAATAGCGAATGAAGTCAGAAAGGTTTGAAAATTGATGATGTGGCTTTGCATGGTGCATTTTGAACACCCAAAAAACCTAGAGTTCAAATAAGTTCAAGAAAATTAAATGCCTTTTGTAACTGATGAGTTTCTGTCCGAAACCCTAATACTTCGAAAGAGACTGTCTGTTTTGTACACGAAGTGCATACATCTTTAGTCGTAAAGCTCTCAACTTTTTAGCACATGCTATGTGGGTGAAAGGATGATACCATGCCAACTTTCAACCGTTTCAGAGTTCACTTGTAGTGCTTTCCAATTTCAGGGTCATTTAGCTACAAATTCTATAACTGCACGAAAAATACCAAATGATGCCGGGAAGGGTTGAAAATTGCATTTGTGGCTTTGAATGGTACATTCTGAACACATAAAAAGCCTCAAGTTCAAATAAGTTCAAGAAAATGAAATGCCTTTTGTAACCTTTGAGTTTCCCTCTAGAACCCTCATACTTCGAAAGAGACTGTCCTTTTTGTACACGAAGTGCATCCAGCTTTTGTCGTAACCCTCTCAACTTTTTAGCACATGCTATGTGGGTGAAATGATGATACCATGCCAAGTTTCAACCTTTTCAGAGTTCATTTGTAGTGCTTTCCAATTTCAGGGTCATTTAGCTCAAAAATCAATAACTGCAAGAAAAATACCAAATGCAGTCAGAAAGGGTTGAAAATTGATGATATGGCTTTGAATGGTGCCTTTTGAACACACAAAAAGCCTGGAGTTCAAATAAGTTCATGAAAATGAAATGCCTTTTGTAACCGCTGAGTTTATGTCCGGAGCCCTAATACTTCGAAAGAGACTATCCGTTTTGTACACGAAGTGCGTCCATCTTTTGTCGTAATGCTCTCAACTTTTTAGCACATGTTATGTGGGTGAAATGATGAAACCATGCCAAGTTTCAACATTTTCAGAGTTCATTTGTAGTAGTTTCCAATTTCAAGGTCATTTAGCTCAAAAAAATCAAGAACTGCATGAAAAATACCAAATGAAGTCAAAAAGGGTTGAAAATTGATAACGTGGATTTGAATGGTGCATTTTGAACATACAAAAATCCTGGAGTTCAAATAAGTTCAAGAAAATGAAATGCCTTTTGTAACCGATGAGTTTCCGTCCGGAACCCTGATACTTCAAAAGAGATTGTCCGTTTTGTACACGAAGTGCATCCAGCTTTTGCCGTAACCCACTCAACTTTTTAGCACATGATATGTGGGTGAAATGATGATACCATGCCAAGTTTCAACCTTTTCAGCGTTCATTTGTAGTGCTTTCCAATTTCAGGGTCATTTAGCTAAAAATCAATAACTGCATGAAAAATACCAAATGATGTCGGGAAGGGTTGAAAATTGATGTTGTGGCTTTGAATGATCCATTTTGAAGACACAATAAGCCTCGAGTTCAAATAAGTTCAAGAAAATGAAATGCATTTTGTAACTGATGAGTCCGTCCAGAACCTTGATAATTCGAAAAAGACTGTCCGTTGTGTACACGAAGTGCATCCAGCTTTTGTTGTAACCTTCTCAACTTTTTATCACATACTATGTGGGTGAAATGATGATACCATGCTCAGTTTCAACCTTTTCAGAGTTCATTTGTAGTGCTTCCTATTTTTAGGGTCATTTAGCTCAAAAAAATCAATAACTGCATGAAAAATAGCGAATGAATTCAGAAAGGTTTGAAAATTGATGATGTGTCTTTGAATGGTGCATTTTGATCACCCAAAAAACCTGGAGTTCAAATAAGTTCAAGAAAATTAAATGCCTTTTGTAACCGATGAGTTTCTGTCCGAAACCCTAATACTTCGAAAGAGACTGTCTGTTTTGTACACGAAGTGCATACATCTTTAGTCGTAAAGCTCTCAACTTTTTAGCACATGCTATGTGGGTGAAAGGATGATACCATGCCAACTTTCAACCGTTTCAGAGTTCATTTGTAGTGCTTTCCAATTTCAGGGTCATTTAGCTACAAATTCTATAACTGCACGAAAAATACCAAATGATGCCGGGAAGGGTTGAAAATTGCATTTGTGTCTTTGAATGGTACATTCTGAACACATAAAAAGCCTCGAGTTCAAATAAGTTCAAGAAAATGAAATGCCTTTTGTAACCATTGAGTTTCCCTCTAGAACCCTGATACTTCGAAAGAGACTGTCCTTTTTGTACACGAAGGGCATCCAGGTTTTGTCGTAACCCTCTCAACTTTTTAGCACATGCTATGTGGGTGAAATGATGATACCATGCCAAGTTTCAATCTTTTCAGAGTTCATTTGTAGTGCTTTCCAATTTCATGGTCATTTAGCTCAAAAAATCAATAACTGCAAGAAAAATACCAAATGCAGTCAGAAAGGGTTGAAAATTGATGATATGGCTTTGAATGGTGAATTTTTTACACACAAAAAGCCTGGAGTTCAAATAAGTTCAAGAAAATGAAATGCCTTTTGTAACCGCTGAGTTTATGTCCGGAACCCTAATACTTCGAAAGAGACTGTCCGTTTTGTACACGAAGTGCGTCCATCTTTTGTCGTAATGCTCTCAACTTTTTAGCACATGTTATGTGGGTGAAATGATGATACCATGCCAAGTTTCAACATTTTCAGAGTTCATTTGTAGTAGTTTCCAATTTCAAGGTCATTTAGCTCAAAAAAATCAGTAACTGCATGAAAAATAACAAATGATGTCGGGAAGGGTTGAAAATTGATGATGTGGCTTTGAATGGTGCATTTTGAACACACAAAAAGCCTGGAGTTCAAATAAGTTCAAGAAAATGAAATGCCTTTTGTAACCGATGAGTTTCCGTCCGGAACCCTGATACTTCAAAAGAGATTGTCCGTTTTGTACACGAAGTGCATCCAGCTTTTGTCGTAACCCACTCAACTTTTTAGCGCATGATATGTGGGTGAAATGATGATACCATGCCAAGTTTCAACCTTTTCAGCGTTCATTTGTAGTGCTTTCCAATTTCAGGGTCATTTAGCTAAAAATCAATAACTGCATGAAAAATACCAAATGATGTCGGGAAGGGTTGAAAATTGATGTTGTGGCTTTGAATGGTACATTTTGAAGACACAATAAGCCTCGAGTTCAAATAAGTTCAAGAAAATGAAATGCATTTTGTAACTGATGAGTCCGTCCAGAACCTTGATACTTCGAAAAAGATTGTCCGTTGTGTACACGAAGTGCATCCAGCTTTTGTCGTAACCTTCTCAACTTTTTATCACATACTATGTGTGTGAAATGATGATACCATGCTCAGTTTCAACCTTTTCAGAGTTCATTTGTAGTGCTTCCTATTTTTAGGGTCATTTAGCTCAAAAAAATCAATAACTGCATGAAAAATAGCGAATCAATTCAGAAAGGTTTGAAAATTGATGATGTGGCTTTGAATGGTGCATTTTGAACACCCAAAAAACCTGGAGTTCAAATAAGTTCGAGAAAATTAAATGCCTTTTGTAACCGATGAGTTTCTGTCCGAAACCCTAATACTTCGAAAGAGACTGTCCGTTTTGTACACGAAGTGCATACATCTTTAGCCGTAAAGCTCTCAACTTTTTAGCACATGCTATGTGGGTGAAAGGATGATACCATGCCAAGTTTCAACCTTTTTAGAGTTCATTTGTAGTAGTTTCCATTTTCAAGGTCATTTAGCTCAAAAAATCAATAACTGCATGAAAAATAACAAATGATGTCGGGAAGGGTTGAAAATTGATGGTGTGGCTTTGAATGGTGCATTTTGAACACACAAAAAGCCTCGAGCTCAAATAAGTTCAAGAAAATGAAATGCCTTTTGTAACCGATGAGTTTCCGTCCGGAACCCTGATACTTCGAAAGAGATTGTTCGTTTTGTACACGAAGTGCATCCAGTTTTTCTCGTAACCCTCTAAACTTTTTAGCACATACTATGTGGCTGAAATGATGATACGATGCCAAGTTTCAACCTTTTCAGAGTACAATTGTTGTGCTTTCCAACTTTAGGGTCATTTAGCTCAAAAAAATCAATAACTGCATGAAAAATACGAAATGAAGTCAAAAAGGGTGAAAAATTGATGATGTGGCTTTGAATGGTGTATTTTGAATACACAAAAAGCCTTTTGTAACCGATGAGTTTTTGTCCGGAACCCCGATACTTCGAAATAGTTTGTCCGTTTTGTACACGAAGTGCATCCAGCTTTTGCCGTAACCCTATGAACTTTTTAGCACATGCTATGTGGTTGAAATGATGATACCATGCCAACTTTCAACCGTTTCAGAGTTCATTTGTAGTGCTTTCCAATTTCAGGGTCATTTAGCTACAAATTCTATAACTGCACGAAAAATACCAAATGATGCCGGGAAGGGTTGAAAATTGCATTTGTGGCTTTGAATGGTACATTCTAAACACATCAAAAGCCTCGAGTTCAAATAAGTTCAAGAAAATGAAATGCCTTTTGTAACCGTTGAGTTTCCCTCTAGAACCCTGATACTTCGAAAGAGAATGTCCTTTTTGTACACGAAGTGCATCCAGCTTTTGTCGTAACCCTCTCAACTTTTTAGCACATGCTATGTGGGTGAAATGATGATACCATGCCAAGTTTCAACCTTTTCAGAGTTCATTTGTAGTGCTTTCCAATTTCAGGGTCATTTAGCTCAAAAAATCAATAACTGCAAGAAAAATACCAAATGCAGTCAGAAAGGGTTGAAAATTGATGATATGGCTTTGAATGGTGCCTTTTGAACACACAAAAAGCCTGGAGTTCAAATAAGTTCAAGAAAATGAAATGCCTTTTGTAACCGCTGAGTTTATGTCCGGAACCCTAATACTTCGAAAGAGACTGTCCGTTTTGTACACGAAGTGCATCCATCTTTTGTCGTAATGCTCTCAACTTTTTACCACATGTTATGTGGGTGAAATGATGATACCATGCCAAGATTCAACATTTTCAGAGTTCATTTGTAGTAGTTTCCAATTTCAAGGTCATTTAGCTCAAAAAAATCAGTAACTGCATCAAAAATAACAAATGATGTCGGGAAGGGTTGAAAATTGATTATGTGGCTTTGAATGGTGCATTTTGAACACACAAAAAGCCTGGAGTTCAAATAAGTTCAAGAAAATGAAATGCCTTTTGTAACCGATGAGTTTCCGTCCGGAACCGTGATACTTCAAAAGAGATTGTCCGTTTTGTACACGAAGTGCATCCAGCTTTTGCCGTAACCCACTCAACTTTTTAGCACATGATATGTGGGTGAATTGATGATACCATGCCAAGTTTCAACCTTTTCAGCATTCATTTGTAGTGCTTTCCAATTTCAGGGTCATTTAGCTAAAAATCAATAACTGCATGAAAAATACCAAATGATGTCGGGAAGGGTTGAAAATTGATGTTGTGGCTTTGAATGGTACATTTTGAAGACACAATAAGCCTCGAGTTCAAATAAGTTCAAGAAAATGAAATGCATTTTGTAACTGATGAGTCCATCCAGAACCTTGATACTTCGAAAAAGACTGTCCGTTGTGTACACGAAGTGCATCCAGCTTTTGTCGTAACCTTCTCAACTTTTTATCACATACTATGTGGGTGAAATGATGATACCATGCTCAGTTTCAACCTTTTCAGAGTTCATTTGTAGTGCTTCCTATTTTTAGGGTCATTTAGCTCAAAAAAATCAATAACTGCATGAAAAATAGCGAATGAATTCAGAAAGGTTTGAAAATTGATGATGTGGCTTTGAATGGTGCATTTTGAACACCCAAAAAACCTGGAGTTCAAATAAGTTCAAGAAAATTAAATGCCTTTTGTAACCGATGAGTTTCTGTCCGAAACCCTAATACTTCGAAAGAGACTGTCCGTTTTGTACACGAAGTGCATATATATTTAGCCGTAAAGCTCTCAACTTTTTAGCACATGCTATGTGGGTGAAAGGATGATACCATGCCAAGTTTCAACCTTTTCAGAGTTCATTTGTAGTAGTTTCCATTTTCAAGGTCATTTA
The DNA here is from genome assembly GCA_022496015.1 of Hordeum marinum. Lineage (NCBI taxonomy): Eukaryota > Viridiplantae > Streptophyta > Magnoliopsida > Poales > Poaceae > Hordeum > Hordeum marinum. Next base: position 515,263,551 of record CM039678.1, read on the forward strand.
GCTCAAAAAATCAATAACTGCATGAAAAATAACAAATGATGTCGGGAAGGGTTGATAATTGATGGTGTGGGTTTGAATGGTGCATTTTGAACACACAAAAAGCCTGGAGCTCAAATAAGTTCAAGAAAATGAAATGCCTTTTGTAACCGATGAGTTTCCGTCCGGAACCCTGATACTTCGAAAGAGATTGTTCGTTTTGTACACGAAGTGCATCCAGTTTTTCTCGTAACCCTCTAAACTTTTTAGCACATACTATGTGGCTGAAATGATGATACGATGCCAAGTTTCAACCTTTTCAGAGTACATTTGTTGTGCTTTCCAACTTCAGGGTCATTTAGCTCAAAAATATCAATAACTGCATGAAAAATACGAAATGAAGTCAAAAAGGGGTAAAAATTGATGATGTGGCTTTGAATGGTGTATTTTGAATACGCAAAAAGCCTGGACTTCAAATAAGTTCAATAAAATGAAAAGCGTTTTCTAACCGATGAGTTTTTGTCCAGAACCCCGATACTTCGAAATAGATTGTCCGTTTTGTACACGAAGTGCATCCAGCTTTTGCCGTAACCCTATGAACTTTTTAGCACATGCTATGTGGGTGAAATGATGATACCATGCCAACTTTCAACCGTTTCAGAGTTCATTTGTAGTGCTTTCCAATTTCAGGGTCATTTAGCTACAAATTCTATAACTGCACGAAAAATACCAAATGATGCCGGGAAGGGTTGAAAATTGCATTTGTGGCTTTGAATGGTACATTCTGAACACATAAAAAGCCTCGAGTTCAAATAAGTTTCCCTCAAGAACCCTGATACTTCGAAAGAGAATGTCCTTTTTGTACACGAAGTGCATCCAGCTTTTGTCGTAACCCTCTCAACTTTTTAGCACATGCTATGTGGGTCAAATGATGATACCATGCCAAGTTTCAACCTTTTCAGAGTTCATTTGTAGTGCTTTCCAATTTCAGGGTCATTTAGCTCAAAAAATCAATAACTGCAAGAAAAATACCAAATGCAGTCAGAAAGGGTTGAAAATTGATGATATGGCTTTTAATGGTGCCTTTTGAACACACAAAAAGCTTGGAGTTCAAATAAGTTCAAGAAAATGAAATGCCTTTTGTATCCGCTGAGTTTATGTCCGGAACCCTAATACTTCGAAAGAGACTGTCCGTTTTGTACACGAAGTGAGTCCATCTTTTGTCGTAATGCTCTCAACTTTTTAGCACATGTTATGTGGGTGAAATGATGATACCATGCCAAGTTTCAACATTTTCAGAGTTCATTTGTAGTAGTTTCCAATTTCAAGGTCATTTAGCTCAAAAAAATGAGTAAGTGCATGAAAAATAACAAATGATGTCGGGAAGGGTTGAAAATTGATGATGTGGCTTTGAATGGTGCATTTTGAACACACAAAAAGCCTGGAGTTCAAATAAGTACAAGAAAATGAAATGCCTGTTGTAACCAATGAGTTTCCGTCCGGAACCCTCATACTTCGAAAGAGACTATCCGTTGTGTACACGAAGTGCATCCAGCTTTTGTCGTAACCCTCTCAACATTTTAGCACATGCTATGTGGGTGAAATGATGATACGATGCCAAGTTTCAACCTTTTCAGAGTTCATTTGTAGTGCTTTCCAATTTCTGGGACATTTAGCTCAAAAAAATCAACAACTGCATGAAAAATACGAAATGAAGTCGAAAAGGGTTGAAAATTGATGATGTGGCTTTGAATGGTGAATTTTGAATACACAAAAAGCCGGGAGTTCAAATAAGTTCTAGAAAATGGAAATCCTTTTTCAACCGATGAGTTTCCGTCCGGAACCCCGATACTTCGAAAGAGATTGTCCGTTTTGTTCACGAAATGCATCCAGATTTTGCCGTAACCCTCTCCACTTTTTAGCACATGCTATGTGGGTGAAATGATGATACCATGCCAAGCTTCAACCCTTTCAGAGTTCATTTGTAGTGCTTTCCAATGTCAGGGTCATTTAGCTAAAAATTCAATAACTGCATGAAAAATACCAAATGATGTTGGGAAGGGTTGAAAATTGATGTTGTGGCTTTGAATGGTACATTTTGAACATACAAAAAGCATCGAGTTCAAATAAGTTCAAGAAAATGAAATGCATTTTGTAACTGATGAGTTTCCGTTCAGAACCCTGATACTTCGAAAGAGACTGTCTGTTGTGTACACGAAGTGCATCAAGATTTTGTTCTAACCCTCTCAACTTTTTAGCACATGCTATGTGGGTGAAATGATGATACCATGCCAAGTTTCAACCTTTTCAGAGTTCATTTGCAGGGCTTTCCAATTTCAGGGTCATTTAGCTCAAAAAAATTCAATAACTGCATGAAAAATACCAAATGAGTCAGAAAGGGTTGAAAATTGATGATGTGGCTTTGAATGGTGCATATTTAACACACAAAAAACCTGGAGTTCAAATAAGTTCAAGAAAATGAAATGCCTTTGTAACCGATGAGTTTCTGTCCGGAACCCTAATACTTCGAAAGAGACTGTCCGTTTTGTACACGAAGTGCATCCATCCTTTGTCGTAACGCTCTCAACTTTTTAGCACATGCGATGTGGGTGAAATGATGATACCATGCCAAGTTTCAACCTTTTCAGAGTTCATTTGTAGTAGTTTCCAATTTCAAGGTCATTTAGCTAAAAAAAATCAGTAACTGCATGAAAAATAACAAATGATGTTAGGAAGGGTTGAAAATTGATGATGTGGCTTTGAATGGTGCATTTTTTACACACAAAAAGCCTGGAGTTCAAATAAGTTCAAGAAAAAGAAATGAAATGTTGTAACCGATGAGTTTCCGTCCGGAACACTAATGCTTCGAAAGAGATTGTTCGTTTTGTACACGAAGTGCATCCATCTTTTGTCGTAACCCTCTCAACATTTTAGCACGTGCTATGTGGTTGAAATGATTATAACATGCCAACTTTCAACCTTTTCAGAGTTCATTTGTAGTGCTTTTCAATTTCTGGGACATTTAGCTCAAAAAAATCAACAACTGCATGAAAACTACCAAATGAAGTCAGAAAGGGTTGAAAATTGATGACGTGGCTTTGAATGGTGCATTTTGAACATACAAAAATACTGGAGTTCAAATAATTTCAAGAAAATGAAATGCCTTTTGTAACCGATGAGTTTCCGTCCGGAACCCTGATACTTCAAAAGAGATTGTCCATTTTGTACACGAAGTGCATCTAGCTTTTGCCGTAACCCACTCAACTTTTTAGCACATTCTATGTGGGTGAAATGATGATACCATGCCAAGTTTCAATCTTTTCATCGTTCATTTGTAGTGCTTTCCAATTTCAGGGTCATTTAGCTAAAAATCAATAACTGCATGAAAAATACCAACTGATGTCAGGAAGGGTTGAAAATTGATGTTGTGGCTTTGAATGGTACATTTTGAACACACAAAAAGCCTCGAGTTCAAATAAGTTCAAGAAAATGAAATGCATTTTGTAACTGATGAGTTTCCGTCCAGAACGCTGATACTTCGAAAGAGACTGTCTGTTGTGTACACGAAGTACATCCAGCTTTTGTCGTAACCCTCTCAACTTTTTAGCACATGCTATGTGGGTGAAATGATGATACCATGCCAAGTTTCAACCTCTTCAGAGTTGATTTGCAGGGCTTTCCAATTTCAGGGTCATTTAGCTCAAAAAATCAATAACTGCATGAAAAAACCAAATGAAGTCAGAAAGGGTTGAAAATTGATGATGTGGCTTTGAATTGTGCATTTTGAACACACAAAAAACCTGGAGTTCAAATAAGTTCAAGAAAATGAAATGCCTTTTGTAACCGATAAGTTTCTGTCCGGAACCCTAATACTTCGAAAGAGACTGTCCGTTTTGTACAGGAAGTGCATCCATCTTTTGTCGTAACGCTCTCAACTTTTTAGCACATGCGATGTGGGTGAAATGATGATACCATGCCAAGTTTCAACCTTTTTAGAGTTCATTTGTAGTAGTTTCCAATTTAAGGGTCATTTAGCTAAAAAAAATCAGTAACTGCATGAAAAATAACAAATGATGTCAGGAAGGGTTGAAAATTGATGATGTTGCTTTGAATGGTGCATTTTTTACACACAAAAAGCCTAGAGTTCAAATAAGTTCAAGAAAATGAAATGCCTTTTGTACACGAAGTGCATCCAGCTTTTGTCGTAACCCTCTCAACATTTTAGCACGTGCTATGTGGTTGAAATGATTATACCCTGCCAACTTTCAACCTTTTCAGAGTTCATTTGTAGTGCTTTTCAATTTCTAGGACATTTAGCGCCAAAAAATCAACAACTACATGAAAACTACCAAATTAAGTCAGAAAGGTTTGAAAATTGATGACGTGGCTTTGAATGGTGCATTTTGAACATAAAAAAGTCCTGGAGTTCAAATAAGTTCAAGAAAATGAAATGCCTTTTGTAACCGATGAGTTTCCGTCCGGAACCCTGATACTTCAAAAGAGATTGTCCGTTTTGTACACGAAGTGCATCCAGCTTTTGTCGTAACCCACTCAACTTTTTAGCACATGCTATGTGGGTGAAATGATGATACCATGCCAAATTTCAATCTTTTCAGCGTTCATTTGTAGTGCTTTCCAATTTCAGGGTCATTTAGCTAAAAATCAATAACTGCATGAAAAATACCAAATGATGTCGGGAAGGATTGAAAATTGATGTTGTGGCTTTGAATGGTACATTTTGAACACACAAAAAGCCTCGAGGTCAAATAAGTTCAAGAAAATGAAATGCCTTTTGTAACCGATGAGCTTCGGTCCGGAACCCTAATACTTCAAAAGAGACTATCCGTTTTGTACACGAATTGCATCCAGCTTTTCTCGTAACCCTCTCAACTTTTTAGCACATGCTATGTGGGTGAAATGATGATACCATGCCAAGTTTCAACCTTTTCATAGTTCATTTGTAGTGCTTTCCAATTTCAGGTCTTTTATCTAAAAATATCAATAACTGCATGAAAAATACCAAATGAAGTCAAAAAGGGTTGAAAATTGATGATGTGGCTTTGAATGGTGCATTTTGAATACACAAAAAGCCTCGAGTTCAAATAAGTTCAAGAAAATGAAATGCCTTTTGTAACCCATGTGTTTCCGTCTGGAACCCTGATACTTCGAAAGAGACTATCCTTTTTGTACATGAAGTGCATCCAGCTTTTGTCTTACCCCTCTCAACTTTATAGAACATGGTATGTGGGTGAAATCATTATACCATGCCAACTTTCAACCTTTTCAGAGTTAATTTGTAGTGCTTTTCAATTTCTGGGTCATTTCGCTCAAAAAAAATTAATAACTGCATGAAAAATACGAAATGAAGTCAGAAAGGGTTGAAAATTGATGATGTGGCTTTGAATGGTGCATTTTGAATACACAAAAAGCCTCGAGTTCAAATAAGTTCAAGAAAATGAAATGCCTTTTGTAATCGATGAGTTTCCGTCTGGAACCCTGATACTTCAAAAGAGATTGTCCGTTTTGTACACGAAGTGCATCCAGCTTTTGCCGTAACCCACTCAACTTTTTAGCACATTCTATGTGGGTGAAATGATGATACCATGCCAAGTTTCAATCTTTTCACGGTTCATTTGTAGTGCTTTCCAATTTCAGGGTCATTTAGCTAAAAATCAATAACTGCATGAAAAATACCAAATGATGTCGGGAAGGATTGAAAATTGATGTTGTGGCTTTGAATGGTACATTTTGAACACACAAAAAGCCTCGAGGTCAAATAAGTTCAAGAAAATGAAATGCCTTTTGTAACCGATGAGCTTCGGTCCGGAACCCTAATACTTCAAAAGAGACTATCCGTTTTGTACACGACGTGCATCCAGCTTTTGTCGTAACCCTCTCAACTTTTTAGCACATGCTATGTGGGTGAAATGATGATACCATGCCAAGTTTCAACCTTTTCACAGTTCATTTGTAGTGCTTTCCAATTTCAGTTCTTTTATCTAAAAATATCAATAACTGCATGAAAAATACCAAATGAAGTCAAAAAGGGTTGAAAATTGATGATGTGGCTTTGAATGGTGCATTTTGAATACACAAAAAGCCTTGAGTTCAAATAAGTTCAAGAAAATGAAATGCCTTTTGTAACCCATGTGTTTCCGTCTGGAACCCTGATACTTCGAAAGAGACTATCCTTTTTGTACACGAAGTGCATCCAGCTTTTGTCGTAACCCTCTCAACTTTATAGAACATGCTATGTGGGTGAAATGATGATACCATGCCAAGTTTCAACCTTTTCAGAGTTAATTTGTAGTGCTTTCCAATTTCAGGGTCATTTAGCTCAAAAAAATCAATAACTGCATGAAAAATACCAAATGAAGTCAAAAAGGGTTGAAAATTTATGATGTGGCTTTGAATGGTGCATTTTGAAGAAACAAAAAGCCTGGAGTTCGAATAAGTTTAAGAAAAGGAAATGCCTGTTGTAACCGATGAGTTTTCGTCCGGAACCCTCATACTTCGAAAGAGATTGTTCGTTTTGTACACGAAGTGCATCCAGCTTTTGCCGTAACCCTCTCAACATTTTAGCACATGCCATGTGGGTGAAATGATTATACCATGCCAACTTTCAACCTTTTCAGAGCTCATTTGTAATGCTTTCCAATCTCAGGGTCATTTAGCTAAAAAATCAATAACAACATGAAAAATACCAAATGATGTCAGGAAGGGTTGAAAATTGATGTTGTGGCTTTGAATGGTACATTTTGAACACACAAAAAGCCTCGAGTTCAAATAAGTTCAAGAAAATGAAATGCCTTTTGTAACCGATGAGCTTCGGTCCGAAACCCTGATACTTCGAAAGAGACTATCCGTTTTGTACACGAAGTGCATCCATCTTTTGTCGTAACCCTCTCAACTTTTTAGCACATGCTATGTGGGTTAAATGATGATACCATGCCAAGTTTCAACCTTTTCAGAGTTCATTTGTAGTGCTTTCCAATTTCAGGTCATTGAGCTAAAAATATCAATAACTGCATGAAAAATACCAAATGAAGTCAAAAAGGGTTGAAAATTGATGATGTGGCTTTGAATGGTGCATTTCGAATACACAAAAAGCTTGGAGTTCAAATAAGTTCAAGAAAATTAAATGCCTTTTGTAACCCATGAGTTTCCGTCTGGAACCCTGATACTTCGAAAGAGACTATCCTTTTTGTACACGAAGTGCATCCAGCTTTTGTCGTAACCCTCTCAACTTTATAGCACATGCTATGTGGGTGAAATCATTATACCATGCCAACTTTCAACCTTTTCAGAGTTCATTTGTAGTGCTTTCAATTTTTGGGTCATTTCGCTCAAAAAAGTCAATAACTGCATGAAAAATACCAAATGAGGTCAGAAAGGGTTGAAAATTGATGATGTGGCTTGAATGGTGCATTTTGAATACACAAAAAGCCTTGAGTTCAAATAAGTTCAAGAAAATTAAATGCCTTTTGTAACACATGAGTTTCCGTCTGGAACCTTGATACTTCGAAAGAGACTATCCTTTTTGTACACGAAGTGCATCCAGCTTTTGTCGTAACCCTCTCAACTTTATAGCACATGCTATGTGGGTGAAATGATGATACCATGCCAACTTTCAACCTTCTCAGAGTTCATTTGTAGTGCTTTTCAATTTCAGGGTCATTTAGCTCAAAAAAATCAATAACTTCATGAAAAATACCAAATGAAGTCAAAAAGGGTCGAAAATTGATGATGTGGCTTTGAATGGTGCATTTTGAAGACACAAAAAGCCTGGAGTTCAAATAAGTTTAAGAAAAGGAAATGCCTTTTGTAACCGATGAGTTTTCGTCCGGAACCCTCATACTTCGAAAGAGATTGTTCGTTTTGTACACAAAGTGCATCCAGCTTTTGCCGTAACCCTCTCAACATTTTAGCACATGCTATGTGGGTGAAATGATTATACCATGCCAACTTGCAACCTTTTCAGAGTTCATTTGTAGTGCTTTTCAATTCCAGGGTCATTTAGGTCAAAAAAATCAATAACTTCGTGAAAAATACCAAATGAAGTCAGAAAGGGTTGAAAATTGATGATGTGGCTTTGAATGGTGCATTTCGAATACACAAAAAGCCTCGAGTTCAAATAAGTTCAAGAAAATGAAATGCCTTTTGTAACCCATGAGTTTCCGTCTGGAACCCTGATACTTCGAAAGAGACTATCCTTTTTGTACACGAAGTGCATCCTGCTTTTGTCGAAACCCTCTCAACTTTATAGAACATGCTATGTGGGTGAAATGATGATACCATGCCAAGTTTCAACCTTTTGAAAGTTAATTTGTAGTCCTTTCCAATTTCAGGGTCATTTAGCTCAAAAAAATCAATAACTGCATGAAAAATACCAAATGAAGTCAAAAAGGGTTGAAAATTTATGATGTGGCTTTGAATGGTGCATTTTGAAGAAACAAAAAGCCTGGAGTTCAAATAAGTTTAAGAAAAGGAAATGCCTGTTGTAACCGATGAGTTTTCGTCCGCAACCCTCATACTTCGAAAGAGATTGTTCGTTTTGTACACGAAGTTCATCCAGCTTTTGCCGTAACCCTCTCAACATTTTAGCACATTCTATGTGGGTGAAATGATTATACCATGCCAACTTTCAACCTTTTCAGAGTTCATTTGTAGTGCTTTTCAATTTCTTGGTCATTTTGCTCAAAAAAATCAATAACTGCATGAAAAATACCAAATGAAGTCAGAAAGGGTTTAAAATTGATGATGTGGCTTTGAATGGTGCATTTTGAACATACAAAAATCATGGAGTTCAAATAAGTTCAAGAAAATGAAATGCCTTTTGTAACCGATGATTTTCCGTCGGGAACCCTAATACTTCGAAAGAGATTGTCCGTTTTGTACACGAAGTGCATCCAGCTTTTTCCGTAACCCACTCAACTTTTTAGCTCATGCTATGTGGGTGAAATGATGTTACCATGCCAAGTTTCAACCTTTTCAGCGATCATTTGTAGTGCTTTTCAATTTCAGGGTCATTTAGCTCAAAAAAATCAATAACTTCGTGAAAAATACCAAATGAAGTCAGAAAGGGTTGAAAATTGATGATGTGGCTTTGAATGGTGCATTTCCAATACACAATAAGCCTCGAGTTCAAATAAGTTCAAGAAAATGAAATTCCTTTTGTAACCCATGAGTTTCCGTCTGGAACCCTGATACTTCGAAAGAGACTATCCTTTTTGTACACAAAGTGCATCCAGCTTTTGTCGTAGCCCTCTCAACTTTATAGCACATGCTATGTGGGTGAAATGATGATACCATGCCAAGTTTCAACCTTTTCAAAGTTTATTTGTAGTGCTTTCCAATTTCAGGGTCATTTAGCTCAAAAAAATCAATAACTGCATGAAAAATACCAAATGAAGTCAAAAAGGGTTGAAAATTGATGATGTGGCTTTGAATGGTGCATTTTGAATACACAAAAAGCCTGGAGTTCAAATAAGTTTAAGAAAAGGAAATGCCTTTTGTAACTGATGAGTTTTCGTACGGAACCCTCATACTTCGAAAGAGATTGTTCGTTTTGTACACGAAGTGCATCCAGCTTTTGCCGTAACCCTCTCAACATTTTAGCACATGCTATGTGGGTGAAATGATTATACCATGCCAACTTTCAACCTTTTCAGAGTTCATTTGTAGTGCTTTTCAATTTCTGGGTCATTTTGCTCAAAAAAATCAATAACTGCATGAAAAATACCAAATGAACTCAGAAAGGGTTGAAAATTGATGATGTGGCTTTGAATGGTGCATTTAGAACATAAAAAAATCATGGAGTTCAAATAAGTTCAAGAAAATGAAATGCCTTTTGTAACCGATGACTTTCCGTCCGGAACCCTAATACTTCGAAAGAGATTGTCCGTTTTGTCCACGAAGTGCATCCAGCTTTTGCCATAACCCACTCAACTTTTTAGCACATGCTATGTGGGTGAAATTATGATACCATGCCAAGTTTCAACCTTTTCAGCGTTCATTTGTAGTGCTTTCCAATTTTAGGGTCATTTAGCTAAAAAATCAACAACTTCATGAAAAATACCAAATGATGTCGGAAGGGTTGAAAATTGATGTTGTGTCTTTTAATGGTACATTTTGAAGACACAATAAGCCTCGAGTTCAAATAAGTTCAAGAAAATGAAATGCCTTTTGTAACCCATGAATTTCCGTCTGGAGCCATGATACTTCGAAAGAGACTAACCTTTTCGTACACGAAGTTCATCCAGCTTTTGTCGTAACCCTCTCAACTTTATAGAACATGCTATGTGGGTAAAATGATGATACCATGCCAAGTTTCAACCTTTTCAGAGTTAATTCGTAGTGCTTTCCAATTTCAGGGTCATTTAGCTCAAAAAATCAACAACTGCATGAAAACTACCCTCAGAAAGGGTTGAAAATTGATGACGTGGCTTTGAATGGTGCATTTTGAACATGCAAAAATCCTGGAGTTCAAATAATTTCAAGAAAATGAAATGCCTTTTGTAACCGATGAGTTTCCGTCCGGAACCCTGATACTTCAAAAGAGATTGTCCGTTTTGTACACAAAGTGCATCCAGCTTTTGCCGTAACCCACTCAACTTTTTAGCACATTCTATGTAGTTGAAATGATGATACCATGCCAAGTTTCAACCTTTTCAGCATTCATTTGTAGTGCTTTCCAATTTCAGGGTCATTTAGCTAAAAATCAATAACTGCATGAAAAATACAAAATGATGTCGGGAAGGGTTGAAAATTGATGTTGTGGCTTTGAATGGTACATTTTGAACACACAAAAAGCCTCGAGTTCAAATAAGTTCAAGAAAATAAACTGCCTTTTGTAACCGATGAGCTACGGTCCGGAACCCTCATACTTCGGAAGAGATTGTTCGTTTTGTACACGAAGTGCATCCAGCTTTTGCCGTAACCCTCTCAACATTTTAGCACATGCTATGTGGGTGAAATCATTATACCATGCCAACTTTCAACCTTTTCAGAGTTCTTTTGTAGTGCTTTTCAATTTCTGGGTCATTTCGCTCAAAATAATCAATAACTGCATGAAAAATACGAAATGAAGTCAGAAAGGGTTGAAAATTGATGATGTGGCTTTGAATGGTGCATTTTGAATACACAAAAAGCCTCGAGTTCAAATAAGTTCAAGAAAATGAAATGCCTTTTGTAACCCATAAGTTTCTGTCTGGAAACCTGATACTTCGAAATAGACTATCCTTTTTGTACACGAAGTGCATCCAGGTTTGGTCGTAACCCTGTCAACTTTATAGAACATTATATGTGGGTGAAATGATGATACCAGGCCAAGTTTCAACCTTTTCAGATTTAATTTGTAGTGCTTTCCAATTTCAGGGTCATTTAGCTCAAAAAAATCAAAAAGGGTTGAAAATTGATGATGTGGCTTTGAATGGTGCATTTTGAATACACAAAAAGCCTGGAGTTCAAATAAGTTTAAGAAAAGGAAATGCCTGTTGTAACCGATGAGTTTTCGTTCGGAACCCTCATACTTCGAAAGAGATTGTTCGTTTTGTACACGAAGTGCATCCAGCTTTTGCCGTCACCCTCTCAACATTTTAGCACATGCTATGTGGGTGAAATGATTATACCATGCCAACTTTCAACCTTTTCAGAGTTCATTTGTAGTGCTTTTCAATTTCTGGGTCATTTTGCTCAAAAAAATCAATAACTGCATGAAAAATACCAAATGAAGTCAGAAAGGGTTGAAAATTGATGATGTGGCTTTGAATGGTGCATTTTGAACATACAAAAATCATGGAGTTCAAATAAGTTCAAGAAAATGAAATTCCTTTTGTAACCGATGACTTTCCGTCCGGAACCCTAATACTTCGAAAGAGATTGTCCGTTTTGTACACAAAGTGCATCCAGCTTTTGCCATAACCCACTCAACTTTTTAGCACATGCTATGTGGGTGAAATGATGATACCATGCCAAGTTTCAACCTTTTCAGCGTTCATTTGTAGTGCTTTCCAATTTCAGGGTCATTTAGCTAAAAAATCAACAACTGCATGAAAAATACCAAATGATGTCGGAAGGGTTGAAAATTGATGTTGTGGCTTTGAATGGTACATTTTGAAGACACAATAAGCCTCGAGTTCAAATAAGTTCAAGAAAATGAAATGCCTTTTTTAACCCATGAATTTCTGTCTGGAACCATGATACTTCGAAAGAGACTAACCTTTTTGTACACGAAGTGCATCCAGCTTTTGTCGTAACCCTCTCAACTTTATAGAACATGCTATGTGGGTGAAATGATGATACCATACCAAGTTTCAACCTTTTCAGAGTTAATTTGTAGTGCTTTCCAATTTTAGGGTCATTTAGCTCAAAAAAATCAACAACTGCATGAAAACTACCAAATGAAGTCAGAAAGGGTTGAAAATTAATGACGTGGCTTTGAATGGTGAATTTTGAACATGCAAAAATCCTGGAGTTCCGATAAGTTCAAGAAAATGAAATGCCTTTTGTAACCGATGAGTTTTCGTCCGGAACCCTGATACTTCAAAAGAGATTGTCTGTTTTGTACACGAAGTGCATCCAGCTTTTGTCGTAACCCACTCAACTTTTTGGCACATTCTTTGTGGGTGAAATGATGATACCATGCCAAGTTTCAACCTGTTCAGCGTTCGTTTGTAGTGCTTTCCAATTTCAGGTCATTTAGCTAAAAATATCAATAACTGCATGAAAAATACCAAATGAAGTCAAAAAGGGTTGAAAATTGATGATGTGGCTTTGAATGGTGCATTTTGAATACACAAAAATCCTGGAGTTCAAATAAGTTTAAGAAAAGGAAATGCCTTTTGTAACCGATGAGTTTTCGTCCGGAACCCTCATACTTCGAAAGAGATTGTTCGTTTTGTACACGAAGTGCATCCAGCTTTTGCCGTAACCCTCTCAACATTTTAGCACATGCTATGTGGGTGAAATGATTATACCATGCCAACTTTCAACCTTTTCAGAGTTCTTTTGTAGTGCTTTTCAATTTCTGGGTCATTTCGCTCAAAAAAATCAATAACTGCATGAAAAATACGAAATGAAGTCAGAAAGGGTTGAAAATTGATGATGTGGCTTTGAATGGTGCATTTTGAATACACAAAAAGCCTCGAGTTCAAATAAGTTCAAGAAAATGAAATGCCTTTTGTAACCCATAAGTTTCCGTCTGGAAACCTGATACTTCGAAAGAGACTATCCTTTTTGTACACGAAGTGCATCCAGCTTTTGTCGTAACCCTGTCAAATTTATAGAACATTCTATGTGGGTGAAATGATGATACCATGCCAAGTTTCAACCTTTTCAGATTTAACTTGTAGTGCTTTCCAATTTCAGGGTCATTTAGCTCAAAAAAATCAATAACTGCATGAAAAATACCAAATGAAGTCAAAAAGGGTTGAAAATTGATGATGTGGCTTTGAATGGTGCATTTTGAATACACAGAAAGCCTGGAGTTCAAATAAGTTTAACAAAAGGAAATGCCTGTTGTAACCGATGAGTTTTCGTTCGGAACCCTCATACTTCGAAAGAGATTGTTCGTTTTGTACACGAAGTGCATCCAGCTTTTGCCGTAACCCTCTCAACATTTTAGCACATTCTATGTGGGTGAAATGATTATACCATGCCAACTTTCAACCTTTTCAGAGTTCATTTGTAGTGCTTTTCAATTTCTGGGTCATTTTGCTCAAAAAAATCAATAACTGCATGAAAAATACCAAATGAAGTCAGAAAGGGTTGAAAATTGATGATGTGGCTTTGAATGGTGCATTTTGAACATACAAAAATCATGGAGTTCAAATAAGTTCAAGAAAATGAAATGCCTTTTGTAACCGATGTGCTTCGGTCCGTAACCCTGATACTTCGAAAGAGACTATCCGTTTTGTACACGAAGTGTATCCAGCTTTTGTCGTAACCCTCTCAACTATTTAGCACATGCTATGTGGGTGAAATGATGATACCATGCCAAGTTTCAACCTTTTCAGCGTTCATTTGTAGTGCTTTCCAATTTCAGGGTCATTTAGCTAAAAAATCAACAACTGCATGAAAAATACCAAATGATGTCAGAAGGGTTGAAAATTGATGTTGTGGCTTTGAATGGTACATTTTGAAGACACAATAAGCCTCGAGTTCAAATAAGTTCAAGAAAATGAAATGCCTTTTTTAACCCATGAATTTCCGTCTGGAACCATGATACTTCGAAAGAGACTAACCTTTTTGTACACGAAGTGCATCCAGCTTTTGTCGTAACCCTCTCAACTTTATAGAACATGCTATGTGGGTGAAATGATGATACCATGACAAGTTTCAACCTTTTCAGAGTTAATTTGTCGTGCTTTCCAATTTCAGGGTCATTTAGCTCAAAAAAATCAACAACTGCATGAAAACTACCAAATGAAGTCAGAAAGGGTTGAAAATTTATGACGTGGCTTTGAATGGTGCATTTTGAACATGCAAAAATCCTGGAGTTCAAATAACTTCAAGAAAATGAAATGCCTTTTGTAACCGATGAGTTTTCGTCCGGAACCCTGATACTTCGAAAGAGATTGTCCGTTTTGTACACGAAGTGCATCCAGCTTTTGTCGTAACCCACTCAACTTTTTAGCACATTCTATGTGGGTGAAATGATGATACCATGCCAAGTTTCAACCTGTTCAACGTTCGTTTGTAGTGCTTTCCAGTTTCAGGTCATTTAGCTAAAAATATCAATAACTGCATGCAAAATACCAAATGAAGTCAAAAAGGGTTCAAAATTGATGATGTGGCTTTGAATGGTGCATTTTGAATACACAAAAAGCCTGGAGTTCAAATAAGTTTAAGAAAAGGAAATGCCTTTTGTCACCGATGAGTTTTCGTCCGGAACCCTCATACTTCGAAAGAGATTGTTCGTTTTGTACACGAAGTGCATCCAGCTTTTGCCGTAACCCTCGCAACATTTTAGCACATGCTATGTGGGTGAAATGATTATACCATGCCAACTTTCAACCTTTCAGAGTTCTTTTGTAGTGCTTTTCAATTTCTGGGTCATTTCGCTCAAAAAATTCAATAACTGCATGAAAAATACGAAATGAAGTCAGAAAGGGTTGAAAATTGATGATGTGGCTTTGAATGGTGCATTTTGAATACACAAAAAGCCTCGAGTTCAAATAAGTTCAAGAAAATGAAATGCCTTTTGTAACCCATAAGTTTCCGTCTGGAAACCTGATACTTCGAAAGAGACTATCCTTTTTGTACACGAAGTGCATCCAGCTTTTGTCGTAACCCTGTCAACTTTATAGAACATGCTATGTGGGTGAAATGATGATACCATGCCAAGTTTCAACCTTTTCAGAGTTAATTTGTAGTGCTTTCCAATTTCAGGGTCATTTAGCTCAAAAAAATCAATAACTGCATGAAAAATACCAAATGAAGTCAAAAAGGGTTGAAAATTGATGATGTGGCTTTGAATGGTGCATTTTGAATACACAAAAAGCCTGGAGTTCAAATAAGTTTAAGAAAAGGAAATGCCTGTTGTAACCGATGAGTTTTCGTTCGGAACTCTCATACTTCGAAAGAGATTGTTCGTTTTGTACACGAAGTGCATCCAGCTTTTGCCGTAACCCTCTCAACATTTTAGCACATGCTATGTGGGTGAAATGATTATACCATGCCAACTTTCAACCTTTTCAGACTTCATTTGTAGTGCTTTTCAATTTCTGGGTCATTTTGCTCAAAAAAATCAATAACTGCATGAAAAATACCAAATGAAGTCAGAAAGGGATGAAAATTGATGATGTGGCTTTGAATGGTGCATTTTGAACATACAAAAATCATGGAGTTCAAATAAGTTCAAGAAAATGAAATGCCTTTTGTAACCGATGTGCTTCGGTCCGTAACCCTGATACTTCGAAAGAGACTATCCGTTTTGTACACGAAGTGTATCCAGCTTTTGTCGTAACCCTCTCAACTATTTAGCACATGCTATGTGGGTGAAATGATGATACCATGCCAAGTTTCAACCTTTTCAGCGTTCATTTGTAGTGCTTTCCAATTTCAGGGTCATTTAGCTAAAAAATCAACAACTGCATGAAAAATACCAAATGATGTCAGAAGGGTTGAAAATTGATGTTGTGGCTTTGAATGGTACATTTTGAAGACACAATAAGCCTCGAGTTCAAATAAGTTCAAGAAAATGAAATGCCTTTTTTAACCCATGAATTTCCGTCTGGAACCATGATACTTCGAAAGAGACTAACCTTTTTGTACACGAAGTGCATCCAGCTTTTGTCGTAACCCTCTCAACTTTATAGAACATGCTATGTGGGTGAAATGATGATACCATGCCAAGTTTCAACCTTTTCAGAGTTAATTTGTCGTGCTTTCCAATTTCAGGGTCATTTAGCTCAAAAAAATCAACAACTGCATGAAAAATACCAAATGAAGTCAAAAAGGGTTGAAAATTGATGATGTGGCTTTGAATGGTGCATTTTGAATACACAGAAAGCCTGGAGTTCAAATAAGTTTAACAAAAGGAAATGCCTGTTGTAACCGATGAGTTTTCGTTCGGAACCCTCATACTTCGAAAGAGATTGTTCGTTTTGTACACGAAGTGCATCCAGCTTTTGCCGTAACCCTCTCAACATTTTAGCACATTCTATGTGGGTGAAATGATTATACCATGCCAACTTTCAACCTTTTCAGAGTTCATTTGTAGTGCTTTTCAATTTCTGGGTCATTTTGCTCAAAAAAATCAATAACTGCATGAAAAATACCAAATGAAGTCAGAAAGGGTTGAAAATTGATGATGTGGCTTTGAATGGTGCATTTTGAACATACAAAAATCATGGAGTTCAAATAAGTTCAAGAAAATGAAATGCCTTTTGTAACCGATGACTTTCCGTCCGGAACCCTAATACTTCGAAAGAGATTGTCCGTTTTGTACACAAAGTGCATCCAGCTTTTGCCATTACCCACTCAACTTTTTAGCACATGCTATGTGGGTGAAATGATGACACCATGCCAAGTTTCAACCTTTTCAGCGTTCATTTGTAGTGCTTTCCAATTTCAGGGTCATTTAGCTAAAAAATCAACAACTGCATGAAAAATACCAAATGATGTCGGAAGGGTTGAAAATTGATGTTGTGGCTATGAATGGTACATTTTGAAGACACAATAAGCCTCGAGTTCAAACAAGTTCAAGAAAATGAAATGCCTTTTTTAACCCATGAATTTCCGTCTGGAACCATGATACTTCGAAAGAGACTAACCTTTTTGTACACGAAGTGCATCCAGCTTTTGTCGTAACCCTCTCAACTTTATAGAACATGCTATGTGGGTGAAATGATGATACCATGCCAAGTTTCAACCTTTTCAGAGTTAATTTGTAGTGCTTTCCAATTTCAGGGTCATTTAGCTCAAAAAAATCAACAACTGCATGAAAACTACCAAATGAAGTCAGAAAGGGTTGAAAATTGATGACGTGGCTTTGAATGGTGCATTTTGAACATGCAAAAATCCTGGAGTTGAAATAAGTTCAAGAAAATGAAATGCCTTTTGTAACCGATGAGTTTTCGTTCGGAACCCAGATACTTCAAAAGAGATTGTCCGTTTTGTACACGAAGTGCATCCAGCTTTTGTCGTAACCCACTCAACTTTTTAGCACATTCTATGTGGGTGAAATGATGATACCATGCCAAGTTTCAACCTGTTCAGCGTTCGTTTGTAGTGCTTTCCAATTTCAGGTCATTTAGCTAAAAATATCAATAACTGCATGAAAATAACCAAATGAAGTCAAAAAGGGTTGAAAATTGATGATGTGGCTTTGAATGGTGCATTTTGAATACACAAAAATCCTGGAGTTCAAATAAGTTTAAGAAAAGGAAATGCCTTTTGTAACCGATGAGTTTTCGTCCGGAACCCTCATACTTCGAAAGAGATTGTTCGTTTTGTACACGAAGTGCATCCAGCTTTTGCCGTAACCCTCTCAACATTTTAGCACATGCTATGTGGGTGAAATGATTATACCATGCCAACTTTCAACCTTTTCAGAGTTCTTTTGTAGTGCTTTTCAATTTCTGGGTCATTTCGCTCAAAAAATTCAATAACTGCATGAAAAATACGAAATGAAGTCAGAAAGGGTTGAAAATTGATGATGTGGCTTTGAATGGTGCATTTTGAATACACAAAAAGCCTCGAGTTCAAATAAGTTCAAGAATATGAAATGCCTTTTGTAACCCATAAGTTTCCGTCTGGAAACCTGATACTTCGAAAGAGACTATCCTTTTTGTACACGAAGTGCATCCAGCTTTTGTCGTAACCCTGTCAACTTTATAGAACATTCTATGTGGGTGAAATGATGATACCATGCCAAGTTTCAACCTTTTCAGATTTAATTTGTAGTGCTTTCCAATTTCAGGGTCATTTAGCTCAAAAAAATCAATAACTGCATGAAAAATACCAAATGAAGTCAAAAAGGGTTGAAAATTGATGATGTGGCTTTGAATGGTGCATTTTGAATACACAGAAAGCCTGGAGTTCAAATAAGTTTAAGAAAAGGAAATGCCTGTTGTAACCGATGAGTTTTCGTTCGGAACCCTCATACTTCGAAAGAGATTGTTCGTTTTGTACACGAAGTGCATCCAGCTTTTGCCGTAACCCTCTCAACATTTTAGCACATTCTATGTGGGTGAAATGATTATACCATGCCAACTTTCAACCTTTTCAGAGTTCATTTGTAGTGCTTTTCAATTTCTGGGTCATTTTGCTCAAAAAAATCAATAACTGCATGAAAAATACCAAATGAAGTCAGAAAGGGTTGAAAATTGATGATGTGGCTTTGAATGGTGCATTTTGAACATACAAAAATCATGGAGTTCAAATAAGTTCAAGAAAATGAAATGCCTTTTGTAACCGATGACTTTCCGTCCGGAACCCTAATACTTCGAAAGAGATTGTCCGTTTTGTACACAAAGTGCATCCAGCTTTTGCCATAACCCACTCAACTTTTTAGCACATGCTATGTGGGTGAAATGATGATACCATGCCAAGTTTCAACCTTTTCAGCGTTCATTTGTAGTGCTTTCCAATTTCAGGGTCATTTAGCTAAAAAATCAACAACTGCATGAAAAATACCAAATGATGTCGGAAGGGTTGAAAATTGATGTTGTGGCTTTGAATGGTACATTTTGAAGACACAATAAGCCTCGAGTTCAAATAAGTTCTAGAAAATGAAATGCCTTTTTTAACCCATGAATTTCCGTCTGTAACCATGATACTTCGAAAGAGACTAACCTTTTTGTACACGAAGTGCATCCAGCTTTTGTCGTAACCCTCTCAACTTTATAGAACATGCTATGTGGGTGAAATGATGATACCATGCCAAGTTTCAACCTTTTCAGAGTTAATTTGTAGTGCTTTCCAATTTCAGGGTCATTTAGCTCAAAAAAATCAACAACTGCATGAAAACTACCAAATGAAGTCAGAAAGGGTTGAAAATTTATGACGTGGCTTTGAATGGTGCATTTTGAACATGCAAAAATCCTGGAGTTCAAATAACTTCAAGAAAATGAAATGCCTTTTGTAACCGATGAGTTTTCGTCCGGAACCCTGATACTTCAAAAGAGATTGTCCGTTTTGTACACGAAGTGCATCCAGCTTTTGTCGTAACCCACTCAACTTTTAACACATTCTATGTGGGTGAAATGATGATACCATGCCAAGTTACAACCTGTTCAGCGTTCGTTTGTAGTGCTTTCCAATTTCAGGTCATTTAGCTAAAAATATCAATAACTGCATGAAAAATACCAAATGAAGTCAAAAAGGGTTGAAAATTGATGATGTGGCTTTGAATGGTGCATTTTGAATACACAAAAAGCCTGGAGTTCAAATAAGTTTAAGAAAAGGAAATGCCTTTTGTAACCGATGAGTTTTCGTCCAGAACCCTCATACTTCGAAAGAGATTGTTCGTTTTGTACACGAAGTGCATCCAGCTTTTGCCGTAACCCTCTCAACATTTTAGCACATGCTATGTGGGTGAAATGATTATACCATGCCAACTTTCAACCTTTTCAGAGTTCATTTGAAGTGCTTTTCAATTTCTGGGTCATTTCGCTCAAAAAATCAATAACTGCATGAAAAATACGAAATGAAGTCAGAAAGGGTTGAAAATTGATGATGTGGCTTTGAATTGTGCATTTTGAATACGCAAAAAGCCTTGAGTTCAAATAAGTTCAAGAAAATGAAATGCCTTTTGTAACCCGTGAGTTTCCGTCTGGAACCCTGATACTTCGAAAGAGACTATCCTTTTTGTACACGAAGTGCATCCACCTTTTGTCGTAACCCTGTCAACTTTATAGAACATGCTATGTGGGTGAAATGATGATACCATGCCAAGTTTCAACCTTTTCAGAGTTAATTTGTAGTGCTTTCCAATTTCAGGGTCATTTAGCTCAAAAAAATCAATAACTGCATGAAAAATACCAACTGAAGTCAAAAAGGGTTGAAAATTGATGATGTGGCTTTTTATGGTGCATTTTGAATACACAAAAAGCCTGGAGTTCAAATAAGTTTAAGAAAAGGAAATGCGTGTTGTAACCGATGAGTGTTCGTTCGGAACTCTCATACTTCGAAAGAGATTGTTCGTTTTGTACACGAAGTGCATCCAGCTTTTGCCGTAACCCTCTCAACATTTTAGCACATGCTATGTGGGTGAAATGATTATACCATGCCAACTTTCAACCTTTTCAGAGTTCATTTGTAGTGCTTTTCAATTTCTGGGTCATTTCGCTCAAAAAATCAATAACTGCATGAAAAATACCAAATGAAGTCAGAAAGGGTTGAAAATTGATGATGTGGCTTTGAATGGTGCATTTTGAAGACACAATAAGCCTCGAGTTCAAATAAGTTCAAGAAAATGAAATGGCTTTTGTAACCCATGAGTTTCCGTCTGGAACCCTGATACTTCGAAAGAGACTATCCTTTTTGTACACGAAGTGCATCTAGCTTTTGTCGTAACCCTCTCAACTTTTGAGCACATGCTATGTGGGTGTAATGATGATACCATGCCAAGTTTCAACCTTTTCGGAGTTAATTTGTAGTGCTTTCCAATTTCAGGGTCATTTAGCTCAAAAAAATCAATAACTGCATGAAAATTACCAAATGAAGTCAAAATGGGTTGAAAATTAATGATGTGGCTTTGAATGGTTCATTTTGAATACACAAAAAGCCTAGAGTTCAAATAAGTTCAAGAAAATGAAATGCCTTTTGTAACCGATGAGTTTCCGTCCAGAATCTCGATACTTCGAAAGAGATTGTCTGTTTTGTATACGAAGTGCATCCAACTTTTGCCTTAACGCTCTCAACTTTTTAGCACATGCTATGTGGGTGTAATGATGATACCATTCCAAGTTTCAACCTTTTCGGAGTTAATTTGTAGTGCTTTCCAATTTCAGGGTCATTTTGCTCAAAAAAATCAATAACTGCATGAAAAATACCAAATGAAGTCAGAAAGGGTTGAAAATTGATGATGTGGCTTTGAATGGTGCATTTTGAACATACAAAAATCATGGAGTTCAAATAAGTTCAAGAAAATGAAATGCCTTTTGTAACCGATGTGCTTCGGTCCGGAACCTTGATACTTCGAAAGAGACTATCCGTTTTGTACACGAAGTGTATCCAGCTTTTGTCGTAACCCTCTCAACTATTTAGCACATTCTATGTGGGTGAAATGATGATACCATGCCAAGTTTCAACCTTTTCAGAGTTCATTTGTAGTGCTTTCCAATTTCAGGTCATTTAGCTAAAAATATCAATAACTGCATGAAAATTACCAAATGAAGTCAAAAAGGGTTTAAAATTATTGATGTGGCTTTGAATGGTGCATTTTGAATACACAAAAAGCCTGGAGTTCAAATAAGTTTAAGAAAAGGAAATGCCTTTTGTAACCGATGAGTTTTCGTCTGGAACCCTCATACTTCGAAAGAGATTGTTCGTTTTCTACACGAAATGCATCCAGCTTTTGCCGTAACCCTCTCAACAGTTTAGCACATGCTATGTGGGTGAAATCATTATACCATGCAAACTTTCAACCTTTTCAAAGTTCATTTGTAGTGCTTTTCAATTTCTGGGTCATTTCGCTCAAAAAAATCAATAACTGCATGAAAAATACCAAATGAAGTCAGAAAGGGTTGAAAATTGATGATGTGGCATTGAATGGTGCATTTTGAATACACAAAAAGCCTCGAGTTCAAATAAGTTCAAGAAAATGAAATGCCTTTTGTAACCCATGAGTGTCCGTCTGGAACCCTGATACTTCGAAAGATACTATCCTTTTTGTACACGAAGTGCATCCAGCTTTTGTCGTAACCCTCTCAACTTTATAGAACATGCTATGTGGGTGAAATGATGATACCATGCCAAGTTTCAACCTTTTCAGAGTTAATTTGTAGTGCTTTCCAATTTCAGGGTCATTTAGCTCAAAAAAATCAATAACTACATGAAAAATACCAAATGAAGTCAAAAAGGGTTGAAAATTGATGATGTGGCTTTGAATGGTGCATTTTGAATACACAAAAAGCCTGGAGTTCAAATAAGTTTAAGAAAAGGAAATGCCTGTTGTAACCGATGAGTTTTCGTTCGGAACTCTCATACTTCGAAAGAGATTGTTCGTTTTGTACACGGAGTGCATCCAGCTTTTGCCGTAACCCTCTCAACATTTTAGCACATGCTATGTGGGTGAAATGATTATACCATGCCAACTTTCAACCTTTTCAGAGTTCATTTGTAGTGCTTTTCAATTTCTGGGTCATTTCGCTCAAAAAAATCAATAACTGCATGAAAAATACCAAATGAAGTGAGAAAGGGTTGAAAATTGATGATGTGGTTTTGAATGGTGCATTTTGAAGACACAATAAGCCTCGAGTTCAAATAAGTTCAAGAAAATGAAATGCCTTTTGTAACCCATGAGTTTCCGTCTGGAACCCTGATACTTCGAAAGAGACTATCCTTTTTGTACACGAAGTGCATCCAGCTTTTGTCGTAACCCTGTCAACTTTATAGAACATCCTATGTGGGTGAAATGATGATACCATGCCAAGTTTCAACCTTTTCAGAGTTAATTTGTAGTGCTTTCCAATTTCAGGGTCATTTAGCTCAAAAAAATCAATAACTGCATGAAAAATACCAAATGAAGTCAAAAAGGGTTGAAAATTGATGTTTTGGCTTTGAATGGTGCATTTTGAACACACAAAATCCTCGAGTTCAAATAAGATCAAGAAAATGAAATGCCTTTTGTAACAGATGAGTTTCCGTCTGGAACCCTGATAGTACGAAAGAGACTGTCCGTTTTGTACACGAAGTGCATCCAGCTTTTGCCGTACCCCTCTCAACTTTTTAGCACAATGCTACGTGGGTGAAATGATTATACCATGCCAAGTTTCAACCTTTTCATAGTTCATTTGTAGTGCTTTCCACTTTCAGGGTCATTTAGCTAAAAAATCAATAACTGCATGAAAAATACCAAATGATGTCGAAAGGGTTGAAAATTGATGTTTTGGCTTTGAATGGTACATTTTGAACACACAAAAAGCTTCGAGTAAAAATAAGTTCAAGAAAATGAAAAGCCTTTGAGTTTCCGTCCGGAACCCTAATACTTCGAAAGAGACTGTCTATTTTGTACACAAAGTGCAACCATCTTTTGTCGTAACCCTATCAACTTTTAGCACATGCCATGTGGGTGAAATGATGATACCATTCCAGGTTTCAACCTTTTCAGAGTTCATTTGTAGTGCTTTCCAATTTCAGGGTTATTTAGCTAAAAAATCAATAACTTCATGAAAAGTACCAAATGATATGGGGAAGGGTTGAAAGTTGATGTTGTGGCTTTGAATGGTACATTTTGAACACACAAAAAGCCTCGAGTTCAAATAATTTCAAGAAAATGAAATGCCTTTTGTAACCGATGAGTTTCCGTCCGGAACCCTGATACTTCGAAAGAGACTATCCGTTTTGCACACGAAGTGCATCCAGCTTTAGTCGTAACCCTCTCAACTTTTTAGCACATGCTATGTGGGTGAAATGATGATACCATGCCAAGTTTCAACCTTTTCAGAGTTCATTTGTAGTGCTTTCCAATTTCAATGTCAGTTAGCTAAAAATATCAATAACTACATGAAAAATACCAAATGAAGTCAAAAAGGGTTGTAAATTGATGTTGTGGCTTTGAATGGTACATTTTGAACACACAAAAAGCCTCGAGTTCAAATAAGTTCAAGAAAATGAAATGCCTTTTGTAACCGATGAGTTTCCGTTCGGAACCCCGATACTTCGAAAGAGATTGTTCGTTTTGTACACGAAGGGGATCCAGCTTATTCTGTAACCCTCTCAACTTTTTAGCACATGCCATGTGGGTGAAATGATGATACCATGCCAAGTATCAACCTTTTCAGAGTTCATTTGTAGTGCTTTCCAATTTCAGGGTCATTTAGCTAAAAAATCAATAACTGCATGAAAAATACAAAATGATGTCTTGAAGGGTTGAAAATTGATGTTGTGGTGTTCAATGGTACATTCTGAACACATACAAAGCCTCGTGTCCAAATAAGGTCAAGAAAATGAAATGCCTTTTGTAACCGATGAGTTTCCGTGCAGAACCCTGATACTTCGAAAGAGACTGTCTGTTGTGTACACGAAGTGCATGCAGATTTTGTCGTAACCCTCTCAACTTTTTAGCACATGCTATGTGGGTGAAATGATGATACCATGCCAAGTTCAACCTTTTCAAAGTTCATATGTAGTGCTTTGCAATTTCAGGGTCATTTAGCTAAAACATCAATAACTGCATGAAAAATACCAAATGACGTCAGGAAGGGTTGAAAATTGATGTTTTGGCTTTGAATAGTACATTTTGAACACACAAAAGCCTCGATTTCAAATAAGTTCACCAAAATGAAATGCCTTTTATAACCGATGAGTTTCCGTCCCGAACCCTGATGCTTCGAAAGAGACTGTCCATTTTGTACACGAAGTGCATCCAGCTTTTGACGTAACCCTCTCAACTTTTTAGCACAATGCTATGTGGGTGAAATGATGATACCATGCCAATTTTCAACCTTTTCAGAGTTCATTTCTAGTAGTTTCCAATTTCAGGGTCATTTAGCTCAAAAAATCGATAACTCAATGAAAAATAACAAATGATGTCGGGAAGGGTTGAAAATTGATGATGTGGCTTTGAATGGTGCATTTTGAACACACAAAAAGCCCGGAGTTCAAATAAGTTCAAGAAAATGAAATGCCTTTTGTAACCGATGAGTTTCCGTCCGGAACCCTGATACTTCGAAAGAGATCGTTTGTTTTGTACACGAAGTGCATCCAGCTTTTGCCGGAATCCTCTCAGCATTCTAGTACATGCTATGTGGGTGAAATGATTATACCATGCCAACTTTCAACCTTTTCAGAGTTTATTTGTAGTGCTTTTCGATTTCGGGGTCATTTAGCTCAAAAAAATCAATAACTGCATGAAAAATACCAAATGAAGTCAGAAAGGGTTGAAAATTGATGTTTTGGCTTTGAATGGTACATTTTGAACACACAAAATCCTCAAGTTCAAATAAGATCAAGAAAATGAAATGCCTTTTGTAACAGATGAGTTTCCGTCTGGAACCCTGATAGTTCGAAAGAGACTGTCCGTTTTGTACACGAAGTGCATCCAGCTTTTGCCGTACCCCTCTCAACTTTTTAGCACAATGCTACGTGGGTGAAATTATTATACCATGCCAAGTTTCAACCTTTTCATAGTTCATTTGTAGTGCTTTCCAATTTCAGGGTCATTTAGCTAAAAAGTCAATAACTGCATGAAAAATACCAAATGATGTCGGGAAGGGTTGAAAATTGATGTTTTGGCTTTGAATGGTACATTTTGAACACACAAAAAGCTTCGAGTAAAAATAAGTTCAAGAAAATGAAAAGCCTTTTGTAACCGTTGAGTTTTCGTCCGGAACCCTAATACTTCGAAAGAGACTGTCTGTTTTGTACACAAAGTGCAACCATCTTTTGTCGTAACCCTCTCAACTTTTAGCACATGCCATGTGGGTGAAATGATGATACCATTCCAGGTTTCAACCTTTTCAGAGTTCATTTGTAGTGCTTTCCAATTTCAGGGTTATTTAGCTCAAAAAAATCGATAACTACATGAAAAATACCAAATGAAGTCAGAAAGGGTTGAAAATTGATGATATGGCTTTGAATGGTGCATTTTGAACACACCATAAGCGTCGAGTTCAAATAATTTAAAGAAAATGAAATGCCTTTTGTAACCCATGAGTTTCCGTCTGGAACCCTGATACTTCGAAAGAGACTATCCTTTTTGTACATGAAGTGCATCCAGCTTTTGTCGTAACCCTCTCAACTTTTTAGCACATGCTATGTGGGTGAAATGATGATACCATGCCAAGTTTCAAACTTTTCAGTGTTAATTTGTAGTGCTTTCCAATTTCAGGGTCATTTAGCTCAAAAAAATCAATAACTGCATGAAAAATACCAAATGAAGTCAAAAATGGTTGAAAATTGATGATGTGGCTTTGGATGGTGCATTTTGAATACACAAAAAGCCTAGAGTTCAAATCAGTTCAAGAAAATGAAATGCCTTTTGTAACCGATGAGTTTCCGTCGGGAACCTCGATACTTTGAAAGAGATTGTCCGTTTTGTATACGAAGTGCATCCAGATTTTGCCGAACCCTCTCAATTTTTTAGCACATGCCATGTGGGTGAAATGATTATACCATGCCAAGTTTTAACCTTTTCAGAGTTCATTTGTAGTGCTTTCCAATTTCAGGGTCTTTTAGCTAAAAAATCAATAACTGCATGAAAAATACCAAATGATGTCGGGAAGGGTTGAAAATTGATGTTGGGAATTTGAATGGTACATGTTGAACACACAAAAAGCCTCGAGTTCAAATAAGTTCAAGAAAATGAAATGCCTTTTGTAACCGATGAGTTTCCGTCTGGAACCCTGATACTTCGAAAGAGACTATCTGTTTTGTACACGAAGTGCATCCAGCTTTTGTCGTAACCCTCTCAACTTTTTAGTGCATTCTATGTGGGTGAAACGATGATACCATGCCAAGTTTCAACCTTTTCAGAGTTCATCTGTAGTGCTTTCCAATTTCAAGGTCATTTAGCTACAAAAAATCAATAACTGCATGAAAAATATGAAATGAAGTCAAAAAGGGTTGAAAATTGATGATGTGGCTTTGAATGGTGCATTTTGAATACATAAAAAGCTTGGAGTTCAAATAAGTTCAAGAAAATGAAAAGCCTTTTGTAACCGGTGAGTTTCCGTCCGGAACCCCGATACTTCGAAAGAGATTGTTCGTTTTGTACACGAAGGGCATCTAGCTTTTTCCGTAACCCTCTCAACTTTTTAGCACATGCCATGTGCGTGAAATGATGATACAATGCCAAGTTTCAACCTTTTCAGAGTTCAATTGTAGTGCTTTCCAATTTCAGGGTCATTTAGCTAAAAAAATAAATAACTCCATGAAAAATACCAAATGATGTCGGGAACGGTTGAAAATTGATGTTGTGGCTTTGAATGGTACATTCTGAACACATAAAAATCATCGATTTCAAATAAGTTCAAGAAAATGAAATGCCATTTGTAACCGATTAGTTTCCGTCCAGAACCCTGATACTTCGAATGAGACTGTCTGTCGTGTACACGAAGTGCATGCAGATTTTGTCGTAACTCTCTCCACTTTTTAGCACATGCTATGTGGGTGAAATGATGATACCATGCCAAGTTTCAACCTTTTCAGAGTTCATTTGTAGTGCTTTCCAATTTCAGGGTCATTTAGCTAAAACATCAATAACTGCATGAAAAATACCAAATGATGTCGGGAAGGGTTGAAAATTCATGTTTTGGCTTTGAATGGTACATTTTGAACACACAAAATCCTCGATTTCAAAAAAGTTCAAGAAAATGAAATGCCTTTTGTAACCCATGAGTTTCCGTCCCGAACCCTGATACTTCGGAAGAGACTATCCGTTTTGTACACGAAGTGCATCCAGCTTTTGCCGTAACCCTCTCAACTTTTTAGCACAATGCTATGTTGGTGAAATGATGATACCATGCCAATTTTCAACCTTTTCAGAGTTCATTTGTAGTAGTTTCCAATTTCAAGGTCATTTAGCTCAAAAAATCGATAATTCAATGAAAAATAACAAATGATGTCGGGAAGGGTTGAAAATTGATGATGTGGCTTTGAATGGTGCATTTTGAACACACAAAAAGCCCGGAGTTCAAATAAGTTCAAGAAAAAGAAATGCCTTTTGTAACCGATGAGTTTCCGTCCGGAACCCTGATACTTCGAAAGAGATTGTTCGTTTTGTACACGAAGTGCACCCAACTTTTGTCGTAACCCTCTCAACATTTTAGCACATGCTATGTGGGTGAAATGATTATACCAAGCCAAGTTTCAACCTTTTCAGGGTTCATTTGTAGTAGTTTCCAATTTCAAGGTCATTTAGCTCAAAAAAATCAATAACTGCATGAAAAATAACAAATGATGTCGGGAAGGGTTGAAAATTGATGATGCGGCTTTGAATGGTGCATTTTGAACACACAAAAATCCTAGAGTTCAAATAAGTTCAAGAAAATGAAATGCCTTTTGTAACCGATGAGTTTCCGTCCGGAACCCTCATACTTTGAAAGAGACTATCCTTTTTGTACATGAAGTGCATCCAGCTTTTGTCGTAACCCTCTCAACTTTTTAGCACATGCTATGTGGGTGAAATGATGATACCATGCCAAGTTTCAAACTTTTCAGTGTTAATTTGTAGTGCTTTCCAATTTCAGGGTCATTTAGCTCAAAAAAATCAATAACTGCATGAAAAATACCAAATGAAGTCAAAAATGGTTGAAAATTGATGATGTGGCTTTGGATGGTGCATTTTGAATACACAAAAAGCCTAGAGTTCAAATCAGTTCAAGAAAATGAAATGCCTTTTGTAACCGATGAGTTTCCGTCGGGAACCTCGATACTTTGAAAGAGATTGTCCGTTTTGTATACGAAGTGCATCCAGATTTTGCCGAACCCTCTCAATTTTTTAGCACATGCCATGTGGGTGAAATGATTATACCATGCCAAGTTTTAACCTTTTCATAGTTCATTTGTAGTGCTTTCCAATTTCAGGGTCTTTTAGCTAAAAAATCAATAACTGCATGAAAAATACCAAATGATGTCGGGAAGGGTTGAAAATTGATGTTGGGAATTTGAATGGTACATGTTGAACACACAAAAAGCCTCGAGTTCAAATAAGTTCAAGAAAATGAAATGCCTTTTGTAACCGATGAGTTTCCGTCTGGAACCCTGATACTTCGAAAGAGACTATCCGTTTTGTACACGAAGTGCATCCAGCTTTTGTCGTAACCCTCTCAACTTTTTAGTGCATTCTATGTGGGTGAAACGATGATACCATGCCAAGTTTCAACCTTTTCAGAGTTCATCTGTAGTGCTTTCCAATTTCAAGGTCATTTAGCTACAAAAAATCAATAACTGCATGAAAAATATGAAATGAAGTCAAAAAGGGTTGAAAATTGATGATGTGGCTTTGAATGGTGCATTTTGAAGACATAAAAAGCTTGGAGTTCAAATAAGTTCAAGAAAATGAAAAGCCTTTTGTAACCGGTGAGTTTCCGTCCGGAACCCCGATACTTCGAAAGAGATTGTTCGTTTTGTACACGAAGGGCATCTAGCTTTTTCCGTAACCCTCTCAACTTTTTAGCACATGCCATGTGCGTGAAATGATGATACAATGCCAAGTTTCAACCTTTTCAGAGTTCAATTGTAGTGCTTTCCAATTTCAGGGTCATTTAGCTAAAAAAATAAATAACTCCATGAAAAATACCAAATGATGTCGGGAACGGTTGAAAATTGATGTTGTGGCTTTGAATGGTACATTCTGAACACATAAAAATCATCGATTTCAAATAAGTTCAAGAAAATGAAATGCCATTTGTAACCGATTAGTTTCCGTCCAGAACCCTGATACTTCGAATGAGACTGTCTGTCGTGTACACGAAGTGCATGCAGATTTTGTCGTAACTCTCTCCACTTTTTAGCACATGCTATGTGGGTGAAATGATGATACCATGCCAAGTTTCAACCTTTTCAGAGTTCATTTGTAGTGCTTTCCAATTTCAGGGTCATTTAGCTAAAACATCAATAACTGCATGAAAAATACCAAATGATGTCGGGAAGGGTTGAAAATTCATGTTTTGGCTTTGAATGGTACATTTTGAACACACAAAATCCTCGATTTCAAAAAAGTTCAAGAAAATGAAATGCCTTTTGTAACCCATGAGTTTCCGTCCCGAACCCTGATACTTCGGAAGAGACTATCCGTTTTGTACACGAAGTGCATCCAGCTTTTGCCGTAACCCTCTCAACTTTTTAGCACAATGCTATGTTGGTGAAATGATGATACCATGCCAATTTTCAACCTTTTCAGAGTTCATTTGTAGTAGTTTCCAATTTCAAGGTCATTTAGCTCAAAAAATCGATAATTCAATGAAAAATAACAAATGATGTCGGGAAGGGTTGAAAATTGATGATGTGGCTTTGAATGGTGCATTTTGAACACACAAAAAGCCCGGAGTTCAAATAAGTTCAAGAAAAAGAAATGCCTTTTGTAACCGATGAGTTTCCGTCCGGAACCCTGATACTTCGAAAGAGATTGTTCGTTTTGTACACGAAGTGCACCCAACTTTTGTCGTAACCCTCTCAACATTTTAGCACATGCTATGTGGGTGAAATGATTATACCAAGCCAAGTTTCAACCTTTTCAGGGTTCATTTGTAGTAGTTTCCAATTTCAAGGTCATTTAGCTCAAAAAAATCAATAACTGCATGAAAAATAACAAATGATGTCGGGAAGGGTTGAAAATTGATGATGCGGCTTTGAATGGTGCATTTTGAACACACAAAAATCCTAGAGTTCAAATAAGTTCAAGAAAATGAAATGCCTTTTGTAACCGATGAGTTTCCGTCCGGAACCCTCATACTTTGAAAGAGACTATCCTTTTTGTACATGAAGTGCATCCAGCTTTTGTCGTAACCCTCTCAACTTTTTAGCACATGCTATGTGGGTGAAATGATGATACCATGCCAAGTTTCAAACTTTTCAGTGTTAATTTGTAGTGCTTTCCAATTTCAGGGTCATTTAGCTCAAAAAAATCAATAACTGCATGAAAAATACCAAATGAAGTCAAAAATGGTTGAAAATTGATGATGTGGCTTTGGATGGTGCATTTTGAATACACAAAAAGCCTAGAGTTCAAATCAGTTCAAGAAAATGAAATGCCTTTTGTAACCGATGAGTTTCCGTCGGGAACCTCGATACTTTGAAAGAGATTGTCCGTTTTGTATACGAAGTGCATCCAGATTTTGCCGAACCCTCTCAATTTTTTAGCACATGCCATGTGGGTGAAATGATTATACCATGCCAAGTTTTAACCTTTTCATAGTTCATTTGTAGTGCTTTCCAATTTCAGGGTCTTTTAGCTAAAAAATCAATAACTGCATGAAAAATACCAAATGATGTCGGGAAGGGTTGAAAATTGATGTTGGGAATTTGAATGGTACATGTTGAACACACAAAAAGCCTCGAGTTCAAATAAGTTCAAGAAAATGAAATGCCTTTTGTAACCGATGAGTTTCCGTCTGGAACCCTGATACTTCGAAAGAGACTATCCGTTTTGTACACGAAGTGCATCCAGCTTTTGTCGTAACCCTCTCAACTTTTTAGTGCATTCTATGTGGGTGAAACGATGATACCATGCCAAGTTTCAACCTTTTCAGAGTTCATCTGTAGTGCTTTCCAATTTCAAGGTCATTTAGCTACAAAAAATCAATAACTGCATGAAAAATACGAAATGAAGTCAAAAAGGGTTGAAAATTGATGATGTGGCTTTGAATGGTGCATTTTGAAGACATAAAAAGCTTGGAGTTCAAATAAGTTCAAGAAAATGAAAAGCCTTTTGTAACCGGTGAGTTTGCGTCCGGAACCCCGATACTTCGAAAGAGATTGTTCGTTTTGTACACGAAGGGCATCTAGCTTTTTCCGTAACCCTCTCAACTTTTTAGCACATGCCATGTGCGTGAAATGATGATACAATGCCAAGTTTCAACCTTTTCAGAGTTCAATTGTAGTGCTTTCCAATTTCAGGTTCATTTAGCTAAAAAATCAATAACTACATGAAAAATACCAAATGATGTCGGGAAGGGTTGAAAATTGATGTTGTGGCTTTGAATGGTACATTTTGAACACACCATAAGCGTCGAGTTCAAATAATTTAAAGAAAATGAAATGCCTTTTGTAACCGGTGAGTTTCCGTCCGGAACCCCGATACTTCGAAAGAGATTGTTCGTTTTCTACACGAAGGGCATCTAGCTTTTTCCGTAACCCTCTCAACTTTTTAGCACATGCCATGTGCGTGAAATGATGATACAATCCCAAGTTTCAACCTTTTCAGAGTTCAATTGTAGTGCTTTCCAATTTCAGGGTCATTTAGCTAAAAAAATCAATAACTGCATGAAAAATACCAAATGATGTCGGGAAGGGTTGAAAATTGATGTTGTGGCTTTGAATGGTACATTTTGAACACATAAAAATCCTCGATTTCAAACAAGTTCAAGAAAATGAAATGCCATTTGTAACCCATGAGTTTCCGTCCCGAACCCTGATACTTCGAAAGAGACTATCCGTTTTGTACACGAAGTGCATCCAGCTTTTGACGTAACCCTCTCAACTTTTTAGCACATTCTATGTGGGTGAAATGATGATACCATGCCAAGTTTCAACCTTTTCAGGGTTCATTTGTAGTAGTTTCCAATTTCGAGGTCATTTAGCTCAAAAAAATCAATAACTGCATGAAAAATAACAAATGATGTCGGGAAGGGTTGAAAATTGATGATGCGGCTTTTAATGGTGCATTTTGAACACACAAAAATCCTAGAGTTCAAATAAGTTCAAGAAAATGAAATGCCTTTTGTTACCGATGAGTTTCTGTCCGGAACCCTGATACTTCGAAAGAGATTGTTCGTTTTGTACACGAAGTGCATCCAGTTTTTGTCGTAACCCGCTCAACATTTTAGCACATGCTATGTGGGTGAAATGATTATACCATGCCAACTTTCAACCTTTTCAGAGTTCATTTGTAGTGCTTTTCAATTTCTGGGTCACTTAGCTCAAAAAAATCAATAACTGCATGAAAAATACCAAATGAAGTCAGAAAGGGTTGAAAATTGGTGATGTGGCTTTGAATGGTATATTTTGAACATACAAAAAGCCTGGAGGTCAAATAAGTTCAAGAAAATGGAATGCCTTTTGTAACCGATGAGTTTCCGTCCGGAACCCTCATACTTCGAAAGAGATTATCCATTTTGTACACGAAGTGCATCCATCTTTTGCCGTAACGCTCTCAACTTTTTAGCACATGATATGTGGGTTAAATGATGATACCATGCCAAGTTTCAACCTTTTCAGTGTTCATTTGTAGTGCTTTCCAATTTCAGGGTCATTTAGCTAAAAAATTAATAACTGCATGAAAAATACCAAATGATGTCGGGAAGGGTTGAAAATTCATGTTGTGGCTTTGAATGGTACATTTTGAACACACAATAAGCCTCGAGTTCAAATAAGTTCAAGAAAATGAAATGTCTTTTGTAACCCATGAATTTCCGTCCGGAACCCTGATACTTCGAAAGAGATTGTTCGTTTTGTACACGAAGTGCATCCAGCTTTTGCCGTAACCCGCTCAACATTTTAGCACATGCTATGTTGGTGAAATGATTATACCATGCCAACTTTCAACCTTTTCAGAGTTCATTTGTAGTGCTTTTCAATTTCTGGGTCACTTAGCTCAAAAAAATCAATAACTGCATGAAAAATACCAAATGAAGTCAGAAAGGGTTGAAAATTGATGATGTGGCTTTGAATGGTGCATTTTGAACATACAAAAAGCCTGGAGTTCAAATAAGTTCAAGAAAATGGAATGCCTTTTGTAACCAATGAGTTCCCGTCCGGAACCCTCATACTTCGAAAGAGATTATCCGTTTTGTACACGAAGTGCATCCATCTTTTGTCGTAACGCTCTCAACGTTTTAGCACATGCTATGTGGGTTAAATGATGATACCATGCCAAGTTTCAACATTTTCAGTGTTCATTTGTAGTGCTTTCCAATTTCAGGGTCATTTAGCTAAAAAATTAATAACTGCATGAAAAATACCAAATGATGTCGGGAAGGGTTGAAAATTCATGTTGTGGCTTTGAATGGTACATTTTGAACACACAATAAGCCTCGAGTTCAAATAAGTTCAAGAAAATGAAATGTCTTGTGTAACCCATGAATTTCCGTCCGTAACCCTGATACTTCGAAAGAGTTTGTTCGTTTTGTACACGAAGTGCATCCAACTTTTGCCGTAACCCTCTCAACATTTTATCACATGCTATGTGGGTGAAATGATTATACCATGCCAACTTTCAACCTTTTCAGAGTTAATTTGTAGTGCTTTACAATTTCTGGGTCATTTAGCTCAAACAAATCAATAACTGCATGAAAAATACCAAATGATGTCGGGAAGGGTGGAAAATTGCTGTTGTGGCTTTGAATGGTACATGTTGAACACACAATAAGCCTCGAGTTCAAATAAGTTCAAGAAAATGAAATGTATTTTGTAACCCATGAATTTCCGTCCGGAACCCTAATACTTCGAAAGAGATTGTTCGTTTTGTACACGAAGAGCATCCAGCTTTTGCCGTAATCCTCTCAACATTTTATCACATGCTATATGTGTGAAATGATTATACCATGCCAACTTTCAACCTTTTCAGAGTTCATTTATAGTGCTTTACAATTTCTGGGTCATTTAACTCAAAAAAATCAATAACTGCATGACAAATACTAAATGAAGTCAGAAAGGATTGAAAATTGATGATGTGGCTTTGAATGGTGCATTTTGAGCACACAAAATCCTCGATTTCAAAAAAGTTCAAGAAAATGAAATGCCTTTTGTAACCCATGAGTTTCCGTCCCGAACCCTGATACTTCGAAAGAGTTTGTTCGTTTTGTACACGAAGTGCATCCAACTTTTGCCGTAACCCTCTCAACATTTTAGCACATGCTATGTGGGTGAAATTATTATACCATGCCAACTTTCAACCTTTTCAGAGTTCATTTGTAGTGCTTTTCAATTTCTGGGTCATTTAGCTCAAACAAATCAATAACTGCATGAAAAATACCAAATGATGTCGGGAAGGGTGGAAAATTGCTGTTGTGGCTTTGAATGGTACATGTTGAACACACAATAAGCCTCGAGTTCAAATAAGTTCAAGAAAATGAAATGTATTTTGTAACCCATGAATTTCCGTCCGGAACCCTAATACTTCGAAAGAGATTGTTCGTTTTGTACACGAAGTGCATCCAGCTTTTGCCGTAATCCTCTGAACATTTTATCACATGCTATATGGGTGAAATGATTATACCATGCCAACTTTCAACCTTTTCAGAGTTCATTTGTAGTGCTTTACAATTTCTGGGTCATTTAACTCAAAAAAATCAATAACTGCATGACAAATACTAAATGAAGTCAGAAAGGATTGAAAATTGATAATGTGGCTTTGAATGGTGCATTTTGAGCACACAAAATCCTCGATTTCAAAAAAGTTCAAGAAAATGAAATGCCTTTTGTAACCCATGAGTTTCCGTCCCGAACCCTGATACTTCGAAAGAGACTATCCGTTTTGTACACGAAGTGCATCCAGCTTTTGACATAATCCTCTCAACTTTTTAGCACAATGCTATGTGGGTGAAATGATGATACCATGCCAAGTTTCAACCTTTTCAGGGTTCATTTGTAGTAGTTTCCAATTTCAAGGTCAATTAGCTCAAAAAAATCAATAACTGCATGAAAAATAACAAATGATGTCGGGAAGGGTTGAAAATTGATGATGCGGCTTTGAATGGTGCATTTTGAACACACAAAAATCCTAGAGTTCAAATAAGTTCAAGAAAATGAAATGCCTTTTGTAACTGATGAGTTTCCGTCCGGAACCCTGATACTTCGAAAGAGACTGTTCGTTTTGTACACGAAGTGCATCCAGTTTTTGCCGTAACCCGCTCAACATTTTAGCACATGCTATGTGGGTGAAATGATTATACCATGCCAACTTTCAACCTTTTCAGAGTTCATTTGTAGTGCTTTTCAATTTCTGGGTCATTTAGCTCAAAAAAATCAATAAGTGCATGAAAAATACCAAATGAAGTCAGAAAGGGTTGAAAATTGATGATCTGGCTTTGAATGGTGCATTTTGAACATACAAAAAGCCTAGAGTTCAAATAAGTTCAAGAAAATGGAATGCCTTTTGACCGATGAGTTTCCGTCCGGAACCCTCATACTTCGAAAGAGATTATCCGTTTTGTACACGAAGTGCATCCATCTTTTGCCGTAACGCTCTCAACTTTTTAGCACATGCTATGTGGGTTAAATGATGATACCTTGCCAAGTTTCAACCTTTTCAGTGTTCATTTGTACTGCTTTCCAATTTCAGGGTCATTTAGCTAAAAACTAATAACTGCATGAAAAATACCAAATGATGTCGGGAAGGGTTGAAAATTCATGTTGTGGCTTTGAATGGTACATTTTGAACACACAATAAGCCTCGAGTTAAAATAAGTTCAAGAAAATGAAATGTCTTTTGTAACCCATGAATTTCCGTCCAGAACCCTGATACTTCGAAAGAGATTTTTCGTTTTGTACACGAACTGCATCCAGCTTTTGCCGTAACCCTCTCAACATTTTAGCACATGCTATGTGGGTGAAATGATTATACCATGCCAACTTTCAACCTTTTCAGAGTTCATTTGTAGTGCTTTTCAATTTCTGGGTCATTTAGCTCAAACAAATCAATAACTGCATGACAAATAATAAATGAAGTCAGAAAGGATTGAAAATTGATGATGTGGTTTGAACGGTGCATTTTGAACACACAAAATCCTCGATTTCAAAAAAGTTGAAGAAAATGAAATGCCTTTTGTAACCCATGAGTTTCCGTCCCGAACCCTGATACTTCGGAAGAGACTATCCGTTTTGTACACGAAGTGCATCCTGCTTTTGACGTAACCCTCTTAACTTTTTAGCACAATGCTATGTTGGTGAAATGATGATACCATGCCAAGTTTCAACCTTTTCAGGGTTCATTTGTAGTAGTTTCCAATTTCAAGGTCATTTAGCTCAAAAAAATCAATAACTGCATGAAAAATAACAAATGATGTCGGGAAGGGTTGAAAATTGATGATGCGGCTTTTAATGGTGCATTTTGAGCACACAAAAATCCTAGAGTTCAAATAAGTTCAAGAAAATGAAATGCCTTTTGTAACCGATGAGTTTCTGTCCGGAACCTTGATACTTGGAAAGAGATTGTTCGTTTTGCACACGAAGTGCATCCAGTTTTTGCCGTAACCCGCTCAACATTTTAGCACATGCTATGTGGGTGAAATGATTATACCATGCCAACTTTCAACCTTTTCAGAGTTCATTTGTAGTGCTTTTCAATTTCTGGGTCACTTAGCTCAAAAAAATCAATAATTGCATGAAAAATACCAAATGAAGTCAGAAAGGGTTGAAAATTGATGATGTGGTTTTGAATGGTGCATTTTGAACATACAAAAAGCCTGGAGTTCAAATAAGTTCAAGAAAATGGAATGCCTTTTGTAACCGATGAGTTTCCGTCTGGAACCCTCATACTTCGAAAGAGATTATCCGTTTTGTACACGGAGTGCATCCATCTTTTGCCGTAACGCTCTCAACTTTTTAGCACATGCTATGTGGGTCAAATGATGATACCATGCCAAGTTTCAACCTTTTCAGAGTTCATTTGTAGTGCTTTCCAATTTCAGGGTCATTTAGCTAAAAAATCAATAACTGCATGGAAAATACCAAATGATGTCAGGAAGGGTTGAAAATTGATGTTGTGGCTTTGAATGGTACATTTTGAACACACAAAATCCTCGATTTCAAAAAAGTTCATGAATATGAAATGCCTTTTGTAACCCATGAGTTTCCGTCCCGAACCCTGATACTTCGAAAGAGACTATCCGTTTTGTACACGAAGTGCATCCAGCTTTTGACGTAACCCTCTCAACTTTTTAGCACAATGCTATGTGGGTGAAATGATGATACCATGCCAAGTTTCAACCTTTTCAGGGTTCATTTGTAGTAGTTTCCAATTTCAAGGTCATTTAGCTCAAAAAAATCAATAACTGCATGAAAAATAACAAATGATGTCGGGAAGGGTTGAAAATTGATGATGCGGCTTTGAATGGTGCATTTTGAACACACAAAAATCCTAGAGTTCAAATAAGTTCAAGAAAATGAAATGCCTTTTGTAACCGATGAGTTTCCGTCCGGAACCCTGATACTTCGAAAGAGATTGTTCGTTTTGTACACGAAGTGCATCCAGTTTTTGCCGTAACCCGCTCAACATTTTAGCACATGCTATGTGGGTGAAATGATTATACCATGGCAACTTTCAACCTTTTCAGAGTTCATTTGTAGTGCTTTTCAATTTCTGGGTCATTTAGCTAAAAAAAATCAATAACTGCATGAAAAAAACCAAATGAAGTCAGAAAGGGTTGAAAATTGATGATCTGGCTTTGAATGGTGCATTTTGAACATACAAAAAGCCTGGAGTTCAAATAAGTTCAAGAAAATGGAACGCCTTTTGTAACCGATGAGTTTCCGTCTGGAACCCTGATACTTCGAAAGAGATTGTCCGTTTTGTACAGGAAGTGCATCCAGCTTTTGCGGTAACCCTCTCAACTTTTTAGCACATGCTATGTGGGTTAAATGATGATACCATGCCAAGTTTCAACCTTTTCAGTGTTCATTTGTAGTGCTTTCCAATTTCAGGGTCATTTAGCTAAAAATTGATAACTGCATGAAAAATACCAAATGATGTCGGGAAGGGTTGAAAATTCATGTTGTGGCTTTGAATGGTACATTTTGAACACACAATAATCCTCGAGTTCAAGTAAGTTCAAGAAAAATGAAATGTCTTTTGTAACCCATGAATTTCCGTCCGGAACCCTGATACTTCGAAAGAGATTGTTCGTTTTGTACACGAAGTGCATCCAGCTTTTGCCGTAACCCTCTCAACATTTTAGCACATGCTATGTGGGTGAAATGATTATACCATGCCAACTTTCAACCTTTTCAGAGTTCATTTGTAGTGCTTTTCAATTTCTGGGTCATTTAGCTCAAACAAATCAATAACTGCATGACAAATACTAAATTGAAGTCAGAAGGGATTGAAAATTGATGATGTGGCTTTGAACGGTGCATTTTGAACACACAAAATCCTCGATTTCAAAAAAGTTCAAGAAAATGAAATGCCTTTTGTAACCCATGAGTTTCCGTCCCGAACCCTGATACTTCGAAAGAGACTATCCGTTTTGTACACGAAGTGCATCCAGCTTTTGACGTAACCCTCTCAACTTTTTAGCACAATGCTATGTGGGTGAAATGATGATACCATGCCAAGTTTCAACCTTTTCAGGGTTCATTTGTAGTAGTTTCCAATTTCAAGGTCATTTAGCTCAAAAAATTCAATAACTGCATGAAAAATAGCAAATGATGTCGGGAAGGGTTGAAAATTGATGATGCGGCTTTGAATGGTGCATTTTGAACACTCAAAAATCTTAGAGTTCAAATAAGTTCAAGAAAATGAAATGCCTTTTGTAACCGATGAGCTTCCGTCCGAAACCATGATACTTCGAAAGAGATTGTTCGTTTTGTACACGAAGTGCATCCAGTTTTTGCCGTAACCCGCTCAACATTTTATCACATGCT
This sequence comes from Hordeum marinum, assembly GCA_022496015.1. Classification (NCBI taxonomy): domain Eukaryota; kingdom Viridiplantae; phylum Streptophyta; class Magnoliopsida; order Poales; family Poaceae; genus Hordeum; species Hordeum marinum. The sequence continues at coordinate 515,303,439 of CM039678.1, forward strand.
ATGTGGGTGAAATGATTATACCATGCCAACTTTCAACCTTTTCAGAGTTCATTTGTAGTGCTTTACAATTTCTGGGTCATTTAACTCAAAAAAATCAATAACTGCATGACAAATACTAAATGAAGTCAGAAAGGATTGAAAATTGATGATATGGCTTTGAATGGTGCATTTTGAACACACAAAATCCTTGATTTCAAAAAAGTTCAAGAAAATGAAATGCCTTTTGTAACCCATGAGTTTCCGTCCCGAACCGTGATACTTCGAAAGAGACTATCCGTTTTGTACACGAAGTGCATCCAACTTTTGACGTAACCCTCTCAACTTTTTAGCACAATGCTATGTGGGTGAAATGATGATACCATGCCAAGTTTCAACCTTTTCAGGGTTCATTTGTAGTAGTTTCCAATTTCAAGGTCATTTAGCTCAAAAAAATCAATAACTGCATGAAAAATAACAAATGATGTCGGGAAGGGTTGAAAATTGATGATGCGGCTTTGAATGGTGCATTTTGAACACACAAAAATCCTAGAGTTCAAATAAGTTCAAGAAAATGAAATGCCTTTTGTAACCGATGAGTTTCTGTCCGGAACCCTGATACTTCGAAAGAGATTGTTCGTTTTGTACACGAAGTGCGTCCAGTTTTTGCTGTAACCCGCTCAACATTTTAGCACATGCTATGTGGGTGAAATGATTATACCATGCCAACTTTCAACCTTTTCAGAGTTCATTTGTAGTGCTTTTCAATTTTTGGGTCATTTAGCTCAAAAAAATCAATAACTGCATGAAAAATACCAAATGAAGTCAGAAAGGGTTGAAAATTGATGATCTGGCTTTGAATGGTGCATTTTGAACATACAAAAAGCCTGGAGTTCAAATAAGTTCAAGAAAATGGAATGCCTTTTGTAACCGATGAGTTTCCGTCCGCAACCCTCATACTTCGAAAGAGATTATCCGTTTTGTACACGAAGTGCATCCAGCTTTTGACGTAACCCTCTCAACTTTTTAGCACAATGCTATGTGGGTGAAATGATGATACCATGCCAAGTTTCAACCTTTTCAGGGTTCATTTGTAGTAGTTTCCAATTTCAAGGTCATTTAGCTCAAAAAATTCAATAACTGCATGAAAAATAGCAAATGATGTCGGGAAGGGTTGAAAATTGATGATGCGGCTTTGAATGGTGCATTTTGAACACACAAAAATCTTAGAGTTCAAATAAGTTCAAGAAAATGAAATGCCTTTTGTAACCGATGAGTTTCCGTCCGAAACCCTGATACTTCGAAAGAGATTGTTCGTTTTGTACACGAAGTGCATCCAGTTTTTGCCGTAACCCGCTCAACATTTTAGCACATGCTATGTGGGTGAAATGATTATACCATGCCAACTTTCAACCTTTTCAGAGTTCATTTGTAGTGCTTTTCAATTTCTGGGTCATTTAGCTCAAAAAAATCAATAAGTGCATGAAAAATACCAAATGAAGTCAGAAAGGGTTGAAAATTGATGATCTGGCTTTGAATGGTGCATTTTGAACATACAAAAAGCCTAGAGTTCAAATAAGTTCAAGAAAATGGAATGCCTTTTGACCGATGAGTTTCCGTCCGGAACCCTCATACTTCGAAAGAGATTATCCGTTTTGTACACGAAGTGCATCCATCTTTTGCCGTAACGCTCTCAACTTTTTAGCACATGCTATGTGGGTTAAATGATGATACCTTGCCAAGTTTCAACCTTTTCAGTGTTCATTTGTACTGCTTTCCAATTTCAGGGTCATTTAGCTAAAAACTAATAACTGCATGAAAAATACCAAATGATGTCGGGAAGGGTTGAAAATTCATGTTGTGGCTTTGAATGGTACATTTTGAACACACAATAAGCCTCGAGTTAAAATAAGTTCAAGAAAATGAAATGTCTTTTGTAACCCATGAATTTCCGTCCAGAACCCTCATACTTCGAAAGAGATTTTTCGTTTTGTACACGAACTGCATCCAGCTTTTGCCGTAACCCTCTCAACATTTTAGCACATGCTATGTGGGTGAAATGATTATACCATGCCAACTTTCAACCTTTTCAGAGTTCATTTGTAGTGCTTTTCAATTTCTGGGTCATTTAGCTCAAACAAATCAATAACTGCATGACAAATAATAAATGAAGTCAGAAAGGATTGAAAATTGATGATGTGGTTTGAACGGTGCATTTTGAACACACAAAATCCTCGATTTCAAAAAAGTTGAAGAAAATGAAATGCCTTTTGTAACCCATGAGTTTCCGTCCCGAACCCTGATACTTCGAAAGAGACTATCCGTTTTGTACACGAAGTGCATCCTGCTTTTGACGTAACCCTCTTAACTTTTTAGCACAATGCTATGTTGGTGAAATGATGATACCATGCCAAGTTTCAACCTTTTCAGGGTTCATTTGTAGTAGTTTCCAATTTCAAGGTCATTTAGCTCAAAAAAATCAATAACTGCATGAAAAATAACAAATGATGTCGGGAAGGGTTGAAAATTGATGATGCGGCTTTTAATGGTGCATTTTGAACACACAAAAATCCTAGAGTTCAAATAAGTTCAAGAAAATGAAATGCCTTTTTCAACCGATGAGTTTCTGTCCGGAACCTTGATACTTGGAAAGAGATTGTTCGTTTTGCACACGAAGTGCATCCAGTTTTTGCCGTAACCCGCTCAACATTTTAGCACATGCTATGTGGGTGAAATGATTATACCATGCCAACTTTCAACCTTTTCAGAGTTCATTTGTAGTGCTTTTCAATTTCTGGGTCACTTAGCTCAAAAAAATCAATAATTGCATGAAAAATACCAAATGAAGTCAGAAAGGGTTGAAAATTGATGATGTGGTTTTTAATGGTGCATTTTGAACATACAAAAAGCCTGGAGTTCAAATAAGTTCAAGAAAATGGAATGCCTTTTGTAACCGATGAGTTTCCATCTGGAACCCTCATACTTCGAAAGAGATTATCCGTTTTGTACACGAAGTGCATCCATCTTTTGCCGTAACGCTCTCAACTTTTTAGCACATGCTATGTGGGTCAAATGATGATACCATGCCAAGTTTCAACCTTTTCAGAGTTCATTTGTAGTGCTTTCCAATTTCAGGGTCATTTAGCTAAAAAATCAATAACTGCATGGAAAATACCAAATGATGTCAGGAAGGGTTGAAAATTGATGTTGTGGCTTTGAATGGTACATTTTGAACACACAAAATCCTCGATTTCAAAAAAGTTCATGAATATGAAATGCCTTTTGTAACCCATGAGTTTCCGTCCCGAACCCTGATACTTCGAAAGAGACTATCCGTTTTGTACACGAAGTGCATCCAGCTTTTGACGTAACCCTCTCAACTTTTTAGCACAATGCTATGTGGGTGAAACGATGATACCATGCCAAGTTTCAACCTTTTCAGGGTTCATTTGTAGTAGTTTCCAATTTCAAGGTCATTTAGCTCAAAAAAATCAATAACTGCATGAAAAATAACAAATGATGTCGGGAAGGGTTGAAAATTGATGATGCGGCTTTGAATGGTGCATTTTGAACACACAAAAATCCTAGAGTTCAAATAAGTTCAAGAAAATGAAATGCCTTTTGTAACCGATGAGTTTCCGTCCGGAACCCTGATACTTCGAAAGAGATTGTTCGTTTTGTACACGAAGTGCATCCAGTTTTTGCCGTAACCCGCTCAACATTTTAGCACATGCTATGTGGGTGAAATGATTATACCATGGCAACTTTCAACCTTTTCAGAGTTCATTTGTAGTGCTTTTCAATTTTTGGGTCATTTAGCTCAAAAAAATCAATAACTGCATGAAAAAAACCAAATGAAGTCAGAAAGGGTTGAAAATTGATGATCTGGCTTTGAATGGTGCATTTTGAACATACAAAAAGCCTGGAGTTCAAATAAGTTCAAGAAAATGGAACGCCTTTTGTAACCGATGAGTTTCCGTCTGGAACCCTGATACTTCGAAAGAGATTGTCCGTTTTGTACAGGAAGTGCATCCAGCTTTTGCGGTAACCCTCTCAACTTTTTAGCACATGCTATGTGGGTTAAATGATGATACCATGCCAAGTTTCAACCTTTTCAGTGTTCATTTGTAGTGCTTTCCAATTTCAGGGTCATTTAGCTAAAAATTGATAACTGCATGAAAAATACCAAATGATGTCGGGAAGGGTTGAAAATTCATGTTGTGGCTTTGAATGGTACATTTTGAACACACAATAATCCTCGAGTTCAAATAAGTTCAAGAAAAATGAAATGTCTTTTGTAACCCATGAATTTCCGTCCGGAACCTGATACTTCGAAAGAGATTGTTCGTTTTGTACATGAAGTGCATCCAGCTTTTGCCGTAACCCTCTCAACATTTTAGCACATGCTATGTGGGTGAAATGATTATACCATGCCAACTTTCAACCTTTTCAGAGTTCATTTGTAGTGCTTTTCAATTTCTGGGTCATTTAGCTCAAACAAATCAATAACTGCATGACAAATACTAAATTGAAGTCAGAAGGGATTGAAAATTGATGATGTGGCTTTGAACGGTGCATTTTGAACACACAAAATCCTCGATTTCAAAAAAGTTCAAGAAAATGAAATGCCTTTTGTAACCCATGAGTTTCCGTCCCGAACCCTGATACTTCGAAAGAGACTATCCGTTTTGTACACGAAGTGCATCCAGCTTTTGACGTAACCCTCTCAACTTTTTAGCACAATGCTATGTGGGTGAAATGATGATACCATGCCAAGTTTCAACCTTTTCAGGGTTCATTTGTAGTAGTTTCCAATTTCAAGGTCATTTAGCTCAAAAAATTCAATAACTGCATGAAAAATAGCAAATGATGTCGGGAAGGGTTGAAAATTGATGATGCGGCTTTGAATGGTGCATTTTGAACACTCAAAAATCTTAGAGTTCAAATAAGTTCAAGAAAATGAAATGCCTTTTGTAACCGATGAGCTTCCGTCCGAAACCATGATACTTCGAAAGAGATTGTTCGTTTTGTACACGAAGTGCATCCAGTTTTGGCCGTAACCCGCTCAACATTTTATCACATGCTATGTGGGTGAAATGATTATACCATGCCAACTTTCAACCTTTTCAGAGTTCATTTGTAGTGCTTTACAATTTCTGGGTCATTTAACTCAAAAAAATCAATAACTGCATGACAAATACTAAATGAAGTCAGAAAGGATTGAAAATTGATGATATGGATTTGAATGGTGCATTTTGAACACACAAAATCCTTGATTTCAAAAAAGTTCAAGAAAATGAAATGCCTTTTGTAACCCATGAGTTTCCGTCCCGAACCGTGATACTTCGAAAGAGACTATCCGTTTTGTACACGAAGTGCATCCAGCTTTTGACGTAACCCTCTCAACTTTTTAGCACAATGCTATGTGGGTGAAATGATGATACCATGCCAAGTTTCAACCTTTTCAGGGTTCATTTGTAGTAGTTTCCAATTTCAAGGTCATTTAGCTCAAAAAAATCAATAACTGCATGAAAAATAACAAATGATGTCGGGAAGGGTTGAAAATTGATGATGCGGCTTTGAATGGTGCATTTTGAACACACAAAAATCCTAGAGTTCAAATAAGTTCAAGAAAATGAAATGCCTTTTGTAACCGATGAGTTTCTGTCCGGAACCCTGATACTTCGAAAGAGATTGTTCGTTTTGTACACGAAGTGCGTCCAGTTTTTGCTGTAACCCGCTCAACATTTTAGCACATGCTATGTGGGTGAAATGATTATACCATGCCAACTTTCAACCTTTTCAGAGTTCATTTGTAGTGCTTTTCAATTTTTGGGTCATTTAGCTCAAAAAAATCAATAACTGCATGAAAAATACCAAATGAAGTCAGAAAGGGTTGAAAATTGATGATCTGGCTTTGAATGGTGCATTTTGAACATACAAAAAGCCTGGAGTTCAAATAAGTTCAAGAAAATGGAATGCCTTTTGTAACCGATGAGTTTCCGTCCGCAACCCTCATACTTCGAAAGAGATTATCCGTTTTGTACACGAAGTGCATCCAGCTTTTGACGTAACCCTCTCAACTTTTTAGCACAATGCTATGTGGGTGAAATGATGATACCATGCCAAGTTTCAACCTTTTCAGGGTTCATTTGTAGTAGTTTCCAATTTCAAGGTCATTTAGCTCAAAAAATTCAATAACTGCATGAAAAATAGCAAATGATGTCGGGAAGGGTTGAAAATTGATGATGCGGCTTTGAATGGTGCATTTTGAACACACAAAAATCTTAGAGTTCAAATAAGTTCAAGAAAATGAAATGCCTTTTGTAACCGATGAGTTTCCGTCCGAAACCCTGATACTTCGAAAGAGATTGTTCGTTTTGTACACGAAGTGCATCCAGTTTTTGCCGTAACCCGCTCAACATTTTATCACATGCTATGTGGGTGAAATGATTATACCATGCCAACTTTCAACCTTTTCAGAGTTCATTTGTAGTGCTTTACAATTTCTGGGTCATTTAACTCAAAAAAATCAATAACTGCATGACAAATACTAAATGAAGTCAGAAAGGATTGAAAATTGATGATATGGCTTTGAATGGTGCATTTTGAACACACAAAATCCTCGATTTCAAAAAAGTTCAAGAAAATGAAATGCCTTTTGTAACCCATGAGTTTCCGTCCCGAACCGTGATACTTCGAAAGAGACTATCCGTTTTGTACACGAAGTGCATCCAGCTTTTGACGTAACCCTCTCAACTTATTAGCACAATGCTATGTGGGTGAAATGATGATACCATGCCAAGTTTCAACCTTTTCAGGGTTCATTTGTAGTAGTTTCCAATTTCAAGGTCATTTAGCTCAAAAAATTCAATAACTGCATGAAAAATAACAAATGATGTCGGGAAGGGTTGAAAATTGATGATGCGGCTTTAAATGGTGCATTTTGAACACACAAAAATCCTAGAGTTCAAATAAGTTCAAGAAAATGGAACGCCTTTTGTAACCGATGAGTTTCCGTCTGGAACCCTGATACTTCGAAAGAGATTGTCCGTTTTGTACAGGAAGTGCATCCAGCTTTTGCGGTAACCCTCTCAACTTTTTAGCACATGCTATGTGGGTTAAATGATGATACCATGCCAAGTTTCAACCTTTTCAGTGTTCATTTGTAGTGCTTTCCAATTTCAGGGTCATTTAGCTAAAAATTGATAACTGCATGAAAAATACCAAATGATGTCGGGAAGGGTTGAAAATTCATGTTGTGGCTTTGAATGGTACATTTTGAACACACAATAAGCCTCGAGTTCAAATAAGTTCAAGAAAAATGAAATGTCTTTTGTAACCCATGAATTTCCGTCCGGAACCCTGATACTTCGAAAGAGATTGTTCGTTTTGTACACGAAGTGCATCCAGCTTTTGCCGTAACCCTCTCAACATTTTAGCACATGGTATGTGGGTGAAATGATTATACGATGCCAACTTTCAACCTTTTCAGAGTTCATTTGTAGTGCTTTTCAATTTCTGGGTCATTTAGCTCAAACAAATCAATAACTGCATGACAAATACTAAATGAAGTCAGAAAGGATTGAAAATTGATGATGTGGCTTTGAACGGTGCATTTTGAACACACAAAATCCTCGATTTCAAAAAAGTTCAAGAAAATGAAATGCCTTTTGTAACCCATGAGTTTCCGTCCCGAACCCTCATACTTCGAAAGAGACTATCCGTTTTGTACACGAAGTGCATCCAGCTTTTGACGTAACCCTCTCAACTTTTTAGCACAATGCTATGTGGGTGAAATGATGATACCATGCCAAGTTTCAACCTTTTCAGGGTTCATTTGTAGTAGTTTCCAATTTCAAGGTCATTTAGCTCAAAAAATTCAATAACTGCATGAAAAATAGCAAATGATGTCGGGAAGGGTTGAAAATTGATGATGCGGCTTTGAATGGTGCATTTTGAACACACAAAAATCTTAGAGTTCAAATAAGTTCAAGAAAATGAAATGCCTTTTGTAACCGATGAGTTTCCGTCCGAAACCATGATACTTCGAAAGAGATTGTTCGTTTTGTACACGAAGTGCATCCAGTTTTTGCCGTAACCCGCTCAACATTTTATCACATGCTATGTGGGTGAAATGATTATACCATGCCAACTTTCAACCTTTTCAGAGTTCATTTGTAGTGCTTTACAATTTCTGGGTCATTTAACTCAAAAAAATCAATAACTGCATGACAAATACTAAATGAAGTCAGAAAGGATTGAAAATTGATGATATGGCTTTGAATGGTGCATTTTGAACACACAAAATCCTTGATTTCAAAAAAGTTCAAGAAAATGAAATGCCTTTTGTAACCCATGAGTTTCCGTCCCGAACCGTGATACTTCGAAAGAGACTATCCGTTTTGTACACGAAGTGCATCCAGCTTTTGACGTAACCCTCTCAACTTTTTAGCACAATGCTATGTGGGTGAAATGATGATACCATGCCAAGTTTCAACCTTTTCAGGGTTCATTTGTAGTAGTTTCCAATTTCAAGGTCATTTAGCTCAAAAAAATCAATAACTGCATGAAAAATAACAAATGATGTCGGGAAGGGTTGAAAATTGATGATGCGGCTTTGAATGGTGCATTTTGAACACACAAAAATCCTAGAGTTCAAATAAGTTCAAGAAAATGAAATGCCTTTTGTAACCGATGAGTTTCTGTCCGGAACCCTGATACTTCGAAAGAGATTGTTCGTTTTGTACACGAAGTGCGTCCAGTTTTTGCTGTAACCCGCTCAACATTTTAGCACATGCTATGTGGGTGAAATGATTATACCATGCCAACTTTCAACCTTTTCAGAGTTCATTTGTAGTGCTTTTCAATTTCTGGGTCATTTAGCTCAAAAAAATCAATAACTGCATGAAAAATACCAAATGAAGTCAGAAAGGGTTGAAAATTGATGATCTGGCTTTGAATGGTGCATTTTGAACATATAAAAAGCCTGGAGTTCAAATAAGTTCAAGAAAATGGAATGCCTTTTGTAACCGATGAGTTTCCGTCCGCAACCCTCATACTTCGAAAGAGATTATCCGTTTTGTACACGAAGTGCATCCAGCTTTTGACGTAACCCTCTCAACTTTTTAGCACAATGCTATGTGGGTGAAATGATGATACCATGCCAAGTTTCAACCTTTTCAGGGTTCATTTGTAGTAGTTTCCAATTTCAAGGTCATTTAGCCCAAAAAATTCAATAACTGCATGAAAAATAGCAAATGATGTCGGGAAGGGTTGAAAATTGATGATGCGGCTTTGAATGGTGCATTTTGAACACACAAAAATCTTAGAGTTCAAATAAGTTCAAGAAAATGAAATGCCTTTTGTAACCGATGAGTTTCCGTCCGAAACCCTGATACTTCGAAAGAGATTGTTCGTTTTGTACACGAAGTGCATCCAGTTTTTGCCGTAACCCGCTCAACATTTTATCACATGCTATGTGGGTGAAATGATTATACCATGCCAACTTTCAACCTTTTCAGAGTTCATTTGTAGTGCTTTACAATGTCTGGGTCATTTAACTCAAAAAAATCAATAACTGCATGACAAATACTAAATGAAGTCAGAAAGGATTGAAAATTGATGATATGGCTTTGAATGGTGCATTTTGAACACACAAAATCCTCGATTTCAAAAAAGTTCAAGAAAATGAAATGCCTTTTGTAACCCATCAGTTTCCGTCCCGAACCGTGATACTTCGAAAGGGACTATCCGTTTTGTACACGAAGTGCATCCAGCTTTTGACGTAACCCTCTCAACTTTTTAGCACAATGCTATGTGGGTGAAATGATGATACCATGCCAAGTTTCAACCTTTTCAGGGTTCATTTGTAGTAGTTTCCAATTTCAAGGTCATTTAGCTCAAAAAATTCAATAACTGCATGAAAAATAACAAATGATGTCGGGAAGGGTTGAAAATTGATGATGCGGCTTTGAATGGTGCATTTTGAACACACAAAAATCCTAGAGTTCAAATAAGTTCAAGAAAATGAAATGCCTTTTGTAACCGATGAGTTTCTGTCCGGAACCCTGATACTTCGAAAGAGATTGTTCGTTTTGTACACGAAGTGCGTCCAGTTTTTGCTGTAACCCGCTCAACATTTTAGCACATGCTATGTGGGTGAAATGATTATACCATTCCAACTTTCAACCTTTGCAGAGTTCATTTGTAGTGCTTTTCAATTTCTGGGTCATTTAGCTCAAAAAAATCAATAACTGCATGAAAAATACCAAATGAAGTCAGAATGGGTTGAAAATTGATGATCTGGCTTTGAATGGTGCATTTTGAACATACAAAAAGCCTGGAGTTCAAATAAGTTCCAGAAAATGGAATGCCTTTTGTAACCGATGAGTTTCCGTCCGCAACCCTCATACTTCGAAAGAGATTATCCGTTTTGTACACGAAGTGCATCCAGCTTTTGACGTAACCCTCTCATATTTTTAGCACATGCTATGTGGGTGAAATGATGATACCATGCCAAGTTTCAACCTTTTCAGCGTTCATTTGTAGTGCTTTCCAATTTCAGGGTCATTTAGCTAAAAACTTAGTAACTGCATGAAAAATACCAAATGATGTCGGGAAGGGTGGAAAATTGATGTTGTGGCTTTGAATGGTACATGTTGAACACACAATAAGCCTCGAGTTCAAATAAGTTCAAGAAAATGAAATGTATTTTGTGACCCATGAATTTCCGTCCGGAACCCTAATACTTCGAAAGAGATTGTTCGTTTTGTACACGAAGTGCATCCAGCTTTTGCCGTAATCCTCTCAACATTTTATCACATGCTATATGGGTGAAATGATTATACCATGCCAACTTTCAACCTTTTCAGAGTTCATTTGTAGTGCTTTACAATTTCTGGGTCATTTAGCTCAAAAAAATCAATAACTGCATGACAAATACTAAACGAAGTCAGAAAGGATTGAAAATTGATGATGTGGCTTTGAACGGTGCATTTTGAACACACAACATCCTCGATTTCAAAAAAGTTCAAGAAAATGAAATGCCTTTTGTAACCCATGAGTTTCCGTCCCGAACCGTGATACTTCGAAAGAGACTATCCGTTTTGTACACGAAGTGCATCCAGCTTTTGACGTAACCCTCTCAACTTTTTAGCACAATGCTATGTGGGTGAAATGATGATACCATGCCAAGTTTCAACCTTTTCAGGGTTCATTTGTAGTAGTTTCCAATTTCAAGGTCATTTAGCTCAAAAAATTCAATAACTGCATGAAAAATAACAAATGATGTCGGGAAGGGTTGAAAATTGATGATGCGGCTTTGAATGGTGCATTTTGAACACACAAAAATCCTAGAGTTCAAATAAGTTCAAGAAAATGAAATGCCTTTTGTAACCGATGAGTTTCTGTCCGGAACCCTGATACTTCGAAAGAGATTGTTCGTTTTGTACACGAAGTGCGTCCAGTTTTTGCCGTAACCCGCTCAACATTTTAGCACATGCTATGTGGGTGAAATGATTATACAATGCCAACTTTCAACCTTTTCAGAGTTCATTTGTAGTGCTTTTCAATTTCTGGGTCACTTAGCTCAAAAAAATCAATAACTGCATGAAAAATACCAAATGAAGTCAAAAAGGGTTGAAAATTGATGATCTGGCTTTGAATGGTGCATTTTGAACATACAAAAGGCCTGGAGTTCAAATAAGTTCAAGAAAATGGAATGCCTTTTGTAACCGATGAGTTTCCGTCCGCAACCCTCATACTTCGAAAGAGATTATCCGTTTTGTACACGAAGTGCATCCATCTTTTGCCGTAACGCTCTCAACTTTTTAGCACATGCTATGTGGGTTAAATGATGATACCATGCCAAGTTTCAACCTTTTCAGTGTTCATTTGTAGTGCTTTCCAATTACAGGGTCATTTAGCTAAAAAATTAATAACTACATGAAAAATACCAAATGATGTCGCGAAGGGTTGAAAATTCATGTTGTGGCTTTGAATGGTACATTTTGAACACACAATAAGCCTCGAGTTCAAATAAGTTCAAGAAAATGAAATGTCTTTTGTAACCCATGAATTTCCGTCCGGAACCCTGATACTTCGAAAGAGATTGTTCCTTTTGTACACGAAGTGCATCCAGCTTTTGCCGTAACCCTCTCAACATTTTAGCACATGCTATGTGGGTGAGATGATTATACCATGCCAACTTTCAACCTTTTCAGAGTTCATTTGTAGTGCTTTTCAATTTCTGGGTCATTTAGCTCAAACAAATCAATAACTGCATGAAAAATACCAAATAAAGTCACAAAGGGTTGAAAATTGATGATGTGGCTTTGAATGGTGCATTTTGAACATACAAAATGCCTGGAGTTCAAATAACTTCAAGAAAATGGAATGCCTTTTGTAACCGATGAGTTTCCGTCCGGAACCCTCATACTTCGAAAGACATTGTCCGTTTTTTACACGAAGTGCATCCAGCTTTTGCCGTTACCCTCTCATATTTTTAGGACATGCTATGTGGGTGAAATGATGATACCATACCAAGTTTCAACCTTTTCAGCGTTCATTTGTAGTGCTTTCCAATTTCAGGGTCATTTAGCTAAAAACTTAGTAACTGCATGAAAAATACCGAATGATGTCGGGAAGGGTGGAAAATTGATGTTGTGGCTTTGAATGGTACATGTTGAACACACAATAAGCCTCGAGTTCAAATAAGTTCAAGAAAATGAAATGTATTTTGTAACCCATGAATTTCCGTCCGGAACCCTAATACTTCGAAAGAGATTCTTCGTTTTGTACACGAAGTGCATCCAGCTTTTGCCGTAATCCTCTCAACATTTTATCACATGCTATATGGGTGAAATGATTATACCATGCCAACTTTCAACCTTTTCAGAGTTCATTTGTAGTGCTTTACAATTTCTGGGTCATTTAGCTCAAAAAAATCAATAACTGCATGACAAATACTAAATGAAGTCAGAAAGGATTGAAAATTGATGATGTGGCTTTGAACGGTGCATTTTGAACACACAAAATCCTCGATTTCAAAAAAGTTCAAGAAAATGAAATGCCTTTTGTAACCCATGAGTTTCCGTCCCGAACCGTGATACTTCGAAAGAGACTATCCGTTTTGTACACGAAGTGCATCCAGCTTTTGACGTAACCCTCTCAACTTTTTAGCACAATGCTATGTGGGTGAAATGATGATACCATGCCAAGTTTCAACCTTTTCAGGGTTCATTTGTAGTAGTTTCCAATTTCAAGGTCATTTAGCTCAAAAAAAATCAATAACTGCATGAAAAATAACAAATGACGTCAGGAAGGGTTAAAAATTGATGATGCGGCTTTGAATGGTGCATTTTGAACACACAAAAATCCTAGAGTTCAAATAAGTTCAAGAAAATGAAATGCCTTTTGTAACCAATGAGTTTCCGTCCGGAACCCTGATACTTCGAAAGAGATTGTTCGTTTTGTACACGAAGTGCATCCAGTTTTTGCCGTAACCCGCTCAACATTTTAGCACATGCTATGTGGGTGAGATGATTATACCATGCCAACTTTCAACCTTTTCAGAGTTCATTTGTAGTGCTTTTCAATTTCTGGGTCATTTAGCTCAAACAAATCAATAACTGCATGAAAAATACCAAATGAAGTCACAAAGGGTTGAAAATTGATGATGTGGCTTTGAATGGTGCATTTTAAACATACAAAAAGCCTGGAGTTCAAATAACTTCAAGAAAATGGAATGCCTTTTGTAACCGATGAGTTCCCGTCCGGAACCCTCATACTTCGAAAGAGATTGTCCGTTTTTTACACGAAGTGCATCCAGCTTTTGCCGTTGCCCTCTCAACTTTTTAGCACATGCTATGTGGGTGAAATGATGATTCCATACCAAGTTTCAACCTTTTCAGCGTACATTTGTAGTGCTTTCCAATTTCAGGGTCATTTAGCTAAAAACTTAGTAACTGCATGAAAAATACCAAATGATGTCGAGAAGGGTGGAAAATTGATGTTGTGGCTTTGAATGGTACATGTTGAACACACAATAAGCCCCGAGTTCAAATAAGTTCAAGAAAATGAAATGTATTTTGTAACCCATGAATTTCCGTCCGGAACCCTAATACTTCGAAAGAGATTGTTCATTTTGTACACGAAGTGCATCCAGCTTTTGCCGTAATCCTCTCAAAATTTTATCACATGCTATATGGGTGAAATGATTATACCATGCCAACTTTCAACCTTTTCAGAGTTCATTTGTAGTGCTTTACAATTTCTGGGTCATTTAGCTCAAAAAAATCAATAACTGCATGACAAATACTAAATGAAGTCAGAAAGGATTGAAAATTGATGCTGTGGCTTTGAACGGTGCATTTTGAACACACAAAATCCTCGATTTCAAAAAATTTCAAGAAAATGAAATGCCTTTTTTAACCCATGAGTTTCCGTCCCGAACCCTGATACTTCGAAAGAGACTATCCGTTTTGTACACGAAGTCCATCCAGCTTTTGACGTAACCCTCTCCACTTTTTAGCACAATGCTATGTGGGTGAAATGATGATACCATGCCAAGTTTCAACCTTTTCAGGGTTCATTTGTAGTAGTTTCCAATTTCAAGGTCATTTAGCTCAAAAAAAATCAATAACTGCATGAAAAATAACAAATGACGTCAGGAAGGGTTGAAAATTGATGATGCGGCTTTGAATGGTGCATTTTGAACACACAAAAATCCTAGAGTTCAAATAACCTCAAGAAAATGAAATGCCTTTTGTAACCAATGAGTTTCCGTCCGGAACCCTGATACTTCGAAAGAGATTGTTCGTTTTGTACACGAAGTGCATCCAATTTTTGCCATAACCCGCTCAACATTTTAGCACATGCTATGTGGGTGAAATGATTATACCATGCCAACTTTCAACCTTTTCAGAGTTCATTTGTAGTACTTTTCAATTTCTGGGTCATTTAGCTCAAAAAAATCAATAACTGCATGAAAAATACCAAATGAAGTCAGAAAGGGTTGAAAATTGATGATCTGGCTTTGAATGGTGCATTTTGAACATACAAAAAGCCTGGAGTTCAAATAAGTTCAAGAAAATGGAATGCCTTTTGTAACCGATGAGTTTCCGTCTGGAACCCTCATACTTCGAAAGAGATTATCCGTTTTGTACGCGAAGTGCATCCATCTTTTGCCGTAACGCTCTCAACTTTTTAGCACATGCTATGTGGGTTAAATGATGATACCAGGCCAAGTTTCAACCTTTTCAGTGTTCATTTGTAGTGCTTTCCAATTTCAGGGTCATTTAGCTAAAAAATTAATAACTGCATGAAAAATACCAAATGATGTCGGGAAGGGTTGAAAATTCATGTTGTGGCTTTGAATGGTACATTTTGAACACACAATAAGCCTCGAGTTCAAATAAGTTCAAGAAAATGAAATGTCTTTTGTAACCCATGAATTTCCGTCCGGAACCCTGATACTTCGAAAGAGATTGTTCGTTTTGTACACAAAGTGCATCCAGCTTTTTCCGTAACCCTCGCAACATTTTAGCACATGCAATGTGGGTGAAATGATTATACCATGCCAACTTTCAACCTTTTCAGAGTTCATTTGTAGTGCTTTTCAATTTCTGGGTCATTTAGCTCAAACAAATCAATAACTGCATGAAAAATACCAAATGAAGTCACAAAGGGTTGAAAATTGATGATGTGGATTTGAATGGTGCATTTTGAACATACAAAAAGCCTGGAGTTCAAATAACTTCAAGAAAATGGAATGCCTTTTGTAACCGATGAGTTTCCGTCCGGAACCCTCATACTTCGAAAGAGATTGTCCGTTTTGTACACGAAGTGCATCCAGCTTTTGCCGTTACCCTCTCAACTTTTTAGCACATGCTATGTGGGTGAAATGATGAGACCATGCCAAGTTTCAACCTTTTCAGCGTTCATTTGTAGTGCTTTCGAATTTCAGGGTCATTTAGCTAAAAACTTAGTAACTGCATGAAAAATACCAAATGATGTCGGGAAGGTTGGAAAATTGATGTTGTGGCTTTGAATGGTACATGTTGAACACACAATAAGCCTCGAGTTCAAATAAGTTCAAGAAAATGAAATGTATTTTGTAACCCATGAATTTCCGTCCGGAACCCTAATACTTCGAAAGAGATTGTTCGTTTTGTACACGAAGTGCATCCAGCTTTTACCGTAATCCTCTTAACATTTTATCACATGCTATATGGGTGAAATGATGATACCATGCCAAGTTTCAACCTTTTCAGGGTTCATTTGTAGTAGTTTCCAATTTCAAGGTCATTTAGCTCAAAAAAATCAATAACTGCATGAAAAATAACAAATGATGTCGGGAAGGGTTGAAAATTGATGATGCGGCTTTGAATGGTGCATTTTGAACACACAAAAATCCTAGAGTTCAAATAAGTTCAAGAAAATGAAATGCCTTTTGTAACCGATGAGTTTCCGTCCGGAACCCTGATACTTCGAAAGAGTTAGTTCGTTTTGTACACGAAGTGCATCCAGTTTTTGCCATAATCCGCTCAACATTTTAGCACATGCTATGTGGGTGAAATGATTATACCATGCCAACTTTCAACCTTTTCAGAGTTCATTTGTAGTGCTTTTCAAGTTCTGGGTCATTTAGCTCAAAAAAATCAATAACTGCATGAGAAATACCAAATGAAGTCAGAAAGGGTTGAAAATTGATGATCTGGCTTTGAATGGTGCATTTTGAACATACAAAAAGCCTGGAGTTCAAATAAGTTCAAGAAAATGGAATGCCTTTTGTAACTGATGAGTTTCCGTCCCGAACCCTCATACTTCGAAAGAGATTATCCGTTTTGTACACGAAGTGCATCCATCTTTTGTAGTGACGCTCTCAACTTTTCAGCACATGCTATGTGGGTTAAATGATGATACCATGCCAAGTTTCAACCTTTGCAGTGTTCATTTGTAGTGCTTTCCAATTTCAGGGTCATTTAGCTAAAAAATTAATAACTGCATGAAAAATACCAAATGATGTCGGGAAGGGTTGAAAATTCATGTTGTGGCTTTTAATGGTACATTTTGAACACACAATAAGCCTCGAGTTCAAATAAGTTCAAGTAAATGAAATGTCTTTTGTAACCCATGAATTTCCGTCCGGAACCCTGATACTTCGAAAGAGATTGTTCGTTTTGTACACGAAGTGCATCCAGCTTTTGCCGTAACCCTCTCAACATTTTAGCACATGCTATGTGGGTGAAATGATTATACCATGCCAACTTTCAACCTTTTCAGAGTTCATTTGTAGTGCTTTTCAATTTCTGGGTCATTTAGCTCAAACAAATCAATAACTGCATGAAAAATACCAAATGAAGTCACAAAGGGTTGAAAATTGATGATGTGGCTTTGAATGGTGCATTTTGAACATACAAAAAGCCTGGAGTTCAAATAACTTCAAGAAAATGGAATGCCTTTTGTAACCGATGAGTTTTCGTCTGGAACCCTTATACTTCGAAAGAGATTGTCCGTTTTGTACAGGAAGTGCATCCAGCTTTTGCAGTAACGCTCTCAACTTTTTAGCACATGCTATGTGGGTGAAATGATGATACCATGCCAAGTTTCAACCTTTTCAGCGTTCATTTGTAGTGCTTTCCAATTTCAGGGTCATTTAGCTAAAAACTTAGTAACTGCATGAAAAATACCAAATGATGTCGGGAAGGGTTGAAAATTGATGTTGTTGCTTTGAATGGTACATGTTGAACACACAATAAGCCTCGACTTCAAATAAGTTCAAGAAAATGAAATGTATTTCGTAACCCATGAATTTCCATCGGGAACCCTAATACTTCGAAAGAGATTGTTCGTTTTGTACACGAAGTGCATCCAGCTTTTTTCGTAACCCTCTCAACATTTTATCGCATGCTATGTGTGTGAAATGATTATACCATGCCAACTTTCAACCTTTTCAGAGTTCATTTGTAGTGCTTTACAATTTCTGGGTCATTTAGCTCAAAAAAATCAATAACTGCATGACAAATACTAAATGAAGTCAGAAAGGATTGAAAATTGATGATGTGGCTTTGAATGATGCATTTTGAACACACAAAATCCTCGATTTCAAAAAAGTTCAAGAAAATGAAATGCTTTTTGTAACCCATGAGTTTCCGTCCCGAACCCAGATACTTCGAAAGAGACTATCCGTTTTGTACACGAAGTGCATCCAGCTTTTGACGTAACCCTCTCAACTTTTTAGCACAATGCTATGTGGGTGAAATAATGATACCATGCCAATTTTCAACCTTTTCAGGGTTCATTTGTAGTAGTTTCCAATTTCAAGGTCATTTAGCTCAAAAAAATCAATAACTGCATGAAAAATAACAAATGATGTCGGGAAGGGTTGAAAATTGATGATGCGGCTTTGAATGGTGCATTTTGAACACACAAAAGCCTGGAGTTCAAATAAGTTCAAGAAAATGAAAGCCTTTTGTAACCGATGAGTTTCCGTCCGGAACCCTGATACTTCGAAAGAGATTGTTTGTTTTGTACACGAAGTGCATCCAGCTTTTAGCGTAACCCTGTCAACTTTTTAGCACATGCTATGTGCGTGAAATGATGATACCATGCAATGTTTCAACGTTTTCAGAGTTCATTTGTAGTGCTTTCCAATTTCAGGGTCATTGAGCTAAAAAATCAATAACTGCATGAAAAATACCAAATGATGTCGGGAAGGGTTGAAAATTGATGTTGTGGCTTTGAATGGTACATTTTGAACACACAAAAAGCCTCAAGTTCAAATAAGTTCAAGAAAATGAAATGCCTTTTGTAACCGATGAGTTTCCATCCAGAACCCTGATACTTCGAAAGAGACTGTCCGTTGTGTTCACAAGGTGCATCCAACTTTTGTCGTAACCCTCTCAACTTTTTAGCACATGCTATGTGGGTGAAATGATGATACCATGCCAAGTTTGAAACAATTTCATAGTTCATTTGTAGTGCTTTCAAATTTCAGGGTCATTTAGCTCAAAAAAACCAATAACTCCATGAAAAATACCAAATGAAGCCAGAAAGGATTGAAAATTGATGATGTGGCTTTGAATGGTGCATTTTGAACACACGAAAAGCCTGGAGTTCAAATAAGTTCAAAAAAATGAAATGCCTTTTGTAACCAATGAGTTTCTGTCCGGAACCCTGATACTTCGAAAGAGATTATCCGTTTTGTACACGAAGTGCATCCAACTTTTGTCGTAACGCTCTCAACTTTTTAGCACATGCTATGTGGGTGAAATGATGATACCATGCCAAGTTTCAAACTTTTCAGCGTTCATTTGTAGTGCTTTCCAATTTCAGGGTCATTTAGCTAAAAACTTAGTAACTGCATGAAAAATACCGAATGATGTCGGGAAGGGTTGAAAATTCATGTTGTGGCTTTGAATGGTACATTTTGAACACACAATAAGCCTCGAGTTCAAATAAGTTCAAGAAAATGAAATGTCTTTTGTAACCCATGAATTTCCGTCCGGAACCCTGACACTTCGAAAGAGATTGTTCGTTTTGTACACGAAGTGCATCCAGCTTTTGCCGTAACCCTCTCAACATTTTAGCATATGCTATGTGGGTGAAATGATTATACCATGCCAACTTTCAACCTTTTCAGAGTTCATTTGTAGTGCTTTTCAATTTCTGGGTCATTTAGCTCAAACAAATCAATAACTGCATGAAAAATACCAAATGAAGTCACAAAGGGTTGAAAGTTGATGATGTGGCTTTGAATGGTGCATTTTGAACATACAAAAAGCCTGGAGTTCAAATAAGTTCAAGAAAATGGAATGCCTTTTGTAACCGATGAGTTTCCGTCTGGAACCCTCATACTTCGAAAGAGATTGTCCGTTTTGTACACGAAGTGCATCCAGCTTTTGCCGTAACCCTCTCAACTTTTTAGCACATGCTATGTGGGTGAAATGATGATACCATGCCAAGGTTCAACCTTTTCAGCGTTCCTTTGTAGTGCCTTCCAATTTCAGGGTCATTTAGCTAAAAACTTAGTAATTTCATGAAAAATACCAAATGATGTCGGGAAGGGTTGAAAATTGATGTTGTGGCTTTGAATGGTACATGTTGAACGGATAATAAGCCTCGGGTTCAAATAAGTTCAAGAAAATGAAATGTATTTTGTAACCCATGAATTTCCGTCCGGAACCCTAATACTTCGAAAGAGATTGTTCGTTTTGTACACGAAGTGCATCCAGCTTTTGCCGTAACCCTCTCAACATTTTATCACATGCTATGTGGGTGAAATGATTATACCATGCCAACTTCAACCTTTTCAGAGTTCATTTGTAGTGCCTTACAATTTCTGGGTCATTTAGCTCAAAAAAATCAATAACTGCATGACCAATACTAAATGAAGTCAGAAAGGATTGAAAATTGATGATGTGGCTTTGAATGGTGCATTTTGAACGCACAAAAAGCCTGGAGTTCAAATAAGTTCAAAAAAATGAAATGCCTTTTTGTAACCGATGAGTTTCTGTCCGGAACCCTGATACTTCGAAAGAGATTGTCCGTTTTGTACACGAAGTGCATCAAGCTTTTGCCGTAACCCTGTCAACTTTTTAGCACATGCTATGTGGGTGAAATGATGATACCATGCGAAGTTTCAACCTTTTCAGAGTTCATTTGCAGTGCTTTCCAATTTCAGGGTCATTTAGCGAAAAAATCAATAACTGCATGAAAAATACCAAATGGGGTCGGGAAGGGTTGAAAATTGATGGTGTGGCTTTGAATGGTACATTTTGAACACACAAAATGCCTCGAGTTCAAATAAGTTCAAGAAAATGAAATGCATTTTGTAACCAATGAGTTTTCGTCCGGCACATTGATACTTCAAAAGAGACTGTTCGTTGTGTACATGAAGTGCATCCAACTTTTGTCGTAACCCTCTCAACTTTTTAGCACATGCGATGTGGGTGAAATGATGATACCATGCGAACTTTCAACCTTTTCAGAGTTCATTTGTAGTGCTTTCTAATTTCAGGGTCATTTAGCTCAAAAAAATGAATAACTCCATGAAAAATACCAAATGAAGTCAGAAAGGATTGAAAATTGATGATGTGGCTTTGAATGGTGCATTTTGAACGCACAAAAAGCCTGGAGTTCAAATAAGTTCAAAAAAATGAAATGCCTTTTTGTAACCGATGAGTTTCTGTCCGGAACCCTGATACTTCGAAAGAGATTGTCCGTTTTGTACACGAAGTGCATCAAGCTTTTGCTGTAACCCTGTCAACTTTTTAGCACATGCTATGTGGGTGAAATGATGATACCATGCCAAGTTTCAACCTTTTCAGAGTTCATTTGCAGTGCTTTCCAATTTCAGGGTCATTTAGCGAAAAAATCAATAACTGCATGAAAAATACCAAATGGTGTCGGGAAGGGTTGAAAATTGATGGTGTGGCTTTGAATGGTACATTTTGAACACACAAAATCCCTCGAGTTCAAATAAGTTCAAGAAAATGAAATGCGTTTTGTAACCAATGAGCTTCCGTCCGGAACATTGATACTTCAAAAGAGATTGTCCGTTTTGTACAACAAGTGCATGCAGCGTTTGTCGTAACCCTCTCAAATTTTTAGCACATGCTATGTGGGGGAAATGATGATACCACGCAAAGTTTCAACCTTTTCAGAGGTCATTTGTAGTGCTTTCCAATTTCTGGGTCCTTTAGCTAAAAAAATCAATAACTCCATGAAAAATACGAAATGAAGTCACAAAGGGTTGAAAATTGATGATGTGGCTTTGAATGGTGCATTTTGAACACACAAAAAGCCTGGAGCTCAAATAAGTTCAAGAGAATGAAATACCTTTTGTAACCGATGAGTTTCCATCCGGAACCCTGATACTTCAAAAGAGATTATTCGTTTTGTACACGAAGTGGATCCAGCTTTTGCCGTAAACCTCTCAACATGTTAGCACATGCTATGTGGGTGAAATGATGATACCATGCCAATTTTCAACCTTTTCAGAGTTCATTTGTAGTGCTTTCCAATTTCAGGGTCAGTGAGCTAAAAAATCAATAACTGCATGAAAAATACCAAATGATGTCTGGAAGGGTTGAAAATTAATGTTGTGGCTTTTAATGGTACATTTGGAACACACAAAAAGCCTCGAGTTCAAATAAGTTCAAGAAAATTTAATGCCTTTTTTAACCGATGAGTTTCCATACAAAACCCTGATACTTCGAAAGAGACTGGCCGTTGTGTACACGAAGTGCATCCAACTTTTGTCATAATCCTCTCAACTTTTTAGCACACGCTATGTGGGTGAAATGATGATACCATGCCAAGTTTCAACAATTTTAGAGTTCATTTCTAGTGCTTTCCAATTTCAGGGTCGTTTAGCTCAAAAAAACCAACAACTCCATGAAAAATACCAAAGGAAGTCAGAAAGGGTTTAAAATTGATGATGTGGCTTTGAATGGTGCATTTTAAACACACAAAAATCCTGGAGTTCAAATAAGTTCAAAAAATGAAATTCCTTTTGTAACCGATGAGTTTCTATCCGGAACCCTGATACTTCGAAAGAGATTGTCCGTTTCGTACAAGAAGTGCATCCAACTTTTGCCGTAACCCTGTCAACTTTTTAGCACATGCTATGTGCGTGAAAAATGATGATACCATGCCAAGTTTCAACGTTTTCAGAGTTCATTTGTAGTGCTTTCCAATTTCAGGGTCATTGAGCTAAAAAATCAATAACTGCATGAAAAATACCAAATGATGTCGGGGAGGGTTGAAAATTGATGTTGTGGCTTTGAATGGTACATTTTGAACACACAAAAAGCCTCAAGTTCAAATAAGTTCAAGAAAATGAAATGCCTTTTGTAACCGATGAGTTTCCATCCAGAACCCTGATACTTCGAAAGAGACTGTCCGTTGTGTTCACAAAGTGCATCCAACTTTTGTCGTAACCCTCTCAACTTTTTAGCACATGCTATGTGGGTGAAATGATGATACCATGCCAAGTTTGAAACAATTTCATAGTTCATTTGTAGTGCTTTCCAATTTCAGGGTCATTTAGCTCAAAAAAATCAATAACTCCATGAAAAATACCAAATGAAGCCAGAAAGGATTGAAAATTGATGATGTGGCTTTGAATGGTGCATTTTGAACACACGAAAAGCCTGGAGTTCAAATAAGTTCAAATAAATGAAATGCCTTTTGTAACCAATGAGTTTCTGTCCGGAACCCTGATACTTCGAAAGAGATTATCCGTTTTGTACACGAAGTGCATCCAACTTTTGTCGTAACGCTCTCAACTTTTTAGCACATGCTATGTGGGTGAAATGATGATACCATGCCAAGTTTCAAACTTTTCAGCATTCATTTGTAGTGCTTTCCAATTTCAGGGTCATTTAGCTAAAAACTTAGTAACTGCATGAAAAATACCGAATGATGTCGGGAAGGTTTGAAAATTCATGTTGTGGCTTTGAATGGTACATTTTGAACACACAATAAGCCTCGAGTTCAAATAAGTTCAAGAAAATGAAATGTCTTTTGTAACCCATGAATTTCCGTCCGGAACTCTGACACTTCGAAAGAGATTGTTCGTTTTGTACACGAAGTGCATCCAGCTTTTGCCGTAACCCTCTCAACATTTTAGCACATGCTATGTGGGTGAAATGATTATACCATGCCAACTTTCAACCTTTTCAGAGTTCATTTGTAGTGCTTTTCAATTTCTGGGTCATTTAGCTCAAACAAATCAATAACTGCATGAAAAATACCAAATGAAGTCACAAAGGGTTGAAAGTTGATGATGTGGCTTTGAATGGTGCATTTTGAACATACAAAAAGCCTGGAGTTCCAATAAGTTCAAGAAAATGGAATGCCTTTCGTAACTGATGAGTTTCCGTCTGGAACCCTCATACTTCGAAAGAGATTGTCCGTTTTGTACACGAAGTGCATCCAACTTTTGCCGTAACCCTCTCAACTTTTTAGCACATGCTATGTGGGTGAAATGATGATACCATGCCAAGTTTCAACCTTTTCAGCGTTCATTTGTAGTGCTTTCCAATTTCAGGGTCATTTAGCTAAAAACTTAGTAACTTCATGAAAAATACCAAATGATGTCGGGAAGGGTTGAAAATTGATGTTGTGGCTTTGAATGGTACGTGTTGAACAGACAATAAGCCTCGGGTTCAAATAAGATCAAGAAAATGAAATGTATTTTGTAACCCATGAATTTCCGTCCGGAACCCTAATACTTCGAAAGAGATTGTTCGTTTTGTACACGAAGTGCATCCATCTTTTGCCGTAACCCTCTCAACATTTTATCACATGCTATGTGGGTGAAATGATTATACCATGCCAACTTTCAACCTTTTCAGAGTTCATTTGTAGTGCTTTGCAATTTCTGGGTCATTTAGCTCAAAAAAATCAATAACTGCATGACAAATACTAAATGAAGTCAGAAAGGATTGAAAATTGATGATGTGGCTTTGAATGGTGCATTTTGAACATACAAAAAGCTTGGAGTTCAAATAAGTTCAAGAAAATGGAATGCCTTTTGTAACCGATGAGTTTCCATCCGGAACCCTGATACTTCGAAAGAGATTGTCCGTTTTGTACACGATGTGCATCCAGCTTTTGCCGTAACCTTCTCAACTTTTTAGCACATGCTATGCGGATGAAATGATGATACCATGCCAAGTTTCAACCTTTTTAGCGTTCATTTGTAGTGCTTTCCAATTTCAGGGTCATTTAGCTAAAAAATTAATAACTGCATGAAAAATACCAAATGTTGTCGGGAATGGTTGAAAGTTGATGTTGTGGCTTTGAATGGTACATTTTGAACACACAATAAGCCTCGAGTTCAAATAAGTTCAAGAAAATGAAATGTCTTTTTTAACCCATGAGTTTCCGTCCGGAACCCTGATACTTCGAAAGAGACTATCCTTTTTGTACACGAAGTGCATCCAGCTTTTGTAGTAACCCTCTGAACTTTTTAGCACATGCTATGTGGGTGAAATGATGATACCATGCCAAGTTTCAACCTTTCAGAGTTCATTTGTAGGGCTTTCCAATTTCAAGGTTATTTAGCTAAAAAAAATCAATAACTGCATGAAAAATACCAAATGAAGTCAGAAAGGGTTGAAAATTGATTATGTGGCTTGGAATGGTGCATTTTGAATACACAAAAAGCCTGGCATTCAAATAAGTTCGAGAAAATGAAATGGCTTTTATAACCGATGAGTTTCTGTCCGGAACCCTGATACTTCGAAAGAGATGGTCCGTTTTGTACACGAAGTGCAGCCAGCTTTTGCCGTAACCCTGTCAACTTTTTAGCACATGCTATGTGGGTGAAATGATAATACCATGCAAAGTTTCAACCTTTTCGGAGTTCATTTGTAGTGCTTTCCAATTTCAGGGTCATTTAGCGAAAAAATCAATAACTGCATGAAACATACCAAATGATGTCGGGAAGGGTTGAAAATTGATGTTGTGGCTTTGAATTGTACATTTTGAACACACAAAAAGCCTCGAGTTCAAATAAGTTCAATAAAATGAAATGCCGTTTGAAACCAATGAGTTTCCATCCCAAACCCTCATACTTCGACAGAGACTGTTCGTTGTGTACACAAAGTGCATCCAACCTTTGTCATAACCCTCTCAACTTTTTAGCACATGCGATGTGGGTGAAATGATGATATCATGCCAAGTTTTAACAATTTCCGAGTTCATTTGTAATGCTTTCCAATTTCAGGGTCATTTAGCTCAAAAAAAATCACTAACTCCATGAAAAATACCAAATGAAGCCAGAAAGGATTGAAAATTGATGATGTGGCTTTGAATGGTGCATTTTGAACACATAAAACGCCTGGAGTTCAAATAAGTTCAAAACAATGAAATGCCTTTTTTAACCAATGAGTTTCTGTCCGGAACCCTGATACTTCGAAAGAGATTATCCGTTTTGTACACGAAGTGCATCCAACTTTTGCCGTAACCCTGTCAAATTTTTAGCACATGCTATGTGGGTGAAATGATGATACCATGCCAAGTTTCATCGTTTTCAGAGTTCATTTGTAGTGCTTTCCAATTTCAGGGTCATTGAGCTAAAAAATCAATAACTGCATGAAAAATACCAAATGATGTCGGGAAGGGTTGAAAATTGATGTTGTGGCTTTGAATGGTACATTTTCAACACACAAAAAGCCTCAAGTTCAAATAAGTTCAAGAAAATGAAATGCCTTTTGTAACCGATGAGTTTCCATCCAGAACCCTAATACTATGAAAGAGACTGTCCGTTGTGTACACTAAGTGCATCCAACTTTTGTCGTAACCCTCTCAAATTTTTAGCACATGCTATGTGGGTGAAATGATGATACCATGCCAAGTTTCAACAATTTCAGAGTTTATTTGTAGTGCTTTCCAATTTCAGGGTCATTTGGCTCAAAAAAATCAATAACTCCATGAAAAATACCAAATGAATCCAGAAAGGATTGAAAATTGATGATGTGGCTTTGAATGGTGCATTTTGAACACACAAAAAGCCTGGAGTTCAAATAAGTTCAAAAAAACGAAATGCCTTTTGTAACCAATGAGTTTCTGTCCGGAACCCTGATACTTCGAAAGAGATTATCCGTTTTGTACACGAAGTGCATCCACCTTTTGCCGTAACCCTCTCAACATTTTAGCACATGTTATGGGGGTGAAATGATGATACCATGCCAAGTTTCAACCTTTTCAGAGTTCATTTGTAGTGCTTTCCAATTTCAGGGTCATTTAGCGAAAAAATCAATAACTGCATGAAAAATACCAAATGATGTCGGGAAGGGTTGAAAATTGATGTTGTGGCTTTGAATTGTACATTTTGAACACACAAAAAGCCTCGAGTTCAAATAAGTTCAATAAAATGAAATGCCGTTTGAAACCAATGAGTTTCCATCCCGAACCCTCATACTTCGACAGAGACTGTTCGTTGTGTACACGAAGTGCATCCAACCTTTGTCATAACCCTCTCAACGTTTTAGCACATGCGATGTGGGTGAAATGATGATATCATGCCAAGTTTTAACAATTTCCGAGTTCATTTGTAATGCTTTCCAGTTTCAGGGTCATTTAGCTCAAAAAAAAATCAATAACTCCATGAAAAATACCAAATGAAGCCAGAAAGGATTGAAAATTGATGATGTGGCTTTGAATGGTGCATTTTGAACACATAAAACGCCTAGAGTTCAAATAAGTTCAAAACAATGAAATGCCTTTTGTAACCAATGAGTTTCTGTCCGGAACCCTGATACTTCGAAAGAGATTATCCGTTTTGTACACGAAGTGCATCCAACTTTTGTCGTAACCCTGTCAAAATTTTAGCACATGCTATGTGGGTGAAATGATGATACCATGCCAAGTTTCATCGTTTTCAGAGTTCATTTGTAGTGCTTTCCAATTTCAGGGTCATTGAGCTAAAAAATCAATAACTGCATGAAAAATACCAAATGATGTCGGGAAGGGTTGAAAATTGATGTTGTGGCTTTGAATGGTACATTTTCAACACACAAAAAGCCTCAAGTTCAAATAAGTTCAAGAAAATGAAATGCCTTTTGTAACCGATGAGTTTCCATCCAGAACCCTAATACTATGAAAGAGACTGTCCGTTGTGTACACTAAGTGCATCCAACTTTTGTCGTAACCCTCTCAACTTTTTAGCACTTGCTATGTGGGTGAAATGATGATACCATGCCAAGTTTCAACAATTTCAGAGTTCATTTGTAGTGCTTTCCAATTTCAGGGTCATTTGGCTCAAAAAAATCAATAACTCCATGAAAAATACCAAATGAAGCCAGAAAGTATTGAAAATTGATGATGTGGCTTTGAATGGTGCATTTTGAACACACAAAAATCCTGGAGTTCAAATAAGTTCGAAAAAACGAAATGCCTTTTGTAACCAATGAGTTTCTGTCCGGAACCGTGATACTTCGAAAGAGATTATCCGTTTTGTACACGAAGTGCATCAAGCTTTTGCCGTAACCCTGTCAACTTTTTAGCACATGCTATGTGGGTGAAATGATGATACCATGCCAAGTTTCAACCTTTTCAGATTTCATTTGTAGTGCTTTCCAATTTCAGGGTCATTTAGCGAAAAAATCAATAACTGCATGAAAAATACAAAATGGTGTCGGGAAGGGTTGAAAATTGATGTTGTGGCTTTGAATGGTACATTTTGAACGCACAAAAAGCCTCGAGTTCAAATTGTTTCAAGAAAATGAAATGCCTTTTGTAACCCATGAATTTCCGTCCGGAACCCTAATACTTCGAAAGAGATTGTTCGTTTTGTACAAGAAGTGCATCCAGCTTTTGCCGTAACCCTCTCAACATTTTAGCACATGCTATGTGGGTGAAATGATTATACCATGCCAACTTTCAACCTTTTCAGAGTTCATTTGAAGTGCTTTACAATTTCTGGGTCATTTAGCTCAAAAAAATCAATAACTGCATGAAAAATACTAAATGAAGTCAGAAAGGATTGAAAATTGATGATGTGGCTTTGAATGGTGCATTTTGAACACACAAAAAGCCTGGAGTTCAAATAAGTTCAAAAAAACGAAATGCCTTTTGTAACCAATGAGTTTCTGTCCGGAACCCTGATACTTCGAAAGAGATTATCCGTTTTGTACACGAAGTGCATCCACCTTTTGCCGTAACCCTCTCAACTTTTTAGCACATGTTATGGGGGTGAAATGATGATACCATGCCAAGTTTCAACCTTTTCAGAGTTCATTTGTAGTGCTTTCCAATTTCAGGGTCATTTAGCGAAAAAATCAATAACTGCATGAAAAATTCCAAATGATGTCGGGAAGGGTTGAAAATTGATGTTGTGGCTTTGAATTGTACATTTTGAACACACAAAAAGCCTCGAGTTCAAATAAGTTCAATAAAATGAAATGCCGTTTGAAACCAATGAGTTTCCATCCCGAACCCTCATACTTCGACAGAGACTGTTCGTTGTGTACACGAAGTGCATCCAACCTTTGTCATAACCCTCTCAACGTTTTAGCACATGCGATGTGGGTGAAATGATGATATCATGCCAAGTTTTAACAATTTCCGAGTTCATTTGTAATGCTTTCCAGTTTCAGGGTCATTTAGCTCAAAAAAAAATCAATAACTCCATGAAAAATACCAAATGAAGCCAGAAAGGATTGAAAATTGATGATGTGGCTTTGAATGGTGCATTTTGAACACATAAAACGCCTAGAGTTCAAATAAGTTCAAAACAATGAAATGCCTTTTGTAACCAATGAGTTTCTGTCCGGAACCCTGATACTTCGAAAGAGATTATCCGTTTTGTACACGAAGTGCATCCAACTTTTGCCGTAACCCTGTCAAATTTTTAGCACATGCTATGTGGGTGAAATGATGATACCATGCCAAGTTTCATCGTTTTCAGAGTTCATTTGTAGTGCTTTCCAATTTCAGGGTCATTGAGCTAAAAAATCAATAACTGCATGAAAAATACCAAATGATGTCGGGAAGGGTTGAAAATTGATGTTGTGGCTTTGAATGGTACATTTTCAACACACAAAAAGCCTCAAGTTCAAATAAGTTCAAGAAAATGAAATGCCTTTTGTAACCGATGAGTTTCCATCCAGAACCCTAATACTATGAAAGAGACTGTCCGTTGTGTACACTAAGTGCATCCAACTTTTGTCGTAACCCTCTCAACTTTTTAGCACTTGCTATGTGGGTGAAATGATGATACCATGCCAAGTTTCAACAATTTCAGAGTTCATTTGTAGTGCTTTCCAATTTCAGGGTCATTTGGCTCAAAAAAATCAACAACTCCATGAAAAATACCAAATGAAGCCAGAAAGTATTGAAAATTGATGATGTGGCTTTGAATGGTGCATTTTGAACACACA
The DNA here is from genome assembly GCA_022496015.1 of Hordeum marinum. Taxonomy (NCBI): domain Eukaryota; kingdom Viridiplantae; phylum Streptophyta; class Magnoliopsida; order Poales; family Poaceae; genus Hordeum; species Hordeum marinum. Next base: position 515,333,312 of record CM039678.1, read on the forward strand.
AAAATCCTGGAGTTCAAATAAGTTCGAAAAAACGAAATGCCTTTTGTAACCAATGAGTTTCTGTCCGGAACCGTGATACTTCGAAAGAGATTATCCGTTTTGTACACGAAGTGCATCCAGCTTTTGCCGTAACCCTCTCAACATTTTAGCACATGCTATGTGGGTGAAATGATTATACCATGCCAACTTTCAACCTTTTCAGAGTTCATTTGAAGTGCTTTACAATTTCTGGGTCATTTAGCTCAAAAAAATCAATAACTGCATGAAAAATACTAAATGAAGTCAGAAAGGATTGAAAATTGATGATGTGGCTTTGAATGGTGCATTTTGAACATACGAAAAGCCTGGAGTTCAAATAAGTTCAAGAAAATGGAACGCCTTTTGTAACCGATGAGTTTCCGTCCGGAACCCTGATACTTCGAAAGAGATTGTCCGTTTTGTACAGGAAGTGCATCCAGCTTTTGCCGTAACCCTCTCAACTTTTTAGCACATGCTATGGGGGTGCAATGATGATACCATGCAAAGTTTCAACCTTTTGAGAGTTCATTTGTAGTGCTTTCCAATTTCAAGGTCATTTAGCTAAAAAATTAATAACTGCATGAAAAATACCAAATGATGTCGGGAAGGGTTGAAAATTGATGTTGAGGCTTTGAATGGTACATTTTGAACACACAATAAGCCTCGAGTTCAAATAAGTTCAAGAAAATGAAATGTCTTTTTTAACCCATGAGTTTCCGTCCGGAACCCTGATACTTCGAAAGAGACTATCCTTTTTGTACACGAAGTGCATCCAGCTTTTGTAGTAACCCTCTGAACTTTTTAGCACATGCTATGTGGGTGAAATGATGATACCATGCCAAGTTTCAACCTTTCAGAGTTCATTTGTAGTGCTTTCCAATTTCAAGGTCATTTAGCTAAAAAAAATCAATAACTGCATGAAAAATACCAAATGAAGTCAGAAAGGGTTGAAAATTGATTATGTGGCTTGGAATGGTGCATTTTGAATACACAAAAAGCCTGGCATTCAAATAAGTTCGAGAAAATGAAATGGCTTTTATAACCGATGAGTTTCCGTCCGAAACCCTAATACTTCGAAAGAGCTTGTCCGTTTTGTACACGAAGTGCAGCCAGCTTTTGCCGTAACCCTGTCAACTTTTTAGCACATGCTATGTGGGTGAAATGATCATACCATGCCAAGTTTCAACCTTTTCGGAGTTCATTTATAGTGCTTTCCAATTTCAGGGTCATTTAGCGAAAAAATCAATAACTGCATGAAAAATACCAAATGGTGTCGGGAAGGGTTGAAAATTGATGTTGTGGCTTTGAATGGTACATTTTGAACACACAAAAAGCCTCGAGTTCAAATAATTTCAAGAAAATGAAATGCCTTTTGTAACCCATGAATTTCCGTCCGGAACCCTAATACTTCGAAAGAGATTGTTCGTTTTGTACAAGAAGTGCATCCAGCTTTTGCCGTAACCCTCTCAACATTTTAGCACATGCTATGTGGGTGAAATGATTATACCATGCCAAGTTTCAACCTTTTCAGAGTTCATTTGTAGTGCTTTACAATTTCTGGGTCATTTAGCTCAAAAAAATCAATAACTGCATGAAAAATACTAAATGAAGTCAGAAAGGATTGAAAATTGATGTCGTGGCTTTGAATGGTGCATTTTGAACATACAAAAAGCCTGGAGTTCAAATAAGTTCAAGAAAATAGAATGCCTTTTGTAACCGATGAGTTTCCGTCCGGAACCCTGATACTTCGAAAGAGATTGTCCGTTTTGTACAGGAAGTGCATCCAGCTTTTGCCGTAACCCTCTCAACTTTTTAGCACATGCTATGGGGGTGCAATGATGATACCATGCAAAGTTTCAACCTTTTGAGAGTTCATTTGTAGTGCTTTCCAATTTCAAGGTCATTTAGCTAAAAAATTAATAACTGCATGAAAAATACCAAATGATGTCGGGAAGGGTTGAAAATTGATGTTGAGGCTTTGAATGGTACATTTTGAACACACAATAAGCCTCGTGTTCAAATAAGTTCAAGAAAATGAAATGTCTTTTTTAACCCATGAGTTTCCGTCCGGAACCCTGATACTTCGAAAGAGACTATCCTTTTTGTACACGAAGTGCATCCAGCTTTTGTAGTAACCCTCTGAACTTTTTAGCACATGCTATGTGGGTGAAATGATGATACCATGCCAAGTTTCAACCTTTCAGAGTTCATTTGTAGTGCTTTCCAATTTCAAGGTCATTTAGCTAAAAAAAATCAATAACTGCATGAAAAATACCAAATGAAGTCAGAAAGGGTTGAAAATTGATTATGTGGCTTGGAATGGTGCATTTTGAATACACAAAAAGCCTGGCATTCAAATAAGTTCGAGAAAATGAAATGGCTTTTATAACCGACGAGTTTCGGTCCGAAACCCTAATACTTCGAAAGAGCTTGTCCGTTTTGTACACGAAGTGCAGCCAGCTTTTGCCGTAACCCTGTCAGCTTTTTAGCACATGCTATGTGGGTGAAATGATCATACCATGCCAAGTTTCAACCTTTTCGGAGTTCATTTATAGTGCTTTCCAATTTCAGGGTCATTTAGCGAAAAAATCAATAACTGCATGAAATATACCAAATGGTGTCGGGAAGGGTTGAAAATTGATGTTGTGGCTTTGAATGGTACATTTTGAACACACAAAAAGCCTCGAGTTCAAATAATTTCAAGAAAATGAAATGCCTTTTGTAACCCATGAATTTCCGTCCGGAACCCTAATACTTCGAAAGAGATTGTTCGTTTTGTACAAGAAGTGCATCCAGCTTTTGCCGTAACCCTCTCAACATTTTAGCACAAGCTATGTGGGTGAAATGATTATACCATGCCAACTTTCAACCTTTTCAGAGTTCATTTTTAGTGCTTTACAATTTCTGGGTCATTTAGCTCAAAAAAATCAATAACTGCATGAAAAGTACTAAATGAAGTCAGAAAGGATTGAAAATTGATGATGTGGCTTTGAATGGTGCATTTTGAACATACAAAAATCCTGGAGTTCAAATAAGTTCAAGAAAATGGAACGCCTTTTGTAACCGATGAGTTTCCGTCCGGAACCCTGATACTTCGAAAGAGATTGTCCGTTTTGTACAGGAAGTGCATCCAGCTTTTGCCGTAACCCTCTCAACTTTTTAGCACATGCTATGGGGCTGCAATGATGATACCATGCAAAGTTTCAACCTTTTGAGAGTTCATTTGTAGTGCTTTCCAATTTCAAGGTCATTTAGCTAAAAAATTAATAACTGCATGAAAAATACCAAATGATGTCGGGAAGGGTTGAAAATTGATGTTGAGGCTTTGAATGGTACATTTTGAACACACAATAAGCCTCGAGTTCAAATAAGTTCAAGAAAATGAAATGTCTTTTTTAACCCATGAGTTTCCGTCCGGAACCCTGATACTTCGAAAGAGACTATCCTTTTTGTACACGAAGTGCATCCAGCTTTTGTAGTAACCCTCTGAACTTTTTAGCACATGCTATGTGGGTGAAATGATGATACCATGCCAAGTTTCAACCTTTCAGAGTTCATTTGTAGTGCTTTCCAATTTCAAGGTCATTTAGCTAAAAAAATCAATAACTGCTTGAAAAATACCAAATGAAGTCAGAAAGGGTTGAAAATTGATTATGTGGCTTGGAATGGTGCATTTTGAATACACAAAAAGCCTGGCATTCAAATAAGTTCGAGAAAATGAAATGGCTTTTATAACCGATGAGTTTCCGTCCGAAACCCTAATACTTCGAAAGAGCTTGTCCGTTTTGTACACGAAGTGCAGCCAGCTTTTGCCGTAACCCTGTCAACTTTTTAGCACATGCTATGTGGGTGAAATGATCATACCATGCCAACTTTCAACCTTTTCGGAGTTCATTTATAGTGCTTTCCAATTTCAGGGTCATTTAGCGAAAAAAACAATAACTGCATGAAAAATACCAAATGGTGTCGGGAAGGGTTGAAAATTGATGTTGTGGCTTTGAATGGTACATTTTGAACACACAAAAAGCCTCGAGTTCAAATAATTTCAAGAAAATGAAATGCCTTTTGTAACCCATGAATTTCCGTCCGGAACCCTAATACTTCGAAAGAGATTGTTCGTTTTGTACAAGAAGTGCATCCAGCTTTTGCCGTAACCCTCTCAACAGTTTAGCACATGCTATGTGGGTGAAATGATTATACCATGCCAAGTTTCAACCTTTTCAGAGTTCATTTGTAGTGCTTTACAATTTCTGGGTCATTTAGCTCAAAAAAATCAATAACTGCATGAAAAATACTAACTGAAGTCAGAAAGGATTGAAAATTGATGTCGTGGCTTTGAATGGTGCATTTTGAACATACAAAAAGCCTGGAGTTCAAATAAGTTCAAGAAAATAGAATGCCTTTTGTAACCGATGAGTTTCCGTCCGGAACCCTGATACTTCGAAAGAGATTGTCCGTTTTGTACAGGAAGTGCATCCAGCTTTTGCCGTAACCCTCTCAACTTTTTAGCACATGCTATGGGGGTGCAATGATGATACCATGCAAAGTTTCAACCTTTTGAGAGTTCATTTGTAGTGCTTTCCAATTTCAAGGTCATTTAGCTAAAAAATTAATAACTGCATGAAAAATACCAAATGATGTCGGGAAGGGTTGAAAATTGATGTTGAGGCTTTGAATGGTACATTTTGAACACACAATAAGCCTCGTGTTCAAATAAGTTCAAGAAAATGAAATGTCTTTTTTAACCCATGAGTTTCCGTCCGGAACCCTGATACTTCGAAAGAGACTATCCTTTTTGTACACGAAGTGCATCCAGCTTTTGTAGTAACCCTCTGAACTTTTTAGCACATGCTATGTGGGTGAAATGATGATACCATGCCAAGTTTCAACCTTTCAGAGTTCATTTGTAGTGTTTTCCAATTTCAAGGTCATTTAGCTAAAAAAAATCAATAACTGCATGAAAAATACCAAATGAAGTCAGAAAGGGTTGAAAATTGATTATGTGGCTTGGAATGGTGCATTTTGAATACACAAAAAGCCTGGCATTCAAATAAGTTCGAGAAAATGAAATGGCTTTTATAACTGATGAGTTTCCGTCCGAAACCCTAATACTTCGAAAGAGCTTGTCCGTTTTGTACACGAAGTGCAGCCAGCTTTTGCCGTAACCCTGTCAACTTTTTAGCACATGCTATGTGGGTGAAATGATCATACCATGCCAACTTTCAACCTTTTCGGAGTTCATTTATAGTGCTTTCCAATTTCAGGGTCATTTAGCGAAAAAATCAATAACTGCATGAAAAATACCAAATGGTGTCGGGAAGGGTTGAAAATTGATGTTGTGGCTTTGAATGGTACATTTTGAACACACAAAAAGCCTCGAGTTCAAATAATTTCAAGAAAATGAAATGCCTTTTGTAACCCATGAATTTCCGTCCGGAACCCTAATACTTCGAAAGAGATTGTTCGTTTTGTACAAGAAGTGCATCCAGCTTTTGCCGTAACCCTCTCAACATTTTAGCACATGCTATGTGGGTGAAATGATTATACCATGCCAAGTTTCAACCTTTTCAGAGTTCATTTGTAGTGCTTTACAATTTCTGGGTCATTTAGCTCAAAAAAATCAATAACTGCATGAAAAATACTAAATGAAGTCAGAAAGGATTGAAAATTGATGTCGTGGCTTTGAATGGTGCATTTTGAACATACAAAAAGCCTGGAGTTCAAATAAGTTCAAGAAAATAGAATGCCTTTTGTAACCGATGAGTTTCCGTCCGGAACCCTGATACTTCGAAAGAGATTGTCCGTTTTGTACAGGAAGTGCATCCAGCTTTTGCCGTAACCCTCTCAACTTTTTAGCACATGCTATGGGGGTGCAGTGATGATACCATGCAAAGTTTCAACCTTTTGAGAGTTCATTTGTAGTGCTTTCCAATTTCAAGGTCATTTAGCTAAAAAATTAATAACTGCATGAAAAATACCAAATGATGTCGGGAAGGGTTGAAAATTGATGTTGAGGCTTTGAATGGTACATTTTGAACACACAATAAGCCTCGAGTTCAAATAAGTTCAAGAAAATGAAATGTCTTTTTTAACCCATGAGTTTCCGTCCGGAACCCTGATACTTCGAAAGAGACTATCCTTTTTGTACACGAAGTGCATCCAGCTTTTGTAGTAACCCTCTGAACTTTTTAGCACATGCTATGTGGGTGAAATGATGATACCATGCCAAGTTTCAACCTTTCAGAGTTCATTTGTAGTGCTTTCCAATTTCAAGGTCATTTAGCTAAAAAAAATCAATAACTGCATGAAAAATACCAAATGAAGTCAGAAAGGGTTGAAAATTGATTATGTGGCTTGGAATGGTGCATTTTGAATACACAAAAAGCCTGGCATTCAAATAAGTTCGAGAAAATGAAATGGCTTTTATAACCGATGAGTTTCCGTCCGAAACCCTAATACTTCGAAAGAGCTTGTCCGTTTTGTACACGAAGTGCAGCCAGCTTTTGCCGTAACCCTGTCAGCTTTTTAGCACATGCTATGTGGGTGAAATGATCATACCATGCCAAGTTTCAACCTTTTCGGAGTTCATTTATAGTGCTTTCCAATTTCAGGGTCATTTAGCGAAAAAATCAATAACTGCATGAAATATACCAAATGGTGTCGGGAAGGGTTGAAAATTGATGTTGTGGCTTTGAATGGTACATTTTGAACACACAAAAAGCCTCGAGTTCAAATAATTTCAAGAAAATGAAATGCCTATTGTAACCCATGAATTTCCGTCCGGAACCCTAATACTTCGAAAGAGATTGTTCGTTTTGTACAAGAAGTGCATCCAGCTTTTGCCGTAACCCTCTCAACATTTTAGCACATGCTATGTGGGTGAAATGATTATACCATGCCAACTTTCAACCTTTTCAGAGTTCATTTGTAGTGCTTTACAATTTCTGGGTCATTTAGCTCAAAAAAATCAATAACTGCATGAAAAATACTAAATGAAGTCAGAAAGGATTGAAAATTGATGATGTGGCTTTGAATGGTGCATTTTGAACATACAAAAAGCCTGGAGTTCAAATAAGTTCAAGAAAATGGAACGCCTTTTGTAACCGATGAGTTTCCGTCCGGAACCCTGATACTTCGAAAGAGATTGTCCGTTTTGTACAGGAAGTGCATCCAGCTTTTGCCGTAACCCTCTCAACTTTTTAGCACATGCTATGGGGGTGCAATGATGATACCATGCAAAGTTTCAACCTTTTGAGTGTTCATTTGTAGTGCTTTCCAATTTCAAGGTCATTTAGCTAAAAAATTAATAACTGCATGAAAAATACCAAATGATGTCGGGAAGGGTTGAAAATTGATGTTGAGGCTTTGAATGGTACATTTTGAAGACACAATAAGCCTCGAGTTCAAATAAGTTCAAGAAAATGAAATGTCTTTTTTAACCCATGAGTTTCCGTCCGGAACCCTGATACTTCGAAAGAGACTATCCTTTTTGTACACGAAGTGCATCCAGCTTTTGTAGTAACCCTCTGAACTTTTTAGCACATGCTATGTGGGTGAAATGATGATACCATGCCAAGTTTCAACCTTTCAGAGTTCATTTGTAGTGCTTTCCAATTTCAAGGTCATTTAGCTAATAAAAATCAATAACTGCATGAAAAATACCAAATGAAGTCAGAAAGGGTTGAAAATTGATTATGTGGCTTGGAATGGTGCATTTTGAATACACAAAAAGCCTGGCATTCAACTAAGTTCGAGAAAATGAAATGGCTTTTATAACCGATGAGTTTCCGTCCGAAAGCCTAATACTTCGAAAGAGCTTGTCCGTTTTGTACACGAAGTGCAGCCAGCTTTTGCCGTAACCCTGTCAACTTTTTAGCACATGCTATGTGGGTGAAATGATAATACCATGCCAAGTTTCAACCTTTTCGCAGTTCATTTATAGTGCTTTCCAATTTCAGGGTCATTTAGCGAAAAAATCAATAACTGCATGAAAAACACCAAATGATGTCGGGAAGGGTTGCAAATTGATGTTGTGGCTTTTAATGGTACATTTTGAACACACAATAAGCCTCGAGTTCAAATAAGTTCAAGAAAATGAAATGTCTTTTTTAACCCATGAGTTTCCGTCCGGAACCCTGATACTTCGAAAGAGACTATCCTTTTTGTACACGAAGTGCATCCAGCTTTTGTAGTAACCCTCTGAACTTTTTAGCACATGCTATGTGGGTGAAATGATGATACCATGCCAAGTTTCAACCTTTCAGAGTTCATTTGTAGTGCTTTCCAATTTCAAGGTCATTTAGCTAAAAAAAATCAATAACTGCATGAAAAATACCAAATGAAGTCAGAAAGGGTTGAAAATTGATTATGTGGCTTGGAATGGTGCATTTTGAATACACAAAAAGCCTGGCATTCAAATAAGTTCGAGAAAATGAAATGGCTTTTATAACCGATGAGTTTCCGTCCGAAACCCTAATACTTCGAAAGAGCTTGTCCGTTTTGTACACGAAGTGCAGCCAGCTTTTGCCGTAACCCTGTCAGCTTTTTAGCACATGCTATGTGGGTGAAATGATCATACCATGCCAAGTTTCAACCTTTTCGGAGTTCATTTATAGTGCTTTCCAATTTCAGGGTCATTTAGCGAAAAAATCAATAACTGCATGAAATATACCAAATGGTGTCGGGAAGGGTTGAAAATTGATGTTGTGGCTTTGAATGGTACATTTTGAACACACAAAAAGCCTCGAGTTCAAATAATTTCAAGAAAATGAAATGCCTATTGTCACCCATGAATTTCCGTCCGGAACCCTAATACTTCGAAAGAGATTGTTCGTTTTGTACAAGAAGTGCATCCAGCTTTTGCCGTAACCCTCTCAACATTTTAGCACATGCTATGTGGGTGAAATGATTATACCATGCCAACTTTCAACCTTTTCAGAGTTCATTTGTAGTGCTTTACAATTTCTGGGTCATTTAGCTCAAAAAAATCAATAACTGCATGAAAAATACTAAATGAAGTCAGAAAGGATTGAAAATTGATGATGTGGCTTTGAATGGTGCATTTTGAACATACAAAAAGCCTGGAGTTCAAATAAGTTCAAGAAAATGGAACGCCTTTTGTAACCGATGAGTTTCCGTCCGGAACCCTGATACTTCGAAAGAGATTGTCCGTTTTGTACAGGAAGTACATCCAGCTTTTGCCGTAACCCTCTCAACTTTTTAGCACATGCTATGGGGGTGCAATGATGATACCATGCAAAGTTTCAACCTTTTGAGAGTTCATTTGTACTGCTTTCCAATTTCAAGGTCATTTAGCTAAAAAATTAATAACTGCATGAAAAATACCAAATGATGTCGGGAAGGGTTGAAAATTGATGTTGAGGCTTTGAATGGTACATTTTGAAGACACAATAAGCCTCGAGTTCAAATAAGTTCAAGAAAATGAAATGTCTTTTTTAACCCATGAGTTTCCGTCCGGAACCCTGATACTTCGAAAGAGACTATCCTTTTTGTACACGAAGTGCATCCAGCTTTTGTAGTAACCCTCTAAACTTTTTAGCACATGCTATGTGGGTGAAATGATGATACCATGCCAAGTTTCAACCTTTCAGAGTTCATTTGTAGTGCTTTCGAATTTCAAGGTCATTTAGCTAATAAAAATCAATAACTGCATGAAAAATACCAAATGAAGTCAGAAAGGGTTGAAAATTGATTATGTGGCTTGGAATGGTGCATTTTGAATACACAAAAAGCCTGGCATTCAACTAAGTTCGAGAAAATGAAATGGCTTTTATAACCGATGAGTTTCCGTCCGAAACCCTAATACTTCGAAAGAGCTTGTCCGTTTTGTACACGAAGTGCAGCCAGCTTTTGCCGTAACCCTGTCAACTTTTTAGCACATGCTATGTGGGTGAAATGATAATACCATGCCAAGTTTCAACCTTTTCGCAGTTCATTTATAGTGCTTTCCAATTTCAGGGTCATTTAGCGAAAAAATCAATAACTGCATGAAAAATACCAAATGATGTCGGGAAGGGTTGCAAATTGATGTTGTGGCTTTTAATGGTACATTTTGAACACACAATAAGCCTCGAGTTCAAATAAGTTCAAGAAAATGAAATGTCTTTTTTAACCCATGAGTTTCCGTCCGGAACCCTGATACTTCGAAAGAGACTATCCTTTTTGTACACGAAGTGCATCCAGCTTTTGTAGTAACCCTCTGAACTTTTTAGCACATGCTATGTGGGTGAAATGATGATACCATGCCAAGTTTCAACCTTTCAGAGTTCATTTGTAGTGCTTTCCAATTTCAAGGTCATTTAGCTAAAAAAATCAATAACTGCATGAAAAATACCAAATGAAGTCAGAAAGGGTTGAAAATTGATTATGTGGCTTGGAATGGTGCATTTTGAATACACAAAAAGCCTGGCATTCAAATAAGTTCGAGAAAATGAAATGGCTTTTATAACCGATGAGTTTCCGTCCGAAACCCTAATACTTCGAAAGAGCTTGTCCGTTTTGTACACGAAGTTCAGCCAGCTTTTGCCGTAACCCTGTCAACTTTTTAGCACATGCTATGTGGGTGAAATGATTATACCATGCCAAGTTTCAACCTTTTCGGAGTTCATTTATAATGCTTTCCAATTTCAGGGTCATTTAGCGAAAAAATCAATAACTGCATGAAAAATACCAAATGGTGTCGGGAAGGGTTGAAAATTGATGTTGTGGCTTTGAATGGTACATTTGGAACACACAAAAAGCCTCGAGTTCAAATAATTTCAAGAAAATGAAATGCCTTTTGTAACCCATGAATTTCCGTCCGGAACCCTAATACTTCGAAAGAGATTGTTCGTTTTGTACAAGAAGTGCATCCAGCTTTTGCCGTAACCCTCTCAACATTTTAGCACATGCTATGTGGGTGAAATGATTATACCATGCCAACTTTCAACCTTTTCAGAGTTCATTTGTAGTGCTTTACAATTTCTGGGTCATTTAGCTCAAAAAAATCAATAACTGCATGAAAAATACTAAATGAAGTCAGAAAGGATTGAAAATTGATGCTGTGGCTTTGAATGGTGCATTTTGAACATACAAAAAGCCTGGAGTTCAAATAAGTTCAAGAAAATGGAACGCCCTTTGTAACCGATGAGTTTCCGTCCGGAACCCTGATACTTCGAAAGAGATTGTCCGTTTTGTACAGGAAGTGCATCCAGCTTTTCCCGTAACCCTCTGAACTTTTTAGCACATGCTATGGGGGTGCAATGATGATACCATGCAAAGTTTCAACCTTTTGAGAGTTCATTTGTAGTGCTTTCCAATTTCAAGGTCATTTAGCTAAAAAATTAATAACTGCATGAAAAATACCAAATGATGTCGGGAAGGGTTGAAAATTGATGTTGAGGCTTTGAATGGTACATTTTGAACACATAATAAGCCTCGAGTTCAAATAAGTTCAAGAAAATGAAATGTCTTTTTTAACCCATGAGTTTCCGTCCGGAACCCTGATACTTCGAAAGAGACTATCCTTTTTGTACACGAAGTGCATCCAGCTTTTGTAGTAACCCTCTGAACTTTTTAGCACATGCTATGTGGGTGAAATGATGATACCATGCCAAGTTTCAACCTTTCAGAGTTCATTTGTAGTGCTTTCCAATTTCAAGGTCATTTAGCTAAAAAAAACAATAACTGCATGAAAAATACCAAATGAAGTCAGAAAGGGTTGAAAATTGATTATGTGGCATGGAATGGTGCATTTTGAATACACAAAAAGCCTGGCATTCAAATAAGTTCGAGAAAATGAAATGGCTTTTATAACCGATGAGTTTCCGTCCGAAACCCTAATACTTCGAAAGAGCTTGTCCGTTTTGTACACGAAGTGCAGCCAGCTTTTGCCGTAACCCTGTCAACTTTTTAGCACATGCTATGTGGGTGAAATGATAATACCATGCCAAGTTTCAACCTTTTCGCAGTTCATTTATAGTGCTTTCCAATTTCAGGGTCATTTAGCGAAAAAATCAATAACTGCATGAAAAATACCAAATGATGTCGGGAAGGGTTGCAAATTGATGTTGTGGCTTTGAATGGTACATTTTGAACACAAAAAAACCTCGAGTTCAAATAAGTTCAATAAAATGAAATGCCGTTTGAAACCAATGAGTTTCCATCCAGAACCCTGATACTTCGAAAGAGACTGTTCGTTGTGTACATGAAGTGCATCCAACTTTTGTCGTAACCCTCTCAACTTTTTAGCACATGCGATGTGGGTGAAATGATGATACCATGCCAACTTTCAACCTTTTCATAGTTCATTTGTAGTGCTTTCTAATTTCAGGGTCATTTAGCTCAAAAAAATCAATAACTCCATGAAAAATACCAAATGAAGTCAGAAAGGATTGAAAATTGATGATGTGGCTTTGAATGGTGCATTTTGAACGCACAAAAAGCCTGGAGTTCAAATAAGTTCAAAAAATGAAATGCCTTTTTGTAACCGATGAGTTTCTGTCCGGAACCTTGATACTTCGAAAGAGATTGTCCGTTTTGTACACGAAGTGCATCAAGCTTTTGCCGTAACCCTGTCAACTTTTTAGCACATGCTATGTGGGTGAAATGATGATACCATGCCAAGTTTCAACCTTTTCCGAGTTCATTTGCAGTGCTTTCCAATTTCAGGGTCATTTAGCGAAAAAATCAATAACTGCATGAAAAATACCAAATGGTCTCGGGAAGGGTTGAAAATTGATAGTGTGGCTTTGAATGGTACATTTTGAAAACACAAATGCCTCGAGTTCAAATAAGTTCAAGAAAATGAAATGCCTTTTGTAACCAATGACTTTCCGTCCGGAACATTGATACTTGAAAAGAGATTGTCCGTTTTGTACACCAAGTGCATGCAGTGTTTGTCGTAACCCTCTCAACTTTTTAGCACATGATATGTGGGGGAAATGATGATACCACGCAAAGTTTCAACCTTTTCAAAGGTCATTTGTAGTGCTTTCCAATTTCTGGGTCCTTTAGCTAAAAAAAATCAATAACTCCATGAAAAATACCAAATGAAGTCACAAAGGGATGAAAATTGATGATGTGGCTTTGAATGGTGCATTTTGAACACACAAAAAGCCTGGAGCTCAAATAAGTTGAAGAGAACTAAATGCCTTTTGTAACCGATGAGTTTCCATCCGGAACCCTGATACTTCAAAAGATATTATTCGTTTTGTACACGAAGTGGATCCAGCTTTTGCCTTAAACCTCTCAACTTTTTAGCACATGCTATGTGGGGGAAATTATGATACCATGCCAATTTTCAACCTTTTCAGAGTTCATTTGTAGTGCTTTCCAATTTCAGGGTCATTGAGCTAAAAAATCAATAACTGCATGAAAAATACCAAATGATGTCGGGAAGGGTTGAAAATTGATGTTGTGGCTTTTAATGGTACATTTTGAACACACAAAAAGCCTCGAGTTCAAATAAGTTCAAGAAAATGAAATGCCTTTTTTAACCGATGAGTTTCCATACAAAACCGTGATACTTCGAAAGAGACTGTTCGTTGTGTACACGAAGTGCATCCAACTTTTGTCATAACCCTCTCAACTTTTTAGCACATGCTATGTGGGTGAAATGATGATACCATGCCAAGTTTCAACAATTTCAGAGTTCATTTGTAGTGCTTTCCAATTTCAGGGTCGTTTAGCTCAAAAAAACCAACAACTCCATGAAAAATACCAAAGGAAGTCAGAAAGGGTTTAAAATTGATGATGTGGCTTTGAATGGTGCATTTTAAACACACAAAAATCCTGGAGTTCAAATAAGTTCAAAAAATGAAATTCCTTTTGTAACCGATGAGTTTCTATCCGGAACCCTGATACTTCGAAAGATATTGTCTGTTTCGTACACGAAGTGAATCCAACTTTTGCCGTAACCCTGTCAACTTTTTAGCACATGCTATGTGCGTGAAATGATGATACCATGCCAAGTTTCAATGTTTTGAGAGTTCATTTGTAGTGCTTTCCAATTTCAAGGTCATTGAGCTAAAAAATCAATAACTGCATGAAAAATACCAAATGATGTCGGGAAGGGTTGAAAATTGATGTTGTGGCTTTGAATGGTACATTTTGAACACACAATAAGCCTCGAGTTCAAATAAGTTCAAGAAAATGAAATGTCTTTTTTAACCCATGAGTTTTCGTCCGGAACCCTGATACTTCGAAAGAGACTATCCTTTTTGTACACGAAGTGCATCCAGCTTTTGTCGTAACCCTCTGAAATTTTTAGCACATGCTATGTGGGTGAAATGATGATACCATGCCAAGTTTCAACCTTTCAGAGTTCATTTGTAGTGCTTTCCAATTTCAAGGTCATTTAGCTCAGAAATATCAATAACTGCATGAAAAATACCAAATGAAGTCAGAAAGGGTTGAAAATTTATTATGTGGCTTGGAATGGTGCATTTTGAATACACAAAAAGCCTGGCATTCAAATAAGTTTGAGAAAATGAAATGCCTTTTGTAACCGATGAGTTTCCGTCCGAAACCCTAATACTTCGAAAGAGCTTGTCCGTTTTGTACACGAAGTGCACCCAGCTTTTGTCGTAACCCTGTCAACTTTTTAGCACATGCTATGTGGGTGAAATGATGATACCATGCCAAGTTTCAACCTTTTCAGAGTTCATTTGTAGTGCTTTCCAATTTCAGGGTCATTTAGCGAAAAAATCAATAACAGCATGAAAAATACCAAATGATGTCGGGAAGGGTTGAAAATTGATGTTGTGGCTTTGAATGGTACATTTTGAACACACAAAAAGCCTCGAGTTCAAATAAGTTCAATAAAATGAAATGTCGTTTGAAACCAATGAGTTTCCATCCAAAACCCTCATACTTCGACAGAGACTGTTCGTTGTGTACACGAAGTGCATCCAACTTTTGTCGTAACCCTCTCAACTTTTTAGCACATGCGATGAGGGTGAAATGATGATATCATGCCAAGTTTTAACAATTTCAGAGTTCATTTGTAATGCTTTCCAATTTCAGTGTCATTTAGCTCAAAAAAAAATCAATAACTCCATGAAAAATACCAAATGAAGCCAGAAAGGATTGAAAATTGATGATGTGTCTTTGAATGGTGCATTTTGAACACATAAAACGCCTGGAGTTCAAATAAGTTCAAAACAATGAAATGCCTTTTGTAACCAATGAGTTTCTGTCCGGAACCCTGATACTTCGAAAGAGATTATCCGTTTTGTACACGAAGTGCATCCAACTTTTGCCGTAACCCTGTCAAATTTTTAGCACATGCTATGTGGGTGAAATGATGATACCATGCCAAGTTTCATCGTTTTCAGAGTTCATTTGTAGTGCTTTCCAATTTCAGGGTCATTGAGCTAAAAAATCAATAACTACATGAAAAATACCAAATGATGTCGGGAAGGGTTGAAAATTGATGTTGTGGCTTTGAATGGTACATTTTCAATACACAAAAAGCCTCAAGTTCAAATAAGTTCAAGAAAATGAAATGCCTTTTGTAACCGATGAGTTTCCATTCAGAACCCTAATACTTCGAAAGAGACTTTCCGTTGTGTACACTAAGTGCATCCAACTTTTGTCGTAACCCTCTCAACTTTTTAGCACATGCTATGTGGGTGAAATGATGTTACCATGCCAAGTTTCAAGAATTTCAGAGTTCATTTGTAGTGGTTTCCAATTTAAGGGTCATTTGGCTCAAAAAAATCAATAACTCCATGAAAAATACCAAATGAAGCCAGAAAGTATTGAAAAATGATGATGTGCCTTTGAATGGTGCATTTTGAACACACAAAAATCCTGGAGTTCAAATAACTTCAAATAAATGAAATGCCTTTTGTAACCACTGAGTTTTTGTCCGGAACCCTGATACTTCGAAAGAGATTATCCGTTTTGTACATGAAGTGCATCAAGCTTTTGTCGTAACCCTGTCAACTTTTTAGCACATGCTATGTGGGTGAAATGATGATACCATGCCAAGTTTCAACCTTTTCAGAGTTCATTTGTAGTGCTTTCCAATTTCAGGGTCATTTAGCGAAAAAATCAATAACTCCATGAAAAATACCAAATGGTGTCGGGCAGGGTTGAAAATTGATGATGTGGCTTTGAATGGTGCATTTTGAACATACAAAAAGCCTGGAGTTCAAATAAGTTCAAGAAAATGGAGCGCCTTTTGTAACCGATGAGTTTCCGTCCGGAACCCTGATACTTCGACAGAGATTGTCCGTTTTGTACAGGAAGTGCATCCAGCTTTTGCCGTAACCCTCTCAACTTTTTAGCACATGCTATGGGGGTGCAATGATGATACCATGCAACGTTTCAACCTTTTGAGAGTTCATTTGTAGTGCTTTCCAATTTCAGGGTCATTTAGCTAAAAAATTAATAACGGCATGAAAAATACCAAATGATGTCGGGAAGGGTTGAAAATTGATGTTGTGGATTTGAATGGTACATTTTAAACACACAATAAGCCTCGAGTTCAAATAAGTTCAAGAAAATGAAATGTCTTTTTTAACCCATGAGTTTTCGTCCGGAACCCCGATACTTCGAAAGAGACTATCCTTTTTGTACACGAAGTGCATCGAGCTTTTGTCGTAACCCTCTAAACTTTTTAGCACATGCTATTTGGGTGAAATGATGATACCATGCCAAGTTTCAACCTTTCAGAGTTCATTTGTAGTGCTTTCCAATTTCAAGGTCATTTAGCTCAAAAAAATCAATAGGTGCTTGAAAAATACCAAATGAAGTCAGAAAGGGTTGAAAATTGCTTATGTGGCTTCGAATGGTGCATTTTGAATACACAGAAAGCATGGCATTCAAATAAGTTCGAGAAAATAAAATGCCTTTTGTAAACGATAAGTTTCCGTCCGAAACCCTAATACTTTGTCGTAACCCTGTCAAGTTTTTAGCACATGCTATGTGGGTGAAATTATGATACCATGCCAAGTTTCAACCTTTTCAGAGTTCATTTGTAGTGCTTTCCAATTTCAGGGTCATTTAGCGAAAAAATCAATAACTGCATGAAAAATAGCAAATGATGTAGGGAAGGGTTGAAAATTGGTGTTGTGGCTTTGAATGGTACATTTTGAACACACAAAAAGCCTCGAGTTCAAATAAGTTCAATAAAATGAAATGCCGTTTGAAACCAATGAGTTTCCATCCAGAACCCTCATACATCGAAAGAGACTGTTCGTTGTGTACATGAAGTGCATCCAACTTTTGTCGTAACCCTCTCAACTTTTTAGCACATGCGATGTGGGTGAAATGATGATACCATGCCAAGTTTTAACAATTTCAGAGTTCATTTGTAGTGCTTTCTAATTTCAGGGTCATTTAGCTCAAACAAAATCAATAACTCCATGAAAAATACCAAATGAAGTCAGAAAGGATTGAAAATTGATGATGTGGCTTTGGATGGTGCATTTTGAACGCACAAAAAGCCTCGAGTTCAAATAAGTTCAAGAAAATGAAATGCCTTTTGTAACCAATGAGTTTCCGTCCGGAACATTGATACTTCGAAAGAGATTGTCCGTTTTGTACACGAAGTGGATCCAGTTTTTGTCGTAAACCTCTCAACTTTTTAGCACATGCTATGTGGGGGAAATGATGATACCATGCCAATTTTCAACCTTTTCAGAGTTCATTTGTAGTGCTTTCCAATTTCAGGGTCATTGAGCTAAAAAATCAATAACTGCATGAAAAATACCAAATGATGTCGGGAAGGGTTGAAAATTGATGTTGTGGCTTTTAATGGTACATTTTGAACACACAAAAAGCCTCGAGTTCAAATAAGTTCAAGTAAATGAAATGCCTTTTTTAACCGATGAGTTTCCATACAAAACCCTGATACTTCGAAAGAGACTGTCCGTTGTGTACACGAAGTGCATCCAACTTTTTTCATAACCCTCTCACCTTTTTAGCACATGCTATGTGGGTGAAATGATGATACCATGCCAAGTTTCAACAATTTCAGAGTTCATTTGTAGTGCTTTCCAATTTCAGGGTCATTTAGCTCAAAAAATCGATAACTCCATGGAAAATACCAAATGAAGCCAGAAAGGATTGAAAATTGATGATGTGGATTTGAATGGTGCATTTCGAACACACAAAAATCCTGGAGTTCAAATAAGTTCACAAAAATGAAATCCCTTTTGTAACCAATGAGTTTCTGTCCGGAACCCTGATACTTCGAAAGAGATTATCTGTTTTGTACATGAAGTGCATCAAGCTTTTGCCGTAACCCTGTCAACTTTTTAGCACATGCTATGTGGGTGAAATAATGATACCATGCCAAGTTTCAACCTTTTCATAGTTCATTTGTAGTGCTTTCCTATTTCAGTGTCATTTAGCGAAAAAATCAATAACTGCATGAAAAATACCAAATGGTGTCGGGAAGGGTTGAAAATTGATGTTGTGGCTTTGAATGGTACATTTTGAACACACAAAAAGCCTCGAGTTCATATAATTTCAAGAAAATGAAATGCCTTTTGTAACCAATGAGTTTCCGTCCGGAACATTGATACTTCGAAAAAGATTGTCCGTTTTGTACACCAAGTGCATGCAGCTTTTGTCGTAACCCTCTCAACTTTTTAGCACATGCTATGTGGGGGAAATGATGATACCACGCAAAGTTTCAACCTTTTCAGAGTTCATTTGTACTGCTTTCCAATTTCAGGGTCATTTAGCTCACAAAAATCAATGACTGCATGAAAAATACCAAATGAAGTCAGAAAGGGTTGAACTTTGATGTTGTGGCTTTGAATGGTGCAGTTTGAACACAGAAAAAGCCTGGAGTTCAAATAAGTTCAACAGAATGAAATGCCTTTTGTAACCGAAGAGTTTCCGTTCGGAACCTCGATATTTCGAAAGAGATTGTCCGTTTTGTATACGAAGTGCATCTAGCTTTTACCGTAACCCTGTCAACTTTTTAGCACATGCCATGTGGGTGAAATGATGATACCATGCCAAGTTTAAACCTTTTCAGAGTTCATTTGTAGTGCTTTCCAATTTCAGGGTCATTTAGCTAAAAAATCAATAGCTGCATGAAAAATACCAAATTATGTCGAGAAGGGTTGAAATTTGATGTTCTGGCTTTGAATCGTACATTTTGAACACACAAAAAGCCTCGAGTTCAAATAAGTTCAAGAAAATGAAATACCTTTTGTAACCGATGACTTTCCGTCCAGAACCCTGATACTTCGAAAGAGACTGTCCGTTGTGTACACGAAGTGCGTCCAACTTTTGTCGTAACCCTCTCAGCATTTTAGCACATGCTATGTGGGTGAAATGATGATACCATGCAAAGTTTAAACCTTTTCCTAGTTCATTTGTAGTGCTTTCCAGTTTCAGGGTCATTTAGTTCAAAAAAATCAATAACTGTATGAAAAATACCAAATGAAGTCAGAAAGGATTGAAAATTGATGATGTGGCTTTGAATGGTGCATTTCGAACACACAAAAAGCCTGGAGTTCAAATAAGTTCAAAAAAAGGAAATGCGTTTTGTAACTGATGAGTTTCTGTCCAGAACCGTGATACTTAGAAAGACATTGTCCGTTTTGTGCACGAAGTGCATCAAGCTTTTGCCATAACCGTGTCAACTTTTTAGCACATGCTATGTGGGTGAAATGATGATGCCATGCCAAATTTCAACCTTTTCAGAGTTCATTTGTAGTGCTTTCCAATGTCAGGGTCATTTAGCAAAAAAAAACAATAACTGCATGAAAAATGCCAAATGGTGTCGGGAAGGGTTGAAAATTGATCTTGTGGCTTTGAATTGTACATTTTGAACACACAAAAAGCCTCAAGTTCAAATAAGTTCAAGAAAATGAAATGCCTTTTTTAACCAATGAGTTTCCGTCCGGAACACTGATACTTCGAAAGAGATTGTCCGTTTTGTACACCAAGTGCATGCAGCTTTTGTCGTAACCCTCTCAACTTTTTAGCACATGCTATGTGGGGGAAATGATGATACCACGCAAAGTTTCAACCTTTTCAGAGTTCATTTGTAGTGCTTTCCAATTTCAGGGTCATTTAGCAAAAAAATCAATAACTGCATGAAAAATACCAAATGGTGTCGAGAAGGGATGAAAATTGATGTTGTCGCTTTGAATGGTACATTTTGAACACACAAAAAGCCTCGAGTTCAAATAAGTTCAAGAAAATGAAATGCCTTTTGTAACCAATGAGTTTTCGTTCGGAACCTCGATATTTCGAAAGAGATTGTCCGTTTTGTATACGAAGTGCATCCAACTTTTGTCGTAACCCTCTCAGCTTTTTAGCACATGCCATGTGGGTGAAATGATGATACCATGCAAAGTTTGAACCTTTTCAGAGTTCATGTGTAGTGCTTTCCAGTTTCAGGGTCATTTAGTTCATAAAAATCAATAATTGCATGAAAAATACCAAATGAAGTCAGAAAGGGTTGAAAATTGATGATGTGGCTTTGAATGGTGCATTTCGAACACACAAAAAGCCTGGAGTTTAAATAAGTTCAAAAAAATGAAATGCCTTCTGTAACCAATGAGTTTTTGTCCGGAACCCTGATACTTCGAAAGAGATTGTCTATTTTGTACACAAAGTGGATCCAGCTTTTGCCGTAACCCTTTCAACTTTTTAGCACATGCTATGTGGGTGAAATGATGATACCATGCAAAGTTTCAACCTTTTCAGAGTTCATTTGTAGTGCTTTCCAATTTCAGGGTCATTTAGCGAAAAAATCAATAACTGCATGAAAAATACCAAATGGTGTCGGGAAGGGTTGAAAATTGATGTTGTCGCTTTGAATGGTACATTTTGAACACACAAAAAGCCTCGAGTTCAAATAAGTTCAAGAAAATGAAATGCCTTTTGTAACCAATGAGTTTCCGTTTGGAACCTCGATATTTCGACAGAGATTATCCGTTTTGTATACGAAGTGCATCCATCTTTTAGCGTAACTCTCTCAACTTTTTAGCACATGCCATGTGGGTGAAATGATGATACCATGCAAAGTTTCAACCTTTTCACAGTTCATTTGTAGTGCTTTCCAATTTCAGGGTCATTTAGTTCAAAAAAATCAATAACTGCATGAAAAATACCAAATGAAGTCACAAAGGGTTGAAAATTGATGATGTGGCTTTGAATGGTGCATTTTGAACACACAAAAAGCCTGGACTTCAAATAAGTTCAAAAAAATGAAATGCCTTTTGTAACCAATGAGTTTTTGTCCGGAACCCTGATACTTCGAAAGAGATTGTCTGTTTTGTACACGAAGTGGATCCAGCTTTTGCCGTAACCCTCTCAACTTTTTAGCACATGCTATGTGGGTGAAATGATGATACCATGCAAATTTTCAACCTTTTCAGAGTTCATTTGTAGTACTTTCCAATTTCAGGGTCATTTAGCGAAATAATCAATAACTGCATGAAAAATACCAAATGGTGTCGTGAAGGGTTGAAAATTGATGTTGTGGCTTTGAATGGTACATTTTGAACACACAAAAAGCCTCGAGTTCAAATAAGTTCAAGAAAATGAAATGCCTTTTGTAACCGATGAGTTTCCGTCCAGAACCCTAATACTTCGAAAGAGACTGTCCGTTGTGTACACGAAGTGCATCCAACTTTTTTCGTAACCCTCTCAACTTTTTAGCACATGCTATGTGGGTGAAATGATGATACCATGCAAAGTTTCAACCTTTTCAGAGTTCATTTGTAGTGCTTTCAATTTTCAGGGTCATTTAGCTCAAAAAAATCAATAACTACATGAAAAATACCAAATGAAGTCAGAAAGGGTTGAAAATTGATGATGTGGCTTTCAATGGTGTATTCTGAACAGAGAAAAAGCCTGGAGTTCAAATAACTTCAACAAAATGAAATGCCTTTTGTAACCGACAAGTTTCCGTTCAGAACCTCGATATTTCGAAAGAGATTGTCCGTTTTGTATACGAAGTGCATCCAGCTTTTACCGTAACCCTCTCAACTTTTTAGCACATGCCATGTGGGTTAAATGATGATACCATGCCAAGTTTCAACCTTTTAAGAGTTCATTTGTAGTGCTTTCCAATTTCAGGGTCATTTAGCTAAAAAATCAACAAATGCATGAAAAATACCAAATGATGTCGGGAAGGGTTGAAAATTGATGTTCTGGCTTTGAATGGTACATTTTGAACACACAAAAAGCCTCGAGATCAAATAAGCTCAAGAAAATGAAATGCCTTTTGTAACCGATGAGTTTCCGTCGAGAACCCTGATACTTGGAAAGAGACTGTCCGTTGTGTACACGAGGTGCATCCAACTTTTTTCGTAACCCTCTCAACTTTTTAGCACATGCTATGTGGGGGAAATAATGATACCATGCAAAGTTTCAACCTTTTCAGAGTTCATTTGTACTGCTTTCCAGTTTCAGGGTCATTTAGTTCAAAAAAATCAATAACTGCATGAAAAATACCAAATGAAGTCAGAAAGGGTTGAAAATTGATGATGTGGCTTTCAATGGTTCATTTTGAACACACAAAAAAGCCTGGAGCTCAAATAAGTTCATGAAAATGAAATGCCTTTTGTAACCGATGAGTTTCCATCTGGAACCCTGATACTTCGAAAGAGATTGTCTGTTTTGTACACGAAGTGGATCCAGCTTTTGCCGTAACCCTCTCAACTTTTTAGCACATGCTATGTGGGTGAAATGATGATACCATGCAAAGTTTCAACCTTTTCAGAGTTCATTTGTAGTGCTTTCCAATTTCAGGGTCATTTAGTTCAAAAAAATCAATAACTCCATGAAAAATACCAAATGAAGTCAGAAAGGGTTGAAAATTGATGATGTGGCTTTGAATGGTGTATTTTGAACACACAAAAAGCCTTGAGTTCAAATAAGTTCAAAAAAATGAAATGCCTTTTGTAACCAATGAGTTTTTGTCTGGAACCCTGATACTTCGAAAGAGATTGTCCGTTTTGTACACGAAGTGCAGCCAGCTTTTGCCGTAACCCTCTCAACTTTTTAGCACATGCTATGTGGGTGAAATGATGATACCATGCCAATTTTCAAACTTTTCAGAGTTCATTTGTAGTGCTTTCCAATTTCAGGGTCATTTAGCGAAAAAATCAATAACTGCATGAAAAATACCAAATGGTGTCGGGAAGGGTTGAAAATTGATGTTGCGGCTTTGAATGGTACATTTTGAACACACAAAAAGCCTCGGGTTCAAATAAATTCAAGAAAATGAAATGCCTTTTGTAACCAATGAGTTTTCGTTCGGAACCTTGATATTTCGAAAGAGATTGTCCGTTTTGTATACGAAGTGCATCCAACTTTTGTCGTAACCCTCTCAGCTTTTTAGCACATGCCATGTGGGTGAAATGATGATACCATGCAAAGTTTGAACCTTTTCAGAGTTCATGTGTAGTGCTTTCCAGTTTCAGGGTCATTTAGTTCAAAAAAATCAATAATTGCATGAAAAATACCAAATGAAGTCAGAAAGGGTTGAAAATTGATGATGTGGCTTTGAATGGTGCATTTCGAACACACAAAAAGCTTGGAGTTTAAATAAGTTCAATAAAATGAAATGCCTTCTGTAACCAATGAGTTTTTGTCCGGAACCCTGATACTTCGAAAGAGATTGTCTATTTTGTACACGAAGTGGATCCAGCTTTTGTCGTAACCCTTTCAACTTTTTAGCACATGCTATGTGGGTGAAATGATGATACCATGCAAAGTTTCAACCTTTTCAGAGTTCATTTGTAGTGCTTTCCAATTTCAGGGTCATTTAGCGAAAAAATCAATAACTGCATGAAAAATACCAAATGGTGTCGGGAAGGGTTGAAAATTGATGTTGTCGCTTTGAATGGTACATTTTGAACACACAAAAAGCCTCGAGTTCAAATAAGTTCAAGAAAATGAAATGCCTTTTGTAACCAATGAGTTTCCGTTCGGAACCTCGATATTTCGACAGAGATTGTCCGTTTTGTATACGAAGTGCATCCATCTTTTAGCGTAACTCTCTCAACTTTTTAGCACATGCCATGTGGGTGAAATGATGATACCATGCAAAGTTTCAACCTTTTCAGAGTTCATTTGTAGTGCTTTCCAATTTCAGGGTCATTTAGTTCAAAAAAATCAATAACTGCATGAAAAATACCAAATGAAGTCACAAAGGGTTGAAAATTGATGATGTGGCTTTGAATGGTGCATTTTGAACACACAGAAAGCCTGGACTTCAAATAAGTTCAAAAAAATGAAATGCCTTTTGTAACCAATGAGTTTTTGTCCGGAACCCTGATACTTCGAAAGAGATTGTCTGTTTTGTACACGAAGTGGATCCAGCTTTTGCCGTAACCCTCTCAAATTTTTAGCACATGCTATGTGGGTGAAATGATGATACCATGCAAAGTTTCAACCTTTTCAGAGTTCATTTGTAGTGCTTTCTAATTTCATGGTCATTTAGCGAAAAAATCAATAACTGCATTAAAAATACCAAATGGTGTCGGGAAGGGTTGAAAATTTATGTTGTCGCTTTGAATGGTACATTTTGAACACACAAAAAGCCTCGAGTTCAAATAAGTTCAAGAAAATGAAATGCCTTTTGTAACCAATGAGTTTCCGTTCGGAACCTCGATATTTCGATAGAGATTGTCCGTTTTGTATACGAAGTGCATCCATATTTTAGCGTAACTCTCTCAACTTTTTAGCACATGCCATGTGGGTGAAATGATGATACCATGCAAAGTTTCAACCTTTTCAGAGTTCATTTGTAGTGCTTTCCAATTTCAGGGTCATTTAGTTCAAAAAAATCAACAACTGCATGAAAAATACCAAATGAAGTCACAAAGGGTTGAAAATTGATGATGTGGCTTTGAATGGTGCATTTTGAACACACAAAAAGCCTGGACTTCAAATAAGTTCAAAAAAATGAAATGCCTTTTGTAACCAATGAGTTTTTGTCCGGAACCCTGATACTTCGAAAGAGATTGTCTGTTTTGTACCCAAAGTGGATCCAGCTTTTGCCGTAACCCTCTCAACTTTTTAGCACATGCTATGTGGGTGAAATGATGATACCATGCAAAGTTTCAACCTTTTCAGAGTTCCTTTGTAGTGCTTTCTAATTTCATGGTCATTTAGCGAAAAAATCAATAACTGCATTAAAAATACCAAATGGTGTCGGGAAGGGTTGAAAATTGATGTTCTCGCTTTGAATGGTACATTTTGAACACACAAAAAGCCTCGAGTTCAAATAAGTTCAAGAAAATGAAATGCCTTTTGTAACCAATGAGTTTCCGTTCGGAACCTCGATATTTCGAAAGAGATTGTCCGTTTTGTATACGAAGTGCATCCATCTTTTAGCGTAACTCGCTCAACTTTTTAGCACATTCCATGTGGGTGAAATGATGATACCATGCAAAGTTTCAACCTTTTCAGAGTTCATTTGTAGTGCTTTTCCAGTTTCAGGGTCATTTAGTTCAAAAAAATCAATAACTGCATGAAAAATACCAAATGAAGTCAGAAAGGGTTGAAAATTGATAATGTGGCTTTGAATGGTGCATTTCGAACACACAAAAAGCCTCAAATAAGTTCAAAAAAATGAAATGCCTTCTGTAACCAATGAGTTTTTGTCCGGAACCCTGATACTTCGAAAGAGATTGTCTGTTTTGTACACGAAGTGCATCCAGCTTTGCCGTAACCCTGTCAACTTTTTAGCACATGCTATGTGGGTGAAATGATGATACCATGCCAATTTTTAACCTTTTCAGAGTTCATTTGTAGTGCTTTCCAATTTCAGGGTCATTTAGCGAAAAAATCAATAATTGCATGAAAAATACCAAATGGTGTCGGCAAGGGTTGAAAATTGATGTTGCGGCTTTGAATGGTACATTTTGAACAAACAAAAAGCCTCGAGTTCAAATAAGTTCAATAAAATGAAATGCCTTTTGTAACCAATGAGTTTCCGTTCGGAACCTCGATATTTCGAAAGAGATTGTCCGTTTTGTATACGAAGTGCATCCAACTTTTGTCGTAACCCTCTCAACTTTTTAGCACATGCCATGTGGGTGAAATGGTGATACCATGCAAAGTTTCAACCTTTTCAGAGTTCATTTGTACTGCTTTCCAATTTCAGGGTTATTTAGTTCAAAAAAATCAATAACTGCATGAAAAATACCAAATGAAGTCAGAAAGGGTTCAAAATTGATGATGTGGCTTTGAATGGTGCATTTTGCACACACAAAAAGCTTGGAGTTCAAATAAGTTCAAAAAAATTAAATGCCTTTTGTAACCAATGAGTTTTTGTCCGGAACCCTGATACTTCGAAAGAGATTGTCCGTTTTGTACACGAAGTGCATCCAGCTTTTGCCGTAACCCTGTCAACTTTTTAGCACATGCTATGTGGGTGAAATGATGATACCATGCCAATTTTCAACCTTTTCAGAGTTCATTTGTAGTGCTTTCCAATTTCAGTGTCATTTAGCGAAAAAATGAATAACTGCATGAAAAATACCAAATGGTGTCGGGAAGGTTTGAAAATTGATGTTGTGGCTTTGAATGGTACATTTTGAACACACAACAAGCCTCGAGTTCAAATAAGTTCAAGAAAATGAAATGCCTTTTGTAACCAATGAGTTTCCGTTCGGAACCTCGATATTTCGAAAGAGATTGTCCGTTTTGTATACGAAGTGCATCCAACTTTTGTCGTAACCCTCTCAACTTTTTAGCATATGCCATGTGGGTGAAATGATGATACCATGCAAAGTTTCAACCTTTTCAGAGTCCATTTGTAGTGCTTTCCAGTTTAAGGGTCATTTAGTTCAAAAAAATCAATAACTGAATGAAAAATACCAAATGAAGTTAGAAAGGGTTGAAAATTGATGATGTGGCTTTGAATCGTGTATTTTGAACACACAAAAAGCCTGGAGTTCAAATGAGTTCAAGAAAATGAAATGCCTTTTGTAACCGATGAGTTTCCATCCGGAACCTTGATACTTCGAAAGAGATTGTCCGTTTTGTACACGAAGTGGATCCAACTTTTGCCGTAACCCTCTCAACTTTTCAGTACATGCTATGTGGGGGAAATGATGATACCATGCAAAGTTTCAACCTTTTCAGAGTTCATTTGTAGTGCTCTCAAATTTCAGGGTCATGTAGCTGAAAAAAATCAATAACTACATGAAAAATACCAAATGAAGTCAGAAAGGGTTGAAAATTGATGATGTGGATTTGAATGGTGTATTTTGAACATAGAAAAAGCCTGGGGTACAAATAAGTTCAACAAAATGAAATGCCTTTTGTAACCGATGAGTTTCCGTTCGGAACCTCGATATTTCGAAAGAGATTGTCCGTTTTGTATACGAAGTGCATCCAGTTTTACCGTAATCCTCTCAACTTTTTAGCACATGCCATGTGGGTGAAATGATGATACCATGCCAAGTTTCAACCTTTTAAGAGTTCATTTGTAGTGCTTTCCAATTTCAGGGTCATTTAGCTAAAAAATCAATAACTGCATGAAAAATACCAAATGGTGTCGGGAAGGGTTGAAAATTGATGTTGTCGCTTTGAACGGTGCATTTTGAACACACAAAAAGCCTCGAGTTCAAATAAGTTCAAGAAAATGAAATGCCTTTTGTAACCGACGAGTTTCCGTTCGGAACCTCGATATTTCGACAGAGATTGTCCGTTTTGTATATGAAGTGCATCCATCTTTTAGCGTAACTCTCTCAACTTTTTAGCACATGCCATGTGGGTGAAATGATGATACCATGCAAAGTTTCAACCTTTTCAGAGTTCATTTGTAGTGCTTTCCAATTTCAGGGTCATTTAGTTCAAAAAAATCAATAACTGCATGAAAAATACCAAATGAAGTCACAAAGGGTTGAAAATTGATGATGTGGCTTTGAATGGTGCATTTTGAACACACAAAAAGCCTGGACTTCAAATAAGTTCAAAAAAATGAAATGCCTTTTGTAACCAATGAGTTTTTGTCCGGAACCCTGATACTTCGAAAGAGATTGTCTGTTTTGTACCCGAAGTGGATCCAGCTTTTGCCGTAACCCTCTCAACTTTTTAGCACATGCTATATGGGTGAAATGATGATACCATGCAAAGTTGCAACCTTTTTAGAGTTCATTTGTAGTGCTTTCTAATTTCATGGTCATTTAGCGAAAAAATCAATAACTGCATTAAAAATACCAAATGGTGTCGGGAAGGGTTGAAAATTGATGTTCTCGCTTTGAATGGTACATTTTGAACACACAAAAAGCCTCGAGTTCAAATAAGTTCAAGAAAATGAAATGCCTTTTGTAACCAATGAGTTTCCGTTCGGAACCTCGATATTTCGACACAGATTGTCCGTTTTGTATACGAAGTACATCCATCTTTTAGCGTAACTCTCTCAACTTTTTAGCACATGCCATGTGGGTGAAATGATGATACCATGCAAAGTTTCAACCTTTTCAGAGTTCATTTGTAGTGCTTTCCAATTTCAGGGTCATTTAGTTCAAAAAAATCAATAACTGCATGAAAAATACCAAATGAAGTCACAAAGGGTTGAAAATTGATGATGTGGCTTTGAATGGTGCATTTTGAACACACAAAAAGCCTGGACTTCAAATAAGTTCAAAAAAATGAAATGCCTTTTGTAACCAATGAGTTTTTGTCCGGAACCCTGATACTTCGAAAGAGATTGTCTGTTTTGTACCCGAAGTGGATCCAGCTTTTGCCGTAACCCTCTCAACTTTTTAGCACATGCTATGTGGGTGAAATGATGATACCATGCAAAGTTGCAACCTTTTTAGAGTTCATTTGTAGTGCTTTCTAATTTCATGGTCATTTAGCGAAAAAATCAATAACTGCATTAAAAATACCAAATGGTGTCGGGAAGGGTTGAAAATTGATGTTCTCGCTTTGAATGGTACATTTTGAACACACAAAAAGCCTCGAGTTCAAATAAGTTCAAGAAAATGAAATGCCTTTTGTAACCAATGAGTTTCCGTTCGGAACCTCGATATTTCGACACAGATTGTCCGTTTTGTATACGAAGTGCATCCATCTTTTAGCGTAACTCTCTCAACTTTTTAGCACATGCCATGTGGGTGAAATGATGATACCATGCAAAGTTTCAACCTTTTCAGAGTTCATTTGTAGTGCTTTCCAATTTCAGGGTCATTTAGTTCAGAAAAATCAATAACTGCATGAAAAATACCAAATGAAGTCACAAAGGGTTGAAAATTGATGATGTGGCTTTGAATGGTGCATTTTTAACACACAAAAAGCCTGGACTTCAAATAAGTTCAAAAAAATGAAATGCCTTTTGTAACCAATGAGTTTTTGTCCGGAACCCTGATACTTCGAAAGAGATTGTCTGTTTTGTACCCGAAGTGGATCCAGCTTTTGCCGTAACCCTCTCAACTTTTTAGCACATGCTATGTGGGTGAAATGATGATACCATGCAAAGTTTCAACCTTTTCAGAGTTCATTTGTAGTGCTTTCTAATTTCATGGTCATTTAGCGAAAAAATCAATAACTGCATTAAAAATACCAAATGGTGTCGGGAAGGGTTGAAAATTGATGTTCTCGCTTTGAATGGTACATTTTGAACACACAAAAAGCCTCGAGTTCAAATAAGTTCAAGAAAATGAAATGCCTTGTGTAACCAATGAGTTTCCGTTCGGAACCTCGATATTTCGAAAGAGATTGTCCGTTTTGTATACGAAGTGCATCCATCTTTTAGCGTAACAAGCTCAACTTTTTAGCACATTCCATGTGGGTGAAATGATGATACCATGCAAAGTTGCAACCTTTTCAGAGTTCATTTGTAGTGCTTTTCCAGTTTCAGGGTCATTTAGTTCAAAAAAATCAATAACTGCATGAAAAATACCAAATGAAGTCAGAAAGGGTTGAAAATTGATGATGTGGCTTTGAATGGTGCATTTCGAACACACAAAAAGCCTGGACTTCAAATAAGTTCAAAAAAATGAAATGCCTTCTGTAACCAATGAGTTTTTGTCCGGAACCCTGATACTTCGAAAGAGATTGTCTGTTTTGTACACGAAGTGCATCCAGCTTTGCCGTAACCCTGTCAACTTTTTAGCACATGCTATGTGGGTGAAATGACGATACCATGCCAATTTTCAACATTTTCAGAGTTCATTTGTAGTGCTTTCCAATTTCAGGGTCATTTAGCGAAAAAATCAATAACTGCATGAAAAATACCAAATGGTGTCGGCAAGGGTTGAAAATTGATGTTGCGGCTTTGAATGGTACATTTTGAACACACAAAAAGCCTCGAGTTCAAATAAGTTCAAGAAAATGAAATGCCTTTTGTAACCAATGAGTTTCCGTTCGGAACCTCGATATTTCGAAAGAGATTGTCCGTTTTGTATACGAAGTGCATCCAACTTTTGTCGTAACCCTCTCAACTTTTTAGCACATGCCATGTGGGTGAAATGGTCATACCATGCAAAGTTTCAACCTTTTCAGAGTTCATTTGTACTGCTTTCCAATTTCAGGGTCATTTAGTTCAAAAAATTCAATAACTGCATGAAAAATACCAAATGAAGTCAGAAAGGGTTCAAAATTGATGATGTGGCTTTTAATGGTGCATTTTGCACACACAAAAAGCCTGGAGTTCAAATAAGTTCAAAAAAATTAAATGCCTTTTGTAACCAATGAGTTTTTGTCCGGAACCCTGATACTTCGAAAGAGATTGTCCGTTTTGTACACGAAGTGCATCCAGCTTTTGTCGTAACCCTGTCAACTTTTTAGCACATGCTATGTGGGTGAAATGATGATACCATGCCAATTTTCAACCTTTTCAGAGTTAATTTGTAGTGCTTTCCAATTTCAGGGTCATTTAGCGAAAAAATCAATAACTGCACGAAAAATACCAAATGGTGTCGGGAAGGGTTGAAAATTGATGTTGTGGCTTTGAATGGTACATTTTGAACACACAAAAAGCCTCGAGTTCAAATAAGTTCAAGAAAATGAAATGCCTTTTGTAACCAATGAGTTTTCGTTCGGAACCTCGATATTTCGAAAGAGATTGTCCGTTTTGTATACGAAGTGCATCCAACTTTTGTCGTAACCCTCTCAACTTTTTAGCACATGCCATGTGGGTGAAATGATGATACCATGCCAAGTTTCAACCTTTTAAGAGTTCATTTGTAGTGCTTTCCAATTTCAGGGTCATTTAGCTAAAAAATCAATAACTGCATGAAAAATACCAAATGGTGTCGGGAAGGGTTGAAAATTGATGTTGTCGCTTTGAATGGTACATTTTGAACACACAAAAAGCCTCGAGTTCAAATAAGTTCAAGAAAATGAAATGCCTTTTGTAACCGACGAGTTTCGGTTCGGAACCTCGATATTTCGACAGAGATTGTCCGTTTTGTATACGAAGTGCATCCATCTTTTAGCGTAACTCTCTCAACTTTTTAGCACATGCCATGTGGGTGAAATGATGATACCATGCAAAGTTTCAACCTTTTCAGAGTTCATTTGTAGTGCTTTCCAATTTCAGGGTCATTTAGTTCAAAAAAATCAATAACTGCATGAAAAATACCAAATGATGTCACAAAGGGTTGAAAATTGATGATGTGGCTTTGAATGGTGCGTTTTGAACACACAAAAAGCCTGGACTTCAAATAAGTTCAACAAAATGAAATGCCTTTTGTAACCAATGAGTTTTTGTCCGGAACCCTGATACTTCGAAAGAGATTGTCTGTTTTGTACCCGAAGTGGATCCAGCTTTTGCCGTAACCCTCTCAACTTTTTAGCACATGCTATGTGGGTGAAATGATGATACCATGCAAAGTTTCAACCTTTTTAGAGTTCATTTGTAGTGCTTTCTAATTTCATGGTCATTTAGCGAAAAAATCAATAACTGCATTAAAAATACCAAATGGTGTCAGGAAGGGTTGAAAATTGATGTTCTCGCTTTGAATGGTACATTTTGAACACACAAAAAGCCTCGAGTTCAAATAAGTTCAAGAAAATGAAATGCCTTTTGTAACCGACGAGTTTCCGTTCGGAACCTCGATATTTCGACAGAGATTGTCCGTTTTGTATACGAAGTGGATCCATCTTTTAGCGTAACTCTCTCAACTTTTTAGCACATGCCATGTGGGTGAAATGATGAGACCATGCAAAGTTTCAACCTTTTCAGAGTTCATTTGTAGTGCTTTCCAATTTCAGGGTCATTTAGTTCAAAACAATCAATAACTGCATGAAAAATACCAAATGAAGTCACAAAGGGTTGAAAATTGATGATGTGGCTTTGAATGGTGCATTTTGAACACACAAAAAGCCTGGACTTCAAATAAGTTCAAAAAAATGAAATGCCTTTTGTAACCAATGAGTTTTTGTCCGGAACCCTGATACTTCGAAAGAGATTGTCCGTTTTGTACCCGAAGTGGATCCAGCTTTTGCCGTAACCCTCTCAACTTTTTAGCACATGCTATGTGGGTGAAATGATGATACCATGCAAAGTTTCAACCTTTTTAGAGTTCATTTGTAGTGCTTTCTAATTTCATGGTCATTTAGCGAAAAAATCAATAACTGCATTAAAAATACCAAATGGTGTCGGGAAGGGTTGAAAATTGATGTTCTCGCTTTGAATGGTACATTTTGAACACACAAAAAGCCTCGAGTTCAAATAAGTTCAAGAAA
Organism: Hordeum marinum; assembly: GCA_022496015.1. NCBI lineage: Eukaryota > Viridiplantae > Streptophyta > Magnoliopsida > Poales > Poaceae > Hordeum > Hordeum marinum. The sequence continues at coordinate 515,365,967 of CM039678.1, forward strand.
ATGAAATGCCTTTTGTAACCAATGAGTTTCCGTTCGGAACCTCGATATTTCGACAGAGATTGTCCGTTTTGTATACGAAGTGCATCCATCTTTTAGCGTAACTCTCTCAACTTTTTAGCACATGCCATGTCGGTGAAATGATGATACCATGCAAAGTTTCAACCTTTTCAGAGTTCATTTGTAGTGCTTTCCAATTTCAGGGTCATTTAGTTCAAAAAAATCAATAACTGCATGAAAAATACCAAATGAAGTCACAAAGGGTTGAAAATTGATGATGTGGCTTTGAATGGTGCATTTTGAACACAGAAAAAGCCTGGACTTCAAATAAGTTCAAAAAAATGAAATGCCTTTTGTAACCAATGAGTTTTTGTCCGGAACCCTGATACTTCGATAGAGATTGTCTGTTTTGTACCCGAAGTGGATCCAGCTTTTGCCGTAACCCTCTCAACTTTTTAGCACATGCTATGTGGGTGAAATGATGATACCATGCAAAGTTTCAACCTTTTCCGAGTTCATTTGTAGTGCTTTCTAATTTCATGGTCATTTAGCGAAAAAATCAATAACTGCATTAAAAATACCAAATGGTGTCGGGAAGGGTTGAAAATTGATGTTCTCGCTTTGAATGGTACATTTTGAACACACAAAAAGCCTCGAGTTCAAATAAGTTCAAGAAAATGAAATGCCTTTTGTAACCAATGAGTTTCCGTTCGGAACCTCGATATTTCGAAAGAGATTGTCCGTTTTGTATACGAACTGCATCCAACTTTTGTCGTAACCCTCTCAACTTTTTAGCACATGCCATGTGGGTGAAATGATGATACCATGCCAAGTTTCAACCTTTTAAGAGTTCATTTGTAGTGCTTTCCAATTTCAGGGTCATTTAGCTAAAAAATCAATAACTGCATGAAAAATACCAAATGGTGTCGGGAAGGGTTGAAAATTGATGTTGTCGCTTTGAATGGTACATTTTGAACACACAAAAAGCCTCGAGTTCAAATAAGTTCAAGAAAATGAAATGCCTTTTGTAACCGACGAGTTTCCGTTCGGAACCTCGATATTTCGACAGAGATTGTCCGTTTTGTATACGAAGTGCATCCATCTTTTAGCGTAACTCTCTCAACTTTTTAGCACATGCCATGTGGGTGAAATGATGATACCATGCAAAGTTTCAACCTTTTCAGAGTTCATTTGTAGTGCTTTCCAATTTCAGGGTCATTTAGTTCAAAAAAATCAATAACTGCATGAAAAATACCAAATGATGTCACAAAGGGTTGAAAATTGATGATGTGGCTTTGAATGGTGCGTTTTGAACACACAAAAAGCCTGGACTTCAAATAAGTTCAACAAAATGAAATGCCTTTTGTAACCAATGAGTTTTTGTCCGGAACCCTGATACTTCGAAAGAGATTGTCTGTTTTGTACCCGAAGTGGATCCAGCTTTTGCCGTAACCCTCTCAACTTTTTAGCACATGCTATGTGGGTGAAATGATGATACCATGCAAAGTTTCAACCTTTTTAGAGTTCATTTGTAGTGCTTTCTAATTTCATGGTCATTTAGCGAAAAAATCAATAACTGCATTAAAAATACCAAATGGTGTCAGGAAGGGTTGAAAATTGATGTTCTCGCTTTGAATGGTACATTTTGAACACACAAAAAGCCTCGAGTTCAAATAAGTTCAAGAAAATGAAATGCCTTTTGTAACCGACGAGTTTCCGTTCGGAACCTCGATATTTCGACAGAGATTGTCCGTTTTGTATACGAAGTGGATCCATCTTTTAGCGTAACTCTCTCAACTTTTTAGCACATGCCATGTGGGTGAAATGATGAGACCATGCAAAGTTTCAACCTTTTCAGAGTTCATTTGTAGTGCTTTCCAATTTCAGGGTCATTTAGTTCAAAACAATCAATAACTGCATGAAAAATACCAAATGAAGTCACAAAGGGTTGAAAATTGATGATGTGGCTTTGAATGGTGCATTTTGAACACACAAAAAGCCTGGACTTCAAATAAGTTCAAAAAAATGAAATGCCTTTTGTAACCAATGAGTTTTTGTCCGGAACCCTGATACTTCGAAAGAGATTGTCCGTTTTGTACCCGAAGTGGATCCAGCTTTTGCCGTAACCCTCTCAACTTTTTAGCACATGCTATGTGGGTGAAATGATGATACCATGCAAAGTTTCAACCTTTTTAGAGTTCATTTGTAGTGCTTTCTAATTTCATGGTCATTTAGCGAAAAAATCAATAACTGCATTAAAAATACCAAATGGTGTCGGGAAGGGTTGAAAATTGATGTTCTCGCTTTGAATGGTACATTTTGAACACACAAAAAGCCTCGAGTTCAAATAAGTTCAAGAAAATGAAATGCCTTTTGTAACCAATGAGTTTCCGTTCGGAACCTCGATATTTCGACAGAGATTGTCCGTTTTGTATACGAAGTGCATCCATCTTTTAGCGTAACTCTCTCAACTTTTTAGCACATGCCATGTCGGTGAAATGATGATACCATGCAAAGTTTCAACCTTTTCAGAGTTCATTTGTAGTGCTTTCCAATTTCAGGGTCATTTAGTTCAAAAAAATCAATAACTGCATGAAAAATACCAAATGAAGTCACAAAGGGTTGAAAATTGATCATGTGGCTTTGAATGGTGCATTTTGAACACAGAAAAAGCCTGGACTTCAAATAAGTTCAAAAAAATGAAATGCCTTTTGTAACCAATGAGTTTTTGTCCGGAACCCTGATACTTCGATAGAGATTGTCTGTTTTGTACCCGAAGTGGATCCAGCTTTTGCCGTAACCCTCTCAACTTTTTAGCACATGCTATGTGGGTGAAATGATGATACCATGCAAAGTTTCAACCTTTTCCGAGTTCATTTGTAGTGCTTTCTAATTTCATGGTCATTTAGCGAAAAAATCAATAACTGCATTAAAAATACCAAATGGTGTCGGGAAGGGTTGAAAATTGATGTTCTCGCTTTGAATGGTACATTTTGAACACACAAAAAGCCTCGAGTTCAAATAAGTTCAAGAACATGAAATGCCTTTTGTAACCAACGAGTTTCCGTTCGGAACCTCGATATTTCGAAAGAGATTGTCCGTTTTGTATACGAAGTGCATCCATGTTTTAGCGTAACTCGCTCAACTTTTTAGCACATTCCATGTGGGTGAAATGATGATACCATGCAAAGTTTCAACCTTTTCAGAGTTCATTTGTAGTGCTTTTCCAGTTTCAGGGTCATTTAGTTCAAAAAAATCAATAACTGCATGAAAAATACCAAATGAAGTCAGAAAGGGTTGAAAATTGATGATGTGGCTTTGAATGGTGCATTTCGAACACACAAAAAGCCTGGACTTCAAATAAGTTCAAAAAAATGAAATGCCTTCTGTAACCAATGAGTTTTTGTCCGGAACCCTGATACTTCGAAAGAGATTGTCTGTTTTGTACACGAAGTGCCTCCAGCTTTGCCGTAACCCTGTCAACTTTTTAGCACATGCTATGTGGGTGAAATGATGATACCATGCCAATTTTCAACCTTTTTAGAGTTCATTTGTAGTGCTTTCCAATTTTAGGGTCATTTAGCGAAAAAATCAATAACTGCATTAAAAATACCAAATGGTGTCGGCAAGGGTTGAAAATTGATGTTCTCGCTTTGAATGGTACATTTTGAACACACAAAAAGCCTCGAGTTCAAATAAGTTCAAGAAAATGAAATGCCTTTTGTAACCAATGAGTTTCCGTTCGGAACCTCGATATTTCGACAGAGATTGTCCGTTTTGTATACGAAGTGCATCCATCTTTTAGCGTAACTCTCTCAACTTTTTAGCACATGCCATGTCGGTGAAATGATGATACCATGCAAAGTTTCAACCTTTTCAGAGTTCATTTGTAGTGCTTTCCAATTTCAGGGTCATTTAGTTCAAAAAAATCAATAACTGCATGAAAAATACCAAATGAAGTCACAAAGGGTTGAAAATTGATCATGTGGCTTTGAATGGTGCATTTTGAACACAGAAAAAGCCTGGACTTCAAATAAGTTCAAAAAAATGAAATGCCTTTTGTAACCAATGAGTTTTTGTCCGGAACCCTGATACTTCGATAGAGATTGTCTGTTTTGTACCCGAAGTGGATCCAGCTTTTGCCGTAACCCTCTCAACTTTTTAGCACATGCTATGTGGGTGAAATGATGATACCATGCAAAGTTTCAACCTTTTCCGAGTTCATTTGTAGTGCTTTCTAATTTCATGGTCATTTAGCGAAAAAAATCAATAACTGCATTAAAAATACCAAATGGTGTCGGGAAGGGTTGAAAATTGATGTTCTCGCTTTGAATGGTACATTTTGAACACACAAAAAGCCTCGAGTTCAAATAAGTTCAAGAACATGAAATGCCTTTTGTAACCAATGAGTTTCCGTTCGGAACCTCGATATTTCGAAAGAGATTGTCCATTTTGTATACGAAGTGCATCCATCTTTTAGCGTAACTCGCTCAACTTTTTAGCACATTCCATGTGGGTGAAATGATGATACCATGCAAAGTTTCAACCTTTTCAGAGTTCATTTGTAGTGCTTTTCCAGTTTCAGGGTCATTTAGTTCAAAAAAATCAATAACTGCATGAAAAATACCAAATGAAGTCAGAAAGGGTTGAAAATTGATGATGTGGCTTTGAATGGTGCATTTCGAACACACAAAAAGCCTGGACTTCAAATAAGTTCAAAAAAATGAAATGCCTTCTGTAACCAATGAGTTTTTGTCCGGAACCCTGATACTTCGAAAGAGATTGTCTGTTTTGTACACGAAGTGCCTCCAGCTTTGCCGTAACCCTGTCAACTTTTTAGCACATGCTATGTGGGTGAAATGATGATACCATGCCAATTTTCAACATTTTCAGAGTTCATTTGTAGTGCTTTCCAATTTCAGGGTCATTTAGCGAAAAAATCAATAACTGCATGAAAAATACCAAATGGTGTCGGCAAGGGATGAAAATTGATGTTGCGGCTTTGAATGGTACATTTTGAACACACAAAAAGCCTCGAGTTCAAATAAGTTCAAGAAAATGAAATGCCTTTTGTAACCAATGAGTTTCCGTTCGGAACCTCGATATTTCGAAAGAGATTGTCCGTTTTGTATACGAAGTGCATCCAACTTTTGTCGTAACCCTCTCAACTTTTTAGCACATGCCATGTGGGTGAAATGGTGATACCATGCAAAGTTTCAACCTTTTCAGAGTTCATTTGTACTGCTTTCCAATTTCAGGGTCATTTAGTTCAAAAAAATCAATAACTGCATGAAAAATACCAAATGAAGTCAGAAAGAGTTCAAAATTGATGATGTGGCTTTGAATGGTGCATTTTGCACACACAAAAAGCCTGGAGTTCAAATATGTTCAAAAAAATTAAATGCCTTTTGTAACCAATGAGTTTTTGTCCGGAACCCTGATACTTCGAAAGAGATTGTCCGTTCTGTACACGAAGTGCATCCAGCTTTTGCCGTAACCCTGTCAACTTTTTAGCACATGCTATGTGGGTGAAATGATGATACCATGCCAATTTTCAACCTTTTCAGAGTTCATTTGTAGTGCTTTCCAATTTCAGGGTCATTTAGCGAAAAAATCAATAACTGCATGAAAAATACCAAATGGTGTCGGGAAGGGTTGAAAATTGATGTTGTGGCTTTGAATGGTACATTTTGAACACACAAAAAGCCTCGAGTTCAAATAAGTTCAAGAAAATGAAATGCCTTTTGTAACCAATGAGTTTCCGTTCGGAACCTCGATATTTCGAAAGAGATTGTCCGTTTTGTATACGAAGTGCATCCAACTTTTGTCGTAACCCTCTCAACTTTTTAGCAAATGCCATGTGGGTGAAATGATGATACCATGCAAAGTTTCAACCTTTTCAGAGTTCATTTGTAGTGCTTTCCAGTTTCAGGGTCATTTAGTTTTAAAAAATCAATAACTGCATGAAAAATACCAAATGAAGTCAGAAAGGGTTCAAAATTGATGATGTGTCTTTGAATGGTGCATTTTGAACACACAAAAAGCCTGGAGTTCAAATAAGTTCAAAAAAATGAAATGCCTTTTGTAACCAATGAGTTTTTGTCCGGAACCCTGATACTTCGAAAGAGATTGTCCGTTTTGTACACGAAGTGCATCCAGCTTTTGCCGTAACCCTGTCAACTTTTTAGCACATGCTATGTGGGTGAAATGATGATAGCATGCCAATTTTCAACCTTTTCAGAGTTCATTTGTAGTGCTTTCCAATTTCAGGGTCATTTAGTGAAAAAATCAATAACTGCATGAAAAATACCAAATAGTGTCGGGAAGGGTTGAAAATTGATGTTGTGGCTTTGAATGGTACATTTTGAACACACAAAAAACCTCGAGTTCAAATAAGTTCAAGAAAATGAAATGCCTTTTGTAACCAATGAGTTTTTGTCCGGAACCCTGATACTTCGAAAGAGATTGTCCGTTTTGTACACGAAGTGCATCCAGCTTTTGCCGTAACCCTGTCAACTTTTTAGCACATGCTATGTGGGTGAAATGATGATACCATGCCAATTTTCAACCTTTTCAGAGTTCATTTGTAGTGCTTTCCAATTTCAGGGTCATTTAGCGAAAAAATCAATAACTGCATGAAAAATACCAAATGGTGTCGGGAAGGGTTGAAAATTGATGTTGTGGCTTTGAATGGTACATTTTGAACACACAAAAAGCCTCGAGTTCAAATAAGTTCAAGAAAATGAAATGCCTTTTGTAACCGACGAGTTTCCGTTCGGAACCTCGATATTTCGACAGAGATTGTCCGTTTTGTATACGAAGTGGATCCATCTTTTAGCGTAACTCTCTCAACTTTTTAGCACATGCCATGTGGGTGAAATGATGAGACCATGCAAAGTTTCAACCTTTTCAGAGTTCATTTGTAGTGCTTTCCAATTTCAGGGTCATTTAGTTCAAAACAATCAATAACTGCATGAAAAATACCAAATGAAGTCACAAAGGGTTGAAAATTGATGATGTGGCTTTGAATGGTGCATTTTGAACACACAAAAAGCCTGGACTTCAAATAAGTTCAAAAAAATGAAATGCCTTTTGTAACCAATGAGTTTTTGTCCGGAACCCTGATACTTCGAAAGAGATTGTCCGTTTTGTACCCGAAGTGGATCCAGCTTTTGCCGTAACCCTCTCAACTTTTTAGCACATGCTATGTGGGTGAAATGATGATACCATGCAAAGTTTCAACCTTTTTAGAGTTCATTTGTAGTGCTTTCTAATTTCATGGTCATTTAGCGAAAAAATCAATAACTGCATTAAAAATACCAAATGGTGTCGGGAAGGGTTGAAAATTGATGTTCTCGCTTTGAATGGTACATTTTGAACACACAAAAAGCCTCGAGTTCAAATAAGTTCAAGAAAATGAAATGCCTTTTGTAACCAATGAGTTTCCGTTCGGAACCTCGATATTTCGACAGAGATTGTCCGTTTTGTATACGAAGTGCATCCATCTTTTAGCGTAACTCTCTCAACTTTTTAGCACATGCCATGTCGGTGAAATGATGATACCATGCAAAGTTTCAACCTTTTCAGAGTTCATTTGTAGTGCTTTCCAATTTCAGGGTCATTTAGTTCAAAAAAATCAATAACTGCATGAAAAATACCAAATGAAGTCACAAAGGGTTGAAAATTGATGATGTGAGTTTGAATGGTGCATTTTGAACACAGAAAAAGCCTGGACTTCAAATAAGTTCAAAAAAATGAAATGCCTTTTGTAACCAATGAGTTTTTGTCCGGAACCCTGATACTTCGAAAGAGATTGTCTGTTTTGTACCCGAAGTGGGTCCAGCTTTTGCCGTAACCCTCTCAACTTTTTAGCACATGCTATGTGGGTGAAATGATGATACCATGCAAAGTTTCAACCTTTTCCGAGTTCATTTGTAGTGCTTTCTAATTTCATGGTCATTTAGCGAAAAAATCAATAACTGCATTAAAAATACCAAATGGTGTCGGGAAGGGTTGAAAATTGATGTTCTCGCTTTGAATGGTACATTTTGAACACACAAAAAGCCTCGAGTTCAAATAAGTTCAAGAACATGAAATGCCTTTTGTAACCAATGAGTTTCCGTTCGGAACCTCGATATTTCGAAAGAGATTGTCCGTTTTGTATACGAAGTGCATCCATCTTTTAGCGTAACTCGCTAAACTTTTTAGCACATTCCATGTGGGTGAAATGATGATACCATGCAAAGTTTCAACCTTTTCACAGTTCATTTGTAGTGCTTTTCCAGTTTCAGGGTCATTTAGTTCAAAAAAATCAATAACTGCATGAAAAATACCAAATGAAGTCAGAAAGGGTTGAAAATTGATGATGTGGCTTTGAATGGTGCATTTCGAACACACAAAAAGCCTGGACTTCAAATAAGTTCAAAAAAATGAAATGCCTTCTGTAACCAATGAGTTTTTGTCCGGAACCCTGATACTTCGAAAGAGATTGTCTGTTTTGTACACGAAGTGCCTCCAGCTTTGCCGTAACCCTGTCAACTTTTTAGCACATGCTATGTGGGTGAAATGATGATACCATGCCAATTTTCAACATTTTCAGAGTTCATTTGTAGTGCTTTCCAATTTCAGGGTCATTTAGTGAAAAAATCAATAACTGCATGAAAAATACCAAATGGTGTCGGCAAGGGTTGAAAATTGATGTTGCGGCTTTGAATGGTACATTTTGAACACACAAAAAGCCTCGAGTTCAAATAAGTTCAAGAAAATGAAATGCCTTTTGTAACCAATGAGTTTCCGTTCGGAACCTCGATATTTCGAAAGAGATTGTCCGTTTTGTATACGAAGTGCATCCAACTTTTGTCGTAACCCTCTCAACTTTTTAGCACATGCCATGTGGGTGAAATGGTGATACCATGCAAAGTTTCAACCTTTTCAGAGTTCATTTGTACTGCTTTCCAATTTCAGGGTCATTTAGTTCAAAAAAATCAATAACTGCATGAAAAATACCAAATGAAGTCAGAAAGGGTTCAAAATTGATGATGTGGCTTTGAATGGTGCATTTTGCACACACAAAAAGCCTGGAGTTCAAATATGTTCAAAAAAATTAAATGCCTTTTGTAACCAATGAGTTTTTGTCCGGAACCCTGATACTTCGAAAGAGATTGTCCGTTCTGTACACGAAGTGCATCCAGCTTTTGCCGTAACCCTGTCAACTTTTTAGCACATGCTATGTGGGTGAAATGATGATACCATGCCAATTTTCAACCTTTTCAGAGTTCATTTGTAGTGCTTTCCAATTTCAGGGTCATTTAGCGAAAAAATCAATAACTGCATGAAAAATACCAAATGGTGTCGGGAAGGGTTGAAAATTGATGTTGTGGCTTTGAATGGTACATTTTGAACACACAAAAAGCCTCGAGTTCAAATAAGTTCAAGAAAATGAAATGCCTTTTGTAACCAATGAGTTTCCGTTCGGAACCTCGATATTTCGAAAGAGATTGTCCGTTTTGTATACGAAGTGCATCCAACTTTTGTCGTAACCCTCTCAACTTTTTAGCATATGCCATGTGGGTGAAATGATGATACCATGCAAAGTTTCAACCTTTTCAGAGTCCATTTGTAGTGCTTTCCAGTTTCAGGGTCATTTAGTTCAAAAAAATCAATAACTGAATGAAAAAACCAAATGAAGTTAGAAAGGGTTGAAAATTGATGATGTGGCTTTGAATCGTGTATTTTGAACACACAAAAAGCCTGGAGTTCAAATGAGTTCAAGAAAATGAAATGCCTTTTGTAACCGATGAGTTTCCATCCGGAACCTTGATACTTCGAAAGAGATTGTCCGTTTTGTACACGAAGTGGATCCAACTTTTGCCGTAACCCTCTCAACTTTTCAGTACATGCTATGTGGGGGAAATGATGATACCATGCATAGTTTCAACCTTTTCAGGGTTCATTTGTAGTGCTCTCAAATTTCAGGGTCATGTAGCTCAAAAAAATCAATAACTACATGAAAAATACCAAATGAAGTCAGAAAGGGTTGAAAATTGATGATGTGGATTTGAATGGTGTATTTTGAACACAGAAAAAGCCTGGAGTTCACATAAGTTCAAGAAAATGAAATGCCTTTTGTAACCGATGAGTTTCCGTTCGGAACCTCGATATTTCGAAAGAGATTGTCCGTTTTGTATAGGAAGTGCATCCAGTTTTACCGTAACCCTCTCAACTTGTTAGCACATGCCATGTGGGCGAAATGATGATACCATGCCAAGTTTCAACCTTTTAAGAGTTCATTTGTAGTGCTTTCCAATTTCAGGGTCATTTAGCTAAAAAATCAATAACTGCATGAAAAATACCAAATGGTGTCGGGAAGGGTTGAAAATTGATGTTGTCGCTTTGAATGGTACATTTTGAACACACAAGAAGCCTCGAGTTCAAATAAGTTCAAGAAAATGAAATGTCTTTTGTAACCGACGAGTTTCCGTTCGGAACCTCGATATTTCGAAAGAGATTGTCCGTTTTCTATACGAAGTGCATCCAGCTTTTACCGTAACCCTCTCAAGTTTTTACCACATGCCGTGTGGGTGAAATGATGATACCATGCCAAGTTTCAACCTTTTCAGAGTTCATTTGTAGTGCTTTCCAATTTCAGGGTCATTTAGTTCAAAAAAATCAATAACTGCATGAAAAATACCAAATGAAGTTAGAACGGGTTGAAAATTGATGATGTGGCTTTGAATGGTGCATTTTGAACACACAAAAAGCCTGGAGTTCAAATAAGTTCAAGAAAATGAAATGCCTTTTGTAACCGATGAGTTTCCATCCGGAACCCTGATACTTCGAAAGAGATTGTCCGTTTTGTACACGAAGTGGATCCAGCTTTTGCCGTAACCCTGTGAACTTTTTAGCACATGCTATGTGGGTGAAATGATGATACCATGCCAATTTTCAACATTTTTAGAGTTCATTTGTAGTGCTTTCCAATTTCAGGGTCATTTAGCGAAAAAATCAATAACTGCATTAAAAATACCAAATGGTGTCGGGAAGGGTTGAAAATTGATGTTGCGGCTTTGAATGGTACATTTTGAGCACACAAAAAGCCTCGAGTTCAAATAAGTTCAAGAAAATGAAATGCCTTTTGTAACCAATGAGTTTCCGTTCGGAACCTCGATATTTCGAAAGAGATTGTCCATTTTGTATACGAAGTGCATCCAACTTTTGTCGTAACCCTCTCAACTTTTTAGCACATGCCATGTGGGTGAAATGATGATACCATGCAAAGTTTCAACCTTTTCAGAGTTCATTTGTAGTGCTTTCCAGTTTCAGGGTCATTTAGTTTTAAAAAATCAATAACTGCATGAAAAATACCAAATGAAGTCAGAAAGGGTTCAAAATTGATGATGTGTCTTTGAATGGTGCATTTTGAACACACAAAAAGCCTGGAGTTCAAATAAGTTCAAAAAAATGAAATGCCTTTTGTAACCAATGAGTTTTTGTCCGGAACCCTGATACTTCGAAAGAGATTGTCCGTTTTGTACACGAAGTGCATCCAGCTTTTGCCGTAACCCTGTCAACTTTTTAGCACATGCTATGTGGGTGAAATGATGATAGCATGCCAATTTTCAACCTTTTCAGAGTTCATTTGTAGTGCTTTCCAATTTCAGGGTCATTTAGTGAAAAAATCAATAACTGCATGAAAAATACCAAATAGTGTCGGGAAGGGTTGAAAATTGATGTTGTGGCTTTGAATGGTACATTTTGAACACACAAAAAACCTCGAGTTCAAATAAGTTCAAGAAAATGAAATGCCTTTTGTAACCAATGAGTTTTTGTCCGGAACCCTGATACTTCGAAAGAGATTGTCCGTTTTGTACACGAAGTGCATCCAGCTTTTGCCGTAACCCTGTCAACTTTTTAGCACATGCTATGTGGGTGAAATGATGATACCATGCCAATTTTCAACCTTTTCAGAGTTCATTTGTAGTGCTTTCCAATTTCAGGGTCATTTAGCGAAAAAATCAATAACTGCATGAAAAATACCAAATGGTGTCGGGAAGGGTTGAAAATTGATGTTGTGGCTTTGAATGGTACATTTTGAACACACAAAAAGCCTCGAGTTCAAATAAGTTCAAGAAAATGAAATGCCTTTTGTAACCAATGAGTTTCCATTCGGAACCTCGATATTTCGAAAGAGATTGTCCGTTTTGTATACGAAGTGCATCCAACTTTTGTCGTAACCCTCTCAACTTTTTAGCATATGCCATGTGGGTGAAATGATGATACCATGCAAAGTTTCAACCTTTTCAGAGTCCATTTGTAGTGCTTTCCAGTTTCAGGGTCATTTAGTTCAAAAAAATCAATAACTGAATGAAAAATACCAAATGAAGTTAGAAAGGGTTGAAAATTGATGATGTGGCTTTGAATCGTGTATTTTGAACACACAAAAAGCCTGGAGTTCAAATGAGTTCAAGAAAATGAAATGCCTTTTGTAACCGATGAGTTTCCATCCGGAACCTTGATACTTCGAAAGAGATTGTCCGTTTTGTACACGAAGTGGATCCAACTTTTGCCGTAACCCTCTCAACTTTTCAGTACATGCTATGTGGGGGAAATGATGATACCATGCATAGTTTCAACCTTTTCAGAGTTCATTTGTAGTGCTCTCAAATTTCAGGGTCATGTAGCTCAAAAAAATCAATAACTACATGAAAAATACCAAATGAAGTCAGAAAGGGTTGAAAATTGATGATGTGGATTTGAATGGTGTATTTTGAACACAGAAAAAGCCTGGAGTTCACATAAGTTCAAGAAAATGAAATGCCTTTTGTAACCGATGAGTTTCCGTTCGGAACCTCGATATTTCGAAAGAGATTGTCCGTTTTGTATACGAAGTGCATCCAGTTTTACCGTAACCCTCTCAACTTTTTAGCACATGCCATGTGGGTGAAATGATGATACCATGCCAAGTTTCAACCTTTTAAGAGTTCATTTGTAGTGCTTTCCAATTTCAGGGTCATTTAGCTAAAAAATCAATAACTGCATGAAAAATACCAAATGGTGTCGGGAAGGGTTGAAAATTGATGTTGTTGCTTTGAATGGTACATTTTGAACACACAAAAAGCCTCGAGTTCAAATAAGTTCAAGAAAATGAAATGCCTTTTGTAACCGACGAGTTTCCGTTCGGAACCTCGATATTTCGAAAGAGATTGTCCGTTTTGTATACGAAGTGCATCCAGCTTTTACCGTAACCCTCTCAAGTTTTTACCACATGCCGTGTGGGTGAAATGATGATACCATGGCAAGTTTCAACCTTTTCAGAGTTCATTTGTAGTGCTTTCCAATTTCAGGGTCATTTAGTTCAAAAAAATCAATAACTGCATGAAAAATACCAAATGAAGTTAGAACGGGTTGAAAATTGATGATGTGGCTTTGAATGGTGCATTTTGAACACACAAAAAGCCTGGAGTTCAAATAAGTTCAAGAAAATGAAATGCCTTTTGTAACCGATGAGTTTCCATCCGGAACCCTGATACTTCGAAAGAGATTGTCCGTTTTGTACACGAAGTGGATCCAGCTTTTGCCGTAACCCTGTGAACATTTTAGCACATGCTATGTGGGTGAAATGATGATACCATGCCAATTTTCAACATTTTCAGAGTTCATTTGTAGTGCTTTCCAATTTCAGGGTCATTTAGCGAAAAAATCAATAACTGCATTAAAAATACCAAATGGTGTCGGGAAGGGTTGAAAATTGATGTTGCGGCTTTGAATGGTACATTTTGAACACACAAAAAGCCTCGAGTTCAAATAAGTTCAAGAAAATGAAATGCCTTTTGTAACCAATGAGTTTCCGTTCGGAACCTCGATATTTCGAAAGAGATTGTCCGTTTTGTATACGAAGTGCATCCAACTTTTGTCGTAACCCTCTCAACTTTTTAGCACATGCCATGTGGGTGAAATGATGATACCATGCAAAGTTTCAACCTTTTCAGAGTTCATTTGTAGTGCTTTCCAGTTTCAGGGTCATTTAGTTTAAAAAAATCAACAACTGCATGAAAAATACCAAATGAAGTCAGAAAGGGTTCAAAATTGATGATGTGTCTTTGAATGGTGCATTTTGAACACACAAAAAGCCTGGAGTTCAAATAAGTTCAAAAAAATGAAATGCCTTTTGTAACCAATGAGTTTTTGTCCGGAACCCTGATACTTCGAAAGAGATTGTCCGTTTTGTACACGAAGTGCATCCAGCTTTTGCCGTAACCCTGTCAACTTTTTAGCACATGCTATGTGGGTGAAATGATGATAGCATGCCAATTTTCAACCTTTTCAGAGTTCATTTGTAGTGCTTTCCAATTTCAGGGTCATTTAGTGAAAAAATCAATAACTGCATGAAAAATACCAAATAGTGTCGGGAAGGGTTGAAAATTGATGTTGTGGCTTTGAATGGTACATTTTGAACACACAAAAAACCTCGATTTCAAATAAGTTCAAGAAAATGAAATGCCTTTTGTAACCAATGAATTTCCGTTCGGAACCTCGATATTTCGAAAGAGATTGTCCGTTTTGTATACGAAGTGCATCCAACTTTTGTCGTAACCCTCTCAACTTTTTAGCATATGCCCTGTGGGTGAAATGATGATACCATGCAAAGTTTCAACCTTTTCAGAGTTCATTTGTAGTGCTTTCCAGTTTCAGGGTCATTTAGTTCAAAAAAATCAATAACTGCATGAAAAATACCAAATGAAATTAGAAAGGGTTGAAAATTGATGATGTGGCTTTGAATCGTGTATTTTGAACACACAAAAAGCCTGGAGTTCAAATAAGTTCAAGAAAATGAAATGCCTTTTGTAACCGATGAGTTTCCATCCGGAACCTTGATACTTCGAAAGAGATTGTCCGTTTTGTACACGAAGTGGATCCAGCTTTTGCCGTAACCCTCTCAACTTTTTAGCACATCCTATGTGGGGGAAATGATGATACCATGCAAAGTTTCAACCTTTTCAGAGTTCATTTGTAGTGCTTTCAAATTTCAGGGTCATGTAGCTCAAAAAAATCAATAACTACATGAAAAATACCAAATGAAGTCAGAAAGGGTTGAAAATTGATGATGTGGATTTGAATGGTATATTTTGAACACAGAAAAAGCCTGGAGTTCAAATAAGTTCAACAAAATGAAATGCCTTTTGTAACCGATGAGTTTCCGTTCGGAACCTCGATATTTCGAAAGAGATTGTCCGTTTTGTATACGAAGTGCATCCAGCTTTTACCGTAACCCTCTCAAGTTTTTACCAGATGCCATGTGGGTGAAATGATGATACCATGCCAAGTTTCAACCTTTTCAGAGTTCATTCGTAGTGCTTTCCAGTTTCAGGGTCATTTAGTTCAAAAAAATCAATAACTGCATGAAAAATACCAAATGAAGGTAGAAAGGGTTGAAAATTGATGATGTGGCTTTGAATGGTGCATTTTGAACACACAAAAAGCCTGGAGTTCAAATAAGTTCAAGAAAATGAAATGCCTTTTGTAACCGATGAGTTTCCATCCGGAACCCTGATACTTCGAAAGAGATTGTCCGTTTTGTACACGAAGTGGATCCAGCTTTTGTCGTAACCCTGTCAACTTTTTAGCACATGCTATGTGGGTGAAATGATGATACCATGCCAATTTTCAACATTTTCAGAGTTCACTTGTAGTGCTTTCCAATTTCAGGGTCATTTAGCGAAAAAATCAATAACTGCATTAAAAATACCAAATGGTGTCGGGAAGGGTTGAAAATTGATGTTGCGGCTTTGAATGGTACATTTTGAACACACAAAAAGCCTCGAGTTCAAATAAGTTCAAGAAAATGAAATGCCTTTTGTAACCAATGAGTTTCCGTTCGGAACCTCGATATTTCGAAAGAGATTGTCCGTTTTGTATACGAAGTGCATCCAACTTTTGTCGTAACCCTCTCAACTTTTTAGCACATGCCATGTGGGTGAAATGGTGATACCATGCAAAGTTTCAACCTTTTCAGAGTTCATTTGTAGTGCTTTCCAGTTTCAGGGTCATTTAGTTCAAAAAAATCAATAACTGCATGAAAAATACCAAATGAAGTCAGAAAGGGTTAAAAATTGATGATGTGGCTTTGAATGGTGCATTTTGAACACACAAAAAGCCTGGAGTTCAAATAAGTTCAAAAAAATGAAATGCCTTTTGTAGCAATGAGTTTTTGTCCGGAACCCTGATACTTTGAAAGAGATTTTCCGTTTTGTACATGAAGTGCATCCAGCTTTTGCCGTAACCCTGTCAACATTTTAGCACATGATATGTGGGTGAAATGATGATAGCATGCCAATTTTCAACCTTTTCAGAGTTCATTTGTAGTGCTTTCCAAGTTCAGGGTCATTTAGTGAAAAAATCAATAACTGCATGAAAAATACCAAATGGTGTCGGGAAGGGTTGAAAATTGATGTTGTGGCTTTGAATGGTACATTTTGAACACACAAAAAACCTCGAGTTCAAATAAGTTCAAGAAAATGAAATGCCTTTTGTAACCGATGAGTTTCCGTTCGGAACCTCGATATTTCGAAAGAGATTGTCCGTTTTGTATACGAAGTGCATCCAGCTTTTACCGTAACCCTCTCAAGTTTTTACCACATGCCATGTGGGTGAAATGACGATACCATGCCAAGTTTCAACCTTTTCAGAGTTCATTTGTAGTGCTTTCCAGTTTCAGGGTCATTTAGTTCAAAAAAATCAATAACTGCATGAAAAATACAAAATGAAGGTAGAAAGGGTTGAAAATTGATGATGTGGCTTTGAATGGTGCATTTTGAACACACAAAAAGCCTGGAGTTCAAATAAGTTCAAGAAAATGAAATGCCTTTTGTAACCGATGAGTTTCCATCCGGAACCCTGATACTTCGAAAGAGACTGTCCGTTTTGTACACGAAGTGGATCCAGCTTTTGCCGTAACCCTGTCAACTTTTTAGCACATGCTATGTGGGTGAAATGATGATACCATGCCAATTTTCAACATTTTCAGAGTTCATTTGTAGTGCTTTCCAATTTCAGGGTCATTTAGCGAAAAAATCAATAACTACATTAATAATACCAAATGGTGTCGGGAAGGGTTGAAAATTGATGTTGCGGCTTTGAATGGTACATTTTGAACACACTAAAAGCCTCGAGTTCAAATAAGTTCAAGAAAATGAAATGCCTTTTGTAACCAATGAGTTTCCGTTCGGAACCTCGATATTTCGAAAGAGATTGTCCGTTTTGTATAGGAAGTGCATCCAACTTTTGTCGTAACCCTCTCAACTTTTTAGCACATGCCATGTGGGTGAAATGGTGATACCATGCAAAGTTTCAACCTTTTCAGAGTTCATTTGTAGTGCTTTCCAGTTTCAGGGTCATTTAGTTCAAAAAAATCAATAACTGCATGAAAAATACCAAATGAAGTCAGAAAGGGTTCAAAATTGATGATGTGGCTTTGAATGGTGCATTTTGAACATACAAAAAGCCTGGAGTTCAAATAAGTTCAAAAAAATGAAATGCCTTTTGTAGCAATGAGTTTTTGTGCGGAACCCTGATACTTCGAAAGAGGTTTTCCGTTTTGTACACGAAGTGCATCCAGCTTTTGCCGTAACCCTGTCAACTTTTTAGCACATGATATGTGGGTGAAATGATGATAGCATGCCAATTTTCAACCTTTTCAGAGTTCATTTGTAGTGCTTTCCAATTTCAGGGTCATTTAGTGAAAAAATCAATAACTGCATGAAAAATACCAAATGGTGTCGGGAAGGGTTGAAAATTGATGTTGTGGCTTTGAATGGTACATTTTGAACACACAAAAAACCTCGAGTTCAAATAAGTTCAAGAAAATGAAATGCCTTTTGTAACCGATGAGTTTCCGTTCGGAACCTCGATATTTCGAAAGAGATTGTCCGTTTTGTATACGAAGTGCATCCAGCTTTTACCGTAACCCTCTCAAGTTTTTACCACATGCCATGTGGGTGAAATGATGATACCATGCCAAGTTTCAACCTTTTCAGAGTTCATTTGTAGTGCTTTCCAGTTTCAGGGTCATTTAGTTCAAAAAAATCAATAACTGCATGAAAAATACCAAATGAAGGTAGAAAGGGTTGAAAATTGATGATGTGGCTTTGAATGGTCCATTTTGAACACACAAAAAGCCTGGAGTTCAAATAAGTTCAAGAAAATGAAATGCCTTTTGTAACCGATGAGTTTCCGTTCGGAACCTCGATATTTCGAAAGAGATTGTCCGTTTTGTATACGAAGTGCATCCAACTTTTGTCGTAACCCTCTCAACTTTTTAGCACATGCCATGTGGGTGAAATGGTGATACCATGCAAAGTTTCAACCTTTTCAGAGTTCATTTGTAGTGCTTTCCAGTTTCAGGGTCATTTAGTTCAAAAAAATCAATTACTGCATGAAAAATACCAAATGAAGTCAGAAAGGGTTGAAAATTGATGATGTGGCTTTGAATGGTGCATTTTGAACACACAAAAAGCCTGGAGTTCAAATAAGTTCAAGAAAATGAAATGCCTTTTGTAACCGATGAGTTTCCATCCGGAACCCTGATACTTCGAAAGAGATTGTCCGTTTTGTACAGGAAGTGGATCCAGCTTTTGCCGTAACCCTGTCAACTTTTTAGCACATGCTATGTGGGTGAAATGATGATACCATGCCAATTTTCAACCTTTTCAGAGTTCATTTGTAGTGCTTTCCAGTTTCAGGGTCATTTAGTTCAAAAAAATCAATAACTGCATGAAAAATACCAAACGAAGTCAGAAAGGGTTCAAAATTGATGATGTGGCTTTGAATGGTGCATTTTGAACATACAAAAAGCCTGGAGTTCAAATAAGTTCAAAAAAATGAAATGCCTTTTGTAGCAATGAGTTTTTGTGCGGAACCCTGATACTTCGAAAGAGATTTTCCGTTTTGTACACGAAGTGCATCCAGCTTTTGCCGTAACCCTGTCAACTTTTTAGCACATGATATGTGGGTGAAATGATGATAGCATGCCAATTTTCAACCTTTTCAGAGTTCATTTGTAGTGCTTTCCAATTTCAGGGTCATTTAGTGAAAAAATCAATAACTGCATGAAAAATACCAAATGGTGTCGGGAAGGGTTGAAAATTGATGTTGTGGCTTTGAATGGTACATTTTGAACACACAAAAAACCTCGAGTTCAAATAAGTTCAAGAAAATGAAATGCCTTTTGTAACCGATGAGTTTCCGTTCGGAACCTCGATATTTCGAAAGAGATTGTCCGTTTTGTACACGAAGTGCATCCAACTTTTACCGTAACCCTCTCAAGTTTTTACCACATGCCATGTGGGTGAAATGATGATACCATGCCAAGTTTCAACCTTTTCAGAGTTCATTTGTAGTGCTTTCCAGTTTCAGGGTCATTTAGTTCAAAAAAATCAATAACTGCATGAAAAATACCAAATGAAGGTAGAAAGGGTTGAAAATTGATGATGTGGCTTTGAATGGTCCATTTTGAACACACAAAAAGCCTGGAGTTCAAATAAGTTCAAGAAAATGAAATGCCTTTTGTAACCGATGAGTTTCCATCCGGAACCTTGATACTTCGAAAGAGATTGTCCGTTTTGTACACGAAGTGGATCCAGCTTTTGCCGTAACCCTATCAACTTTTTAGCACATGCTATGTTGGTGAAATGATGATACCATGCCAATTTTCAACATTTTCAGAGTTCATTTGTAGTGCTTTCCAATTTCAGGGTCATTTAGCGAAAAAATCAATAACTACATTAAAAATACCAAATGGTGTCGGGAAGGGTTGAAAATTGATGTTGCGGCTTTGAATGGTACATTTTGAACACACAAAAAGCCTCGAGTTCAAATAAGTTCAAGAAAATGAAATGCCTTTTGTAACCAATGAGTTTCCGTTCGGAACCTCGATATTTCGAAAGAGATTGTCCGTTTTGTATACGAAGTGCATCCAACTTTTGTCGTAACCCTCTCAACTTTTTAGCACATGCCATGTGGGTGAAATGGTGATACCATGCAAAGTATCAACCTTTTCAGAGTTCATTTGTAGTGCTTTCCAATTTCAGGGTCATTTAGCGAAAAAATCAATAACTGCATTAAAAATACCAAATGGTGTCGGGAAGGGTTGAAAATTGATGTTGCGGCTTTGAATGGTACATTTTGAACACACAAAAAGCCTCGAGTTCAAATAAGTTCAAGAAAATGAAATGCCTTTTGTAACCAATGAGTTTCCGTTCGGAACCTCGATATTTCGAAAGAGATTGTCCGTTTTGTATACGAAGTGCATCCAACTTTTGTCGTAACCCTCTCAACTTTTTAGCACATGCCATGTGGGTGAAATGATGATACCATGCAAAGTTTCAACCTTTTCAGAGTTCATTTGTAGTGCTTTCCAGTTTCAGGGTCATTTAGTTCAAAAAAATCAATAACTGCATGAAAAATACCAAATGAAGTCAGAAAGGGTTCAAAATTGATGATGTGGCTTTGAATGGTGCATTTTGAACAAACAAAAAGCCTGGAGTTCAAATAAGTTCAAAAAAATTAAATGCCTTTTGTAACCAATGAGTTTTTGTCCGGAACCTTGATACTTCGAAAGAGATTGTCCGTTTCGTACACGAAGTGCATCCAGCTTTTGCCGTAACCCTGTCAACTTTTTAGCACATGCTATGTGGGTGAAATGATGATAGCATGCCAATTTTCAACCTTTTCAGAGTTCATTTGTAGTGCTGTCCAATTTCAGGGTCATTTAGTGAAAAAATCAATAACTGCATGAAAAATACCAAATGGTGTCGGGAAGGGTTGAAAATTGATGTTGTGGCTTTGAATGGTACATTTTGAACACACAAAAAACCTCGAGTTCAAATAAGTTCAAGAAAATGAAATGCCTTTTGTAACCAATGAGTTTCCGTTCGGAACCTCGATATTTCGAAAGAGATTGTCCGTTTTGTATACGAAGTGCATCCAACTTTTGTCGTAACCCTCTCAACTTTTTAGCATATGCAATGTGGGTGAAATGATGATACCATGCAAAGTTTCAACCTTTTCAGAGTTCATTTGTAGTGCTTTCAAGTTTCAGGGTCTTTTAGTTCAAAAAAATCAATAACTGCATGAAAAACACCAAATGAAATTAGAACGGGTTGAAAATTGATGATGTGGCTTTGAATCGTGTATTTTGAACACACAAAAAGCCTGGAGTTCAAATAAGTTCAAGAAAATGAAATGCGTTTTGTAACCGATGAATTTCCATCCGGAACCTTGATACTTCGAAAGAGATTGTCCGTTTTGTACACGAAGTGGATCCAGCTTTTGTCGTAACCCTCTCAACTTTTTAGCACATGCTATGTGGGGGAAATGATGATACCATGCAAAGTTTCAACCTTTTCAGAGTTCATTTGTAGTGCTTTCAAATTTCACGGTCATGTAGCTCAAAAAAATCAATAACTACATGAAAAATACCAAATGAAGTCAGAAAGGGTTGAAAATTGATGATGTGGATTCGAATGGTGTATTTTGAACACAGAAAAAGCCTGGAGTTCAAATAAGTTCAACAAAATGAAATGCCTTTTGTAACCGATGAGTTTCCGTTCGGAACCTCGATATTTCGAAAGAGATTGTCCGTTTTGTATACGAAGTGCATCCAGCTTTTACCGTAACCCTCTCAACTTTTTAGCACATGCCATGTGGGTGAAATGATGATACCATGCCAAGTTTCAACCTTTTATGTGTTCATTTGTAGTACTTTCCAATTTCAGGGTCATTTAGCTAAAAAATCAATAACTGCATGAAAAATACCAAATGGTGTCGGGAAGGGTTGAAAATTGATGTTGTCGCTTTGAATGATACATTTTGAACACACAAAAAGCCTCGAGTTCAAATAAGTTCAAGAAAATGAAATGCCTTTTGTAACCGACGAGTTTCCGTTCGGAACCTCGATATTTCGAAAGAGATTGTCCGTTTTGTATACGAAGTGCATCCGGCTTTTACCGTAACCCTCTCAACTTTTTATCACATGCCATGTGGGTGAAATGATGATACCATGCCAAGTTTCAACCTTTTCAGAGTTCATTTGTAGTGCTTTCCAGTTTCAGGGTCATTTAGTTCAAAAAAATCAATAACTGCATAAAAATACCAACTGAAGTTAGAAAGGGTTGAAAATTGATGATGTGGCTTTGAATGGTGCATTTTGAACACACAAAAAGCCTGGAGTTCAAATAAGTTCAAGAAAATGAAATGCCTTTTGTAACCGATGAGTTTCCATCCGGAACCCTGATACTTCGAAAGATATTGTCCGTTTTGTACATGAAGTGCATCCAGCTTTTGCGTAACCCTGTCAACTTTTTAGCACATGCTATGTGGGTGAAATTATGATACCATGCCAATTTTCAACCTTTTCAGAGTGCATTTGTAGTGCTTTCCAATTTCAGGGTCATTTAGCTAAAAAATCAATAACTGCATGAAAAATACCAAATGGTGTCGGGAAGGGTTGAAAATTGATGTTGTGGCTTTGAATGGTACATTTTGAACACACAAAAAGCCTCGAGTTCAAATAAGTTCAAGAAAATGAAATGCCTTTTGTAACCAATGAGTTTCCGTTCGGAACCTCGATATTTCGAAAGAGATTATCCGTTTTGTATACGAAGTGCATCCAACTTTTGTCGTAACCCTCTCAACTTTTTAGCATGTGCCATGTGGGTGAAATGATGATACCATGCAAAGTTTCAACCTTTTCAGAGTTCATTTGTAGTGCTTTCCAGTTTCAGGGTCATTTAGTTCGAAAAAATCAATAACTGCATGAAAAATACCAAATGAAATTAGAAAGGGTTGAAAATTGATGATGTGGCTTTGAATCGTGTATTTTGAACACACAAAAAGCCTGGAGTCCAAATAAGTTCAAGAAAATGAAATGCCTTTTGTAACCGATGAGTTTCCATCCGGAACCTTGATACTTCGAAAGAGATTGTCCGTTTTGTACACGAAGTGGATCCAGCTTTTGCCGTAACCCTGTCAACTTTTTAGCACATGCTATGTGGGGGAAATGATGATACCATGCAAATTTTCAACCTTTTCAGAGTTCATTTGTAGTGCTTTTAAATTTTAGGGTCATGTAGCTCAAAAAAATCAATAACTACATGAAAAATACCAAATGAAGTCAGAAAGGGTTGAAAATTGATGATGTGGATTTGAATGGTGTATTTTGAACACAGAAAAAGCCTGGAGTTCAAATAAGTTCAACAAAATGAAATGCCTTTTGTAACCGATGAGTTTCCGTTCGGAACCTCGATATTTCGAAAGAGATTGTCCGTTTTGTATACGAAGTGCATCCAGCTTTTACCGTAACCCTCTCAACTTTTTGGCACATGCCATGTGGGTGAAATGATGATACCATGCCAAGTTTCAACCTTTTATGAGTTCATTTTTAGTGCTTTCCAAGTTCAGGGTCATTTAGCTAAAAAATCAATAACTGCATGAAAAATACCAAATGGTGTCGGGAAGGGTTGAAAATTGATGTTGTCGCTTTGAATGGTATATTTTGAACACACAAAAAGCCTCGAGTTCAAATAAGTTCAAGAAAATGAAATGCCTTTTGTAACCGACGAGTTTTCGTTCGGAACCTCGATATTTCGAAAGAGATTGTCCGTTTTGTATACGAAGTGCATCCAGCTTTTACCGTAACCCTCTCAACTTTGTATCACATGCCATGTGGGTGAAATGATGATACCATGCCAAGTTTCAACCTTTTCAGAGTTCATTTGTAGTGCTTTCCAGTTTCAGGGTCATTTAGTTCAAAAAAATCAATAACTGCATGAAAAATACCAAATGAAGTTAGAAAGGGTTGATAATTGATGATGTGGCTTTGAATGGTGCATTTTTAACACACAAAAAGCCTGGAGTTCAAATAAGTTCAAGAAACTGGAATGCCTTTTGTAACCGATGAGTTTCCATCCGGAACCCTGATACTTCGAAAGAGATTGTCCGTTTTGTACACGAAGTGGATCCAGCTTTTGCCGTAACCCTCTCAACTTTTTAGCACATGCTATGTGGGTGAAATGATGATACCATGCAAATTTTCAACCTTTTCAGAGTTCATTTGTAGTGCTTTCAAATTTCAGGGTCATTTAGCTAAAAAATCAATAACTGCATGAAAAATACGAAATGATGTCGGGAAGGGTTGAAAATTAATGTTGTGGGTTTGAATGGTACATTTTGACCACACAAAAAGCCTCGAGTTCAAGTAAGTTCAAGCAAATGAAATGCCCTTTGTAACCGATGAGTTTCCATGCAGAACCCTGATACTTCGAAAGAGACTGCCCGTTGTGTACACGAAGTGCACCGAACTTTTGTCGTAACCCTCTCAACTTTTTAGCACATGCTATGTGGGTGAAATGATGATACCATGCCAATTTTCAACCTTTTCAGAGTTCATTTGTAGTGCTTTCACATTTCAGGGTCATTTAGCTAAAAAATCAATAACTGCATGAAAAATACCAAATGATGTCGGGAAGGGTTGAAATTTGATGTTCCGGCTTTGAGTGGTACATTTTAAACACACAAAAAGCCTCGAGTTCAAATAAGTTCAAGAAAATGAAATGCCTTTTGTAACCGATGTGTTTCTGTCCGGAACCCTCATACGTCGAAAGAGATTGTCCGTTTTGTACACGAAGTGCATCAAGCTTTTGCCGTAACCCTGTCAACTTTTTAGCACATGCTATGTGGGTGAAATGATGATACCATGACAAGTTTCAACCTCTTCAGAGCTCATTTGTCGGGCTTTCAATTTTAGGGTCATTTAGCAAAAAAATCAATAACTGCATGAAAAATACCAAATGGTGTCGGGAAGGGGTGAAAATTGATGTTGTGGCTTTGAATGGTACATTTTGAACACACAAAAAGCCTTGAGTTCAAATAAGTTCAAGAAAATGAAATGCCTTTTGTAACCAATGAGTTTCCGTCCGGAACACTGATACTTCGCAAGAGATTGTCCGTTTTGTACACCAAGTGCATGCAGCTTTTGTCGTAAACCTCTCAACATTTAGCACATGCTATGTGGGGGAAATGATGATACCACACAAAGTTTCAACCTTTTCAGAGTTCATTTATAGTGCGTTCCAATTTCAAGCTCATTTAGCGAAAAAATCAATAACTGCATGAAAAATACCAAATGGTGTCGGGAAGGGTTGAAAATTGATGTTGTGGCTTTGAATGGTACATTTTGAACACACAAAAAGCCTCGAGTTCAAATAAGTTCAAGAAAATGAAATGCCTTTTGTAACCAATGAGTTTCCGTCTGGAACACTGATACTTTGAAAGAGACTGTCTGTTTTCTACACGAAGTGCATGCAGCTTTTTTCGTAACCCTCTCAACTTTTTAGCACATGCTATGTGTGGGAAATGATGATACCATGCAAAGTTTCAACCTTTTCAGAGTTCATTTGTAGTGCTTTCAAATTGCAGGGTCATTTAGCTCAAAAAAATCAATAACTACATGAAAAATACCAAATGAAGTCAGAAAGGGTTGAAAATTGACGATGTGGCTTTCAATGGTGTAGTTTGAACACAGAAAAAGCCTGGAGTTCAAATAAGTTCAACAAAATGAAATGCCTTTTGTAACCGATGAGTTTCCGTTCGGAACCTCGATATTTCGAAAGATATTGTCCGTTTTGTATACGAAGTGCATCCAGCTTTTACCGTAACCTTCTCAACTTTTTAGCACATGCCATGTGGGTGAAATGATGATACCATGCCAAGTTTCAACCTTTTCAGAGTTCATTTGTAGTGCTTTCCAATTTCAGGGTCATTTACCTAAAAAATGAATAATTGCATGAAAAATACCAAATGAGGTCGGGAAGGGTTGAAATTTGATGTTCTGGCTTTGAATGGTACATTTTGAACACACAAAAAGCCTCGAGTTCAAATAAGTTCAAGAAAATGAAATGCCTTGTGTAACCGATGAGTTTCCGTCCAGAACCCTAATACTTCGAAAGAGAGTGTCCATTGTGTACACAAAGTGCAACCAACTTTTGTCGTAACCCTCTCAACTTTTTAGCACATGCCATGTGGGTGAAATGATGATACCATGCAAAGTTTCAACCTTTTCAGAGTTCATTTGTAGTGCTTTCCAATTTCAGGGTCATTTAGTTCAAAAAAATCAATAACTGCATGAAAAATACCAAATGAAGTTAGAAAGGGTTGAAAATTGATGATGTGGCTTTGAATGGTGCATTTTGAACACACAAAAAGCCTGGTGTTCAAATGAGTTCAAGAAAATGAAATGCCTTTTGTAACCGATGAGTTTCCATCCGGAACCCTGATACGTCGAAAGAGATTGTCCGTTTTGTACACGAAGTGGATCCAGCTTTTGCCTTAACCCTCTCAACTTTTTAGCACATTCTATGTGGGTGAAATGATGATACCATGCCAATTTTCAACCTTTTCAGAGTTCATTTGTAGTGCTTTCCAATTTCAGGGTCACTTAGCTAAAAAATCAATAACTGCACGAAAAATACCAAATGATGTCGGGAAGGGTTGAAAATTGATGTTGTGGCTTTGAATGGTACATTTTGAAAACACAAAAAGCCTCGAGTTCAAATAAGTTCAAGAAAATGAAATGCCTTTTGTAACCGATGAGTTTCCATCCAGAACCCTGATACTTCGAAAGAGACTATCCGTTTTGTACACGAAGTGCATGCAGCTTTTGTCGTAACCCTCTCAACTTTTTAGCACATGCTATGTGAGGGAAATGGTGATACCATGGAAAGTTTCAACCTTTTCAGAGTTCATTTGTAGTGCTTTCAAATTTCAGGTTCATTTAGCTCAAAAAAATCAATAAATACACGAAAAATACCAAATGAAGTCAGAAAGGGTTGAAAATTGATGATGTGGCTTTGAATGGTGTATTTTGAACACAGAAAAAGCCTGCAGTTCAAATAAGTTCAAGAAAATGAAATGCCTTTTGTAACCGATGAGTTTCCGTTCGGAACCTCGATCCTTCGAAAGAGATTGTCCCTTTTGTATACGAAGTGCGTCCAGCTTTTACCGTAACCCTCTCAACTTTTTAGCACATGGCATGTGGGTGAAATGATGATACCATGCCAAGTTTCAACCTTTTCAGAGTTCATTTGTAGTGCTTTCCAATTTCAGGGTCATTTAGCAAAAAAATCAATAATTGCATGAAAAATACCAAATGATGACGGGAAGGGTTGAAATTTGATGTTGTGGATTTGAATGGTACATTTTGAACACACAAAAAGCCTCGAGTTCAAATAAGTACAAGAAAATGAAATGCCTTTTGTAATCGATGAGTTTCCGTCTAGAACCCTGATACTTCGAAAGAGACTGTCCGTTGTGTACACGAAGTGCATCCAACTTTTGTCGTAACCCTCTAAACTTTTTAGCACATGGTATGTGGGTGAAATGATGATACCACGCAAAGTTTCAACCTTTTCAGAGTTCTTTTGTAGTGCTTTCCAATTTTAGGGTCATTTAGCAAAAAAATCAATAACTGCATGAAAAATACCAAATGGTGTCGGGAAGGGTTGAAAATTGATGTTGTGGCTTTGAATGGTACATTTTGAACACCCAAAAAGCCTCGAGTTCAAATAAATTCAAGAAAATGAAATGCCTTTTGTAACCAATGAGTTTCCGTCCGGCACACTGATACTTCGAAAGAGTCTGTCCGTTTTGTACACGAAGTGCATGCAGCTTTTGTTGTAACCCTCTCAACTTTTTAGCACATGCTATGTGGGGGAAATGGTGATACCATGGAAAGTTTCAACCTTTTCAGAGTTCATTTGTAGTGCTTTCAAATTTCAGGTTCATTTAGCTCAAAAAAATCAATAACTACATGAAAAATACCAAATGAAGTGAGAAAGGGTTGAAAATTGATGATGTGGCTTTGAATGGTGTATTTTGAACACAGAAAAAGCCTGCAGTTCAAATAAGTTCAACAAAATGAAATGCCTTTTGTAACCGATGAGTTTCCATCCAGAACCCTGATACTTCGAAAGAGACTGTCCGTTTTGTATACGAAGTGCATCCTGCTTTTACCGTAACCCTCTCAACTTTTTAGCACATGCCATGTGGGTGAAATGATGATACCATGCCAAGTTTCAACCTTTTCATAGTTCATTTCTAGTGCTTTCCAATTTCAGGGTCATTTAGCTAAAAAATCAATAACTGCATGAAAAATACCAAATGATGTCGGGAAGGGTTGAAATTTGATGTTCTGGCTTTGAATGATACATTTTGAACACACAAAAAGCATCGAGTTCAAATAAGTACAAGAAAATGAAATGCCTTTTGTAACCGATGAGTTTCCGTTCGGAACCTCGATCCTTCGAAAGAGATTGTCCCTTTTGTATACGAAGTGCATCCAGCTTTTACCGTAACCCTCTCAACTTTTTAGCACATGCCATGTGGGTGAAATGATGATACCATGCCAAGTTTCAACCTTTTCAGAGTTCATTTGTAGTGCTTTCCAATTTCAGGGTCATTTAGCAAAAAAATCAATAATTGCATGAAAAGTACCAAATGATGACGGGAAGGGTTGAAATTTGATGTTGTGGATTTGAATGGTACATTATGAACACATAAAAAGCCTCGAGTTCAAATAAGTACAAGAAAATGAAATGCCTTTTGTAACCGATGAGTTTCCGTCCAGAACCCTGATACTTCGAAAGAGACTGTCCGTTGTGTACACGAAGTGCATCCAACTTTTGTCGTAACCCTCTAAACTTTTTAGCACATGCTATGTGGGTGAAATGATGATACCATGCAAAGTTTCAACCTTTTCAGAGTTCATTTCTAGTGCTTTCCAATTTCAGGGTCATTTAGCTCAAAAAAATCAATAACTGCATGAAAAATACCAAATGAAGTCAGAAAGGGTTGAAAATTGATGATGTGACTTTGAATGGTGTATTTTGAACACAGAATAAGCCTGGAGTTCAAATAAGTTCAAGAAAATGAAATGTTTTTGTAACCGATGAGTTTCCATGTAGAACCCTGATACTTCGAAAGAGACTGCCCGTTGTGTACACGAAGTGCATCCAACTTTTGTCGTAACCCTCTCAACTTTTTAGCACATGCTATGTGGGTGAAATGGTGATACCATGCCAAGTTTCAACAATTTCAGAGTTCATTTGTAGTGCTTTCCAATTTCAGGGTCATTTAGCTCAAAAAAATCAATAACTCCATGAAAAATACCAAATGAAGTCAGAAAGGATTGAAAATTGATGATGTGGCTTTGAATGGTGCATTTTGAACACACAAAAAGCCTCGAGTTCAAATAAGTTCAACAAAATGAAATGCCTTTTGTAACCGATGAGTTTCCATCCAGAACCCTGATACTTCGAAAGAGACTGTCCGTTTTGTATACGAAGTGCATCCTGCTTTTACCGTAACCCTCTCAACTTTTTAGCACATGCCATGTGGGTGAAATGATGATACCATGCAAAGTTTCAACCTTTTCAGAGTTCATTTGTAGTGCTTTCCAATTTCAGGGTCATTTAGTTCAAAAAAATCAATAACTGCATGAAAAATACCAAATGAAGTTAGAAAGGGTTGAAAATTGATGATGTGGCTTTGAATGGTGCATTTTGAACACACAAAAAGCCTGGTGTTCAAATGAGTTCAAGAAAATGAAATGCCTTTTGTAACCGATGAGTTTCCATCCGGAACCCTGATACGTCGAAAGAGATTGTCCGTTTTGTACACGAAGTGGATCCAGCTTTTGCCTTAACCCTCTCAACTTTTTAGCACATTCTATGTGGGTGAAATGATGATACCATGCCAATTTTCAACCTTTTCAGAGTTCATTTGTAGTGCTTTCCAATTTCAGGGTCACTTAGCTAAAAAATCAATAACTGCACGAAAAATACCAAATGATGTCGGGAAGGGTTGAAAATTGATGTTGTGGCTTTGAATGGTACATTTTGAAAACACAAAAAGCCTCGAGTTCAAATAAGTTCAAGAAAATGAAATGCCTTTTGTAACCGATGAGTTTCCATCCAGAACCCTGATACTTCGAAAGAGACTATCCGTTTTGTACACGAAGTGCATGCAGCTTTTGTCGTAACCCTCTCAACTTTTTAGCACATGCTATGTGAGGGAAATGGTGATACCATGGAAAGTTTCAACCTTTTCAGAGTTCATTTGTAGTGCTTTCAAATTTCAGGTTCATTTAGCTCAAAAAAATCAATAAATACACGAAAAATACCAAATGAAGTCAGAAAGGGTTGAAAATTGATGATGTGGCTTTGAATGGTGTATTTTGAACACAGAAAAAGCCTGCAGTTCAAATAAGTTCAAGAAAATGAAATGCCTTTTGTAACCGATGAGTTTCCGTTCGGAACCTCGATCCTTCGAAAGAGATTGTCCCTTTTGTATACGAAGTGCGTCCAGCTTTTACCGTAACCCTCTCAACTTTTTAGCACATGGCATGTGGGTGAAATGATGATACCATGCCAAGTTTCAACCTTTTCAGAGTTCATTTGTAGTGCTTTCCAATTTCAGGGTCATTTAGCAAAAAAATCAATAATTGCATGAAAAATACCAAATGATGACGGGAAGGGTTGAAATTTGATGTTGTGGATTTGAATGGTACATTTTGAACACACAAAAAGCCTCGAGTTCAAATAAGTACAAGAAAATGAAATGCCTTTTGTAATCGATGAGTTTCCGTCTAGAACCCTGATACTTCGAAAGAGACTGTCCGTTGTGTACACGAAGTGCATCCAACTTTTGTCGTAACCCTCTAAACTTTTTAGCACATGGTATGTGGGTGAAATGATGATACCACGCAAAGTTTCAACCTTTTCAGAGTTCTTTTGTAGTGCTTTCCAATTTTAGGGTCATTTAGCAAAAAAATCAATAACTGCATGAAAAATACCAAATGGTGTCGGGAAGGGTTGAAAATTGATGTTGTGGCTTTGAATGGTACATTTTGAACACCCAAAAAGCCTCGAGTTCAAATAAATTCAAGAAAATGAAATGCCTTTTGTAACCAATGAGTTTCCGTCCGGCACACTGATACTTCGAAAGAGTCTGTCCGTTTTGTACACGAAGTGCATGCAGCTTTTGTTGTAACCCTCTCAACTTTTTACCACATGCTATGTGGGGGAAATGGTGATACCATGGAAAGTTTCAACCTTTTCAGAGTTCATTTGTAGTGCTTTCAAATTTCAGGTTCATTTAGCTCAAAAAAATCAATAACTACATGAAAAATACCAAATGAAGTGAGAAAGGGTTGAAAATTGATGATGTGGCTTTGAATGGTGTATTTTGAACACAGAAAAAGCCTGCAGTTCAAATAAGTTCAACAAAATGAAATGCCTTTTGTAACCGATGAGTTTCCATCCAGAACCCTGATACTTCGAAAGAGACTGTCCGTTTTGTATACGAAGTGCATCCTGCTTTTACCGTAACCCTCTCAACTTTTTAGCACATGCCATGTGGGTGAAATGATGATACCATGCCAAGTTTCAACCTTTTCATAGTTCATTTCTAGTGCTTTCCAATTTCAGGGTCATTTAGCTAAAAAATCAATAACTGCATGAAAAATACCAAATGATGTCGGGAAGGGTTGAAATTTGATGTTCTGGCTTTGAATGATACATTTTGAACACACAAAAAGCATCGAGTTCAAATAAGTACAAGAAAATGAAATGCCTTTTGTAACCGATGAGTTTCCGTTCGGAACCTCGATCCTTCGAAAGAGATTGTCCCTTTTGTATACGAAGTGCATCCAGCTTTTACCGTAACCCTCTCAACTTTTTAGCACATGCCATGTGGGTGAAATGATGATACCATGCCAAGTTTCAACCTTTTCAGAGTTCATTTGTAGTGCTTTCCAATTTCAGGGTCATTTAGCAAAAAAATCAATAATTGCATGAAAAGTACCAAATGATGACGGGAAGGGTTGAAATTTGATGTTGTGGATTTGAATGGTACATTATGAACACATAAAAAGCCTCGAGTTCAAATAAGTACAAGAAAATGAAATGCCTTTTGTAACCGATGAGTTTCCGTCCAGAACCCTGATACTTCGAAAGAGACTGTCCGTTGTGTACACGAAGTGCATCCAACTTTTGTCGTAACCCTCTAAACTTTTTAGCACATGCTATGTGGGTGAAATGATGATACCATGCAAAGTTTCAACCTTTTCAGAGTTCATTTCTAGTGCTTTCCAATTTCAGGGTCATTTAGCTCAAAAAAATCAATAACTGCATGAAAAATACCAAATGAAGTCAGAAAGGGTTGAAAATTGATGATGTGACTTTGAATGGTGTATTTTGAACACAGAATAAGCCTGGAGTTCAAATAAGTTCAAGAAAATGAAATGTTTTTGTAACCGATGAGTTTCCATGTAGAACCCTGATACTTCGAAAGAGACTGCCCGTTGTGTACACGAAGTGCATCCAACTTTTGTCGTAACCCTCTCAACTTTTTAGCACATGCTATGTGGGTGAAATGGTGATACCATGCCAAGTTTCAACAATTTCAGAGTTCATTTGTAGTGCTTTCCAATTTCAGGGTCATTTAGCTCAAAAAAATCAATAACTCCATGAAAAATACCAAATGAAGTCAGAAAGGATTGAAAATTGATGATGTGGCTTTGAATGGTGCATTTTGAACACACAAAAAGCCTCGAGTTCAAATAAGTTCAACAAAATGAAATGCCTTTTGTAACCGATGAGTTTCCATCCAGAACCCTGATACTTCGAAAGAGACTGTCCGTTTTGTATACGAAGTGCATCCTGCTTTTACCGTAACCCTCTCAACTTTTTAGCACATGCCATGTGGGTGAAATGATGATACCATGCCAAGTTTCAACCTTTTCATAGTTCATTTGTAGTGCTTTCCAATTTCAGGGTCATTTAGATAAAAAATCAATAACTGCATGAAAAATACCAAATGATGTCGGGAAGGGTTGAAATTTGATGTTCTGGCTTTGAATGATACATTTTGAACACACAAAAAGCATCGAGTTCAAATAAGTTCAAGAAAATGAAATGCCTTTTGTAACCGATGATTTTCCGTTCGGAACCTCGATCCTTCGAAAGAGATTGTCCCTTTTGTATACGAAGTGCATCCAGCTTTTACCGTAACCCTCTCAACTTTTTAGCACATGCCATGTGGGTGAAATGATGATACCATGCCAAGTTTCAACCTTTTCAGAGTTCATTTGTAGTGCTTTCCAATTTCAGGGTCATTTAGCAAAAAAAACAATAATTGCATGAAAAGTACCAAATGATGACGGAAAGGGTTGAAATTTGATGTTCTGGATTTGAATGGTACATTTTGAACACATAAAAAGCCTCGAGTTCAAATAAGTACAAGAAAATGAAATGCCTTTTGTAACCGATGAGTTTCCGTCCAGAACCCTGATACTTCGAAAGAGACTGTCCGTTGTGTACACGAAGTGCATCCAACTTTTGTCGTAACCCTCTAAACTTTTTAGCACATGCTATGTGGGTGAAATGATAATACCATGCAAAGTTTCAACCTTTTCAGAGTTCATTTGTAGTGCTTTCCAATTTCAGGGTCATTTAGCTCAAAAAAATCAATAACTGCATGAAAAATACCAAATGAAGTCAGAAAGGGTTGAAAATTGATGATGTGACTTTGAATGGTGTATTTTGAACACAGAATAAGCCTGGAGTTCAAATAAGTTCAAGAAAATGAAATGTTTTCGTAACCGATGAGTTTCCATCTAGAACCCTGATACTTCGAAAGAGACTGCCAGTTGTGTACACGAAGTGCATCCAACTTTTGTCGTAACCCTCTCAACTTTTTAGCACATGCTATGTGGGTGAAATGGTGATACCATGCCAAGTTTCAACAATTTTAGAGTTCATTTGTAGTGCTTTCCAATTTCAGGGTCATTTAGCTCAAAAAAATCAATAACTCCATGAAAAATACCAAATGAAGTCAGAAAGGATTGAAAATTGATGGTGTGGCTTTGAATGGTGCATTTTGAACACACAAAAAGCCTCGAGTTCAAATAAGTTCAAAAAGATGAAATGCCTTTTGTAACCGATGAGTTTCTGTCCGGAACCCTGATACTTCGAAAGAGATTGTCCGTTTTGTACACGAAGTGCATCCAGCTTTTGCCGTAACCCTGTCAACTTTTTAGCACATGCGATGTGTGTGAAATGATGATACCATGCCAAGTTTCAACATTTTCAGAGTTCATTTGTAGTGTCTTCCAATTTCAGGGTCGTTTAGCGAAAAAATCAATAACTGCATGAAAAATACCAAATGATGTCGGGAAGGGTTGAAAATTGATGTTGTGGCTTTGAATGGTACATTTTGAACACACAGAACGCCTCAAGTTCAAATAAGTTCAAAAAAATGAAATGCCTTTTGTAACCAATGAGTTTCCGTCTGGAACACTGATACTTCGAAAGAGATTGTCCGTTTTGTACACGAAGTGCATGCAGCTTTTGTCGTAACGCTATCAACTTTTTAGCACATGCTATGTGGGGGAAATGATGATACCATGCAAAGTTTCAACCTTTTCAGAGTTCATTTGTAGTGCTTTCCAATTTCAGGCTCATTTAGCGAAAAAATCAATAACTGCATGAAAAATACCAAATGATGTCGGGAAGGGTTGAAAATTGATGTTGTGGCTTTGAATGGTATATTCTGAACACACAAAAAGCCTCGAGTTCAAATAAGTTTAAGAAAATGAAATGCCATTTGTAACCAATGAGTTTCCGTCGGGAACACTAATACTTCAAAAGAGACTATCCGTTTTGTACACGAAGTGCAAGCAGCTTTTGTCGTAACCCTCTCAACTTTTTAGCACATGCTATGTGGGTGAAATTATGATACCATGCCAAGTTTCAACCTTTTCAGAGGTCATTTGTAGTGCTTTCAAATTTCGGGGTCATTTAGCAAAAAAATCAATAACTGCATGGAAAATACCGAATGATGACGGGAAGGGTTGAAATTTGATGTTGTGGATTTGAATGGTACATTTTGAACACACAAAAAGCCTCGAGTTCAAATAAGTTCAAGAAAATGAAATGACTTTTGTAACCGATGAGTTTCCATCTAGAACCCTGATACTTCGAAAGAGACTGCC
The DNA here is from genome assembly GCA_022496015.1 of Hordeum marinum. Lineage (NCBI taxonomy): Eukaryota > Viridiplantae > Streptophyta > Magnoliopsida > Poales > Poaceae > Hordeum > Hordeum marinum. Next base: position 515,401,065 of record CM039678.1, read on the forward strand.
CGTTGTGTACACGAAGTGCATCCAAGTTTTGTCGTAACCCTCTCAACTTTTTAGCACATGCTATGTGGGTGAAATGGTGATACCATGCCAAGTTTCAACAATTTCAGAGTTCATTTGTAGTGCTTTCCAATTTCAGGATCATTTAGCTCAAAAAAATCAATAACTCCATGAAAAATACCAAATGAAGTCAGAAAGGATTGAAAATTGATGATGTGGCTTTGAATGGTGCATTTTGAACACACAAAAAGCCTCGAGTTCAAATAAGTTCAAAAAAATGAAATGCCTTTTGTAACCGATGAGTTTATATCCAGAACCCTGATACTTCGAAAGAGACTGTCCGTTTTGTATACGAAGTGCATCCTGCTTTTACCGTAACCCTCTCAAATTTTTAGCACATGCCATGTGGGTGAAATGATGATACCATGCCAAGTTTCAACCTTTTCATAGTTCATTTGTAGTGCTTTCCAATTTCAGGGTCATTTAGCTCAAAAAAATCAATAGCTGCATGAAAAATACCAAATGAAGTCAGAAAGGATTGAAAATTGATGATGTGGATTTGAATGGTGTATTTTGAACACAGAAAAAGCCTGGAGTTCAAATAAGTTCAAGAAAATGAAATGCCTTTTGTAACCGATGAGTTTCCATCTAGAACCCTGATACTTCGAAAGAGACTGCCCGTTGTGTACACGAAGTGCATCCAAGTTTTGTCGTAACCCTCTCAACTTTTTAGCACATGCTATGTGGGTGAAATGGTGATACCATGCCAAGTTTCAACAATTTCAGAGTTCATTTGTAGTGCTTTCCAATTTCAGGATCATTTAGCTGAAAAAAATCAATAACTCCATGAAAAATACCAAATGAAGTCAGAAAGGATTGAAAATTGATGATGTGGCTTTGAATGGTGCATTTTGAACACACAAAAAGCCTCGAGTTCAAATAAGTTCAAAAAAATGAAATGCCTTTTTGTAACCGATGAGTTTCCGTCGGGAACACTAATACTTCAAAAGAGACTATCCGTTTTGTACCAGAAGTGCAAGCAGCTTTTGTCGTAACCCTCTCAACTTTTTAGCACATGCTATGTGGGTGAAATTATGATACCATGCCAAGTTTCAACCTTTTCAGAGGTCATTTGTAGTGCTTTCAAATTTCAGGGTCATTTAGCAAAAAAATAAATAACTGCATGAAAAATACCAAATGATGACGGGAAGGGTTGAAATTTGATGTTGTGGATTTGAATGGTACATTTTGAACACACAAAAAGCCTCGAGTTCAAATAAGTATAAGAAAATGAAATGCCTTTTGTAACCGATGAGTTTCCGTCCAGAACCCTGATATTTCGAAAGAGACTGTCCGTTGTGTACACGAAGTGCATCCAACTTTTGTCGTAACCCTCTCAACTTTTTAGCACATGCTATGTGGGTGAAATGATGATACTAGGCAAAGTTTCAACCTTTTCAGAGTTCATTTGTAGTGCTTTCCAATTTCAGGGTCATTTAGCTCAAAAAAATCAATAACTGCATGAAAAATACCAAATGAAGTCAGAAAGGATTGAAAATTGATGATGTGGCTTTGAATGGCGTATTTTGAACACAGAAAAAGCCTGGAGTTCAAATAAGTTCAAGAAAATGAAATGCCTTTTGTAACCGATGAGTTTCCATCTAGAACCCTGATACTTCGAAAGAGACTGCCCGTTGTGTACACGAAGTGCATCCAAGTTTTGTCGTAACCCTCTCAACTTTTTAGCACATGCTATGTGGGTGAAATGGTGATACCATGCCAAGTTTCAACAATTTCAGAGTTCATTTGTAGTGCTTTCCAATTTCAGGGTCATTTAGCTCAAAAAAATCAATAACTCCATGAAAAATACCAAATGAAGTCAGAAAGGATTGAAAATTGATGATGTGGCTTTGCATGGTGCATTTTGTACACACAAAAAGCCTCGAGTTCAAATAAGTTCAAAAAGATGAAATGCCTTTTGTAACCGATGAGTTTCTGTCCGGAACCCTGATACTTCGAAAGAGATTGTCCGTTTTGTACACGAAGTGCATCCAGCTTTTGTCGTAACCCTGTCAACTTTTTAGCACATGCGATGTGGGTGAAATGATGATACCATGCCAAGTTTCAACATTTTCAGAGTTCATTTGTAGTGCTTTCCAATTTTAGGGTCGTTTAGCGAAAAAATCAATAACTGCATGCAAAATAGCTAATGATGTCGGGAAGGGTTGAAAATTGATGTTGTGGCTTTGAACGGTACATTTTGAACACACAGAACGCCTCGAGTTCAAATAAGTTCAAAAAAATGAACTGCCTTTTGTAACCAATGAGTTTCCGTCTGGAACACTGATACTTCGAAAGAGATTGTCCGTTTCGTACACGAAGTGCATGCAGCTTTTGTCGTAACGCTATCAACTTTTTAGCACATGCTATGTGGGGGAAATGATGATACCATGCAAAGTTTCAATCTTTTCAGAGTTCATTTGTAGTGCTTTCCAATTTCAGGCTCATTTAGCGAAAAAATCAATAACTGCATGAAAAATACCAAATGATGTCGGGAAGGGTTGAAAATTGATGTTGTGGCTTTGAATGGTACATTTTGAACACACAAAAATCCTGGAGTTCAAATAAGTTTAAGAAAATGAAATGCCATTTGTAACCAATTGGTTTCCGTCGGGAACACTAATACTTCGAAAGAGACTATCCGTTTTGTACACGAAGTGCAAGCAGCTTTTGTCGTAACCCTCTCAACTTTTTAGCACATGATATGTGGGTGAAATTATGATACCATGCCAAGTTTCTACCTTTTCAGAGGTCATTTGTAGTGCTTTCAAATTTCAGGGTCATTTAGCAAAAAAATCAATAACTGCATGAAAAATACCAAATGATGACGGGAAGGGTTGAAATTTGATGTTGTGGATTTGAATGGTACACTTTGAACACACAAAAAGCCTCGAGTTCAAATAAGTTCAAGAAAATGAAATGCCATTTGTAAACAATGAGTTTCCGTCGGGAACACTAATACTTCAAAAGAGACTATCCATTTTGTACACGAAGTGCAAGCAGCTTTTGTCGTAACCCTCTCAACTTTTTAGCACATGCTATGTGGGTGAAATTATGATACCATGGCAAGTTTCAACCTTTTCAGAGGTCATTTGTAGTGCTTTCAAATTTCAGGGTCATTTAGCTCAAAAAAATCAATAACTCCATGAAAAATACCAAATGAAGTCAGAAAGGATTGAAAATTGATGATGTGGCTTTGAATGGTGCATTTTGAACGCACAAAAAGCCTCGAGTTCAAATAAGTTCAAAAAGATGAAATGCCTTTTGTAACCGATGAGTTTCTGTCCGGAACACTGATACTTCGAAAGAGATTGTCCGGTTTGTACACGAAGTGCATCCAGCTTTTGCCGTAACCCTGTCAACTTTTTAGCACATGCGATGTGGGTGAAATGATGATACCATGCCAAGTTTCAACATTTTCAGAGTTCATTTGTAGTGCTTTCCAATTTCAGGGTCATTTAGCGAAAAAATCAATAACTGCATGAAAAATACCAAATGATGTCGGGAAGGGTTGAAAATTGATGTTGTGGCTTTGAATGGTACATTTTGAACACACAAAACGCCTCGAGTTCAAATAAGTTCAAGAAAATGAAATGCCTTTTGTAACCAATGATTTTCCGTCTGGAACACTGATACTTCGAAAGACATTGTCTGTTTGGTACACGAAGGTCATGCAGCTTTTGTCGTAACGCGATCAACTTTTTAGCACATGCTATGTGGGGGAAATGATGATACCATGCAAAGTTTCAACCTTTTCAGAGTTCATCTGTAGTGCTTTCCAATTTTAGGGTCATTTAGCTAAAAAAATCAATAAGTGCATGAAAAATATCAAATGAAGTCAGAAAGGGTTGAAAATTGATGATGTGGCTTTTAAAGGTGCATTTTGAACACACAAACAGACTGGAGTTCAAATAAGTTCAAGAAAATGAAATGCCTTTTGTAACCGATGAGTTTCCATCCGGAACCCTGATACTTCGAAAGAGATTGTTCGTTTTGTACATGAAGTGCATCCAGCTTTTGCGTAACCCTGTCAACTTTTTAGCACATGCTATGTGGGTGAAATTATGATACCATGCCAAGTTTCAACCTTTTCAGAGTTCATTTGTAGTGCTTTCCAATTTCAGGCTCATTTAGCGAAAAAATCAATAACTACATGAAAAATACCAAATTATGTCAGGAAGGGTTGAAAAGTGATGTTGTGGCTTTGAAAGGTACATTTTGAACACACAAAAAGCCTCGAGTTGAAATAAGTTCAAGAAAATGAAATGCCATTTGTAAACAATGAGTTTCCGTCGGGAACACTAATACTTCAAAAGAGACTATCCGTTTTGTACACGAAGTGCAAGCAGCTTTTGTCGTAACCCTCTCAACTTTTTAGCACATTCTATGTGGGTGAAATTATGATACCATGCCAAGTTTCAACCTTTTCAGAGGTTATTTGTAGTGCTTTCAAATTTCAGGGTCATTTAGCTCAAAAAAATCAATAACTACATGAAAAATACGAAATGATGTCACAAAGGGTTGAAAATTGATGATGTGGCTTTGAATGGTGTATTTTGAACACAGAAAAAGCCTCGAGTTCAAATAAATTCAAGAAAACAAAATGCCTTTGTAACCGATGAGTTTCCGTTCGGAACCTCGATACTTCGAAAGATATTGTCCATTTTGTATACGAAGTGGATCCAGCTTTTACCGTAACCCTCTCAACTTTTTAGCACATGCCATGTGGGTGAAATGATGATACCATGCCAAGTTTCAACCTTTTCAGAGTTCATTTGTAGTGCTTTCCAATTTCAGGTTCATTTAGCAAAAAAATCAATAACTGCATGAAAAATACCAAATGATGACGGGAAGGGTTGAAATTTGATGTTGTGGATTTGAATGGTACATTTTGAACACACAAAAAGCCTCGAGTTCAAATAAGTTCAAGAAAATGAAATGCCTTTTGTAACCGATGAGTTTCCGTCCAGAACCCTGATACTTCGGAAGAGACTGTCCGTTGTGTACACGAAGTGCATCCAACTTTTGTCGTAACCCTCTCAACTTTTTAGCACATGCTATGTGGGTGAAATTATGATACCATGCAAAGTTTCAACCTTTTCAGAGTTCATTTGTAGTGCTTTCCAATTTCAGGGTCATTTAGCTCAAAAAAATCAATAACTGCATGAAAAATACCAAATGAAGTCAGAAAGGGTTGAAAATTGATGATGTGGCTTTGAATGGTGTATTTTGAACACAGAAAAAGCCTGGAGTTCAAATAAGTTCAAGAAAATGAAATGCCTTTTGTAACCGATGAGTTTCCATCCAGAACCCTGATACTTCGAAAGAGACTGCCCGTTGTGTACACGAAGTGCGTTCAACTTTTGTCGTAACCCTCTCAACTTTTTAGCACATGCTATGTGGGTGAAATGGTGATACCATGCCAAGTTTCAACAATTTCAGAGTTCATTTGTAGTGCTTTCCAATTTCAGGGTCATTTAGCTCAAAAAAATCAATAACTCCATGAAAAATACCAAATGAAGTCAGAAAGGATTGAAAATTGATGATGTGGCTTTGAATGGTGCATTTTGAACACACAAAAAGCCTCGAGTTCAAATAAGTCAAAAAGATGAAATGCCTTTTGTAACCAATGAGTTTCTGTCCGGAACACTGATACTTCGAAAGAGATTGTCCGTTTTGTACACGAAGTGCATCCAGCTTTTGCCGTAACCCTGTCAACTTTTTAGCACATGCGATGTGGGTGAAATGATGATACCATGCCAAGTTTCAACATTTTCAGAGTTCATTTGTAGTGCTTTCCAATTTCAGGGTCGTTTAGCGAAAAAATCAATAACTGCCTGAAAAATACCAAATGATGTCGAGAAGGGTTGAAAATTGATGTTGTGGCTTTGAATGGTACATTTTGAACACACAAAACGCCTCGAGTTCAAATAAGTTCAAGAAAATGAAATGCCTTTTGTAACCAATGAGTTTCTGTCTGGAACACTGATACTTCGAAAGAGATTGTCCGTTTTGTACACGAAGTGCATGCAGCTTTTGTCGTAACGCTATCAACTTTTTAGCACATGCTATGTGGGGGAAATGATGATACCATGCAAAGTTTCAACCTTTTTAGAGTTCATTTGTAGTGCTTTCCAATTTCAGGGTCATTTAGCTAAAAAAATCAATAACTGCATGAAAAATACCAAATGAAGTCAGAAAGGGTTGAAAATTGATGATGAAGCTTTGAATGGTGTATTTTGAACACAGAAAAAGCCTGGAGTTCAAATAAGTTCAAGAAAATGAAATGCCTTTTGTAACCGATGAGTTTCCATCTAGAACCCTGATACTTCGAAAGAGACTGCCCGTTGTGTACACGAAGTGCATCCAACTTTTGTCGTAACCCTCTCAACGTTTTAGCACATGCTATGTGGTTGAAATGGAGATACCATGCCAAGTTTCAACAATTTCAGAGTTCATTTGTAGTGCTTTCCAATTTCAGGGTCATTTAGCTCAAAAAAATCAATAACTCCATGAAAAATACCAAATGAAGTCAGAAAGGATTGAAAATTGATGATGTGGCTTTGAATGGTGCATTTTGAACACACAAAAAGCCTCGAGTTCAAATAAGTTCAAAAAGATGAAATGCCTTTTGTAATCGATGAGTTTCTGTCCGGAACACTGATACTTCGAAAGAGATTATCCGTTTTGTACACGAAGTGCATCCAGCTTTTGCCGTAACCCTGTCAACTTTTTAGCACATGCGATGTGGGTGAAATGATGATACCATGCCAAGTTTCAACATTTTCAGAGTTCATTTGTAGTGCTTTCCAATTTCAGGGTCGTTTAGCGAAAAAATCAATAACTGCATGAAAAATACCAAATGATGTCGGGAAGGGTTGAAAATTGATGTTGTGGCTTTGAATGGTACATTTTGAACACACAAAACGCCTGGAGTTCAAATAAGTTCAAGAAAATGAAATGCCTTTTGTAACCAATGAGTTTCCGTCTGGAACACTGATACTTCGAAAGAGATTGTCCGTTTTGTACACGAAGTGCATGCAGCTTTTGTCGTAACGCTATCAACTTTTTAGCACATGCTATGTGGGGGAAATGATGATACCATGCAAAGTTTCAACCTTTTCAGAGTTCATTTGTAGTGCTTTCCAATTTCAGGGTCATTTAGCTAAAAAAATCAATAAGTGCATGAAAAATACCAAATGAAGTCAGAAAGGGTTGAAAATTGATGATGTGGCTTTTAAAGGTGCATTTTGAACACACAAACAGCCTGGAGTTCAAATAAGTTCAAGAAAATGAAATGCCTTTTGTAACCGATGAGTTTCCATCCGGAACCCTGATACTTCGAAAGAGATTGTCCGTTTTGTACATGAAGTGCATCCAGCTTTTGCGTAACCCTGTCAACTTTTTAGCACATGCTATTTGGGTGAAATTATGATACCATGCCAAGTTTCAACCTTTTCAGAGTTCATTTGTAGTGCTTTCCAATTTCAGGCTCATTTAGCGAAAAAATCAATAACTGCATGAAAAATACCAAATGATGTCGGGAAGGGTTGAAAATTGATGTTGTGGCTTTGAATGGTACATTTTGAACACACAAAAAGCCTCGAGTTCAAATAAGTTCAAGAAAATGAAATGCCATTTGTAACCAATGAGTTTCCGTCGGGAACACTAATACTTCAAAAGAGACTATCCGTTTTGTACACGAAGTGCAAGCAGCTTTTGTCGTAACCCTCTCAACTTTTTAGCACATGCTATGTGCGTGAAATTATGATACCATGCCACATTTCAACCTTTTCAGAGGTCAATTGTAGTGCTTTCAAATTTCAGGGTCATTTAGCTCAAAAAAATCAATAACTACATGAAAAATACCAAATGATGTCAGAAAGGGTTGAAAATTGATGATGTGGCTTTCAATGGTGTATTTTGAACACAGAAAAAGCCTCGAGTTCAAATAAGTTCAAGAAAATGAAATGCCTTTTGTAACCGATGAGTTTCCGTCCAGAACCCTGATACTTCGGAAGAGACTGTCCGTTGTGTACACGAAGTGCATCCAACTTTTGTCGTAACCCTCTCAACTTTTTAGCACATGCTATGTGGGTGAAATTATGATACCATGCAAAGTTTCAACCTTTTCAGAGTTCATTTGTAGTGCTTTCCAATTTCAGGGTCATTTAGCTCAAAAAAATCAATAACTGCATGAAAAATACCAAATGAAGTCAGAAAGGGTTGAAAATTGATGATGTGGCTTTGAATGGTGTATTTTGAACACAGAAAAAGCCTGGAGTTCAAATAAGTTCAAGAAAATGAAATGCCTTTTGTAACCGATGAGTTTCCATCCAGAACCCTGATACTTCGAAAGAGACTGCCCGTTGTGTACACGAAGTGCGTTCAACTTTTGTCGTAACCCTCTCAACTTTTTAGCACATGCTATGTGGGTGAAATGGTGATACCATGCCAAGTTTCAACAATTTCAGAGTTCATTTGTAGTGCTTTCCAATTTCAGGGTCATTTAGCTCAAAAAAATCAATAACTCCATGAAAAATACCAAATGAAGTCAGAAAGGATTGAAAATTGATGATGTGGCTTTGAATGGTGCATTTTGAACACACAAAAAGCCTCGAGTTCAAATAAGTCAAAAAGATGAAATGCCTTTTGTAACCAATGAGTTTCTGTCCGGAACACTGATACTTCGAAAGAGATTGTCCGTTTTGTACACGAAGTGCATCCAGCTTTTGCCGTAACCCTGTCAACTTTTTAGCACATGCGATGTGGGTGAAATGATGATACCATGCCAAGTTTCAACATTTTCAGAGTTCATTTGTAGTGCTTTCCAATTTCAGGGTCGTTTAGCGAAAAAATCAATAACTGCCTGAAAAATACCAAATGATGTCGAGAAGGGTTGAAAATTGATGTTGTGGCTTTGAATGGTACATTTTGAACACACAAAACGCCTCGAGTTCAAATAAGTTCAAGAAAATGAAATGCCTTTTGTAACCAATGAGTTTCTGTCTGGAACACTGATACTTCGAAAGAGATTGTCCGTTTTGTACACGAAGTGCATGCAGCTTTTGTCGTAACGCTATCAACTTTTTAGCACATGCTATGTGGGGGAAATGATGATACCATGCAAAGTTTCAACCTTTTTAGAGTTCATTTGTAGTGCTTTCCAATTTCAGGGTCATTTAGCTAAAAAAATCAATAACTGCATGAAAAATACCAAATGAAGTCAGAAAGGGTTGAAAATTGATGATGAAGCTTTGAATGGTGTATTTTGAACACAGAAAAAGCCTGGAGTTCAAATAAGTTCAAGAAAATGAAATGCCTTTTGTAACCGATGAGTTTCCATCTAGAACCCTGATACTTCGAAAGAGACTGCCCGTTGTGTACACGAAGTGCATCCAACTTTTGTCGTAACCCTCTCAACGTTTTAGCACATGCTATGTGGTTGAAATGGAGATACCATGCCAAGTTTCAACAATTTCAGAGTTCATTTGTAGTGCTTTCCAATTTCAGGGTCATTTAGCTCAAAAAAATCAATAACTCCATGAAAAATACCAAATGAAGTCAGAAAGGATTGAAAATTGATGATGTGGCTTTGAATGGTGCATTTTGAACACACAAAAAGCCTCGAGTTCAAATAAGTTCAAAAAGATGAAATGCCTTTTGTAATCGATGAGTTTCTGTCCGGAACACTGATACTTCGAAAGAGATTATCCGTTTTGTACACGAAGTGCATCCAGCTTTTGCCGTAACCCTGTCAACTTTTTAGCACATGCGATGTGGGTGAAATGATGATACCATGCCAAGTTTCAACATTTTCAGAGTTCATTTGTAGTGCTTTCCAATTTCAGGGTCGTTTAGCGAAAAAATCAATAACTGCATGAAAAATACCAAATGATGTCGGGAAGGGTTGAAAATTGATGTTGTGGCTTTGAATGGTACATTTTGAACACACAAAACGCCTGGAGTTCAAATAAGTTCAAGAAAATGAAATGCCTTTTGTAACCAATGAGTTTCCGTCTGGAACACTGATACTTCGAAAGAGATTGTCCGTTTTGTACACGAAGTGCATGCAGCTTTTGTCGTAACGCTATCAACTTTTTAGCACATGCTATGTGGGGGAAATGATGATACCATGCAAAGTTTCAACCTTTTCAGAGTTCATTTGTAGTGCTTTCCAATTTCAGGGTCATTTAGCTAAAAAAATCAATAAGTGCATGAAAAATACCAAATGAAGTCAGAAAGGGTTGAAAATTGATGATGTGGCTTTTAAAGGTGCATTTTGAACACACAAACAGCCTGGAGTTCAAATAAGTTCAAGAAAATGAAATGCCTTTTGTAACCGATGAGTTTCCATCCGGAACCCTGATACTTCGAAAGAGATTGTCCGTTTTGTACATGAAGTGCATCCAGCTTTTGCGTAACCCTGTCAACTTTTTAGCACATGCTATTTGGGTGAAATTATGATACCATGCCAAGTTTCAACCTTTTCAGAGTTCATTTGTAGTGCTTTCCAATTTCAGGCTCATTTAGCGAAAAAATCAATAACTGCATGAAAAATACCAAATGATGTCGGGAAGGGTTGAAAATTGATGTTGTGGCTTTGAATGGTACATTTTGAACACACAAAAAGCCTCGAGTTCAAATAAGTTCAAGAAAATGAAATGCCATTTGTAACCAATGAGTTTCCGTCGGGAACACTAATACTTCAAAAGAGACTATCCGTTTTGTACACGAAGTGCAAGCAGCTTTTGTCGTAACCCTCTCAACTTTTTAGCACATGCTATGTGCGTGAAATTATGATACCATGCCACATTTCAACCTTTTCAGAGGTCAATTGTAGTGCTTTCAAATTTCAGGGTCATTTAGCTCAAAAAAATCAATAACTACATGAAAAATACCAAATGATGTCAGAAAGGGTTGAAAATTGATGATGTGGCTTTCAATGGTGTATTTTGAACACAGAAAAAGCCTGGAGTTCAAATAAATTCAAGAAAATGAAATGCCTTTTGTAACCGATGAGTTTCCGTTCGGAACCTCGATACTTCGAAAGATATTGTCCATTTTGTATACAAAGTGGATCCAGCTTTTACCGTAACCCTCTCAACTTTTTAGCACATGCCATGTGGGTCAAATGATGATACCATGCCAAGTTGCAACCTTTTCAGAGTTCATTTGTAGTGCTTTCCACTTTCAGGGTCATTTAGCAAAAAAATCAATAACTGCATGAAAAATACCAAATGATGACGGGAAGGGTTGAAATTTGATCTTGTGGATTTGAATGGTACATTTTGAACACACAAAAAGCCTCGAGTTCAAATAAGTTCAAGAAAATGAAATGCCTTTTGTAACCGATGAGTTTCCGTCCAGAACCCTGATACTTCGAAAGAGACTGTCCGTTGTTTACACGAAGTGCATCCAACTTTTGTCGTAACCCTCTCAACTTTTTAGAACATGCTATGTGGGTGAAATTATGATACCATGCAAAGTTTCAACCTTTTCAGAGTTCATTTGTAGTGCTTTCCAATTTCAGGGTCATTTAGCTCAAAAAAATCAATAACTGCATGAAAAATACCAAATGAAGTCAGAAAGGGTTGAAAATTGATGATGTGGCTTTGAATGGTGCATTTTGAACACACAAAAAGCCTGGAGTTCAAATAAGTTCAAGAAAATGAAATGCCTTTTGTAACCGATGAGTTTCCATCCAGAACCCTGATAGTTCGAAAGAGATTGTTCGTTTTGTACACGAAGTGGATCCAGCTTTTGCCGTAGCCCTCTCAACTTTTTAGCACATGCTATGTGGGTGAAATGATGATACCATGCCAATTTTCAACCTTTTCAGAGTTTATTTGTAGTGCTTTCCAATTTCAGGGTCATTTAGCTGAAAAATCAATAACTGCATGAAAAATACCAAATGATGACGGGAAGGGTTGAAATTTGATGTTGTGGCTTTGAATGTTACATTTTGAACACACAAAAAGCCTCGAGTTCAAATAAGTTCAAGAAAATGAAATGCCTTTTGTAACCGATGAGTTTCCGTCCAGAACCCTGATACTTCAAAAGAGACTGTCCGTTGTGTACACGAAGTGCATCCAACTTTTGTCGTAACCCTCTCAACTTTTTAGCACACGCTATGTGGGTGAAATGATGATACCATGCCAAGTTTCAACAATTTCAGAGTTCATTTGTAGTGCTTTCCAATTTCAGGGTCATTTAGCTCAAAAAAATCAATAACTCCATGAAAAATACCAAATGAAGTCAGAAAGGATTGAAAATTGATGATGTGGCTTTGAATGGTGCATTTTGAACACACAAAAAGCGTCGAGTTCAAATAAGTTCAAAAAGATGAAATGCCTTTTGTAACCAATGAGTTTCTGTCCGGAACACTGATACTTCGAAAGAGATTGTCCGTTTTGTACACGAAGTGCATCCAGCTTTTGCCGTAACCCTGTCAACTTTTTAGCACATGCGATGTGGGTGAAATGATGATACCATGCCAAGTTTCAACATTTTCAGAGTTCATTTGTAGTGCTTTCCAATTTCAGGGTCGTTTAGCGAAAAAATCAATAACTGCCTGAAAAATACCAAATGATGTCGAGAAGGGTTGAAAATTGATGTTGTGGCTTTGAATGGTACATTTTGAACACACAAAACGCCTCGAGTTGAAATAAGTTCAAGAAAATGAAATGCCTTTTGTAACCAATGAGTTTCTGTCTGGAACACTGATACTTCGAAAGAGATTGTCCGTTTTGTACACGAAGTGCATGCAGCTTTTGTCGTAACGCTATCAACTTTTTAGCACATGCTATGTGGGGGAAATGATGATACCATGAAAAGTTTCAACCTTTTCAGAGTTCATTTGTAGTGCTTTCCAATTTCAGGGTCATTTAGCTAAAAAAATCAATAACTGCATGAAAAATACCAAATGAAGTCAGAAAGGGTTGAAAATTGATGATGAGGCTTTGAATGGTGTATTTTGAACACAGAAAAAGCCTAGAGTTCAAATAAGTTCAAGAAAATGAAATGCCTTTTGTAACCGATGAGTTTCGATCTAGAACCCTGATACTTCGAAAGAGACTGCCCGTTGTGTACACGAAGTGCATCCAACTTTTGTCGTAACCCTCTCAACTTTTTAGCACATGCTATGTGGTTGAAATGGAGATACCATGCCAAGTTTCAACAGTTTCAGAGTTCATTTGTAGTGCTTTCCAATTTCAGGGTCATTTAGCTCAAAAAAATCAATAACTCCATGAAAAATACCAAATGAAGTCAGAAAGGATTGAAAATTGATGATGTGGCTTTGAATGGTGCATTTTGAACACACAAAAAGCCTCGAGTTCAAATAAGTTCAAAAAGATGAAATGCCTTTTGTAACCGATGAGTTTCTGTCCGGAACACTGATACTTCGAAAGAGATTATCCGTTTTGTACACGAAGTGCAGCCAGCTTTTGCCGTAACCCTGTCAACTTTTTAGCACATGCGATGTGGGTGAAATGATGATACCATGCCAAGTTTCAACATTTTCAGAGTTCATTTGTAGTGCTTTCCAATTTCAGGGTCGTTTAGCGAAAAAATCAATAACTGCATGAAAAATACCAAATGATGTCGGGAAGGGTTGAAATTTGATGTTGTGGCTTTGAATGTTACATTTTGAACACACAAAAAGCCTCGAGTTCAAATAAGTTCAAGAAAATGAAATGCCTTTTGTAACCGATGAGTTTCCGTCCAGAACCCTGATACTTCAAAAGAGACTGTCCGTTGTGTACACGAAGTGCATCCAACTTTTGTCGTAACCCTCTCAACTTTTTAGCACACGCTATGTGGGTGAAATGATGATACCATGCCAAGTTTCAACAATTTCAGAGTTCATTTGTAGTGCTTTCCAATTTCAGGGTCATTTAGCTCAAAAAAATCAATAACTCCATGGAAAATACCAAATGAAGTCAGAAAGGATTGAAAATTGGTGATGTGGCTTTGAATGGTGCATTTTGAACACACAAAAAGCGTCGAGTTCAAATAAGTTCAAAAAGATGAAATGCCTTTTGTAACCAATGAGTTTCTGTCCGGAACACTGATACTTCGAAAGAGATTGTCCGTTTTGTACACGAAGTGCATGCAGCTTTTGCCGTAACCCTGTCAACTTTTTAGCACATGCGATGTGGGTGAAATGATGATACCATGCCAAGTTTCAACATTTTCAGAGTTCATTTGTAGTGCTTTCCAATTTCAGGGTCGTTTAGCGAAAAAATCAATAACTGCCTGAAAAATACCAAATGATGTCGAGAAGGGTTGAAAATTGATGTTGTGGCTTTGAATGGTACATTTTGAACACACAAAACGCCTCGAGTTCAAATAAGTTCAAGAAAATGAAATGCCTTTTGTAACCGATGAGTTTCCGTCCAGAACCCTGATACTTCAAAAGAGACTGTCCGTTGTGTACACGAAGTGCATCCAACTTTTGTCGTAACCCTCTCAACTTTTTAGCACACGCTATGTGGGTGAAATGATGATACCATGCCAAGTTTCAACATTTTCAGAGTTCATTTGTAGTGCTTTCCAATTTCAGGGTCGTTTAGCGAAAAAATCAATAACTGCCTGAAAAATACCAAATGATGTCGAGAAGGGTTGAAAATTGATGTTGTGGCTTTGAATGGTACATTTTGAACACACAAAACGCCTCGAGTTCAAATAAGTTCAAGAAAATGAAATGCCTTTTGTAACCAATGAGTTTCTGTCTGGAACACTGATACTTCGAAAGAGATTGTCCGTTTTGTACACGAAGTGCATGCAGCTTTTGTCGTAACGCTATCAACTTTTTAGCACATGCTATGTGGGGGAAATGATGATACCATGCAAAGTTTCAACCTTTTCAGAGTTCATTTGTAGTGCTTTCCAATTTCAGGGTCATTTAGCTAAAAAAATCAATAACTGCATGAAAAATACCAAATGAAGTCAGAAAGGGTTGAAAATTGATGATGACGCTTTGAATGGTGTATTTTGAACACAGAAAAAGCCTGGAGTTCAAATAAGTTCAAGAAAATGAAATGCCTTTTGTAACCGATGAGTTTCGATCTAGAACCCTGATACTTCGAAAGAGACTGCCCGTTGTGTACACGAAGTGCATCCAACTTTTGTCGTAACCCTCTCAACTTTTTAGCACATGCTATGTGGTTGAAATGGAGATACCATGCCAAGTTTCAACAATTTCAGAGTTCATTTGTAGTGCTTTCCAATTTCAGGGTCATTTAGCTCAAAAAAATCAATAACTCCATGAAAAATACCAAATGAAGTCAGAAAGGATTGAAAATTGATGATGTGGCTTTGAATGGTGCATTTTGAACACACAAAAAGCCTCGAGTTCAAATAAGTTCAAAAAGATGAAATGCCTTTTGTAACCGATGAGTTTCTGTCCGGAACACTGATACTTCGAAAGAGATTATCCGTTTTGTACACGAAGTGCATCCAGCTTTTGCCGTAACCCTGTCAACTTTTTAGCACATGCGATGTGGGTGAAATGATGATACCATGCCAAGTTTCAACATTTTCAGAGTTCATTTGTAGTGCTTTCCAATTTCAGGGTCGTTTAGCGAAAAAATCAATAACTGCATGAAAAATACCAAATGATGTCGGGAAGGGTTGAAAATTGATGTTGTGGCTTTGAATCGTAAATTTTGAACACACAAAAAGACTCGAGTTCAAATATGTTAAAGAAAATGAAATGCCTTTTGTAACCAATGAGTTTCCGTCCGGAACACTAAGCCTTCGAAAGAGATTGTCCGTTTTGTACACGAAGTGCATGCAGCTTTTGTCGTAACCCTCTCAACTTTTTAGCACATGCTATGTGGGGGAAATGATGATACCATGCAAAGTTTCAACCTTTTCAGAGTTCCTTTGTAGTGCTTTCCAATTTCAGGGTCATTTAGCTCAAAAAAATAAATAAGTACATGAAAAATACCAAATGATGTCGACAAGGGTTGAAAATTGATGTTGTGGCTTTGAATGGTACATTTTGAACACACAAAACGCCTCGAGTTCAAATAAGTTCAAGAAAATGAACTGCCTTTTGTAACCAATGAGTTTCCGTCTGGAACACTGATACTTCGAAAGAGATTCTCCGTTTTGTACACGAAGTGCATGCAGCTTTTGTCGTAACGCTATCAACTTTTTAGCACATGCTATGTGGGGGAAATGATGATACCATGCAAAGTTTCAACCTTTTCAGAGTTCATTTGTAGTGCTTTCCAATTTCAGGGTCATTTAGCTAAAAAAATCGATAAGTGCATGAAAAATACCAAATGAAGTCAGAAAGGGTTGAAAATTGTTGATGTGGCTTTGAATGGTGTATTTTGAACATAGAAAAAAGACTGGAGTTCAAATAAGTTCAAGAAAACGAAATGCCTTTTGTAACCGATGGGTTTCCGTTCGGAACCTCGATACTTCGAAAGAGATTGTCCGTTTTGTATACGAAGTGCATCCAGCTTTTACCGTAACCCTCTCAACTTTTTAGCACATGCCGTGTGGGTGAGATGATGATACCATGCCAAGTTTCAACCTTTTCAGAGTTCATTTGTAGTGCTTTCCAATTTCAGGGTCATTTAGCTAAAAAAATCAATAACTGCATGAAAATAGCAAATGATGACGGGAAGGGTTGAAATTTGATGTTGTGGATTTGAATAGTACATTTTGAACACACAAAAAGCCTCGAGTTCAAATAAGTTCGAGAAAATGAAATGCCTTTTGTAACCGATGAGTTTCCGTCCAGAACCCTGATACTTCGAAAGAGACTGTCCGTTGTGTACACGAAGTGCATCCAACTTTTTTCGTAACCCTCTCAACTTTTTAGCACATGCTATGTGGGTGAAATGATGATACCATGCAAAGTTTCAACCTTTTTAGAGTTCATTTGTAGCTCTTTCCAATTTCATGGTCATTTAGCTCAGAAAAATCAATAAATACATGAAAAATTCCAAATGAAGTCAGAAAGGGTTAAAAATTGATGATGTGGCTTTGAATGGTGTATTTTGAACACAGAAAAAGCCTGGAGTTCAAATAAGTTCAAGAAAGTGAAATGCCTTTTGTAACCGATGAGTTTCCGTTCGGAACCTCGATACTTCGAAAGAGATTGTCCGTTTTGTATACGAAGTGCATCTAGCTTTTACCGTAACCCTCTCAACTTTTTAGCACATGCCATGTGGGTGAAATGATGATACCATGCCAAGTTTCAACCTTTTCAGAGTTCATTTGTAGTGCTTTCCAATTTCAGGGTCATTTAGCTAAAAAATCAATAACTGCATGAAAAATACCAAATGATGCAGGAAGGGTTGAAATTTGATGGTGTGGCTTTGAATCGTACATTTTGAACACACAAAAAGCCTCGAGTTCAAATAAGTTCAAGAAAATGAAATGCCTTGTGTAACCGATGAGTTTCCGTCCAGAACCCTGATACTTCGAAAGAGACTGTCCGTTGTGTACACGAAGTGCATCCAACTTTTGTCGTAACTCTCTCAATTTTTTCGCACATGCTATGTGGGTGAAATGATGATACCATGCAAAGTTTCAACCTTTTCAGAGTTCATTTGTAGTGCTTTCCAATTTCAGGGTCATTTAGCTAAAAAAAATCAATAAGTGCATGAAAAATACCAAATGAAGTGAGAAAGGGTCGAAAATTGATGATGTGGCTTTGAATGGTGTATTTTGAACACAGAAAAAAGCCTGGAGTTCAAATAAGTTCAAGAAAACGAAATGCCTTTTGTAACCGATGAGTTTCCGTTCAGAACCTCGATACTTCGAAAGAGATTGTCCGTTTTGTATACGAAGTGCATCCAGCTTTTACCGTAACCCTCTCAACTTTTTAGCACATGCCGTGTGCGTGAGATGATGATACCATGCCAAGTTTCAACCTTTTCAGAGTTCATTTGTAGTGCTTTCCAATTTCAGGGTCATTTAGCTAAAAAAATCAATAACTGCATGAAAATAGCAAATGATGACGGGAAGGGTTGAAATTTGATGTTGTGGATTTGAATGGTACATTTTGAACACACAAAAAGCCTCGAGTTCAAATAAGTTCGAGAAAATGAAATGCCTTTTGTAACCGATGAGTTTCCGTCCAGAACCCTGATACTTCGAAAGAGACTGTCCTTTGTGTACACGAAGTGCATCCAACTTTTTTCGTAACCCTCTCAACTTTTTAGCACATGCTATGTGGGTGAAATGATGATACCATGCAAAGTTTCAACCTTTTTAGAGTTCATTTGTAGTGCTTTCCAATTTCATGGTCATTTAGCTCAAAAAAATCAATAACTGCATGAAAAATACCAAATGAAGTCAGAAAGGGTTGAAAATTGATGATGTGGCTTTGAATGGTGCATTTTGAACACACAAAAAGCCTGGAGTACAAATAAGTTCAAGAAAATGAAATGCCTTTTGTAACCGATGAGTTTCCATCCGGAACCCTGATAGTTCTAAAGAGATTGTTCGTTTTGTACACGAAGTGGATCCAGCTTTTGCCGTAGCCCTCTCAACTTTTTAGCACATGCTATGTGGGTGAAATGATGATACCACGCCAATTTTCAACCTTTTCAGAGTTCATTTGTAGTGCTTTCCAATTTCAGGGTCATTTAGCTTAAAAAAATCAATAACTGCATGAAAAATACCAACTGAGGTCAGAAAGGGTTGAAAATTGATGATGTGGCTTTGAATGGTGCATTTTGAACACACAAAAAGCCTGGAGTTCAAATAAGTTCAAGAAAATGAAATGCCTTTTGTAACCGATGAGTTTCCATCCGGAACCCTGATACTTCCAAAGAGATTGTCCGTTTTGTACACGAAGTGGATCCAGCTTTTGCCGTAGCCCTCTCAACTTTTTAGCACATGCTATGTGGGGGAAATGATGATACCATGCAAAGTTTCAACCTTTTCAGAGTTCATTTGTAGTGCTTTCAAATTTCAGGGTCATTTAGCTCAAAAAGCAATAACTACATGAAAAATACCAAATGAAGTCAGAAAGGGTTGAAAGTTAATGATGTGGCTTTGAATGGTGTATTTTGAACACAGAAAAAGCCTGGAGTTCAAATAAGTTCAAGAAAATGAAATGCCTTTTGTAATCGATGAGTTTCCATCCGGAACCCTGATACTTCGAAAGAGACTGTCCGTTGTGTACACGAAGTGCATCCAACTTTTGTCATAACCCTCTCAACTTTTTAGCACATGCTATGTGGGTGAAATGATGATACCATGCAAAGTCTCAACCTTTTTAGAGTTCATTTGTAGTGCTTTCCAATTTCATGGTCATTTAGCTCAAAAAAATCAATAACTGCATGAAAAATACCAAATGAAGTCAGAAAGGGTTGAAAATTGATGATGTGGCATTGAATGGTGCATTTTGAACACACAAAAAGCCTGGAGTACAAATAAGTTCAAGAAAATGAAATGCCTTTTGTAACCGATCAGTTTCCATCCGGAACCCTGATAGTTCTAAAGAGATTGTTCGTTTTGTACACGAAGTGGATCCAGCTTTTGCCGTAGCCCTCTCAACTTTTTAGCACATGCTATGTGGGTGAAATGATGATACCACGCCAATTTTCAACCTTTTCAGAGTTCATTTGTAGTGCTTTCCAATTTCAGGGTCATTTAGCTTAAAAACCAATAACTGCATGAAAAATACCAAATGTTGACGGGAAGGGTTGAAATTTGAAGTTGTGTCTTTGAATGGTACATTTTGAACACACAAAAAGCCTCGAGTTCAAATAAGTTCAAGAAAATGAAATGCCTTTTGTAACCGATGAGTTTCCGTCCAGAACCCTGATACTTCGAAAGAGACTGTCCGTTGTGTACACGAAGTGCATCCAACTTTGGTCGTAACCCTCTCAACTTTTTAGCACATGCTATGTGGGGGAAATGATGATACCATGCAAAGTTTCAACCTTTTCAGAGTTCATTTGTAGTGCTTTCAAATTTTAGGGTCATTTAGCTCAGAAAAATCAATAACTACATGAAAAATACCAAATGAAGTCAGAAAGGGTTGAAAATTGATGATGTGACTTTGAATGGTGTATTTTGAACACAGAAAAATCCTGGAGTTCAAATAAGTTCAAGAAAATGAAATGCCTTTTGTAAGCGATGAGTTTCCGTTCGGAACCTCGATACTTCGAAAGAGATTGTCCGTTTTGTATACGAAGTGCATCCAGCTTTTCCCGTAACCCTCTCAACTTTTTAGCACATGCCATGTGGGTGAAATGATGATACCATGCCAAGTTTCAACCTTTTCAGAGTTCATTTGTAGTGCTTTCCAATTTTAGGGTCATTTAGCTAAAAAATCAATAACTGCATGAAAAATACCAAATGAAGTCAGAAAGGGTTGAAAATTGATGATGTGGCTTTGAATGGTGCATTTTGAACACACAAAAATCTTGGAGTTTAAATAAGTTCAAGAAAGAGAAATGCCTTTTGTAACCGATGAGTTTCCATCCGGAACCCTGATACTTCGAAAGAGATTGTCCGTTTTGTACACGAAGTGGATCCAGCTTTTGCCGTAACCCTCTCAACTTTTCAGCACATGCTATGTGGGTGAAATGATGATGCCATGCAAAGTTTCAACCTTTTCAGAGTTCATTTGTAGTGCTTTCCAATTTCAGGGTCATTTAGCTTAAAAAAATCAATAACTGCATGAAAAATACCAACTGAAGTCAGAAAGGGTTGAAAATTGATGATGTGCCTTTGAATGGTGCATTTTGAACACACAAAAAGCCTGGAGTTCAAATAAGTTCATGAAAATGAAATGCCTTTTGTAACCGATGAGTTTCCATCCGGAACCCTGATACTTCCAAAGAGATTGTCCGTTTTGTACACGAAGTGGATCCAGCTTTTGCCGTAGCCCTCTCAACTTTTTAGCACATGCTATGTGGGGGAAATGATGATACCATGCAAATTTTCAACCTTTTCAGAGTTCATTTGTAGTGCTTTCAAATTTCAGGGTCATTTAGCTCAAAAAGCAATAACTACATGAAAAATACCAAATGAAGTCAGAAAGGGTTGAAAATTAATGATGTGGCTTTGAATGGTGTATTTTGAACACAGAAAAAGCCTAGAGTTCAAATAAGTTCAAGAAAACGAAATGCCTTTTGTAATCGATGAGTTTCCATCCGGAACCCTGATACTTCGAAAGAGACTGTCCGTTGTGTACACGAAGTGCATCCAACTTTTGTCATAACCCTCTCAACTTTTTAGCACATGCTATGTGGGGGAAATGATGATACCATGCAAATTTTCAACCATTTCAGAGTTCATTTGTAGTGCTTTCAAATTTCAGGGTCATTTAGCTCAAAAAGCAATAACTACATGAAAAATACCAAATGAAGTCAGAAAGGGTTGAAAATTAATGATGTGGCTTTGAATGGTGTATTTTGAACACAGAAAAAGCCTGGAGTTCAAATAAGTTCAAGAAAATGAAATGCCTTTTGTAATCGATGAGTTTCCATCCGGAACCCTGATACTTCGAAAGAGACTGTCCGTTGTGTACACGAAGTGCATCCAACTTTTGTCGCAACCCTCTCAACCTTTTAGCACATGCTATGTGGGTGAAATGATGATATCATGCCAAGTTTCAACAATTTCAGAGTTCATTTGTAGTGCTTTCCAATTTCAGGGTCATTTAGCTAAAAAAATCAATAACTCCATGAAAAATACCAAATGAAGTCAGAAAGGATTGAAAATTGATGATTTGGCTTTGAATGGTGCATTTTGAACACACAAATAGCCTCGAGTTCAAATAAGTTCAAGAAAATGAAATGCCTTTTGTAACCGATGAGTTCCCGTCCAAAACCTTGATACTTCGAAAGAGACTGTCCGTTATGTACACGAAGTGCATCCAACTTTTGTCCTAACCCTCTCAACTTTTTAGCACATGCTATGTGGGTGAAATAATGATGCCATGCAAAGTTTCAACCTTTTGAGAGTTCATTTGTAGTGCTTTCCAATTTCAAGGTCATTTAGCTCAAAAAAATCAATAACTGCATGAAAAATACCAAATGAAGTCAGAAAGGGTTGAAAATTGATGATGTGGCTTTGAATGGTGTATTTTGAACACAGAAAAAGCCTGGAGTTCAAATAAGTTCAAGAAAATGAAATGCCTTTTGTAACCAATGAGTTTCCGTTCGGAACCTCGATACTTCGAAAGAGATTGTCCGTTTTCTATACAAAGTGCATCCAGCTTTTACCGTAACCCTCTCAACTTTTTAGCACATGCTATGTGGGGGAAATCATGATACCATGCAAAGTTTCAACCTTTTCAGAGTTCATTTGTAGTGCTTTCAAATTTCAGGGTCATTTAGCTCAAGAAAATCAATAAATACATGAAAAATACCAAAAGAAGTCAGAAAGGGTTGAAAATTGATGATGTGGCTTTGAATGGTGTATTTTGAACACAGAAAAAGCCTGGAGTTCAAATAAGTTCAAGAAAATGAAATGCCTTTTGTAACCAATGAGTTTCCCTTCGGAACCTCAATACTTCGAAAGAGATTGTCCGTTTTGTATACGAAGTGCATCTAGCTTTTACCGTAACTCTCTCCACTTTTTAGCACATGCCATGTGGGTGAAATGATGATACCATGCCAAGTTTCAACCTTTTTCAGAGTTCATTCGTAGTGCTTTCCAATTTCAGGGTCATTTAGCTAAAAAATCAATAACTGCATGAAAAATACCAAATGATGACGGGAAGGGTTTAAATTTGATGTTGTGGCTTTGAATGGTACATTTTGAACACACAAAAAGCCTCGAGTTCAAATAAGTTCAGAAAATGAAATGCCTTTTGTAACCGATGAGTTTCCGACCAGAACCCTGATACTTCGAAAGAGACAGTCCGTTGTGTACACGAAGTGCATCCAACTTTTGTCGTAACCCTCTCAACTTTTTAGCACATGCTATGTGGGTGAAATGATTGTACCATGCAAAGTTTCAACCTTTTCAGAGTTCATTTGTAGTGCTTTCCAATTTCAGGGTCATTTAGCTCAAAAAAATCAATAACTTCATTAAAAATACCAAATGATGTCGGGAAGGGTTGAAATTTGATGTTTTGGCTTTGAATGGTACATTTTGAACACACAAAAAGCCTCGAGTTCAAATAAGTTCAAGAAAATGAAATGCCTTTTGTAACCGATGAGTTTCCGTCCGGAACCCTGATACTTCAAAAGAGATTGTCCGTTGTGTACACGAAGTGCATCCAACTTTTGTCGTAACCCTCTCAACTATTTAGCACATGCTATGTGGCTGAAATGATGATACCATGCAAAGTTTCAACCTTTTCAGAGTTCATTTGTAGTGCTTTCCAATTTCAGGGTCATTTAGCTCAAAAAAATCAATAACTGCATGAAAAATACCAAATGAAGTCAGAAAGGGTTGAAAATTGATGATGTGGCTTTGAATGGTGCATTTTGAACACACAAGAATCCTAGAGTTCAAATAAGTTCAAGAAAATGAAATGCCTTTTGTAACCGATGAGTTTCCATCCGGAACCCTGATACTTCGAAAGAGATTGTCCGTTTTGTACACGAAATGGATCCAGCTTTTGCCGTAGCCCTGTCAACTTTTTAGCACATGCTATGTGGGTGAAATGATGATACCATGCCAAATTTCAGCCTTTTTAGAGTTCATTTGTAGTGCTTTCCAATTTCAGGGTCATTTAGCTAAAAAATCAATAACTACATGAAAAATACCAAATGATGATGGGAAGGGTTGAAATTTTATGTTGTGGCTTTGAAAGGTACATTTTGAACACACAAAAAGCCTCGAGTTCAAATAAGTTCAAGAAAATGAAATGCCTTTTGTAACCGATGAGTTTCCGTCCAAAACCCTGATAATTCGACAGAGACTGTCCGTTGTGTACACGAAGTGCATCCAACATTTGTCGTAACCCTCTCAACTTTTTAGCACATGCAATGTGGGGGAAATGATGATACCATGCAAAGTTTCAACCTTTTCAGAGTTCATTTGTAGTGCTTTCAAATTTCAGGGCCATTTAGCTCAAAAAAATCAATAAATACATGTAAAATACCAAATGAAGTCAGAAAGGGTTGAAAATTGATGATGTGGCTTTGAATGGTGTATTTTGAACACAGAAAAATCCTGGAGTTCAAATAAGTTCAAGAAAATGAAATGCCTTTTGTAACCGATGAGTTTCCGTTCGGAACCTCGATACTTCGAAAGAGATTGTCCGTTTTGTATACGAAGTGCATCCAGCTTTTACCGTAACCCTCTCCACTTTTTAGCACATGCCATGTGGGTGAAATTATGATACCATGCCAAGTTTCAACCTTTTTAGAGTTCATTTGTAGTGCTTTCCAAATTCAGGGTCATTTAGCTAAAAAATCAATAACTGCATGAAAAATACCAAATGATGACGGGAAGGGTTTAAATTTGATGTTGTGGCTTTGAATGGTACATTTTGAACACACAAAAAGCCTCGAGTTCAAATAAGTTCAAGAAAATGAAATGCCTTTTGTAACCGATGAGTTTCCGTCCAGAACCCTGATACTTCGAAAGAGACTGTCCCTTGTGTACACGAACTGCATCCAACTTTTGTCGTAACCCTCTCAACTTTTTAGCACATGCTATGTGGGTGAAATGATGATACCATGCAAAGTTTCAACCTTTTCAGAGTTCATTTGTAGTGCTTTCCAATTTCAGGGTCATTTAGCTCAAAAAAATAAATAACTGCACGAAAAATACCAAATGATGTCGGGAAGGGTTGAAATTTGATGTTGTGGCTTTGAATTGTACATTTTGAACACACAAAAAGCCTCGAGTTGTAATAAGTTCAAGAAAATGAAATGCCTTTTGTAACCGATGAGTTTCCCTCTAGAACCCTGATACTTCGAAAGAGACTGTACGTTGTGTACACGTAGTGCATCCAACTTTTGTCGTAACCCTCTCAACTTTTTAGCACATGCTATGTGGGTGAAATGATGATTCCATGCAAAGTTTCAACCTTTTCAGAGTTCATTTGTAGTGCTTTCCAATTTCAGGGTCATTTAGCTAAAAAATCAATAACTGCATGAAAATTACCAAATGATGTCGGTAAGGGTCGAAAATTTATGTTGTGGCTTTGAATGGTACATTTTGAACACACAAAAAGCCTGGAGTTCAAATAATTTCAAAAAAATGAAATGCCTTTTGTAACCGATGAGTTTCTGTCCGGAACCTTGATACTTCGAAAGAGATTGTCCGTTTTGTACACGAAGTGCATCCATCTTTTGCCGTAACCTTCTCAAATTTTTAGCACATGCTATGTGGGTGAAATGATGATACCATGCCAAGTTTCAACCTTTTCAGACTTCATTTGTAGTGCTTTCCAATTTCAGGGTCATTTAGCTAAAAAATCAATAACTACATGAAAAATACCAAATGATGATGGGAAGGGTTGAAATTTTATGTTGTGGCTTTGAAAGGTACATTTTGAACACACAAAAAGCCTCAAGTTCAAATAAGTTCAAGAAAATGAAATGCCTTTTGTAACCGATGAGTTTCCGTCCAGAACCGTGATACTTCGACACAGACTGTCCGTTGTGTACACGAAGTGCATCCAACATTTGTCGTAACCCTCTCAACTTTTTAGCACATGCTATGTGGTTGAAATGGAGATACCATGCCAAGTTTCAACAATTTCAGAGTTCATTTGTAGTGCTTTCCAATTTCAGGGTCATTTAGCTCAAAAAAATCAATAACTCCATGAAAAATACCAAATGAAGTCAGAAAGGATTGAAAATTGATGATGTGGCTTTGAATGGTGCATTTTGAACACACAAAAAGCCTCGAGTTGTAATAAGTTCAAGAAAATGAAATGCCTTTTGTAACCGATGAGTTTCCCTCTAGAACCCTGATACTTCGAAAGAGACTGTACGTTGTGTACACGTAGTGCATCCAACTTTTGTCGTAACCCTCTCAACTTTTTAGCACATGCTATGTGGGTGAAATGATGATTCCATGCAAAGTTTCAACCTTTTCAGAGTTCATTTGTAGTGCTTTCCAATTTCAGGGTCATTTAGCTAAAAAATCAATAACTGCATGAAAATTACCAAATGATGTCGGTAAGGGTCGAAAATTGATGTTGTGGCTTTGAATGGTACATTTTGAACACACAAAAAGCCTGGAGTTCAAATAATTTCAAAAAAATGAAATGCCTTTTGTAACCGATGAGTTTCTGTCCGGAACCCTGATACTTCGAAAGAGATTGTCCGTTTTGTACACGAAGTGCATCCAGCTTTTGCCGTAACCTTCTCATATTTTTAGCACATGCTATGTGGGTGAAATGATGATACCATGCCAAGTTTCAACCATTTCAGAGTTCATTTGTAGTGCTTTCCAATTTCAGGGTCATTTAGCTAAAAAATCAATAACTGCATGAAAAATACCAAATGATGACGGGAAAGGTTGAAATTAGATGTTGTGGATTTGAATGGTACATTTTGAACACACAAAAAGCCTCGAGCTCAAATAAGTTCAAGAAAATGAAATGCCTTTTGTAACCGATCAGTTTCCGTCCAGAACCCTGATACTTCGAAAGAGACTGTCCGTTGTGTACACGAACTGCATCCAACTTTTGTCGTAACCCTCTCAACTTTTTAGCACATGCTATCTGGGGGAAATGATGATACCATGCAAAGTTTCAACCTTTTCAGAGTTGATTTGTAGTGCTTTCAAATTTCAGGGTCATTTAGCTCAAAAAAATCAATAAATACATGAAACATACCAAATGAAGTCAGAAAGGGTTGCAAATTGATGATGTGGCTTTGAATGGTGCATTTTGAACACACAAAAATTCTGGAGTTCAAATAAGTTCAAGAAAATTAAATGCCTTTTGTAACCGATGAGTTTCCATCCCGAACCCTGATACTTCGAAAGAGATTGTCCGTTTTGTACACGAACAGCATCCAACTTTTGTCGTAACCCTCTCCACTTTTTAGCACATGCCATGTGGGTGAAATGATGATACCATCCAAGATTCAACCTTTTCAGAGTTCATTTGTAGTGCTTTCCAATTTCAGGGTCATTTAGCTAAAAAATCAATAACTGCATGAAAAATACCAAATGATGTCGGGAAGGGTTGAAAATTGATGTTGTGGCTTTGAATGGTACATTTTGAACACACCATAAGCGTGAGTTCAAATAATTTCAAGAAAATGAAATGCCTTTTGTCACCCATGGGTTTCCGTCCGGAACCCTGATACTTCGAAAGAGACTATCCTTTTTGTACACGAAGTGCATCCAACTTTTGTCGTAACCCTCTCAACTTTTTAGCACATGCTATGTGGGTGAAATGATGATACCATGCAAAGTTTCAACCTTTTCAGAGTTCATTTGTAGTGCTTTCCAATTTCAGGGTCATTTAGCTCAAAAAAATCAATAACTGCATGAAAAATACCAAATGATGTCGGGAAGGGTTGAAATTTGATGTTGTGGCTTTGAATTGTACATTTTGAACACACAAAAAGCCTCGAGTTCTAACAAGTTCAAGAAAATGAAATGCCTTTTGTAACCGATGAGTTTCCCTCTAGAACCCTGATACTTCGAAAGAGACTGTCCGTTGTGTACACGCAGTGCATCAAACTTTTGTCGTAACCCTCTCAACTTTTTAGCACATGCTATGTGGGTGAAATGATGATACCATGCAAAGTTTCAACCTTTTCAGAGTTCATTTGTAGTGCTTTCCAATTTCAGGGTCATTTAGCTCAAAAAAATCAATAACTGCACGAAAAATACCAAATGATGTCGGGAAGGGTTGAAATTTGATGTTGTGGCTTTGAATTGTACATTTTGAACACACAAAAAGCCTCGAGTTCTAATAAGTTCAAGAAAATGAAATGCCTTTTGTAACCGATGAGTTTCCCTCTAGAACCCTGATACTTCGAAAGAGACTGTCCGTTGTGTACACGCAGTGCATCAAACTTTTGTCGTAACCCTCTCAACTTTTTAGCACATGCTATGTGGGTGAAATGATGATTCCATGCAAAGTTTCAACCTTTTCAGAGTTCATTTGTAGTGCTTTCCAATTTCAGGGTCATTTAGCTAAAAAATCAATAACTGCATGAAAATTACCAAATGATGTCGGTAAGGGTCGAAAATTGATGTTGTGGCTTTGAATGGTACATTTTGAACACACAAAAAGCCTGGAGTTCAAATAATTTCAAAAAAATGAAATGCCTTTTGTAACCGATGAGTTTCTGTCCGGAACCCTGATACTTCGAAAGAGATTGTCCGTTTTGTACACGAACTGCATCCAGCTTTTGCCGTAACCTTCTCATATTTTTAGCACATGCTATGTGGGTGAAATGATGATACCATGCCAAGTTTCAACCATTTCAGAGTTCATTTGTAGTGCTTTCCAATTTCAGGGTCATTTAGCTAAAAAATCAATAACTGCATGAAAAATACCAAATGATGACGGGAAAGGTTGAAATTTGATGTTGTGGATTTGACTGGTACATTTTGAACACACAAAAAGCCTCGAGCTCAAATAAGTTCAAGAAAATGAAATGCCTTTTGTAACCGATGAGTTTCCATCCAGAACCCTGATACTTCGAAAGAGATTGTCCGTTGTGGACACGAAGTGCATCCAACTTTTGTCGTAACCCTCTCAACTTTTTAGCACATGCTATGTGGGGGAAATTATGATACCATGCAAAGTTTCAACCTTTTCAGAGTTGATTTGTAGTACTTTCAAATTTCAGGGTCATTTAGCTCAAAAAAATCAATAAATACATGAAACATACCAAATGAAGTCAGAAAGGGTTGCAAATTGATGATGTGGCTTTGAATGGTGCATTTTGAACACACAAAAATTCTGGAGTTCAAATAAGTTCAAGAAAATTAAATGCCTTTTGTAACCGATGAGTTTCCATCCCGAACCCTGATACTTCGAAAGAGATTGTCCGTTTTGTACACGAACTGCATCCAACTTTTGTCGTAACCCTCTCCACTTTTTAGCACATGCCATGTGGGTGAAATGATGATACCATCCAAGATTCAACCTTTTCAGAGTTCATTTGTAGTGCTTTCCAATTTCAGGGTCATTTAGCTAAAAAATCAATAACTGCATGAAAAATACCAAATGATGTCGGGAAGGGTTGAAAATTGATGTTGTGGCTTTGAATGGTACATTTTGAACACACCATAAGCGTCGAGTTCAAATAATTTCAAGAAAATTAAATGCCTTTTGTAACCCATGGGTTTCCGTCCGGAACCCTGATACTTCGAAAGAGACTATCCTTTTTGTACACGAAGTGCATCCAACTTTTGTCGTAACCCTCTCAACTTTTTAGCACATGCTATGTGGGTGAAATGATGATACCATGCAAAGTTTCATCCTTTTCAGAGTTCATTTGTAGTGCTTTCCAATTTCAGGGTCATTTAGCTGAAAAAAATCAATAACTTCATGAAAAATACCAAATGATGTCGGGAAGGGTTGAAATATTATGTTGTGGCTTTGAATGGTACATTTTGAACACACAAAATGCCTCGAGTTCAAATAAGTTCAAGAAAATGAAATGCCTTTTGTAACCGATGAGTTTCCATCCAGAACCCTGATACTTCGAAAGAGACTCTCCGTTGTGTACACGAAGTCCATCCAACTTTTGTCGTAACCCTCTCAACCTTTTAGCACATGCTATGTGGGTGAAATGATTATATCATGCCAAGTTTCAACGTTTTCAGATATCATTTGTAGTGGTTTCCAATTTCAGGGTCATTTAGCTCAAAAAAATCAATAACTCCGTGAAAAATACCAAATGAAGTCCGAAAGGATTGAAAATTGATGATGTGGCTTTGAATGGTGCATTTTGAACACACAAAAAGCCTGGAGTTCAAATAATTTCGAAAAAATGAAATGGCTTTTGTAACCGATGAGTTTCCCTCCAGAACCCTGATACTTCGAAAGAGATTGTCCGTTTTGTACACGAAGTACATCCAACTTTTGTCGTAACCCTCTCAACTTTTTAGCACATCCTATGTGGGTGAAATTATGATACCATGCAAAGTTTCAACCTTTTTAGAGTTCATTTGTAGTGCTTTCCAATTTCAGGGTCATTTAGCTCAAAAAAATCAATAACTGCATGAAAAAAACCAAATGAAGTCAGAAAGGGTTGAAAATTGCTGATGTGGATTTGAATGGTGGATTTTGAACACACAAAAATCCTGGAGTTCAAATAAGTTCAAGGAAATGAAATGCCTTTTGTAACCGATGAGTTTCCATCCGGAACCCTGATACTTCGAAAGAGATTGTCCGTTTTGTACACGAAGTGGATCCAGCTTTTGCCGTAGCCCTCTCAACTTTCTTGCACATGCTATGTGGGTGAAATGATGATACCATGTCAATTTTCAACCTTTTCAGAGTTCATTTGTAATGCTTTCCAATTTCAGGGTCATTTAGCTAAAAAATCAATAACTACATGAAAAATACAAAATGATGACGGGAAGGGTTGAAATTTTATGTTTTGGCTTTGAATGGTACATTTTGAACACACAAAAAGCCTCGAGTTCAAATAAGTTCAAGAAAATGAAATGCCTTTTGTAACCGATGAGTTTTCGTCCAGAACCTTGATACTTCAAAAGAGACTGTCCGTTGTGTACACGAAGTGCATCCAACTTTTGTCGTAACCCTCTCAACTTTTTAGCACATGCTATGTGGGTGAAATGATGATACCATGCAAAGTTTCAACCTTTTTAGAGTTCATTTGTAGTGCTTTCCAATTTCAGGGTCATTTAGCTCAAAAAAATCAATAACTGCATGAAAAATACCAAATGAAGTCAGAAAGGGTTGAAAATTGATGATGTGGCTTTGAATGGTGCATTTTGAACACACAAAAATCCTGGAGTTCAAATAAGTTCAAGAAAATGAAATGCCTTTTGTAACCGATGAGTTTCCATCCTGAACCCTGATACTTCGAAAGAGATTGTCCGTTTTGTACACGAACTGCATCCAACTTTTGTCGTAACCCTCTCCACTTTTTAGCACATGCCATGTGGGTGAAATGATGATACCATGCCAAGTTTCAACCTTTTCAGAGTTCATTTGTAGTGCTTTCCAATTTCAGGGTCATTTAGCTAAAAAATCAATAACTGCATGAAAAATACCAAATGATGACGGGAAGGGTTTGAATTTGATGTTGTGGCTTTGAATGGTACATTTTGAACACACAAGAAGCCTCGAGTTCAAATAAGTTCAAGAAAATCAAATGCCATTTGTAACCAATGAGTTTCCGTCGGGAACAATGATACTTCAAAAGAGATTGTCCGTTGTGTACACGAAGTGCATCCAACTTTTTTCGTAACCCTCTCAAATTTTTAGCACATGCTATGTGGGTGAAATGATGATACCATGCAAAGTTTCAACCTTTTCAGAGTTCATTTGTAGAGCTTTCCAATTTCAGGGTCATTTAGCTGAAAAAAATCAATAACTTCATGAAAAATACCAAATGATGTCGGGAAGGGTTGAAATTTGATGTTGTGGCTTTGAATGGTACATTTTGAACACACAAAAAGCCTCGAGTTCAAATAAGTTCAAGAAAATGAAATGCCTTTTGTAACCGATGAGTGTCCGTCCAGAACACTGATACTTCGAAAGAGACTGTCTGTTGTGTACACGAAGTGCATCCAACTTTTGTCGTAACCCTCTCAACTTTTTAGCACATGCTATGTGGGTGAAATTATGATACCATGCAAAATTTCAACGTTTTCAGATATCATTTGTAGTGCTTTCCAATTTTAGGGTCATTTAGCTAAAAAATCAATAACTGCATGAAAAATACCAAATGATGTCGGGAAGGGTTGAAAATTGATGTTGTGGCTTTGAATGGTACATTTTGAACACACAAAAAGCCTTGAGTTCAAATAAGTTCAAGAAAATGAAATGCCTTTTGTAACCGATGAGTTTCCATCCAGAACCCTGATACTTCGAAAGAGACTCTCCGTTGTGTACACGAAGTGAATCCAACTTTTGTCGCAACCCTCTCAACCTTTTAGCACATGCTATGTGGGTGAAATGATTATATCATGCCAAGTTTCAACAATTTCAGAGTTCATTTGTAGTGCTTTCCAATTTCAGGGTCATTTAGCTCAAAAAAATCAATAACTCCGTGAAAAATACCAAATGAAGTCCGAAAGGATTGAAAATTGATGATGTGGCTTTGAATGGTTCATTTTGAACACACAAAAAGCCTGGAGTTCAAATAATTTCGAAAAAATGAAATGGCTTTTGTAACCGATGAGTTTCCCTCCAGAACCCTGATACTTTGAAAGACATTGTCCGTTTTGTACACGAAGTACATCCAACTTCTGTCGTAACCCTCTCAACTTTTTAGCACATGCTATGTGGGTGAAATGATGATACCATGCAAAGTTTCAACCTTTTTAGAGTTCATTTGTAGTGCTTTCCAATTTCAGGGTCATTTAGCTCAAAAAAATCAATAACTGCATGAAAAATACCAAATGAAGTCAGAAAGGGTTGAAAATTGATGATGTGGCTTTGAATGGTGCATTTTGAACACACAAAAATCCTGGAGTTCAAATAAGTTCAAGAAAATGAAATGCCTTTTGTAACCGATGAGTTTCCATCCGGAACCCTAATACTTCGAAAGAGATTGTCCATTTTGTACACGAAGTGGATCCAGCTTTTGCCGTAGCCCTCTCAACTTTTTTGCACATGCTATGTGGGTGAAATGATGATACCATGTCAATTTTCAACCTTTTCAGAGTTCATTTGTAATGCTTTCCAATTTCAGGGTACATGAAAAATACAAAATGATGACGGGAAGGGTTGAAATTTGATGTTTTGGCTTTGAATGGTACATTTTGAACACACAAAAAGCCTCGAGTTCAAATAAGTTCAAGAAAATGAAATGCCTTTTGTAACCGATGAGTTTCCGTCCAGAACCCTCATACTTCAAAAGAGACTGTCCGTTGTGTACACGAAGTGCATCCAACTTTTGTCGTAACCCTCTCAACTTTTTAGCACATGCTATGTGGGGGAAATGATGATACCATGCAAAGTTTCAACCTTTTCAGAGTTCATTTGTAGTGCTTTCAAATTGCAGGGTCATTTAGCTCAAAAAAATCAATAACTGCATGAAAAATACCAAATGAAGTCAGAAAGGGTTGAAAATTGATGATGTGGCTTTGAATGGTGCATTTTGAACACACAAAAATCCTGGAGTTCAAATAAGTTCAAGAAAATGAAATGCCTTTTGTAACCGATGAGTTTCCATCCGGAACCCTGATACTTCAAAAGAGATTGTCCGTTTTGTACACGAACTGCATCCAACTTTGTTCGTAACCCTCTCCACTTTTTAGCACATGCCATGTGGGTGAAATGATGATACCATGCCAAGTTTCAACCTTTTCAGAGTTCATTTGTAGTGCTTTCCAATTTCAGGGTCATTTAGCTAAAAAATCAAAAACTGCATGAAAAATACCAAATGATGACGGGAAGGGTTTGAATTTGATGTTGTGGCTTTGAATGGTACATTTTGAACACACAAGAAGCCTCGAGTTCAAATAAGTTCAAGAAAATCAAATGCCATTTGTAACCAATGAGTTTCCGTCGGGAACAATGATACTTCAAAAGAGACTGTCCGTTGTGTACACGAAGTGCATCCAACTTTTTTCGTAACCCTCTCAACTTTTTAGCACATGCTATGTGGGTGAAATGATGATACCATGCAAAGTTTCAACCTTTTCAGAGTTCATTTGTAGTGCTTTCCAATTTCAGGGTCATTTAGCTGAAAAAAATCAATAACTTCATGAAAAATACCAAATGATGTCGTGAAGGGTTGAAATTTGATGTTGTGGCTTTGAATGGTACATTTTGAACACACAAAAAGCCTCGAGTTCAAATAAGTTCAAGAAAATGAAATGCCTTTTGTAACCGATCAGTGTCCGTCCAGAACCCTGATACTTCGAAAGAGACTGTCTGTTGTGTACACGAAGTGCATCCAACTTTTGTCGTAACCCTCTCAACTTTTTAGCACATGCTATGTGGGTGAAATGATGATACCATGCAAAATTTCAACGTTTTCAGATATCATTTGTAGTGCTTTCCAATTTTAGGGTCATTTAGCTAAAAAATCAATAACTGCATGAAAAATACCAAATGATGTCGGGAAGGGTTGAAAATTGATGTTGTGGCTTTGAATGGTACATTTTGAACACACAAAAAGCCTTGAGTTCAAATAAGTTCAAGAAAATGAAATGGCTTTTGTAACCGATGAGTTTCCATCCAGAACCCTAATACTTCGAAAGAGACTCTCCGTTGTGTCCACGAAGTGCATCCAACTTTTGTCGTAACCCTCTCAACCTTTTAGCACATGCTATGTGGGTGAAATGATTATATCATGCCAAGTTTCAACAATTTCAGAGTTCATTTGTAGTGCTTTCCAATTTCAGGGTCATTTAGCTCAAAAAAATCAATAACTGCATGAAAAATACCAAATGAAGTCAGAAAGGGTTGAAAATTGATGATGTGGCTTTGAATGGTGCATTTTGAACACACAAAAATCCTGGAGTTCAAATAAGTTCAAGAAAATGAAATGCCTTTTGTAACCGATGAGTTTCCATCCGGAACCCTGATACTTCGAAAGAGATTGTCCGTTTTGTACACGAAGTGGCTCTAGATTTTGCCGTAGCCCTCTCAACTTTTTTGCACATGCTATGTGGGTGAAATGATGATACCATGTCAATTTTCAACCTTTTCAGAGTTCATTTGTAATGCTTTCCAATTTCAGGGTCATTTAGCTAAAAAATCAATAACTACATGAAAAATACAAAATGATGACGGGAAGTGTTGAAATTTGATGTTTTGGCTTTGAATGGTACATTTTGAACACACAAAAAGCCTCGAGTTCAAATAAGTTCAAGAAAATGAAATGCCTTTTGTAACCGATCAGTGTCCGTCCAGAACCCTGATACTTCGAAAGGGACTGTCTGTTGTGTACACGAAGTGCATCCAACTTTTGTCGTAACCCTCTCAACTTTTTAGCACATGCTATGTGGGTGAAATGATGATACCATGCAAAATTTCAACGTTTTCAGATATCATTTGTAGTGCTTTCCAATTTTAGGGTCATTTAGCTAAAAAATCAATAACTGCATGAAAAATACCAAATGATGTCGGGAAGGGTTGAAAATTGATGTTGTGGCTTTGAATGGTACATTTTGAACACACAAAAAGCCTTGAGTTCAAATAAGTTCAAGAAAATGAAATGGCTTTTGTAACCGATGAGTTTCCATCCAGAACCCTAATACTTCGAAAGAGACTCTCCGTTGTGTCCACGAAGTGCATCCAACTTTTGTCGTAACCCTCTCAACCTTTTAGCACATGCTATGTGGGTGAAATGATTATATCATGCCAAGTTTCAACAATTTCAGAGTTCATTTGTAGTGCTTTCCAATTTCAGGGTCATTTAGCTCAAAAAAATCAATAACTGCATGAAAAATACCAAATGAAGTCAGAAAGGGTTGAAAATTGATGATGTGGCTTTGAATGGTGCATTTTGAACACACAAAAATCCTGGAGTTCAAATAAGTTCAAGAAAATGAAATGCCTTTTGTAACCGATGAGTTTCCATCCGGAACCCTGATACTTCGAAAGAGATTGTCCGTTTTGTACACGAAGTGGCTCTAGATTTTGCCGTAGCCCTCTCAACTTTTTTGCACATGCTATGTGGGTGAAATGATGATACCATGTCAATTTTCAACCTTTTCAGAGTTCATTTGTAATGCTTTCCAATTTCAGGGTCATTTAGCTAAAAAATCAATAACTACATGAAAAATACAAAATGATGACGGGAAGTGTTGAAATTTGATGTTTTGGCTTTGAATGGTACATTTTGAACACACAAAAAGCCTCGAGTTCAAATAAGTTCAAGAAAATGAAATGCCTTTTGTAACCGATGAGTTTCCGTCCAGAACCCTGATACTTCGGAAGAGACTGTCCATTGTGTACACGAAGTGCATCCAACTATTGTAGTAACCCTCTCAACTTTTTAGCACATGCTATGTGGGTGAAATGATGATACCATGCAAAGTTTCAACCTTTTCAGAGTTCATTTGTAGTGCTTTCCAATTTCAGGGTCATTTAGCTCAAAAAAATCAATAACTTCATGAAAAATACCAAATGATGTCGGGAGGGTTGAAATTTGATGTTGTGGCTTTGAATGGTACATTTTGAACACACAAAAAGCCTCGAGTTCAAATAAGTTCAAGAAAATGAAATGCCTTTTGTAACCAATGAGTTTCCGTCCAGAACCCTGATACTTCGAAAGAGCCTGTCTGTTGTGTACACGAAGTGCATCCAACTTTTGTCGTAACCCTCTCAACTTTTTAGCACATGCTATGTGGGGGAAATGATGATACCATGCAAAGTTTCAACCTTTTCAGAGTTCATTTGTAGTGCTTTCAAATTTCAGGGTCATTTAGCTCAAAAAAATCAATAAATACATGAAAAATACCAAATGAAGTCAGAAAGGGTTGAAAATTGATGAGGTGGCTTTGAATGGTGTGTTTTGAACACAGAAAAAGCCTGGAGTTCAAATAAGTTTAAGAAAATGAAATGCCTTTTGTAACCGATGAGTCTCCGTTCGGAACCTCGATACTTCGAAAGAGATTGTCCGTTTTGTATACGAAGTGCATCCAGCTTTTACCGTAAGCCTCTCCACTTTTTAGCACATGCCATGTGGGTGAAATGATGATGCCATGCCAAGTTTCAACCTTTTCAGAGTTCATTTGTAGTGCTTTCCAATTTCAGGGTCATTTAGCTAAAAAATCAATAACTGCATGAAAAATACCTAATGATAACGGGAAGGGTTTAAATTTGATGTTGTGCCTTTTAATGGTACATTTTGAACACACAAAAAGCCTCGAGTTCAAATAAGTTGGAGAAAATGAAATGCCTTTTGTAACCGATGAGTTTCCGTCCAGAACCCTGATACTTCGGAAGAGACTGTCCGTTGTGTACACGAAGTGCATCCAACTATTGTCGTAACCCTTTCAACTTTTTAGCACATGCTATGTGGGTGAAATGATGATACCATGCAAAGTTTCAACCTTTTCAGAGTTCATTTGTAGTGCTTTCCAATTTCAGGGTCATTTAGCTCAAAAAAATCAATAACTGCATGAAAAATACCAAATGATGACGGGAAGGCTTGAAATTTGATGTTGTGGCTTTGAATGGTATATTTTGAACACACAAAAAGCCTCGAGCTCAAGTAAGTTCAAGAAAATGAAGTGCCTTTCATAACCGATGAGTTTCTGTCCGGAGCCCTGATACTTCGAAAGAGACTGTCTGTTTTGTACACGAAGTGCATCCAGCTTTTGTAACCGATGAGTTTCCATACAAAACCCTGATACTTCGAAAGAGACTGTCCGTTGTGTACACGAAGTCCTTACAACTTTAGTCGTAACCCTCTCAACTTTTTAGCACACGCTATGTGGGTGAAATGATGATACCATGCCAAGTTTCAACAATTTCAGAGTTCATTTGTAGTGCTTTCCAATTTCAGGGTCATTTAGCTCAAAAACAATCAACAACTCCTTGAAAAATACCAAACAAAGTCAGAAAGGGTTGAAAATTGATGATGTGGCTTTGAATGGTGCATTTTGAACACACAAAAATCCTGGAGTTCAAATAATTTCAAAAAAATGAAATTCCTTTTGTAACCGATGAGTTTCCATCCGGAACCCTGATACTTCGAAAGAGATTATCTGTTTTGTACACGAAGTGGATCCA
The DNA here is from genome assembly GCA_022496015.1 of Hordeum marinum. Lineage (NCBI taxonomy): Eukaryota > Viridiplantae > Streptophyta > Magnoliopsida > Poales > Poaceae > Hordeum > Hordeum marinum. The sequence continues at coordinate 515,438,887 of CM039678.1, forward strand.
GCTTTTGCCGTAGCCCTCTCAACTTTTTAGCACATGCTATCTGGGGGAAATGATGATACCATGCCAATTTTCAACCTTTTCAGAGTTCATTTGTAGTGCTTTCCAATTTCAGGGTCATTTAGCTAAAAATTCAATAACTGCATGAAAAATACCAAATGATGTCGGGAAGGGTTGAAAATTGATGTTGTGGATTTTAATGGTACATTTTGAACACACATAAAGCCTCGTGTACGAATAAGTTCAAGAAAATGAAATGCCTTTTGTAACCGATGAGTTTCCGTCCAGAACCGTGATACTTCGAAAGAGATTGTCAGTTGTGTACACGAAGTGCATCCAACTTTTGTCGTAACCCTCTCAACTTTTTAGCACATGCTTTGTGGGGGAAATGATGATACCATGCAAAGTTTCAACCTTTTCAGAGTTCATTTGTAGTGCTTTCAAATTTCAGGGTCATTTAGCTCAAAAAAATCAATAAGTACATGAAAAATACCAAATGAAGTCAGAAAGGGTTGAAAATTGATGATGTGGCTTTGAATGGTGTATTTTGAACACACAAAAAGCCTAGAGTTCAAATAAGTTCAACAAAATGAAATGCCTTTTGTAACCGATGAGTTTCCGTTCGTAACCTCGATACTTCGAAAGAGATTGTCCGTTTTGTATACGAAGTGCATCCAGCTTTTACCGTAACCCTCTCCACTTTTTAGCACATGCCATGTGGGTGAAATGATGATACCATGCGAAGTTTCAACCTTTTCAGAGTTCATTTGTAGTGCTTTCCAGTTTCAGGGTAATTTAGCTAAAAAATCAATAACTGCATGAAAAATACCAAATGATGACGGGAAGGCTTGAAATTTGATGTTGTGGCTTTGAATGGTACATTTTGAACACACAAAAAGCCTCAAGCTCAAATAAGTTCAAGAAAATGAAGTGCCTTTCATAACCGATGAGTTTCTGTCCGGAGCCCTGATACTTCGAAAGAGACTGTCTGTTTTGTACACGAAGTGCATCCAGCTTTTGTAACCGATGAGTTTCCATACAAAACCCTGATACTTCGAAAGAGACTGACCATTGTGTACACGAAGTGCGTCGATCTTTTGTCGTAACCCTCTCAACTTTTTAGCACACGCTATGTGGGTGAAATGAATATACCATGCCAAGTTTCAACAATTTCAGAGTTCATTTGTAGTGCTTTCCAATTTCAGGGTCATTTAGCTCAAAAAAAATCATCAACTCCATGAAAAATACCAAAGGAAGTCAAAACGGGTTGAAAATTGATGACGTGGCTTTGAATGGTGCATTTTGAACACACAAAAATCCTGGAGTTCAAATAAGTTCAAAAAAATGAAATTCCTTTTGTAACCGATGAGTTTCCATCCGGAACCCTGATACTTCGAAAGAGATTATCTGTTTTGTACACGAAGTGGATCCAGCTTTTGCCGTAGCCCTCTCAACTTTTTAGCACATGCTATGTGGGGGAAATGATGATACCATGCCAATTTTCAACCTTTTCAGAGTTCATTTGTAGTGCTTTCCAATTTCAGGGTCATTTAGCTAAAAATTCAATAACTGCATGAAAAATACCAAATGATGTCGGGAAGGGTTGAAAATTGATGTTGTGGCTTTTAATGGTACATTTTGAACACACATAAAGCCTCGTGTACGAATAAGTTCAAGAAAATGAAATGCCTTTTGTAACCGATGAGTTTCCGTCCAGAACCCTGATACTTCGAAAGAGACTGTCAGTTGTGTACATGAAGTGCATCCAACTTTTGTCGTAACCCTCTCAACTTTTTAGCACATGCTTTGTGGGGGAAATGATGATACCATGCAAAGTTTCAACCTTTTCAAAGGTCATTTGTAGTGCTTTCAAATTTTAGGGTCATTTAGCTCAAAAAAATCAATAAGTACATGAAAAATACCAAATGAAGTCAGAAAGGGTTGAAAATTCATGATGTGGCTTTGAATGGTGTATTTTGAACACAGAAAATGCCTAGAGTTCAAATAAGTTCAACAAAATGAAATGCCTTTTGTAACCGATGAGTTTCCGTTCGTAACCTCAATAGTTCGAAAGAGATTGTCCGTTTTGTATACGAAGTGCATCCAGCTTTTACCGTAACCCTCTCCACTTTTTAGCACATGCCATGTGGGTGAAATGATGATACCATGCGAAGTTTCAACCTTTTCAGAGTTCATTTGTAGTGCTTTCCAGTTTCAGGGTAATTTAGCTAAAAAATCAATAACTGCATGAAAAATACAAAATGATGACGGGAAGGCTTGAAATTTGATGTTCTGGCTTTGAATGGTACATTTTGAACACACAAAAAGCCTCAAGCTCAAATAAGTTCAAGAAAATGAAGTGCCTTTCATAACCGATGAGTTTCTGTCCGGAGCCCTGATACTTCGAAAGAGACTGTCTGTTTTGTACACGAAGTGCATCCAGCTTTTGTAACCGATGAGTTTCCATACAAAACCCTGATACTTCGAAAGAGACTGTCTGTTGTGTACACGAAGTGCGTCGATCTTTTGTCGTAACCCTCTCAACTTTTTAGCACACGCTATGTGGGTGAAATGAATATACCATGCCAAGTTTCAACAATTTCAGAGTTCATTTGTAGTGCTTTCCAATTTCAGGGTCATTTAGCTCAAAAAAAATCATCAACTCCATGAAAAATACCAAAGGAAGTCAAAAAGGGTTGAAAATTGATGATGTGGCTTTGAATGGTGCGTTTTGAACACACAAAAATCCTGGAGTTCAAATAATTTCAAAAAAATGAAATTCCTTTTGTAACCGATGAGTTTCCATCCGGAACCCTGATACTTCGAAAGAGATTATCTGTTTTGTACACGAAGTGGATCCAGCTTTTGCCGTAGCCCTCTCAACTTTTTAGCACATGCTATGTGGGGGAAATGATGTTACCATGCCAATTTTCAACCTTTTCAGAGTTCATTTGTAGTGCTTTCCAATTTCAGGGTCATTTAGCTAAAAATTCAATAACTGCATGAAAAATACCAAATGATGTCGGGAAGGGTTGAAAATTGATGTTGTGGCTTTTAATGGTACATTTTGAACACACATAAAGCCTCGTGTACGAATAAGTTCAAGAAAATGAAATGCCTTTCGTAACCGATGAGTTTCCGTCCAGAACCCTGATACTTCGAAAGAGACTGTCAGTTGTGTACACGAAGTCCATCCAACTTTTGTCGTAACCCTCTCAACTTTTTAGCACATGCTTTGTGGGGGAAATGATGATACCATGCAAAGTTTCAACCTTTTCAGAGTTCATTTGTAGTGCTTTCAAATTTCAGGGTCATTTAGCTCAAAAAAATCAATAAGTACATGAAAAATACCAAATGAAGTCAGAAAGGGTTGAAAATTCATGATGTGGCTTTGAATGGTGTATTTTGAACACAGAAAATGCCTAGAGTTCAAATAAGTTCAACAAAATGAAATGCCTTTTGTAACCGATGAGTTTCCGTTCGTAACCTCGATACTTCGAAAGAGATTGTCCGTTTTGTATACGAAGTGCATCCAGCTTTTACCGTAACCCTCTCCACTTTTTAGCACATGCCATGTGGGTGAAATGATGATACCATGCGAAGTTTCAACCTTTTCAGAGTTCATTTGTAGTGCTTTCCATTTTCAGGGTCATTTAGCTAAAAAATCAATAACTGCATGAAAAATACCAAATGATGACGGGAAGGCTTGAAATTTGATGTTGTGGCTTTGAATGGTACATTTTGAACACACAAAAAGCGTCGAGCTCAAATAAGTTCAAGAAAATGAAGTGCCTTTCATAACCGATGAGTTTCTGTCCGGAGCCCTGATACTTCGAAAGAGACTGTCTATTTTGTACACGAAGTGCATCCAGCTTTTGTAACCGATGAGTTTCCATACAAAACCCTGATACTTCGAAAGAGACTGTCCATTGTGTACACGAAGTGCGTCGATCTTTTGTCGTAACCCTCTCAACTTTTTAGCACACGCTATGTGGGTGAAATGAATATACCATGCCAAGTTTCAACAATTTCAGAGTTCATTTGTAGTGCTTTCCAATTTCAGGGTCATTTAGCTCAAAAAAAATCATCAACTCCATGAAAAATACCGAAGGAAGTCAAAAAGGGTTGAAAATTGATGATGTGGCTTTGAATGGTGCATTTTGAACACACAAAAATCCTGGAGTTCAAATAAGTTCAAAAAAATGAAATTCCTTTTGTAACCGATGAGTTTCCATCCGGAACCCTGATACTTCGAAAGAGATTATCTGTTTTGTACACAAAGTGGATCCAGCTTTTGCCGTAGCCCTCTCAACTTTTTGCACATGCTATGTGGGTGAAATGATGATACCATGCCAATTTTCAACCATTTCAGAGTTCATTTGTAGTGCTTTCCAATTTCGGGGTCATTTAGCTAAAAAATCAATAACTGCATGAAAAATACCAAATGATGACGGGAAGGGTTGAAATTTGATGTTGTGGCTTTGAATGGTACATTTTGAACACAGAAAAAGCCTAGAGTTCAAATAAGTTCAAAAAAATGAAATGCCTTTTGTAACCGATGAGTTTCCGTCCAGAACCCTGATACTTCGAAAGAGCCTGTCCGTTGTGTACAAGATGTGCATCCAACTTTTGTCGTAACCCTCTCAACTTTTTAGCACATGGTATGTGGGTGAAATGATGATACCATGAGAAGTTTCAACCTTTTCAGAGTTCATTTGTAGTGCTTTCAAATTTCAGGGTCATTTAGCTCAAAAAATCAATAACGACATGAAAAATACCAAATGAAGTCAGAAAGGGTTGAAAATTGATGATGTGGCTTTGAATGGTGTTTTTTGAACACAGAAAAAGCCTGGAGTTCAAATAAGTTCAACAAAATTAAATGCCTTTTATCACCGATGAGTTTCCGTTCGGAACCTCGATACTTCGAAAGAGATTGTCCGTTTTGTATACAAAGTGCATCCAGCTTTTGTCGTAACCCTCTCCACTTTATAGCACATGCCATGTGGGTGAAATGATGAGACAATGCCAAGTTTCAACCTTTTCAGAGTTCATTTGTAGTGCTTTCCAATTTCAGGGTCATTTAGCTAAAAAATCAATAACTGCATGAAAAATACCAAATGATGTCGGGAAGGGTTGAAATTTGATGTTGTGGATTTGAATTGTACATTTTGAACACACAAAAAGCCTAGAGTTCAAATAAGTTCAAAAAAATGAAATGCCTTTTGTAACCGATGAGTTACCGTCCAGAACCCTGATACTTCGAAAGAGACTGTCCGTTGTGTACACGAAGTGCATCCAACTTTTGTCGTAACCCTCTCAACTTTTTAGCACATGCTATGTGGGGGAAATGATGATACCATGCAAAGTTTCAACCTTTTCAGAGTTCATTAGTAGTGCTTTCAAATTTCAGGGTCATTTAGCTCAAAAAAAATCAATAACGACATGAAAAATACCAAATGAAGTCAGAAAGGGTTCAAAATTGATGATGTGGCTTTGAATGGTGTATTTTGAACACAGAAAAAGCCTGGAGTTCAAAGAAGTTCAACAAAATTAAATGCCTTTTGTCACCGATGAGTTTCTGTTCGGAACCTCGATACTTCGAAAGAGATTGTCCGTTTTGTACACGAAGTGCATCCAGCTTTTGTCGTAACCCTCTCCAATTTTTAGCACATGCCATGTGGGTGAAATGATGATACCACGCCAAGTTTCAACCTTTTCAGAGTTCATTTGTAGTGCTTTCCAATTTTAGGGTCATTTAGCTAAAAAATCAATAACTGCATGAAAAATACCAAATGATGTCGGGAAGGGTTGAAATTTGATGTTGTGGATTTGAATGGTACATTTTGAACACAGAAAAAGCCTAGAGTCAAATAAGTTCAAAAAAATGAAATGCCTTTTGTAACCGATGAGTTTCCGTCCAGAACCCTGATACTTCGGAAGAGACTGTCCGTTGTGTACACGAAGTGCATCCAACTTTTGTCGTAACCCTCTCAACTTTTTAGCACATGCTATGTGGGTGAAATGATGATACCATGCAAAGTTTCAACCTTTTCAGAGTTCATTTGTAGTGCTTTCAAATTTCAGGGTCATTTAGCTCAAAAAAAATCAATAACTACATGAAAAATACCAAATGAAGTCAGAAAGGGTTGAAAACTGATGATGTGGCTTTGAATGGTGTATTTTGAACACAGAAAAAGCCTGGAGTTCAAATAAGGTCAACAAAATTAAATGCCTTTTGTCACCGATGAGTTTTCGTTCGGAACCTCGATACTTCGAAAGAGATTGTCCGTTTTGTATACGAAGTGCATCCAGCTTTTGTCGTAACCCTCTGCACTTTTTAGAACATGCCATGTGGGTGAAATGATGATACCACGCCAAGTTTCAACCTTTTCAGAGTTCATTTGTAGTCCTTTCCAATTTCAGGGCCATTTAGCTAAAAAATCAATAACTGCATGAAAATTACCAAATGATGTCGGGAAGGGTTGAAATTTGATGTTGTGGATTTGAATTTTACATTTTGAACACACAAAAAGCCTCGAGTTCAAATAAGTTCAAGAAAATGAAATGGCTTGTGTAACCGATGAGTTTCCGTCCAGAACCCTGATACTTCGAAAGACACTGTCCGTTGTGTACACGAAGTGCATCCAACTTTTGTCGTAACCCTCTCCAATTTTTAGCACATGCTATGTGGGTGAAATGATGATACCATGCAAAGTTTCAACCTTTTCAGAGTTCATTTGTAGTGCTTTCCAATTTCAGGGTCATTTAGCTAAAAAATCAATATGTGCATGAACAATACCAAATGATGTCGGGAAGGGTTGAAAATTGATGTTGTGGCTTTGAATGGTACATTTTGAAGACACAAAAAGCCTCGAGTTCAAAGAAGTTCAAGAAAATGAAATGCCTTTTGTAACCAATGAGTTACCGTCCGGAACACTAATCCTTCGAAAGAGATTGTCCGTTTTGTACACGGAGTGCATGCAGCTTTGGTCGTAACCCTCTCAACTTTTTGGCACATGCTATGTGGGGGAAAGGATGATACCATGCAAAGTTTCAACCTTTTCAGAGTTCATTTGTAGTGCTTTCCAATTTCAGGGTCATTGAGCTCATTAAAATAAATAACTCCATGAAAAATACCAAATGAAGTCAGAAAGGATTAAAAATTGATGATGTGGCTTCGAATGGTGCATTTTGAACACACAAAAAGCCTGGAGTTCAAATAAGTTCAAAAAAATGAAATGCCTTTTGTAACCGATGAGTTTCCGTCCGGAACCGTTATACTTCGAAAGAGATTGTCCGTTTTGTACACGAAGTGCATCCAGCTTTTGCCGTAACCCTGTCAACTTTTTAGCACATGCCATGTGGGTGAAATGATGATACCATGCCAAGTTTCAACCTTTTCAGAGTTCATTTGTAGTGCTTACCAATTTCAGGGTCATTTAGCGAAAAAATCAATAACTGCATGAAAAATACCAAATGATGTCGGGAAGGGTTGAAAATTGATGTTGTGGCTTTGAATGGTACATTCTGAACACACAAAAAGCCTCGAGTTCAAATAAGTTCAAGAAAATGAAATGCCTTTTGTAACCAATGAGTTTCCATGCGGAACACTAATCATTCGAAAGAGATTCTCCGTTTTTTACACGAAGAGCATGCAGCTTTTGTCGTAACCCTCTCAACTTTTTAGCACATGCTATGTGGGGGAAATGATGATACCATGCCAATTTTCAACCTTTTCAGAGTTCATTTGTAGTGCTTTCCAATTTCAGGGTCATTGAGCTAAAAAATCAATAACTGCTTGAAAAATACCAAATGATGTCGGGAAGGGTTGAAAATTGATGTTGTGGCTTTTAATGGTACATTTTGAACACACAAAAACCCTCGAGTTCAAATAAGTTCAAGAAAATGAAATGCCTTTTTTAACCGATGAGTTTCCATACAAAACCTTGATACTTCGAAAGAGACTGTCCATTGTGTACCCGAAGTGCGTCCAACTTTTGTCGTATCCCTCTCAACTTTTTAGCACACGCTATGTGGGTGAAATGATGATACCATGCCAAATTTCAACAATTTCAGAGTTCATTTGTAGTGCTTTCCAATTTCATTGTCATTTAGCTCAAAAAAATCAACAACTCCATGAAAAATACCAAAGGAAGTAAGAAAGGGTTGAAAATTGATGATATGGCTTTGAATGGTGCATTTTGAACACACAAAAATCCCGGAGTTCAAATAAGTTCAAAAAAATGAAATTCCTTTTGTAACCAATGAGTTTCTGTCCGGAACCCTGATACTTCGAAAGAGATTGTCCGTTTCGTACACGAAGTGCATCTAGCTTTTGCCGTAACCCTGTCAACTTTTTAGCACATGCTATGTGGGTGAAATGATGATACCATGCCAAGTTCCAACCTTTTCAGAGTTCATTTGTAGTGCTTTCCAATTTCAGGGTCATTTAGCGAAAAAATCAATAACTGCATGAAAAATACCAAATGATGTCGGGAAGGGTTGAAAATTGATGTTGTGGCTTTGAATGGTACATTCTGAACACACAAATAGCCTCGAGTTCAAATAAGTTCAAGAAAATGAAATGCCTTTTGTAACCAATGAGTTTCCGTCCGGAACACTAATCATTCGAAAGAGATTGTCCGTTTTGTACACGAAGTGCATCAAGCTTTTGCCATAACCCTGTAAACTTTTTAGCACATGCTATGTGGGTGAAATGATGATACCATGCCAAGTTTCAACCTTTTCAGAGTTCATTTGTAGTGCTTTCCAATTTCAGGGTCATTCAGCGAAAAAATCAATAACTGCATGAAAAATACCAAATGGTGTCAAGAAGGGTTGAAAATTGATGTTGTGGCTTTGAATGGTACATTTTGAACACACAAAAAGCCTCGAGTTCAAATAAGTTCAAGAAAATGAAATGCCTTTTGTAACCAATGAGTTTCCGTCCGGAACACTGATACTTCGAAAGGGACTATCCATTTTGTACACGAAGTGCATGCAGCTTTTGTCGTAACCCTCTCAACTTTTTAGCACATGCTATGTGGGGTAAATGATGATACCATGCAAAGTTTCAACCTTTTCAGAGTTCACTTGTAGTGCTTTCAAATTTCAGGGTCATTTAGCTCAAAAAAATCAATAACTACATGAAAAATACCAAATGAAGTCAGAAAGCTTTGAAAATTAATGATGTGGCTTTGAATGGTGTATTTTGAACACAGAAAAAGCCTGGAGTTCAAATAAGTTCAACAAAATGAAATGCCTTTTGTAACCGATGAGTTTCCGTTCGAAACCTCGATATTTCGAAAGAGATTGTCCGTTTTGTATACAAAGTGCATCCATCTTTTACCGTAACCCTCTCAACTTTTTAGCACATGCCATGTGGGTGAAATGATGATACCATGCAAAGTTTCAACCTTTTCAGAGTTCATTTGTAGTGCTTTCCAATTTCAGGGTCATTTAGCTAAAAAATCAATAAGTGCATGAACAATACCAAATGATGTCGGGAAGGGTTGAAACTTGATGTTGTGGCTTTGAATGGTACATTTTGAATACACAAAAAGCCTCAAGTTCAAATAAGTTCAAGAAAATGAAATGCCTTTTGTAACCGATGAGTTTCCGTCCAGAACCCTGATACTTCGAAAGAGACTGTGCGTTGTGTACACGAAGTGCATCCAACTTTTGTCGTAACCCTCTCAACTTTTTAGCACATGATATGTAGGTGAAATTATGATACCATGCAAAGTTTCAACCTTTTCCGAGTTCATTTGTAGTGCTTTCCAGTTTCAGGGTCATTTAGTTTTAAAAAATTCAATAACTGCATGAAAAATATGTAATGAAGTCAGAAAGGATTGAAAATTGATGATGTGGCTTTGAATGGTGCATTTTGAACACACAAAAAGCCTGGAGTTCAAATAAGTTCGAAAAAATGAAATGCCTTTTGTAACCAATGAGTTTCTGTCCGGAACCTTGATACTTCGAAAGGGATTGTCCGTTTTCTACACGAAGTGCATCACGCTTTTGCTGTAACCCTGTCAACTTTTTAGCAGATGCTATGTGGGTGAAATGATGATACCATGCCAAGTTTCAACCTTTTCAGAGTTCATTTGTAGTGCTTTCCAATTTCAGGGTCATTTAGCGAAAAAATCAATAACTGCATGAAAAATACCAAATGATGTCGGGAAGGGTTGAAAATTGATGTTGTGGCTTTCAATGGTACATTTTGAACACACAAAAAGCCTCGAATTCAAATAAGTTCAAGAAAATGAAATGCCTTTTGTAACTAATGAGTTTCCGTCCGAAACACTAATTATTCGAAAGAGATTGTCCGTTTTGTACACGAAGAGCATGCAGCTTTTGTCGTAACCCCCTCAACTTTTTAGCACATGCTATGTGGGGGAAATGATGATACCATGCCAATTTTCAACCTTTTCAGAGTTCATTTGTAGTGCTTTCCAATTTCAGGGTCATTGAGCTAAAAATCAATAACTGCATGAAAAATACCAAATGATGTCGGGAAGGGTTGAAAATTGATGTTGTGGCCTTTAATGGTACATTTTGAACACACAAAAAGCCTCGAGTTCAAATAAGTTCAAGAAAATGAAATGCCTTTTTTAACGATGAGTTTCCATACAAAATCCTGATACTTCGAAAGAGACTATCCGTTGTGTACACAAAGTGCGTCCAACTTTTGTCGTATCCCTCTCAACTTTTTAGCACACGCTATGTGGGTGAAATGATGATACCATGCCAAGTTTCAACAATTTCAGAGTTCATTTGTAGTGCTTTCCAATTTCATTGTCATTTAGCTCAAAAAAATCAACAACTCCATGGAAAATACCAAAGGAAGTCAGAAAGGGTTGAAAATTGATGATATGGCTTTGAATGGTGCATTTTGAACACACAAAAATCTTGGAGTTCAAAGAAGTTCAAAAAAATGAAATTCCTTTTGTAACCGATGAGTTTCTGTCCTTAACCCTGATACTTCGAAAGAGATTGTCCGTTTCGTACACGAAGTGCATCCAGCTTTTGCCGTAACCCTGTCAACTTTTTGGCACATGCTATGTGGGTGAAATGATGATACCATGCCAAGTTTCAACGTTTTCAGAGTTCATTTGTAGTGCTTTCCAATTGCAGGGTCATTGAGCTAAAAAATCAACAACTGCATGAAAAATACCAAATGATGTCGGGAAGGGTTGAAAATTGATGTTGTGGATTTGAATGGTACATTTTGAACACACAAAAAGCCTCGAGTTCAAATAAGTTCAAGAAAATGAAATGACTTTTGTAACCGATGAGTTTCCATACAGAACCCTGATACTTCGAAAGAGACTGTCCGTTGTGTACACGAAGAGCATCCAACTTTTGTCATAACCCTCTCAACTTTTTAGCACATGCTATGTGGGTGAAATGATGATACGATGCAAATTTTCAACCTTTTCAGAGTTCCTTTGTAGTGCTTTCCAATTTCAGGGTCATTTAGCTAAAAAATCAATAACTGCATGAAAAATACCAAATAATGACGGGAAGGGTTTATATTTGATGTTGTGGCTTTGAATGGTACATTTTGAACACACAAAAACCTCGAGTTCAAATAAGTTCAAGAAAATGAAATGCCTTTTGTAACCGATCAGTTTCCGTCCAGAACCCTGATACTTCGAAAGAGACTGTCCGTTGTGTACACGAACTGCATCCAACTTTTGTCGTAACCCTCTCAACTTTTTAGCACATGCTATGTGGGTGAAATGATGATACCATGCGAAGTTTCAACCTTTTTAGAGTTCATTTGTAGTGCTTTCCAATTTCAGGGTTATTTAGCTAAAAAATCAATAACTGCATGAATAATACCAAATGATGTCGGGAAGGGTTGAAATTTGATGTTCTGGCTTTAAATGGTACATTTTGAATACACAAAAAGCCTCTAGTTCAAATAAGTTCAAGAAAATGAAATGCCTTTTGTAACCGATGAGTTTCCATCTAGAACCCTGATACTTCGAAAGAGACTGTCCGTTGTGTACACGAAGTGCATCCAACTTTTGTCGTAACCTTCTCAACTTTTTAGCACATGCTATGTGGGTGAAATTATGATACCATGCAAAGTTTGAACCTTTTCAGAGTTCATTTGTAGTGCTTTCCAGTTTCAAGGTCATTTAGTTCAAAAAAAAATCAATAACTGCATGTAAAATACCAAATGAGGTCAGAAAGGATTGAAAATTGATGATGTGGCTTTGAATGGTGCATTTTAAACACACAAAAAGCCTGGAGTTCAAATAAGTTTGAAAAAATGAAATGCCTTTGGTAACCAATGAGTTTCTGTCCGGAACCTTGATACTTCGAAAGAGATTGTCCGTTTTATACACGAAGTGCATCAAGCTTTTGCCGTAACCCTCTCAACTTATTAGCACATGCTATGTGGGGGAAATGATGATACCATGCCAATTTTCAACCTTTTCAGAGTTCATTTGTAGTGCTTTCCAATTTCAGGGTCATTGAGCTAAAAAATCAATAACTGCATGAAAAATACCAAATGATGTCGGGAAGGGTTGAAAATTGATGTTGTGGCTTTTAATGGTACATTTTGAACACACAAAAAGCCTTGAGTTCAAATAAGTTCAAGAAATTGAAATGCCTTTTTTCACCGATGAGTTTCCATACAAAACCCTGATACTTCGAAAGAGACTGTCCATTGTGTACACGAAGTGCATCCAACTTTTGTCGTAACCCTCTCAACTTTTTAGCACACGCTATGTGGGTGAAATGATGATACCATGCCTAGTTTCAACACTTTCAGAGTTCATTTGTAGTGCATTCCAATTTCAGGGTCATTTAGCTCAAAAAAATCAACAACTCCATGAAAAATAACAAAGGAAGTCAGAAAGGGTTGAAAATTGATGATGTGGCTTTGAATGGTGCATTTTGAACACACAAAAATCCTGGAGTTCAAACAAGTTCAAAAAAATGAAATTCCTTTTGTAACCGATGAGTTTCTGTCGGGAACCCTGATACTTCGAAAGAGACTGTCCGTTTCGTACACAAAGTGCATCCAGCTTTTTCCGTAACCTTGACAATTTTTTAGCACATGCTATGTGGGTGAAATGATGATACCATGCCAAGTTTCAACCTTTTCAGAGTTCATTTGTAGTGCTTTCCAGTTTTAGGGTCATTTAGTTCAAAAAAAATCAATAACTGCATGAAAAATACCAAATGAAGTCTGAAAGGATTGAAAATTGATGATGTGGCTTTGAAAGGATTGAAAATTGATGATGTGCTTTCAAATTTCAGGGTCATTGAGCTAAAAAGTCAATAACTGCATGAAAAATACCAAATGATGTCGTGAAGGGTTGAAAATTGATGTCGTGGCTTTGAATGGTGTATGTTGAACACGCAAAAAGCCTCGAGTTCAAATAAGTTCAACAAAATGAAATGCCTTTTGTAACCGATGAGTTTCCGTTCGGAACCTCGATATTTCGAAAGAGATTGTCCGTTTTGTATACGAAGTGCATCCAGCTTTTACCGTAACCCTCTCAACTTCTTAGCACATGCCATGTGGGTGAAATGATGATACCATGCCAAGTTTCAACCTTTTCAGAGTTCATTTGTAGTGCTTTCCAATTTCAGGGTTATTTAGCTAAAAAATCAATAACTGCATGAAAAATACCAAATGATGTCGGGAAGGGTTGAAATTGGATGTTCTGGCTTTGAATGGTACATTTTGAACACACAAAATGCCTCGAGTTCAAATAAGTTCAAGAAAATGAAATGCCTTTTGTAACCGTTGAGTTTCCGTCTAGAACCCTGATACTTCGAAAGACACTGTCCGTTGTGTACACGAATTGCATCCAACGTTTGTCGTAACCCTCTCAACTTTTTAGCACATGCTATGTGGGTGAAATTATGATACCATGCAAAGTTTGAACCATCTCAGAGTTCATTTGTAGTGTTTTCCAGTTTCAGGGTCATTTAGTTCAAAAAAATCAATAACTGCATGAAAAATACCAAATGAAGTCTGAAAGGATTGAAAATTGATGATGTGGCTTTGAATGGTGCATTTTGAACACGCAAAAAGCCTCGAGTTCAAATAAGTTCGAAAAAATGAAATGCCTTTTGTAACCAATGAGTTTCTCTTCGGAACGTTGATACTTCGAAAGATATTGTCCGTTTTGTATACGAAGTGCATCCAGCTTTTACCGTAACCCTCTCAACTTCTTAGCACATGCCATGTGGGTGAAATGATGATACCATGCCAAGTTTCAACCTTTTCAGAGTTCATTTGTAGTGCTTTCCAATTTCAGGGTTATTTAGCTAAAAAATCAATAACTGCATGAAAAATACCAAATGATGTCGGGAAGGGTTGAAATTGGATGTTCTGGCTTTGAATGGTACATTTTCAACACACAAAATGCCTCGAGTTCAAATAAGTTCAAGAAAATGAAATGCCTTTTGTAACCGTTGAGTTTCCGTCTAGAACCCTGATACTTCGAAAGACACTGTCCGTTGTGTACACGAATTGCATCCAACGTTTGTCGTAACCCTCTCAACTTTTTAGCACATGCTATGTGGGTGAAATTATGATACCATGCAAAGTTTGAACCTTCTCAGAGTTCATTTGTAGTGTTTTCCAGTTTCAGGGTCATTTAGTTCAAAAAAATCAATAACTGCATGAAAAATACCAAATGAAGTCTGAAAGGATTGAAAATTGATGATGTGGCTTTGAATGGTGCATTTTGAACACACAAAAAGCGTGGAGTTCAAATAAGTTCGAAAAAATGAAATGCCTTTTGTAACCAATGAGTTTCTCTTCGGAACGTTGATACTTCGAAAGATATTGTCCGTTTTATACACGAAGTGCATCAAGCTTTTGCCGTAACCCTCTCAACTTTTTAGCACATGCTATGTGGGGGAAATCATGATACCATGCCAATTTTCAACCTTTTCAGAGTTCATTTGTAGTGCTGTCCAATTTCAGGGTCATTGAGCTCAAAAATCAATAAGTGCATGAAAAATACGAAATGATGTCGGGAAGGGTTGAAAATTGATGTTGTGGCTTTTAATGGTACATTTTGAACACACAAAAAGCCTCGAGTTCAAATAAGTTCAAGAAAATGAAATGCCTTTTTTAACCGATGAGTTTCCATACAAAACCCTGATACTTCGAAAGAGATTGTCCGTTGTGTACACGAAGTGCATCCAACTTTTGTCGTAACCCTCTCAACTTTTTAGCACACGCTATGTGGGTGAAATGATGATACCATGCCAAGTTTCAACAATTTCAGAGTTCATTTGTAGTGCTTTCCAATTTCAGGGTCATTTAGCTCAAAAAAATCAACAACTCCATGAAAAATAACAAAGGAAGTCAGAAAGAGTTGAAAATTGATGATGTGGCTTTAAATGGTGCATTTTGAACACACAAAAATCCTGGAGTTCAAATAAGTTCAAAAAAATGAAATTCCTTTTGTAACCGATGAGTTTCTGTCCGGAACCCTGATACTTCGAAAGAGATTGTCCGTTTCGTACACAAAGTGCATCCAGCTTTCGTCGTAACCCTGTCAACTTTTTAGCACATGCTATGTGGGTGAAATGATGATACCATGCCAAGTTTCAACATTTTCAGAGTTCATTTGTAGTGCTTTCCAATTTCAGGGTCATTGAGGTAAAAAATCAATAACTGCATGAAAAATACCAAATGATGTCGTGAAGGGTTGAAAATTGATGTTGTGGCTTTGAATGGTACATTTTGAACACACAAAAAGCCTCGAGTTCAAACAAGTTCAACAAAATGAAATGCCTTTTGTAGTCGACGAGTTTCCATCCAGAACCCTGATACTTCGAAAGAGACTGTCCGTTGTATACACGAAGTGCATCCAACTTTTGTCGTAACCCTCTCAACTTTTTAGCACATGCTATGTGGGTGCAATGATGATACCATGCCAAGTTTCAACAATTTCAGAATTCACTTGTAGTGCTTTCCAATTTCAGGGTCATTTAGCTCAAAAAAAATCAATAACTCTATGAAAAATACCAAATGAAGTCAGAAAGGATTGAAAATTGAGGATGTGGCTTTGAATGGTGCATTTTGAACACACAAAAAGCCTGGAGTTCAAATAATTTCGAAAAAATGAAATGGCTTTTGTAACCGATGAGTTTCTGTCCGGAATCCTGATACTTCGAAAGAGACTGTCCGTTGTGTACACAAAGTGCATCCAACTTTTGTCGTAACCCTCTCAACTTTTTAGCACATGCTATGTGGGTGAAATGATGATACCATGCCAAGTTTCAACCTTTTCAGAGTTCATTTGTAGTGCTTTCCAATTTCAGGGTCATTTAGCGAAAAAATCAATAACTGCATGAAAAATACCAAATGGTGTCGGGAAGGGCTGAGAATTGATGTTGGGGCTTTGAATGGTACATTTTGAACACACAAAAAGCCTGGAGTTCAAATAAGTTCAAGAAAATGAAATGCCTTTTGTAACCAATGAGTTTCCGTCCGGAGCACTGATACTTCGAAAGAGATTGTTCGTTTTGTACACCAAGTGCATGCAGCTTTTGTCGTAACTCTCTCAACTTATTAGCACATGCTATGCGGGTGAATTGATGATACCACGCAAAGTTTCAATCTTTTCAGAGTTCATTTGTAGTGCTTTCCAATTTCAGGGTCATTTAGCGAAAAAATAAATAACTGCATGAAAAATACCAAATGGTGTCGGGAAGGGTTGAAACTTGATGTTGTGGCTTTGAATGGTACATTTTGAATACACAAAAAGCCTCAAGTTCAAATAAGTTCAAGAAAATGAAATGCCTTTTGTAACCGATGAGTTTCCGTCCAGAACCCTGATACTTCGAAACAGACTGTGCGTTGTGTACACGAAGTGCATCCAACTTTTGTCGTAACCCTCTCAACTTTTTAGCACATTATATGTAGGTGAAATTATGATACCATGCAAAGTTTCAACCTTTTCAGAGTTCATTTGTAGTGCTTTCCAATTTCAGGGTCATTTAGTTTTAAAAAAATCAATAACTGCATGAAAAATACCTAATGAAGTCAGAAAGGATTGAAAATTGATGATGTGGCTTTGAATGGTGCATTTTGAACACACAAAAAGCCTGGAGTTCAAATAAGTTCGAAAAAATGAAATGCCTTTTGTAACCAATGAGTTTCTGTCCGGAACCTTGATACTTCGAAAGGGATTGTCCGTTTTCTACACGAAGTGCATCAAGCTTTTGCTGTAACCCTGTCAACTTTTTAGCACATGCTATGTGGGTGAAATGATGATACCATGCCAAGTTTCAACCTTTTCAGAGTTCATTTGTAGTGCTTTCCAATTTCAGGGTCATTTAGCAAAAAAATCAATAACTGCATGAAAAATACGAAATGATGTCGGGAAGGGTTGAAAATTGATGTTGTGGCTTTCAATGGTACATTTTGAACACACAAAAAGCCTCGAATTCAAATAAGTTCAAGAAAATGAAATGCCTTTTGTAACCAATGAGTTTCCGTCCGGAACACTAATTATTCGAAAGAGATTGTCCGTTTTGTACACGAAGAGCATGCAGCTTTTGTCGTAACCCCCTCAACTTTTTAGCACATGCTATGTGGGGGAAATGATGATACCATGCCAATTTTCAACCTTTTCAGAGTTCATTTGTAGTGCTTTCCAATTTCAGGGTCATTGAGCTAAAAATCAATAACTACATGAAAAATACCAAATGATGTCGGGAAGGGTTGAAAATTGATGTTGTGGCTTTTAATGGTACATTTTGAACACACAAAAAGCCTCGAGTTCAAATAAGTTCAAGAAAATGAAATGCCTTTTTTAACGATGAGTTTCCATACAAAATCCTGATACTTCGAAAGAGACTGTCCGTTGTGTACACGAAGTGCGTCCAACTTTTGTCGTATCCCTCTCAACTTTTTAGCACACGCTATGTTGGTGAAATGATGATACCATGCCAAGTTTCAACAATTTCAGAGTTCATTTGTAGTGCTTTCCAATTTCATTGTCATTTAGCTCAAAAAAATCAACAACTCCATGGAATATACCAAAGGAAGTCAGAAAGGGTTGAAAATTGATGATATGGCTTTGAATGGTGCATTTTGAACACACAAAAATCCTGGAGTTCAAATAAGTTCAAAAAAATGAAATTCCTTTTGTAACATGAGTTTCTGTCCTTAACCCTGATACTTCGAAAGAGATTGTCCGTTTCGTACACGAAGTGCATCCCGCTTTTGCCGTAACCCTGTCAACTTTTTAGCACATGCTATGTGGGTGAAATGATGATACCATGCCAAGTTTCAACGTTTTCAGAGTTCATTTGTAGTGCTTTCCAATTGCAGGGTCATTGAGCTAAAAAATCAACAACTGCATGAAAAATACCAAGTGATGTCGGGAAGGGTTGAAAATTGATGTTGTGGATTTGAATGGTACATTTTGAACACACAAAAAGCCTCGAGTTCAAATAAGTTCAAGAAAATGAAATGGCTTTTGTAACCGATGAGTTTCCATACAGAACCCTGATACTTCTAAAGAGACTGTCCGTTGTGTACACGAAGAGCATCCAACTTTTGTCATAACCCTCTCAACTTTTTAGCACATGCTATGTGGGTGAAATGATGATACCATGCAAAGTTTCAACCTTTTCAGAGTTCATCTGTAGTGCTTTCCAATTTCAGGGTCATTTAGCTAAAAAATCAATAACTGCATGAATAATACCAAATGATGACGGGAAGGGTTTAAATTTGATGTTGTGGCTTTGAATGGTACATTTTGAACACACAAAAACCTCGAGTTCAAATAAGTTCAAGAAAATGAAATGCCTTTTGTAACCGATCAGTTTCCGTCCAGAACCCTGATACTTCGAAAGAGACTGTCCGTTGTGTACACGAACTGCATCCAACTTTTGTCGTAACCCTCTCAACTTTTTAGCACATGCTATGTGGGTGAAATGATGATACCATGCAAAGTTTCAACCTTTTCAGAGTTCATCTGTAGTGCTTTCCAATTTCAGGGTCATTTAGCTAAAAAATCAATAACTGCATGAATAATACCAAATGATGTCAGGAAGGGTTGAAATTTGATGTTCTGGCTTTAAATGGTACATTTTGAACACACAAAAAGCCTCTAGTTCAAATAAGTTCAAGAAAATGAAATGCCTTTTGTAACCGATGAGTTTCCATCTAGAACCCTGATACTTCGAAAGAGACTGTCCGTTGTGTACACGAAGTGCATCCAAGTTTTGTCGTAACCTTCTCAACTTTTTAGCACATGCTATGTGGGTGAAATTATGATACCATGCAAAGTTTGAATGGTGCATGTAAAATCAATAACTGCATGTAAAATACCAAATGAAGTCAGAAAGGATTGAAAATTGATGATGTGGCTTTGAATGGTGCATTTTAAACACACAAAAAGCCTGGAGTTCAAATAAGTTCGAAAAAATGAAATGCCTTTGGTAACCAATGAGTTTCTGTCCGGAACCTTGATACTTCGAAAGAGATTGTCCGTTTTATACACGAAGTGCATCAAGCTTTTGCCGTAACCCTCTCAACTTATTAGCACATGCTATGTGGGGGAAATGATGATACCATGCCAATTTTCAACCTTTTCAGAGTTCATTTGTAGTGCTTTCCAATTTCAGGGTCATTGAGCTAAAAAATCAATAACTGCATGAAAAATACCAAATGATGTCGGGAAGGTTTGAAAATTGATGTTGTGGCTTTTAATGGTACATTTTGAACACACAAAAAGCCTTGAGTTCAAATAAGTTCAAGAAATTGAAATGCCTTTTTTCACCGATGAGTTTCCATACAAAACCCTGATACTTCGAAAGAGACTGTCCATTGTGTACACGAAGTGCATCCAACTTTTGTCGTAACCCTCTCAACTTTTTCGCAGACGCTATGTGGGTGAAATGATGATACCATGCCAAGTTTCAACACTTTCAGAGTTCATTTGTAGTGCATTCCAATTTCAGGGTCATTTAGCTCAAAAAAATCAACAACTCCATGAAAAATAACAAAGGAAGACGGAAAGGGTTGAAAATTGATGATGTGGCTTTGAATGGTGCATTTTGAACACACAAAAATCAACAACTGCATGAAAAATACCAAAGGAAGACGGAAAGGGTTGAAAATTGATGATGTGGCTTTGAATGGTGCATTTTGAAGCCACAAAAATCCTGGAGTTCAAATAAGTTCAAAAAAATGAAATTCCTTTTGTAACCGATGAGTTTCCATACAGAACCCGGATACTTCGAAAGAGATTGTCCGTTTCGTACACAAAGTGCATCCAGCTTTTGCCGTAACCTTGACAAATTTTTAGCACATGCTATGTGGGTGAAATGATGATACCATGCCAAGTTTCAACCTTTTCAGAGTTCATTTGTAGTGCTTTCCAGTTTCAGGGTCATTTAGTTCAAAAAAAATCAATAACTGCATGAAAAATACCAAATGATGTCGTGAAGGGTTGAAAATTGATGTCGTGGCTTTGAATGGTGTATGTTGAACACACAAAAAGCCTCGAGTTCAAATAAGTTCAACAAAATGAAATGCCTTTTGTAACCGATGAGTTTCCGTTCGGAACCTCGATATTTCGAAAGAGATTGTCCGTTTTGTATACGAAGTGCATCCAACTTTTACCGTAACCCTCTCAACTTCTTAGCACATGCCATGTGGGTGAAATGATGATACCATGCCAAGTTTCAACCTTTTCAGAGTTCATTTGTAGTGCTTTCCAATTGCAGGGTTATTTAGCTAAAAAATCAATAACTGCATGAAAAAAACCAAATGATGTCGGGAAGGGTTGAAATTGGATGTTCTGGCTTTGAATGGTACATTTTGAACACACAAAATGCCTCGAGTTCAAATAAGTTCAAGAAAATGAAATGCCTTTTGTAACCGATGAGTTTCCGTCTAGAACCCTGATACTTCGAAAGACACTGTCTGTTGTGTACACGAATTGCATCCAACTTTTGTCGTAACCCTCTCAACTTTTTAGCACATGCTATGTGGGTGAAATTATGATACCATGCAAAGTTTGAACCTTTTCAGAGTTCATTTGTAGTGCTTTCCAGTTTCAGGGTCATTTAGTTCAAAAAAATCAATAACTGCATGAAAAATACCAAATGAAGTCTGAAAGGATTGAAAATTGATGATGTGGCTTTGAATGGTGCATTTTGAACACACAAAAAGCCTGGAGTTCAAATAAGTTCGAAAAAATGAAATGCCTTTTCTAACCAATGAGTTTCTCTTCGGAACGTTGATACTTCGAAAGATATTGTCCGTTTTATACACGAAGTGCATCAAGCTTTTGCCGTAACCCTCTCAACTTTTTAGCACATGCTATGTGGGGGAAATCATGATTCCATGCCAATTTTCAACCTTTTCAGAGTTCATTTGTAGTGCTGTCCAATTTCAGGGTCATTGAGCTCAAAAATCAATAAGTGCATGAAAAATACGAAATGATGTCGGGAAGGGTTGAAAATTGATGTTGTGGCTTTCAATGGTACATTTTGAACACACAAAAAGCCTCGAGTTCAAATAAGTTCAAGAAAATGAAATGCCTTTTTTAACCGATGAGTTTCCATACAAAACCCTGATACTTCGAAAGAGATTGTCCGTTGTGTACACGAAGTGCATCCAACTTTTGTCGTAACCCTCTCAACTTTTTAGCACACGCTATGTGGGTGAAATGATGATACCATGCCAAGTTTCAACAATTTCAGAGTTCATTTGTAGTGCTTTCCAATTTCAGGGTCATTTAGCTCAAAAAAATCAACAACTCCATGAAAAATAACAAAGGAAGTCAGAAAGAGTTGAAAATTGATGATGTGGCTTTGAATGGTGCATTTTGAACACACAAAAAGCCTCGAGTTCAAATAAGTTCAAAAAAATGAAATGCCTTTTGTAACCGATGAGTTTCTATCCGGAACCCTGATACTTCGAAAGAGATTGTCCGTTTCGTACACAAAGTGCATCCAGCTTATGTCGTAACCCTGTCAACTTTTTAGCACATGCTATGTGGGTGAAATGATGATACCATGCCAAGTTTCAACATTTTCAGAGTTCATTTGTAGTGCTTTCCAATTTCAGGGTCATTGAGGTAAAAAATCAATAACTGCATGAAAAATACCAAATGATGTCGTGAAGGGTTGAAAATTGATGTTGTGGCTTTGATTGGTACATTTTGAACACACAAAAAGCCTCGAGTTCAAACAAGTTCAACAAAATGAAATGCCTTTTGTAGTCGATGAGTTTCCATCCAGAACCCTGATACTTCGAAAGAGACTGTCCGTTGTATACACGAAGTGCATCCAACTTTTGTCGTAACCCTCTCAACTTTTTAGCACATGCTATGTGGGTGCAATGATGATACCATGCCAAGTTTCAACAATTTCAGAATTCACTTGTAGTGCTTTCCAATTTCAGGGTCATTTAGCTCAAAAAAATCAATAACTCTATGAAAAGTACCAAATGAAGTCAGAAAGGATTGAAAATTGATGATGTGGCTTTGAATGGTGCATTTTGAACACACAAAAAGCCTGGAGTTCAAATAATTTCGAGAAAATGAAATGCCTTTTCTAACCGATGAGTTTCTGTCCGGAATCCTGATACTTCGAAAGAGACTGTCCGTTGTGTACACGAAGTGCATCCAACTTTTGTCGTAACCCTCTCAACTTTTTAGCACATGCTATGTGGGTGAAATGATGATACCATGCCAAGTTTCAACCTTTTCAGAGTTCATTTGTAGTGCTTTCCAATTTCAGGGTCATTTAGCGAAAAAATCAATAACTGCATGAAAAATACCAAATGGTGTCGGGAAGGCCTGAGAATTGATGTTGTGGCTTTGAATGGTACATTTTGAACACACAAAAAGCCTGGAGTTCAAATAAGTTCAAGAAAATGAAATGCCTTTTGTAACCAATGAGTTTCCGTCCGGAGCACTGAAACTTCGAAAGAGATTGTCCGTTTTGTACACCAAGTGCATGCAGCTTTTGTCGTAACTCTCTCAACTTATTAGCACATGCTATGTGGGTGAAATGATGATACCACGCAAAGTTTCAACCTTTTCAGAGTTCATTTGTAGTGCTTTCCAATTTCAGGGTCATTTAGCGAAAAAATAAATAACTGCATGAAAAATACCAAATGGTGTCGGGAAGGGTTGAAAATTGATGTTGTGGCTTTGAATGGTACATTTTGAACACACAAAAAGCCTCGAGTTCAAATAAGTTCAAGAAAATGAAATGCCTTTTGTAACCGATGAGTTTCCGTCCAGAACCCTGATACTTCGAAAGAGAATGTCCGTTGTGTACACAAAGTGCATCCAACTTTTGTCATAACCCTCTCAACTTTTTAGCATATGCTATGTGGGTGAAATGATGATACCATGCCAAGTTTCAACAATTTCAGAGTTCATTTGTAGTGCTTTCCAATTTCAGGGTTTTAGCTCAAAAAAATTAATAACTCCGTGAAAAATACCAAATGAAGTCAGAAAGGATTGAAAATTGATGATGTGGCTTTGAACTGTGCATTTTGAACACACAAAAAGCCTGGAGTTCAAATAAGTTCAAGAAAATGAAATGCCTTTTGTAACCAATGAGTTTCTGTCTGGAGCCCTGATACTTCGAAAGAGATTGTCCGTTTTGTACACGAAGTGCATCCAGCTTTTGCCGTAACCCTGTCAACTTTTTAGCACATGCTATGTGGGTGAAATGATGAAACCATGCCAAGTTTCAACCTTTTCAGAGTTCATTTGTAGTGCTTTCCAATTTCAGGGTCATTTATCTCAAAAATCAATAACTCCATGAAAAATACCAAATGGTGTCGGGAAGGGTTGAAAATTGATGTTGTGGCTTTTAATGGTACATTTTGAACACACAAAAATCCTCGAGTTCAAATGAGTTCAAGAAAACGAAATGCCTTTTGTAACAAATGAGTTTCCGTCCGAAACACTGATACTTCGAAAGAGATTGTCCGTTTTGTACACCAAGTGCATGCAGCTTTTGTCGTAACCCTCTCAACTTTTTAGCACATGCTATGTGGGGGAAATGAAGATACCACGCAAAGTTTCATCCTTTTTAGAGTTCATTTGTAGTGCTTTCCAATTTCAGGGTCATTTAGCGAAAAAATCAATAACTGCATGAAAAATACCAAATGGTGTCGGGAAGGGTTGAAAATTGATGTTGTGGCCTTGAATTGTACATTTTGAACACACAAAAATCCACGAGTTCAAATAAGTTCAAGAACATGAAATGCCTTTTGTAACCAATGAGTTTCCGTCTGGAACACTTATACTTCGAAAGAGACTGTCCGTTTTGTACACGAAGTGCATGCAGCTTTTGTCGTAACCCTGTCAACTATTTAGCACATGCTATGTGGGGGAAATGATGATACCAAGCAAAGTTTCAACCTTTTCAGAGTTCATTTGTAGTGCTTTCAAATTTCAGGGTCATTTAGCTCAAAAAAATCAATAACTACATGAAAAATACCAAATGAAGTCAGAAAGGGTTGAAAATTGATGATGTGGCTTTGAATGGTGTATTTTGAACACAGAAAAAGCCTGGAGTTCAAATAAGTTCAACAAAATGAAAGGGCTTTTGTAACCGATGAGTTTACGTTCGGAACCTCGATACTTCGAAAGAGATTGTCCGTTTTGTATACGAAGTGCATACAGCTTTTACCGTAACCCTATCTACTTTCTAGCACATGCCATGTGGGTGAAATGATGATATCATGCCAAGTTTCAACCTTTTCAGAGTTCATTTGTAGTGATTTCCAATTTCAGGTTCATTTAGCTAAAAAATCAATAACTGCATGAAAAATACCAAATAATAACGGGAAGGGTTGAAATTTGATGTTGTGGATTTGAATGGTACATTTTGAACAAACAAAAATCCTCGAGTTCAAATAAGTTCAAGTAAATGAAAAGCCTTTTGTAACCGATGAGTTTCCGTCCAGAACCCTGATACTTCGAGAGAGACTGTCCATTGTGTACACGAAGTGCATCCAACTTTTGTCGTAACCCTCTCAACTTTTCAGCACATGCTATGTGGGTGAAATGATGATACCATGCAAAGTTTCAACCTTTTCAGAGTTCATTTGTAGTGCTTTCCTATTTTAGGGTCATTTAGCTCAAAAAATCAATAACTGCATGAAAAATACCAAATGAAGTCAGAAAGGGTTGAAAATTGATGATGTGGCTTTGAATGGTGCATTTTGAACACACAAAAAGCCTGGAGTTCAAATAACTTCATGAAAATGAAATGCCTTTTGTAACCGATGAGTTTCCGTCTAGAACCTTGATACTTGGAAAGAGACTGTCCGATTGTGTACACGAACTGGATCCAGCTTTTGCCGTAAACCTCTCAAATTTTTAGCACATGCTATGTGGGTGAAATGATGATACCATGCCAATTTTCAACCTTTTCAGAGTTCATTTGTAGTGCTTTCCAATTTCAGGGTCATTTAGCGAAAAAATCAATAACTGCATTAAAAATACCAAATGATGACGGGAAGGGTTGAAATTTGATGTTGTGGCTTTGAATGGTACATATTGAACACACAAAAAGCCTCGAGTTGAAATAACTTCAAGAAAATGAAATGCCTTTTCTAACCGATGAGTTTCCGTCTAGAACCTTGATACTTGGAAAGAGACTGTCCATTGTGTACACGAAGTGCATCCAACTTTTGTCGTAACCCTCTCAACTTTTTAGCACATGCTATGTGGGTGAAATGATGATACCATGCAAAGTTTCAACCTTTTCAGAGTTCATTTGTAGTGCTTTCCAATTTGAGGGTCATTTAGCTCAAAAAAATTAATAACTGCATGAAAAATACCAAATGAAGTCAGAAAGGGTTGAAAATTGATGATGTGGCTTTGAATGGTGCATTTTCAACACACAAAAAGCCTGGAGTTCAAATAAGTTCAAGAAAATGAAATGCCTTTTGTAACCGCTGAGTTTCCATCCGGAACCTTGATACTTCGAAAGAGATTGTTCGTTTTGTACACGAAGTGGATCCAGCTTTTGCCGTAACCCTCTCAACTTTTTAGCACATGCTATGTGGCTGAAATGATGATATCATGCCAGTTTTCAACCTTTTCAGAGTTCATTTGTAGTGCTTTCCAATTTCAGGGTCATTTAGCTAAAAAATCAATAACTGCATGAAAAATACCAAATGATGACGGGAAGGTTTGAAATTTGATGTTGTGGCTTTGAATGGTACATTTTGAACACACAAAAAGCCTCGAGTTCAAATAAGTTCAAGAAAGTGAAATGCCTTTTGTAACCGATGAGTTTCCGTCCAGAATCCTGATACTTCGAAAGAGACTGTCCGTTGTGTACACGAAATGCATCCAACTTTTGTCGTAACCGTCTCAACTTTTTAGCACATGCTATGTGGGGGAAATGATGATACCATGCAAAGTTTCAACCTTTTCAGTGTTCATTTGTAGTGCTTTCCAATTTCAGGGTCATTTAGCTCAAAAAAATCAATAACCGCATGAAAAATATCAAATGAAGTCAGAAAGGGTTGAAAATTGATGATGTGGCTTTGAATGGTGCATTCTCAACACACAAAAAGCCTGGAGTTCAAATAACTTCATGAAAATGAAATGCCTTTTGTAACCGATGAGTTTCCGTCTAGAACCCTAATACTTGGAAAGAGACTGTCCGATTGTGTACACGAACTGGATCCAGCTTTTGCCGTAAACCTCTCAAATTTTTAGCACATGCTATGTGGGTGAAATGATGATACCATGCCAATTTTCAACCTTTTCAGAGTTCATTTGTAGTGCTTTCCAATTTCAGGGTCATTTAGCGAAAAAATCAATAACTGCATGAAAAATACCAAATGATGACGGGAAGGGTTGAAATTTGATGTTGTGGCTTTGAATGGTACATATTGAACACACAAAAAGCCTCGAGTTGAAATAACTTCAAGAAAATGAAATGCCTTTTGTAACCGATGAGTTTCCGTCTAGAACCTTGATACTTGGAAAGAGACTGTCCATTGTGTACACGAAGTGCATCCAACTTTTGTCGTAACCCTCTCAACTTTTTAGCACATGCTATGTGGGTGAAATGATGATACCATGCAAAGTTTCAACCTTTTCAGAGTTCATTTGTAGTGCTTTCCAATTTGAGGGTCATTTAGCTCAAAAAAATTAATAACTGCATGAAAAATACCAAATGAAGTCAGAAAGGGTTGAAAATTGATGATGTGGCTTTGAATGGTGCATTTTCAACACACAAAAAGCCTGGAGTTCAAATAAGATCAAGAAAATGAAATGCCTTTTGTAACCGATGAGTTTCCATCCGGAACCCTGATACTTCGAAAGAGATTGTTCGTTTTGTACACGAAGTGGATCCAGCTTTTGCCGTAACCCTCTCAACTTTTTAGCACATGCTATGTGGCTGAAATGATGATATCATGCCAGTTTTCAACCTTTTCAGAGTTCATTTGTAGTGCTTTCCAATTTCAGGGTCATTTAGCTAAAAAATCAATAACTGCATGAAAAATACCAAATGATGACGGGAAGGTTTGAAATTTGATGTTGTGGCTTTGAATGGTACATTTTGAACACACAAAAAGCCTCGAGTTCAAATAAGTTCAAGAAACTGAAATGCCTTTTGTAACCGATGAGTTTCCGTCCAGAACCCTGATACTTCGAAAGAGACTGTCCGTTGTGTACACGAAATGCATCCAACTTTTGTCGTAACCCTCTCAACTTTTTAGCACATGCTATGTGGGGGAAATGATGATACCATGCAAAGTTTCAACCTTCTCAGAGTTCATTTGTAGTGCTTTCCAATTTCAGGGTCATTTAGCTCAAAAAAATCAATAACCGCATGAAAAATATCAAATGAAGTCAAAAAGGGTTGAAAATTGATGATGTGGCTTTGAATGGTGCATTCTCAACACACAAAAAGCCTGGAGTTCAAATAAGTTCAAGAAAATGAAATGCCTTTTGTAACCGATGAGTTTCCATCCGGAACCCTGATACTTCGAAAGAGATTGTCCGTTTTGTACACGAAGTGGATCCAGCTTTTGCCGTAACCCTCTCAACTTTTTAGCACATGCTATCTGGGTGAAATGACGATACCATGCCAACTTTCAACCTTTTCAGAGTTCATTTGTAGTGCTTTCCAATTTCAGGGTCATTTAGCTAAAAAATCAATAACTGCATGAAAAATACCAAATGATGACGGGAAGGGTTGACATTTGATGTTGTGGCTTTGAATGGTACATTTTGAACACACAAAAAGCCTCGAGTTCAAATAAGTTCAAGAAAATGAAATGCCTTTTGTAACCGATGAGTTTCCGTCCAGAACCCTGATACTTCGAATGAGACTTTCCGTTGTGTACACGAAGTGCATCCAACTTCTGTCGTAACCCTCTCAACTTTTTAGCACATGCTATCTGGGGGACATGATGATACCACGCAAAGTGTCAACCTTTTCAGAATTCATTTGTAGTGCTTTCAAATTTCAGGGTCATTTAGCTCAAAAAAATCAATAGTCGCATGAAAAATATCAAATGAAGTCAGAAAGGGTTGAAAATTGATGATGTGGCTTTGAATGGTGCATTCTCAACACACAAAAAGCCTGGAGTTCAAATAAGTTCAAGAAAATGAAATGCCTTTTGTAACCGATGAGTTTCCATCCGGAACCATGATACTTCGAAAGAGATTGTCCGTTTTGTACACGAAGTGGATCCAACTTTTGCCGTAACCCTCTCAACTTTTTTGCACATGCTATGTGGGTGAAATGACGATACCATGCCAATTTTCAACCTTTTCAGAGTTCATTTGTAGTGCTTTCCAATTTCAGGGTCATTTAGCTAAAAAACCAATAACTGCATGAAAAATACCAAATGGTGACAGGAAGGGTTGACATTTGATGTTGTGGCTTTGAATGGTACATGTTGAACACACAAAAAGCCTCGAGTTCAAATAAGTTCAAGAAAATGAAATGCCTTTTGTAACCGATGAGTTTCCGTCCAGAACCCTGATACTTCGAAAGAGACTGTCCGTTGTGTACACGAAGTGCATCCAACTTTTGTCGTAACCCTCTCAACTTTTTAGCACATGCTATGTGGGTGAAATGATGATACCATGCAAAGTTTCAACCTTTTCAGAGTTCATTTGTAGTGCTTTCCAATTTGAGGGTCATTTAGCTCAAAAAAATCAATAACTGCATGAAAAATACCAAATGAAGTCAGAAAGGGTTGAAAATTGATGATGTGGCTTTGAATGGTATATTTTGAACACACAAAAAGCCTGGAGTTCAAATAAGTTCAAGAAAATGAAATGCCTTTTGTAACCGATGAGTTTCCATCCGGAACCATGATACTTCGAAACAGATTGTCCGTTTTGTACACGAAGTGGATCCAGCTTTTGCCGTAACCCTCTCAACTTTTTATCACATGCTATGTGGGTGAAATGACGATACCATGCCAATTTTCAACCTTTTCAGAGTTCATTTGTAGTGCTTTCCAATTTCAGGGTCATTTAGCTAAAAAATCAATAACTGCATGAAAAATACCAAATGATGACGTGAAGGGTTGAAATTTGATGTTGTTGATTTGAATGGTACATTTTGAACAAACAAAAAGCCTCGAGTTCAAATAAGTTCAAGAAAATGAAATGCCTTTTGTAACCGATAAGTTTCCGTCCAGAACCCTGATACTTCGAGAGAGACTGTCCGTTGTGTACACGAAGTGCATCCAACTTTTGTCGTAACCCTCTCAACTTTTCAGCACATGCTATGTGGGTGAAATGATGATACCATGCAAAGTTTTAACCTTTTCAGAGTTCATTTGGAGTGCTTTCCAATTTCAGGGTCATTTAGCTCAAAAAAATCAATAACTGCATGAAAAATACCAAATGACGTCAGAAAGGGTTGAAAATTGATGATGTGGATTTGAATGGTGCATTTTGAACACACAAAAAGCCTGGAGTTCACATAAGTTCAAGAAAATGAAATGCCTTTTGTAACCGATGAATTCCATCCGGAACCCTGGTACTTCGAAAGAGATTGTCCGTTTTGTACACGAAGTGGATCCAGCTATTGCCGTAACCCTCTCCAATTTTTAGCACATGCTATGTGGGTGAAATGATGATACCATGCCAATTTTCAACCTTTTCAGAGTTCATTTGTACTGCTTTCCAATTTCAGCGTCATTTAGCGAAAAAATCAATAACTGCATGGAAAATACCAAATGATGACGGGAAGGGTTGAAATTTGATGTTGTGGCTTTGAATGGTACATATTGAACACACAAAAAGCCTCGAGTTCAAATAACTTCAAGAAAACGAAATGCCTTTTGTAACCGATGAGTTTCTGTCTAGAACCCTGATACTTGGAAAGAGATTGTCCGTTGTGTACACGAAGTGCATCCAACTTTTGTCGTAATCCTCTCAACTTTTTAGCACATGCTATGTGGGTGAAATGATGATACCATGCAAAGTTTCAACCTTTTCAGTGTTCATTTGTAGTGCTTTCCAATTTGAGGGTCATTTAGCTCAAAAAAATCAATAACTGTATGAAAAATACCAAATGAAGTCAAAAAGGGTTGAAAATTCATGATGTGGCTTTGAATGGTGCATTTCCAACACATAGAAAGCCTGGAGTTCAAATAAGTTCTAGAAAATGAAATGCCTTTTGTAACCGATGAGTTTCCATCCGGAACCCTGATACTTCGAAAGAGATTGTCCGTTTTGTACACGAAGTAGATCCAGCTTTTGCCGTAACCCTCTCAACTTTTTAGCACATGCTATGTGGGTGAAATGATGATACCATGCAAAGTTTCAACCTTTTCAGAGTTCATTTGTAGTGCTTTCCAATTTGAGGGTCATTTAGCTCAAAAAAATCAATAACTGCATGAAAAATACCAAATGAAGTCAGAAAGGGTTGAAAATTGATGATGTGGCTTTGAATGGTATATTTTGAACACACAAAAAGCCTGGAGTTCAAATAAGTTCAACAAAATGAAAGGCCTTTTGTAACCGATGAGTTTACGTTCGGAACCTCGATACTTCGAAAGATTTGTCCGTTTTGTATACGAAGTGCATCCAGCTTTTACCGTAACCCTATCTACTTTCTAGAACATGCCATGTGGGTGAAATGATGATACCATGCCAAGTTTCAACCTTTTCAGAGTTCATTTGTAGTGATTTCCAATTTCAGGGTCATTTAGCTAAAAAATCAATAACTGCATGAAAAATACCAAATGATGACGGGAAGGGTTGAAATTTGATGTTATTGATTTGAATGGTACATTTTGAACAAACAAAAAGCCTCGAGTTCAAATAAGTTCAAGAAAATGAAATGCCTTTTGTAACCGATGAGTTTCCGTCTAGAACCCTGATACTTGGAAAGAGATTGTCCGTTGTGTACACGAAGTGCATCCAACTTTTGTCGTAATCCTCTCAACTTTTTAGCACATGCTATGTGGGTGAAATGATGATACCATGCAAAGTTTCAACCTTTTCAGAGTTCATTTGTAGTGCTTTCCAATTTGAGGGTCATTTAGCTCAAAAAAATCAATAACTGCATGAAAAATACCAAATGAAGTCAGAAAGGGTTGAAAATTGATGATGTGGCTTTGAATGGTATATTTTGAACACACAAAAAGCCTGGAGTTCAAATAAGTTCAACAAAATGAAAGGCCTTTTGTAACCGATGAGTTTACGTTCGGAACCTCGATACTTCGAAAGATTTGTCCGTTTTGTATACGAAGTGCATCCAGCTTTTACCGTAACCCTATCTACTTTCTAGAACATGCCATGTGGGTGAAATGATGATACCATGCCAAGTTTCAACCTTTTCAGAGTTCATTTGTAGTGATTTCTAATTTCAGGGTCATTTAGCTAAAAAATCAATAACTGCATGAAAAATACCAAATGATGACGGGAAGGGTTGAAATTTGATGTTGTTGATTTGAATGGTACATTTTGAACAAACAAAAAGCCTCGAGTTCAAATAAGTTCAAGAAAATGAAATGCCTTTTGTAACCGATGAGTTTCCGTCTAGAACCCTGATACTTGGAAAGAGATTGTCCGTTGTGTACACGAAGTGCATCCAACTTTTGTCGTAATCCTCTCAACTTTTTAGCACATGCTATGTGGGTGAAATGATGATACCATGCAAAGTTTAAACCTTTTCAGAGTTCATTTGTAGTGCTTTCCAATTTGAGGGTCATTTAGCTCAAAAAAATCAATAACTGTATGAAAAATACCAAATGAAATCAAAAAGGGTTGAAAATTGATGATGTGGCTTTGAATGGTGCATTTTCAACACACAAAAAGCCTGGAGTTCAAATAAGTTCTAGAAAATGAAATGCCTTTTGTAACCGATGAGTTTCCATCCGGAACCCTGATACTTCGAAAGAGATTGTCCGTTTTGTACACGAAGTAGATCCAGCTTTTGCCGTAACCCTCTCAACTTTTTAGCACATGCTATGTGGGTGAAATGATGATACCATGCAAAGTTTCAACCTTTTCAGAGTTCATTTGTAGTGCTTTCCAATTTGAGGGTCATTTAGCTCAAAAAAATCAATAACTGCATGAAAAATACCAAATGAAGTCAGAAAGGGTTGAAAATTGATGATGTGGATTTGAATGGTATATTTTGAACACACAAAAAGCCTGGAGTTCAAATAAGTTCAACAAAATGAAAGGCCTTTTGTAACCGATGAGTTTACGTTCGGAACCTCGATACTTCGAAAGATTTGTCCGTTTTGTATACGAAGTGCATCCAGCTTTTACCGTAACCCTATCTACTTTCTAGAACATGCCATGTGGGTGAAATGATGATACCATGCCAAGTTTCAACCTTTTCAGAGTTCATTTGTAGTGATTTCCAATTTCAGTGTCATTTAGCTAAAAAATCAATAACTGCATGAAAAATACCAAATGATGACGGGAAGGGTTGAAATTTGATGTTGTTGATTTGAATGGTACATTTTGAACAAACAAAAAGCCTCGAGTTCAAATAAGTTCAAGAAAATGAAATGCCTTTTGTAACCGATGAGTTTCCGTCTAGAACCCTGATACTTGGAAAGAGATTGTCCGTTGTGTACACGAAGTGCATCCAACTTTTGTCGTAATCCTCTCAACTTTTTAGCACATGCTATGTGGGTGAAATGATGATACCATGCAAAGTTTCAACCTTTTCAGAGTTCATTTGTAGTGCTTTCCAATTTGAGGGTCATTTAGCTCAAAAAAATCAATAACTGTATGAAAAATACCAAATGAAGTCAAAAAGGGTTGAAAATAGATGATGTGGCTTTGAATGGTGCATTTTCAACACACAAAAAGCCTGGAGTTCAAATAAGTTCTAGAAAATGAACTGCCTTTTGTAACCGATGAGTTTCCATTCGGAACCCTGATACTTCGAAAGAGATTGTGCGTTTTGTACACGAAGTAGATCCAGCTTTGGCCGTAACCCTCTCAACTTTTTAGCACATGCTATGTGGGTGAAATGATGATACCATGCAAAGTTTCATCCTTTTCAGAGTTCATTTGTAGTGCTTTCCAATTTGAGGGTCATTTAGCTCAAAAAAATCAATAACTGCTTGAAAAATACCAAATGAAGTCAGAAAGGGTTGAAAATTGATGATGTGGCATTGAATGGTGTATTTTGAACACACAAAAAGCCTGGAGTTCAAATAAGTTCAACAAAATGAAAGGCCTTTTGTAACCGATGAGTTTACGTTCGGAACCTCGATACTTCGAAAGATTTGTCCGTTTTGTATACGAAGTGCATCCAGCTTTTACCGTAACCCTATCTACTTTCTAGAACATGCCATGTGGGTGAAATGATGATACCATGCCAAGTTTCAACCTTTTCAGAGTTCATTTGTAGTGATTTCCAATTTCAGGGTCATGTAGCTAAAAAATCAATAACTGCATGAAAAATACCAAATGATGACGGGAAGGGTTGAAATTTGATGTTGTTGATTTGAATGGTACATTTTGAACAAACAAAAAGCCTCGAGTTCAAATAAGTTCAAGAAAATGAAATGCCTTTTGTAACCGATGGGTTTCCGTCCAGAACCCTGATACTTCGAGAGAGACTGTCCGTTGTGTACACGAAGTGCATCCAACTTTTGTCGTAACCCTCTCAACTTTTCAGCACATGCTATGTGGGTGAAACGATGATACCATGCAAAGTTTCAACCTTTTCAGAGTTCATTTGTAGTGCTTTCCAATTTCAGGGTCATTTAGCTCAAAAAATTCAATAACTCCATGAAAAATACCAAATGAAGTCAGAAAGGGTTGAAAATTGATGATGTGGATTTGAATGGTGCATTTTGAACACACAAAAAGCCTGGAGTTCAAATAAGTTCAAGAAAATGTAATGCCTTTTGTAACCGATGAGTTTCCATCCGGAACCCTGGTACTTCGAAAGAGATTGTCCGTTTTGTACACGAAGTGGATCCAGCTTTTGCCGTAACCCTCTCAAATTTTTAGCACATGCTATGTGGGTGAAATGATGATACCATGCCAATTTTCAACCTTTTCAGAGTTCATTTGTACTGCTTTCCAATTTCAGCGTCATTTAGCGAAAAAATCAATAACTGCATGGAAAATACCAAATGATGACGGGAAGGGTTGAAATTTGATGTTGTGGCTTTGAATGGTACGTATTGAACACACAAAAAGCCTCGAGTTCAAATAACTTCAAGAAAATGAAATGCCTTTTGTAACCGATGAGTTTCCGTCTAGAACCCTGATACTTGGAAAGAGATTGTCCGTTGTGTACACGAAGTGCATCCAACTTTTGTCGTAATCCTCTCAACTTTTTAGCACATGCTATGTTGGTGAAATGATGATACCATGCAAAGTTTCAACCTTTTCAGAGTTCATTTCTAGTGCTTTCCAATTTGAGGGTCATTTAGCTCAAAAAAATCAATAACTGTATGAAAAATACCAAATGAAGTCAAAAAGGGTTGAAAATTGATGATGTGGCTTTGAATGGTGCATTTTCAACACACAAAAAGCCTGGAGTTCAAATAAGTTCTAGAAAATGAAATGCCTTTTGTAACCGATGAGTTTCCATCCGGAACCCTGATACTTCGAAAGAGATTGTCCGTTTTGTACACGAAGTAGATCCAGCTTTTGCCGTAACCCTCTCAACTTTTTAGCACATGCTATGTGGGTGAAATGATGATACCATGCAAAGTTTCAACCTTTTCAGAGTTCATTTGTAGTGCTTTCCAATTTGAGGGTCATTTAGCTCAAAAAAATCAATAACTGCTTGAAAAATACCAAATGAAGTCAGAAAGGGTTGAAAATTGATGATGTGGCATTGAATGGTGTATTTTGAACACACAAAAAGCCTGGAGTTCAAATAAGTTCAACAAAATGAAAGGCCTTTTGTAACCGATGAGTTTACGTTCGGAACCTCGATACTTCGAAAGATTTGTCCGTTTTGTATACGAAGTGCATCCAGCTTTTACCGTAACCCTATCTACTTTCTAGAACATGCCATGTGGGTGAAATGATGATACCATGCCAAGTTTCAACCTTTTCAGAGTTCATTTGTAGTGATTTCCAATTTCAGGGTCATGTAGCTAAAAAATCAATAACTGCATGAAAAATACCAAATGATGACGGGAAGGGTTGAAATTTGATGTTGTTGATTTGAATGGTACATTTTGAACAAACAAAAAGCCTCGAGTTCAAATAAGTTCAAGAAAATGAAATGCCTTTTGTAACCGATGAGTTTCCGTCCAGAACCCTGATACTTCGAGAGAGACTGTCCGTTGTGTACACGAAGTGCATCCAACTTTTGTCGTAACCCTCTCAACTTTTCAGCACATGCTATGTGGCTGAAACGATGATACCATGCATAGTTTCAACCTTTTCAGAGTTCATTTGTAGTGCTTTCCAATTTCAGGGTCATTTAGCTCAAAAAATTCAATAACTCCATGAAAAATACCAAATGAAGTCAGAAAGGGTTGAAAATTGATGATGTGGATTTGAATGGTGCATTTTGAACACACAAAAAGCCTGGAGTTCAAATAAGTTCAAGAAAATGTAATGCCTTTTGTAACCGATGAGTTTCCATCCGGAACCCTGGTACTTCGAAAGAGATTGTCCGTTTTGTACACGAAGTGGATCCAGCTTTTGCCGTAACCCTCTCAAATTTTTAGCACATGCTATGTGGGTGAAATGATGATACCATGCCAATTTTCAACCTTTTCAGAGTTCATTTGTACTGCTTTCCAATTTCAGCGTCATTTAGCGAAAAAATCAATAACTGCATGGAAAATACCAAATGATGACGGGAAGGGTTGAAATTTGATGTTGTGGCTTTGAATGGTACGTATTGAACACACAAAAAGCCTCGAGTTCAAATAACTTCAAGAAAATGAAATGCCTTTTGTAACCGATGAGTTTCCGTCTAGAACCCTGATACTTGGAAAGAGATTGTCCGTTGTGTACACGAAGTGCATCCAACTTTTGTCGTAATCCTCTCAACTTTTTAGCACATGCTATGTTGGTGAAATGATGATACCATGCAAAGTTTCAACCTTTTCAGAGTTCATTTCTAGTGCTTTCCAATTTGAGGGTCATTTAGCTCAAAAAAATCAATAACTGTATGAAAAATACCAAATGAAGTCAAAAAGGGTTGAAAATTGATGATGTGGCTTTGAATGGTGCATTTTCAACACACAAAAAGCCTGGAGTTCAAATAAGTTCTAGAAAATGAAATGCCTTTTGTAACCGATGAGTTTCCATCCGGAACCCTGATACTTCGAAAGAGATTGTCCGTTTTGTACACGAAGTAGATCCAGCTTTTGCCGTAACCCTCTCAACTTTTTAGCACATGCTATGTGGGTGAAATGATGATACCATGCAAAGTTTCAACCTTTTCAGAGTTCATTTGTAGTGCTTTCAAATTTGAGGGTCATTTAGCTCAAAAAAATCAATAACTGCATGAAAAATACCAAATGAAGTCAGAAAGGGTTGAAAATTGATGATGTGGCTTTGAATGGTATATTTTGAACACACAAAAAGCCTGGAGTTCAAATAAGTTCAACAAAATGAAAGGCCTTTTGTAACCGATGAGTTTACGTTCGGAACCTCGATACTTCGAAAGATTTGTCCGTTTTGTATACGAAGTGCATCCGGCTTTTACCGTAACCCTATCTACTTGCTAGAACATGCCATGTGGGTGAAATGATGATACCATGCCAAGTTTCAACCTTTTCAGAGTTCATTTGTAGTGATTTCCAATTTCAGGGTCATTTAGCTAAAAAATCAATAACTGCATGAAAAATACCAAATGATGACGGGAAGGGTTGAAATTTGATGTTGTTGATTTGAATGGTACATTTTGAACAAACAAAAATCCTCGAGTTCAAATAAGTTCAAGAAAATAAAATGCCTTTTGTAACCGATGAGTTTCCGTCCAGAACCCTGATACTTCGAGAGAGATTGTCCGTTGTGTACACGAAGTGCATCCAACTTTTGTCGTAACCCTCTCAACTTTTCAGCACATGCTATGTGGGTGAAATGATGATACCATGCAAAGTTTCAACCTTTTCAGAGTTCATTTGTAGTGCTTTCCAATTTCAGGGTCATTTAGCTCAAAAAAATCAATAACTCCATGAAAAATACCAAATGAAGTCAGAAAGGGTTGGAAATTGATGATGTTGATTTGAATGGTGCATTTTGAACACACAAAAAGCCTGGAGTTCAAATAAGTTCAAGAAAATGTAATGCCTTTTGTAACCGATGAGTTTCCATCCGGAACCCTGGTACTTCGAAAGAGATTGTCCGTTTTGTACACGAAGTGGATCCAGCTTTTGCCGTAAACCTCTCAAATTTTTAGCACATGCTATGTGGGTGAAATGATGATACCATGCCAATTTTCAACCTTTTCAGAGTTCATTTGTACTGCTTTCCAATTTCAGGGTCATTTAGCGAAAAAATAAATAACTGCATGAAAAATACCAAATGATGACGGGAAGGGTTGAAATTTGATGTTGTGGCTTTGAATGGTACATATTGAACACACAAAAAGCCTCGAGTTCAAATAACTTCAAGAAAATGAAATGCCTTTTGTAACCGATGAGTTTCCGTCTAGAAACCTGATACTTGGAAAGAGATTGTCCGTTGTGTACACGAAGTGCATCCAACTTTTGTCGTAATCCTCTCAACTTTTTAGCACATGCTATGTGGGTGAAATGATGATACCATGCAAAGTTTCAACCTTTTCAGAGTTCATTTCTAGTGCTTTCCAATTTGAGGGTCATTTAGCTCAAAAAAATCAATAACTGCATGAAAAATACCAAATGAAGTCAAAAAGGGTTGAAAATTGATGATGTGGCTTTGAATGGTGCATTTTCAACACACAAAAAGCCTGGAGTGCAAATAAGTTCTAGAAAATGAAATGCCTTTTGTAACCGATGAGTTTCCATCCGGAACCCTGATACTTCGAAAGAGATTGTCCGTTTTGTACACGAAGTGGATCCAGCTTTTGCCGTAACCCTCTCAACTTTTTAGCACATGCTATGTGGGTCAAATGATGATACCATGCAAAGTTTCAACCTTTTCGGAGTTCATTTGTAGTGCTTTCCAATTTCAGGGTCTTTTAGCTCAAAAAAATCAATAACTGCATGAAAAATATCAGATGAAGTCAGAAAGGGTTGAAAATTGATGATGTGGCTTCGAATGGTGCATTCTCAACACACAAAAAGCCTGGAGTTCAAATAAGTTCAAGAAAATGAAATGCCTTTTGTAACCGATGGTTTCCATCCGGAACCATGATACTTCGAAAGAGATTGTCCGTTTTGTACACGAAGTGGATCCATCTTTTGCCGTAACCCTCTCAACTTTTTAGCACATGCTATGTTGGTGAAATGACGATACCATGTGAATTTTCAACCTTTTCAGAGTTCATTTGTAGTGCTTTCCAATTTCAGGGTCATTTAGCTAAAAAATCAATAACTGCATGAAAAATACCAAATGATGACGGGAAGGGTTGAAATTTGATGTTGTGGCTTTGAATGGTACTTTTTGAACACACAAAAAGCCTCGAGTTCAAATAAGTTCAAGAAAATGAAATGCCTTTTGTAACCGATGAGTTTCCGTCCAGAACCCTGATACTTCGAAAGAGACTGTCCGTTGTGTACATGAATTGCATCCAACTTTTGTCGTAACCCTCTCAGCTTTTTAGCACATGCTATGTGGGGGAAATGATGATACCATGCAAAGTTTCAACCATTTCAGAATTCATTTGTAGTGCTTTCAAATTTCAGGGTCATTTAGCTCAAAAAAATAAATAACTGCATGAAAAATACCAAATGAAGTCAGAAAGGGTTGAAAATTGATGATGTCGATTTGAATGGTGCATTTTGAACACACAAAAAGCCTGGAGTTCAAATATGTTCAAGAAAATGAAATGCCTTTTGTAACCGATGAGTTTCCATCTGGAACCCTGGTACTTCGAAAGAGATTATCCGTTTTGTACACGAAGTGGATCCAGCTTTTGCCGTAACCCTCTCAAATTTTTAGCACATGCTATGTGGGTGAAATGATGATACCATGCCAATTTTCAACCTTTTCAGAGTTCATTTGTACTGCTTTCCAATTTCAGCGTCATTTAGCGAAAAAGCCAATAACTGCATGGAAAATACCAAATGATGACGGGAAGGGTTGAAATTTGATGTTGTGGCTTTGAATGGGACATATTGAACACACAAAAAGCCTCGAGTTCAAATTACTTCAAGAAAATGAAATGCCTTTTGTAACCGAGGAGTTTCCATCCGGAACCCTGGTA
Organism: Hordeum marinum; assembly: GCA_022496015.1. Taxonomy (NCBI): domain Eukaryota; kingdom Viridiplantae; phylum Streptophyta; class Magnoliopsida; order Poales; family Poaceae; genus Hordeum; species Hordeum marinum. The sequence continues at coordinate 515,478,670 of CM039678.1, forward strand.
CTTCGAAAGAGATTGTCCGTTTTGTACACGAAGTGGATCCAGCTTTTGCCGTAACCCTCTCAAATTTTTAGCACATGCTATGTGGGTAAAATGATGATACCATGCCAATTTTCAACCTTTTCAGAGTTCATTTGTACTGCTTTCCAATTTCAGCGTCATTTAGCGAAAAAATCAATAACTGCATGGAAAATACCAAATGATTATGGGAAGGGTTGAAATTTGATGTTGTGGCTTTGAATGGTACATATTGAACACACAAAAAGCCTCGAGTTCAAATAACTTCAAGAAAATGAAATGCCTTTTGTAACCGATGAGTTTCCGTCAAGAACCCTGATACTTGGAAAGAGATTGTCCGTTGTGTACACGAAGTGCATCCAACTTTTGTCGTAACCCTCTCAACTTTTCAGCACATGCTATGTGGGTGAAATGATGATACCATGCAAAGTTTCAACCTTTTCAGAGTTCGTTTGTAGTGCTTTCCAATTTGAGGGTCATTTAGCTCAAAAAAATCAATAACTGCATGAAAAATACCAAATGAAGTCAAAAAGGGTTGAAAATTGATGATGTGGCTTTGAATGGTGCATTTTCAACACACAAAAAGCCTAGAGTTCAAATAAGTTCTAGAAAATGAAATGCCTTTTGTAACCCATGAGTTTCCATCCGGAACCCTCATACTTCGAAAGAGATTGTCCGTTTTGTACACGAAGTGGATCCAGCTTTTGCCGTAACCCTCTCAACTTTTTAGCACATGCTATGTGGGTGAAATGATGATACCATGCAAAGTTTCAACCTTTTCAGAGTTCATTTGTAGTGCTTTCCAATTTGAGGGTCATTTAGCTGAAAAAAATCAATAACTGCATGAAAAATACCAAATGAAGTCAGAAAGGGTTGAAAATTTATGATGTGGCTTTGAATGGTACATTTTGAACACACAAAAAGCCTGGAGTGCAAATAAGTTCAACAAAATGAAAGGCCTTTTGTAACCGATGAGTTTACGTTCGGAACCTCGATACTTCGAAAGATTTGTCCGTTTTGTATACGAAGTGCATCCAGCTTGTACCGTAACCCTATCTACTTTCTAGAACGTGCCATGTGGGTGAAATGATGATACCATGCCAAGTTTCAACCTTTTCGGAGTTCATTTGTAGTGATTTCCAATTTCAGGGTCATTTAGCTAAAAAATCAATAACTGCATGAAAAATACCAAATGATGACGGAAAGGGTTGAAATTTGATGTTGTTGATTTGAATGGTACATTTTGAACAAACAAAAAGCCTCGAGTTCAAATAAGTTCAAGAAAATGAAATGCCTTTTGTAACCGATGAGTTTCCGTCCAGAACCCTGATACTTCGAGAGAGCCTGTCCGTTGTGTACACGAAGTGCATCCAACTTTTGTCGTAACCCTCTCAACTTTTCAGCACATGCTATGTGGGTGAAATGATGATACCATGCAAAGTTTCAACCTTTTCAGAGTTCATTTGTAGTGCTTTCCAATTTCAGGGTCATTTAGCTCAAAAAAATCAATAACTCCATGAAAAATACCAAATGAAGTCAGAAAGGGTTGAAAATTGATGATGTGGAGTTGAATGGTGCATTTTGAACACACAAAAAGCCTGGAGTTCAAATAAGTTCAAGAAAATGTAATGCCTTTTGTAACCGATGAGTTTCCATCCGGAACCCTGGTACTTCGAAAGAGATTATCTATTTTGTACACGAAGTGGATCCAGCTTTTGCCGTAACCCTCTCAAATTTTTAGCACATGCTATGTGGGTGAAATGATGATACCATGCCAATTTTCAACCTTTTAAGAGTTCATTTGTACTGCTTTCCAATTTCAGGGTCATTTAGCGAAAAAATCAATAACTGCATGAAAAATACCAAATGATGACGGGAAGGGTTGAAATTTGATGTTGTGGCTTTGAATGGTACATATTGAACACACAAAAAGCCTCGAGTTCAAATAACTTCAAGAAAATGAAATGCCTTTTGTAACCGATGAGTTTCCGTCTAGAACCCTGATACTTGGAAAGAGATTGTCCGTTGTGTACATGAAGTGCATCCAACTTTTATCGTAATCCTCTCAACTTTTTAGAACATGCTATGTGGGTGAAATGATGATACCATGCAAAGTTTCAACCTTTTCAGAGTTCATTTCTAGTGCTTTCCAATTTCAGGGTCATTTAGCTCAAAAAAATCAATAACTGCATGAAAAATACCAAATGAAGTCAAAAAGGGTTGAAAATTGATGATGTGGCTTTCAATGGTGCATTTTCAACACACAAAAAGCCTGGAGTGCAAATAAGTTCTAGAAAATGAAATGCCTTTTGTAACCGATGAGTTTCCATCCGGAACCCTGATACTTCGAAAGAGATTGTCCGTTTTGTACACGAAGTGGATCCAGCTTTTGCCGTAACCCTCTCAACTTTTTAGCACATGCTATGTGGGTCAAATGATGATACCATGCAAAGTTTCAACCTTTTCGGAGTTCATTTGTAGTGCTTTCCAATTTCATGGTCTTTTAGCTCAAAAAAATCAATAACTGCATGAAAAATATCAGATGAAGTCAGAAAGGGTTGAAAATTGATGATGTGGCTTCGAATGGTGCATTCTCAACACACAAAAAGCCTGGAGTTCAAATAAGTTCAAGAAAATGAAATGCCTTTTGTAACCGATGGTTTCCATCCGGAACCATGATACTTCGAAAGAGATTGTCCGTTTTGTACACGAAGTGGATACATCTTTTGCCGTAACCCTCTCAACTTTTTAGCACATGCTATGTGGGTGAAATGACGATACCATGCAAATTTTCAACCTTTTCAGAGTTCATTTGTAGTGCTTCCCAATTTCAGGGTCATTTAGCTAAAAAATCAATAACTGCATGAAAAATACCAAATGGTGACGGGAAGGGTTGAAATTTGATGTTGTGGCTTTGAATGGTACATTTTGAACACACAAAAATCCTCGAGTTCAAATAAGTTCAAGAAAATGAAATGCCTTTTGTAACCGATGAGTTTCCGTCCAGAACCCTGATACTTCGAAAGAGACTGTCCGTTGTGTACACGAATTGCATCCAACTTTTGACGTAACCCTCTCAACTTTTTAGCACATGCTATGTGGGGGAAATGATGATACCATGCAAAGTTTCAACCATTTCAGAATTCATTTGTAGTGCTTTCAAATTTCAGGGTCATTTAGCTCAAAAAAATAAATAACTGCATGAAAAATACAAAATGAAGTCAGAAAGGGTTGAAAATTGATGATGTGGATTTGAATGGTGCATTTTGAACACACAAAAAGCCTGGAGTTCAAATAAGTTCAAGAAAATGAAATGCCTTTTGTAACCGATGAGTTTCCATCCGGAACCCTGGTACTTCGAAAGAGATTATCTGTTTTGTACACGAAGTGGATCCAGCTTTTGCCGTAACCCTCTCAAATTTTTAGCACAAGCTATGTGGGTGAAATGATGATACCATGCCAATTTTCAACCTTTTCAGAGTTCATTTGTACTGCTTTCCAATTTCAACGTCATTTAGCGAAAAAGTCAATAACTGCATGGAAAATACCAAATGATGACGGGAAGGGTTGAAATTTGATGTTGTGGCTTTGAATGGTACATATTGAACACACAAAAAGCCTCGAGTTCAAATAACTTCAAGAAAATGAAATGCCTTTTGTAACCGAGGAGTTTCCATCCGGAACCCTGGTACTTCGAAAGAGATTGTCCGTTTTGTACACGAAGTGGATCCAGCTTTTGCCGTAACCCTCTCAAATTTTTAGCACATGCTATGTGGGTGAAATGATGATACCATGCCAATTTTCAACCTTTTCAGAGTTCATTTGTTCTGCTTTCCAATTTCAGCTCATTTAGCGAAAAAATCAATAACTGCATGGAAAATACCAAATCATGACGGGAAGGGTTGAAATTTGATGTTGTGGCTTTGAATGGTACATATTGAACACACAAAAAGCCTCGAGTTCAAATAACCTCAAGAAAATGAAATGCCTTTTGTAACCGATGAGTTTCCGTCTAGAACCCTGATACTTGGAAAGAGATTGTCCGTTGTGTACACGAAGTGCATCCAACTTTTGTCGTAATCCTCTCAACTTTTTAGCACATGCTATGTGGGTGAAATGATGATACCATGCAAAGTTTCAACCTTTTCAGAGTTCATTTGTAGTGCTTTCCAATTTGACGGTCATTTAGCTCAAGAAAATCAATAACTGCATGAAAAATACCAAATGAAGTCAAAAAGGGTTGAAAATTGATGATGTGGCTTTGAATGGTGCATTTTCAACACACAAAAAGCCTAGAGTTCAAATAAGTTCTAGAAAATGAAATGCCTTTTGTAACCCATGAGTTTCCATCCGGAACCCTCATACTTCGAAAGAGATTGTCCGTTTTGTACACGAAGTGGATCCAGCTTTTGCCGTAACCCTCTCAACTTTTTAGCACATGCTATGTGGGTGAAATGATGATACCATGCAAAGTTTCAACCTTTTCAGAGTTCATTTGTAGTGCTTTCCAATTTGAGGGTCATTTAGCTCAAAAAAATCAATAACTGCATGAAAAATACCAAATGAAGTCAGAAAGGGTTGAAAATTGATGATGTGGCTTTGAATGGTATATTTTGAACACACAAAAAGCCTGGAGTTCAAATAAATTCAACAAAATGAAAGGCCTTTTGTAACCGATGAGTTTACGTTCGGAACCTCGATACTTCGAAAGATTTGTCCGTTTTGTATATGAAGTGCATCCAGCTTGTACCATAACCCTATCTACATTCTAGAACATGCCATGTGGGTGAAATGATGATACCATGCCAAGTTTCAACCTTTTTAGAGTTCATTTGTAGTGATTTCCAATTTCAGGGTCATTTAGCTAAAAAATCAATAACTGCATGAAAAATACCAAATGATGACGGGAAGGGTTGAAATTTGATGTTGTTGATTTGAATGGTACGTTTTGAACAAAAAAAAGCCTCGAGTTCAAATAAGTTCAAGAAAATGAAATGCCTTTTGTAACCGATGAGTTTTCGTCCAGAACCCTGATACTTCGAGAGAGACTGCCGTTGTGTACACAAAGTGCATCCAACTTTTGTCGTAACCCTCTCTACTTTTCAGCACATGCTATGTGGGTGAAATGATGATACCATGCAAAGTTTCAACCTTTTCAGAGTTCATTTGTAGTGCTTTCCAATTTCAGGGTCATTTAGCTCAAAAAAATCAATAACTCCATGAAAAATACCAAATGAAGTCAGAAAGGGTTGAAAATTGATGATGTGGAGTTGAATGGTGCATTTTGAACACACAAAAAGCCTGGAGTTCAAATAAGTTCAAGAAAATGTAATGCCTTTTGTAACCGATGAGTTTCCATCCGGAACCCTGGTACTTCGAAAGAGATTGTCCGTTTTGTACACGAAGTGGATCCAGCTTTTGCCGTAACCCTCTCAAATTTTTAGCACATGCTATGTGGGTGAAATGATGATACCATGCCAATTTTCAACCTTTTCAGAGTTCATTTGTACTGCTTTCCAATTTCAGGGTCATTTAGCGAAAAAATCAATAACTGCATGAAAAATACCAAATGATGACGGGAAGGGTCGAAATTTGATGTTGTGCCTTTGAATGGTACATATTGAACACACAAAAAGCCTCGAGTTCAAATAACTTCAAGAAAATGAAATGCCTTTTGTAACCGATGAGTTTCCGTCTAGAACCCTGATACTTGGAAAGAGATTGTCCGTTGTGTACACGAAGTGCATCCAAATTTTGTCGTAATCCTCTCAACTTTTTAGCACATGCTATGTGGGTGAAATGATGATACCATGCAAAGTTTCAACCTTTTCAGAGTTCATTTGTAGTGCTTTCCAATTTGAGGGTCATTTAGCTCAAAAAAATCAATAACTGCATGAAAAATACCAAATGAAGTCAAAAAGGGTTGAAAATTGATGATGTCGCTTTGAATGGTGCATTTTCAACACACAAAAAGCCTGGAGTTCAAATAAGTTCTAGAAAATGAAATGCCTTTTGTAACCGATGAGTTTCCATCCGGAACCTTGATACTTCGAAAGAGATTGTCCGTTGTGTACACGAAGTGGATCCAGCTTTTGCCGTAACCCTCTCAACTTTTTAGCACATGTTATGTGGCTGAAATGATGATACCATGCAAAGTTTCAACCTTTTCGGAGTTCATTTGTAGTGCTTTCCAATTTCAGGGTCTTTTAGCTCAAAAAAATCAATAACTGCTTGAAAAATATCAGATGAAGTCAGAAAGGGTTGAAAATTGATGATATGGCTTCGAATGGTGCATTCTCAACACACAAAAAGCCTGGAGTTCAAATAAGTTCAAGAAAATGAAATGCCTTTTGTAACCGATGGTTTCCATCCGGAACCATGATACTTCGAAAGAGATTGTCCGTTTTGTACACGAAGTGGATCCATCTTTTGCCGTAACCCTCTCAACTTTTTAGCACATGCTATGTGGGTGAAATGACGATACCATGCCAATTTTCAACCTTTTCAGAGTTCATTTGTAGTGCATTCCAATTTCAGGGTCATTTTGCTAAAAAATCAATAACTGCATGAAAAATACCAAATGATGACGCGAAGGGTTGAAATTTGATGTTGTGGCTTTGAATGGTACATTTTGAACACACAAAAAGCCTCGAGTTCAAATAAGTTCAAGAAAATGAAATGCCTTTTGTAACCGATGAGTTTCCGTCCAGAACCCTGATACTTCGAAAGAGACTGTCCGTTGTGTACACGAATTGCATCCAACTTTTGTCGTAACCCTCTCAACTTTCTAGCACATGCTATGTGGGGGAAATGATGATACCATGCAAAGTTTCAACCATTTCAGAATTCATTTGGAGTGCTTTCAAATTTCAGGGTCATTTAGCTCAAAAAAATAAATAACTACATGAAAAATACCAAATGAAGTCAGAAAGGGTTGAAAATTGATGATGTGGCTTTGAATGGTGTATTTTGAACACAGAAAAAGCCTGGAGTTCAAATAAGTTCAAGAAAATGAAATGCCTTTTGTAACCGATGAGTTTCCGCTCGGAACCTCGATACTTCGAAAGAGATTGTCCGTTTTGTATACGAAGTGCATCCATCTTTTACCGTAACCCTCTCACTTTTTAGCACATCCCATGTGGGTGAAATGATGATACCATGCAAAGTTTCAACCTTTTCAGAGTTCATTTGTAGTGCTTTCCAATTTTAGGGTCATTTAGCTAAAAAATCAATAACTGCATGAAAAATACCAAATGATGACCGGAAGGGTTGAAATTTGATGTTGTAGCTTTGAATGGTACATTTTGAACACACAAAAAGCCTCGAGTTCAAATAAGTTCAAGAAAATGAAATGCCTTTAGTAACCGATGAGTTTCCGTCCAAAACCCTAATACTTCGAAAGAGACTGTCCGTTGTGTACACGAAGTGCATCCAACTTGTGCCGTAACCCTCTCAACTTTTTAGCACATGCTATGTGGGTGAAATGATGATACCATGCAAAGTTTCAACCTTTTCAGAGTTCATTTGTAGTGCTTTCCAATTTCAGGGTCATTTAGCTCAAAAAAATCAATAACTGCACGAAAAATACCAAATGAAGTCAGAAAGGGTTGAAAATTAATGATGTGGCTTTGAATGGTGTATTTTGAACACAAAAAAGCCCGGAGTTCAAATAAGTTCAAGAAAATGAAATGCCTTTTGTAACCGATGAGTTTCCGTCCAGAACCCTCATACTTCGAAAGAGACTGTCCGTTGTGTACACGAATTGCATCCAACTTTTGTCGTAACCCTCTCAACTTTTTAGCACATGCTATGTGGGGGAAATGATGATACCATGCAAAGTTTCAACCATTTTAGAATTCATTTGTAGTGCTTTCAAATTTCAGCGTCATTTAGCTCAAAAAAATCAATAACTACATGAAAAATACCAAATGAAGTAAGAAAGGGTTGAAAATTGATGATGTGGCTTTGAATGGTGTATTTTGAACAGAGAAAAAGCCTGGAGTTCAAATAAGTTCAAGAAAATGAAATGCCTTTTGTAAGCGATGAGTTTCCGCTCGGAACCTCGATACTTCGAAAGAGATTGTCCGTTTTGTATACGAAGTGCATCCATCTTTTACCGTAACCCTCTCCACTTTTTAGCACATGCCATGTGGGTGAAATGATGATACCATGCCAAGTTTCAACCTTTTCAGAGTTCATTTGTAGTGCTTTCCAATTTTAGGGTCATTTAGCTAAAAAATCAATAACTGCATGAAAAATACCAAATGATGACGGGAAGGGTTGAAATTTGATGATGTGGCTTTGAATGGTACATTTTGAACACACGAAAAGCCTCGAGTTCAAATAAGTTCAAGAAAATGAAATGCCTTTTGTAACCGATGAGTTTCCGTCCAGAACCCTGATACTTCGAAAGAGACTGTCCGTTGTGTACACGAAGTGCATCCAACTTTTGCCGTTACCCTCTCAACTTTTTAGCACATGCTATGTGGGTGAAATGATGATACCATCCAAAGTTTCAACCTTTTCAGAGTTCATTTGTAGTGCTTTCCAATTTCAGGGTCATTTAGCTCAAAAAAATCAATAACTGCACGAAAAATACCAAATGATGACGGGAAGGGTTGAAATTTGATGTTGTGGATTTGCATGGTACATTTTGAACAAACAAAAAGCCTCGAGTTCAAATAAGTTCAAGAAAATGAAATGCCTTTAGTAACCGATGAGTTTCCGTCCAAAACCCTAATACTTCGAAAGAGACTGTCCGTTGTGTACACGAAGTGCATCCAACTTGTGCCGTAACCCTCTCAACTTTTTAGCACATGCTATGTGGGTGAAATGATGATACCATGCAAAGTTTCAACCTTTTCAGAGTTCATTTGTAGTGCTTTCCAATTTCAGGGTCATTTAGCTCAAAAAAATCAATAACTGCACAAAAAATACCAAATGAAGTCAGAAAGGGTTGAAAATTAATGATGTGGCTTTGAATGGTGTATTTTGAACACAAAAAAGCCCGGAGTTCAAATAAGTTCAAGAAAATGAAATGCCTTTTGTAACCGATGAGTTTCCGTCCAGAACCCTCATACTTCGAAAGAGACTGTCCGTTGTGTACACGAATTGCATCCAACTTTTGTCGTAACCCTCTCAACTTTTTAGCACATGCTATGTGGGGGAAATGATGATACCATGCAAAGTTTCAACCATTTTAGAATTCATTTGTAGTGCTTTCAAATTTCAGCGTCATTTAGCTCAAAAAAATCAATAACTACATGAAAAATACCAAATGAAGTAAGAAAGGGTTGAAAATTGATGATGTGGCTTTGAATGGTGTATTTTGAACAGAGAAAAAGCCTGGAGTTCAAATAAGTTCAAGAAAATGAAATGCCTTTTGTAAGCGATGAGTTTCCGCTCGGAACCTCGATACTTCGAAAGAGATTGTCCGTTTTGTATACGAAGTGCATCCATCTTTTACCGTAACCCTCTCCACTTTTTAGCACATGCCATGTGGGTGAAATGATGATACCATGCCAAGTTTCAACCTTTTCAGAGTTCATTTGTAGTGCTTTCCAATTTTAGGGTCATTTAGCTAAAAAATCAATAACTGCATGAAAAATACCAAATGATGACGGGAAGGGTTGAAATTTGATGATGTGGCTTTGAATGGTACATTTTGAACACACGAAAAGCCTCGAGTTCAAATAAGTTCAAGAAAATGAAATGCCTTTTGTAACCGATGAGTTTCCGTCCAGAACCCTGATACTTCGAAAGAGACTGTCCGTTGTGTACACGAAGTGCATCCAACTTTTGCCGTTACCCTCTGAACTTTTTAGCACATGCTATGTGGGTGAAATGATGATACCATCCAAAGTTTCAACCTTTTCAGAGTTCATTTGTAGTGCTTTCCAATTTCAGGGTCATTTAGCTCAAAAAAATCAATAACTGCACGAAAAATACCAAATGAAGTCAGAAAGGGTTGAAAATTAATGATGTGGCTTTGAATGGTGTATTTTGAACACAGAATAATCCTGGAGTTCAAATAAGTTCAACAAAATGAAAGGCCTTTTGTAACCGATGAGTTTACGTTCGGAACTTCGATACTTCGAAAGAGATTGTCCGTTGTGTATACGAAGTGCATCCAGCTTTTACCGTAACCCTATCTACTTTCTAGCACATGCCATGTGGGTGAAATGATGATACCATGCCAAGTTTCAACCTTTTCAGAGTTCATTTGTACTGCTTTCCAATTTCAGGGTCATTTAGCGAAAAAATCAATAACTGCATGAAAAATACCAAATGATGACGGGAAGGGTTGAAATTTGATGTTGTGGCTTTGAATGGTACATATTGAACACACAAAAAGCCTCGAGTTCAAATAACTTCAAGAAAATGAAATGCCTTTTGTAACCGATGAGTTTCCGTCTAGAACCCTGATACTTGGAAAGAGATTGTCCGTGGTGTACACGAAGTGCATCCAAATTTTGTCGTAATCCTCTCAACTTTTTAGCACATGCTATGTGGGTGAAATGATGATACCATGCAAAGTGTCAACCTTTTCAGAGTTCATTTGTAGTGCTTTCCAATTTGAGGGTCATTTAGCTCAAAAAAATCAATAACTGCATGAAAAATACCAAATGAAGTCAAAAAGGATTGAAAATTGATGATGTGGCTTTGAATGGTGCATTTTCAACACACAAAAAGCCTGGAGTTCAAATAAGTTCTAGAAAATGAAATGCCTTTTGTAACCGATGAGTTTCCATCCGGAACCTTGATACTTCGAAAGAGATTGTCCGTTTTGTACATGAAGTGGATCCAGCTTTTGCCGTAACCCTCTCAACTTTTTAGCACATGTTATGTGGCTGAAATGATGATACCATGCAAAGTTTCAACCTTTTCGGAGTTCATTTGTAGTGCTTTCCAATTTCAGGGTCTTTTAGCTCAAAAAAATCAATAACTGCATGAAAAATATCAGATGAAGTCAGAAAGGGTTGAAAATTGATGATGTGGCTTCGAATGGTGCATTCTCAACACACAAAAAGCCTGGAGTTCAAATAAGTTCAAGAAAATGAAATGCCTTTTGTAACCGATGGTTTCCATCCGGAACCATGATACTTCGAAAGAGATTGTCCGTTTTGTACACGAAGTGGATCCATCTTTTGCCGTAACCCTCTCAACTTTTTAGCACATGCTATGTGGGTGAAATGACGATACCATGCCAATTTTCAACCTTTTCAGAGTTCATTTGTATTGCTTTCCAATTTTAGGGTCATTTAGCTAAAAAATCAATAACTGCATGAAAAATACCAAATGATGACGGGAAGGGTTGAAATTTGATGTTGTAGCTTTGAATGGTACATTTTGAACACACAAAAAGCCTCGAGTTCAAATAAGTTCAAGAAAATGAAATGCCTTTTGTAACCGATGAGTTTCCGTCCAGAACCCTGATACTTCGAAAGAGACTGTCCGTTGTGTACACGAATTGCATCCACCTTTGGCCGTAACCCTCTCAACTTTTTAGCACATGCTATGTGGGTGAAATGATGATACCATGCAAAGTTTCAACCATTTCAGAATTCATTTGGAGTGCTTTCAAATTTCAGGGTCAGTTAGCTCAAAAAAATAAATAACTACATGAAAAATACCAAATGAAGTCAGAAAGGGTTGAAAATTGATGATGTCGCTTTGAATGGTACATTTTGAACACACAAAAAGCCTGGAGTTCAAATAAGTTCAAGAAAATGAAATGCCTTTTGTAACCAATGAGTTTCCGTCCGGAGCACTGATACTTCGAAAGAGATTGTCCGTTTTGTACACCAAGTGCATGCAGCTTTTGTCGTAACTCTCTCAACTTATTAGCACATGCTATGTGGGTGAAATGATGATACCACGCAAAGTTTCAACCTTTTCAGAGTTCATTTGTAGTGCTTTCCAATTTTAGGGTCATTTAGCTAAAAAATCAATAACTGCATGAAAAATACCAAATGATGACGGGAAGGGTTGAAATTTGATGTTGTAGCTTTGAATGGTACATTTTGAACACACAAAAAGCCTCGAGTTCAAATAAGTTCAAGAAAATGAAATGCCTTTTGTAACCGATGAGTTTCCGTCCAGAACCCTGATACTTCGAAAGAGACTGTCCGTTGTGTACACGAATTGCATCCAACTTTTGCCGTAACCCTCTCAACTTTTTAGCACATGCTATGTGGGTGAAATGATGATACCATGCAAAGTTTCAACCATTTCAGAATTCATTTGGAGTGCTTTCAAATTTCAGGGTCAGTTAGCTCAAAAAAATAAATAACTACATGAAAAATACCAAATGAAGTCAGAAAGGGTTGAAAATTGATGATGTCGCTTTGAATGGTACATTTTGAACACACAAAAAGCCTGGAGTTCAAATAAGTTCAAGAAAATAAAATGCCTTTTGTAACCAATGAGTTTCCGTCCGGAGCACTGATACTTCGAAAGAGATTGTCCGTTTTGTACACCAAGTGCATGCAGCTTTTGTCGTAACTCTCTCAACATATTAGCACATGCTATGTGGGTGAAATGATGATACCACGCAAAGTTTCAACCTTTCGAGAGTTCATTTGTAGTGCTTTCCAATTTTAGGGTCATTTAGCTAAAAAATCAATAACTGCATGAAAAATACCAAATGATGACGGGAAGGGTTGAAATTTGATGTTGTAGCTTTGAATGGTACATTTTGAACACACAAAAAGCCTCGAGTTCAAATAAGTTCAAGAAAATGAAATGCCTTTTGTAACCGATGAGTTTCCGTCCAAAACCCTAATACTTCGAAAGAGACTGTCCGTTGTGTACACGAAGTGCATCCAACTTTTGCCGTAACCCTCTCAACTTTTTAGCACATGCTATGTGGGTGAAATGATGATACCATGCAAAGTTTCAACCTTTTCAGAGTTCATTTGTAGTGCTTTCCAATTTCAGGGTCATTTAGCTCAAAAAAATCAATAACTGCACGAAAAATACCAAATGAAGTCAGAAAGGGTTGAAAATTAATGATGTGGATTTGAATGGTGTATTTTGAACACAGAAAAAGCCCGGAGTTCAAATAAGTTCAAGAAAATGAAATGCCTTTTGTAACCGATGAGTTTCCGTCCAGAACCCTCATACTTCGAAAGAGACTGTCCGTTGTGTACACGAATTGCATCCAACTTTTGTCGTAACCCTCTCAACTTTTTAGCACATGCTATGTGGGGTAAATGATGATACCATGCAAAGTTTCAACCATTTTAGAATTCATTTGTAGTGCTTTCAAATTTCAGGGTCATTTAGCTCAAAAAAATAAATAACTACATGAAAAATACCAAATGAAGTAAGAAAGGGTTGAAAATTGATGATGTGGCTTTGAATGGTGTATTTTGAACACAGAAAAAGCCTGGAGTTCAAATAAGTTCAAGAAAATGAAATGCCTTTTGTAAGCGATGAGTTTCCGCTCGGAACCTCGATACTTCGAAAGAGATTGTCCGTTTTGTATACGAAGTGCATCCATCTTTTACCGTAACCCTCTCCACTTTTTAGCACATGCCATGTGGGTGAAATGATGATACCATGCCAAGTTTCAACCTTTTCAGAGTTCATTTGTAGTGCTTTCCAATTTTAGGGTCATTTAGCTAAAAAATCAATAACTGCATGAAAAATACCAAATGATGACGGGAAGGGTTGAAATTTGATGTTGTAGCTTTGAATGGTACATTTTGAACACACAAAAAGCCTCGAGTTCAAATAAGTTCAAGAAAATGAAATGCCTTTTGTAACCGATGAGTTTCCGTCCAGAACCCTGATACTTCAAAAGAGACTGTCCGTTGTGTACACGAAGTGCATCCAACTTTTGCCGTTACCCTCTCAACTTTTTAGCACATGCTATGTGGGTGAAATGATGATACCATCCAAAGTTTCAACCTTTTCAGAGTTCATTTGTAGTGCTTTCCAATTTCAGGGTCATTTAGCTCAAAAAATCAATAACTGCACGAAAAATACCAAATGAAGTCAGAAAGGGTTGAAAATTAATGATGTGGCTTTGAATGGTGTATTTTGAACACAGAATAATCCTGGAGTTCAAATAAGTTCAACAAAATGAAAGGCCTTTTGTAACCGATGAGTTTACGTTCGGAACCTCGATACTTCGAAAGAGATTGTCCGTTGTGTATACGAAGTGCATCCAGCTTTTACCATAACCCTATCTACTTTCTAGCACATGCCATGTGGGTGAAATGATGATACCATGCCAAGTTTCAACCTTTTCAGAGTTCATTTGTAGTGATTTCCAATTTCAGGGTCATTTAGCTAAAAAATCAATAACTGCATGAAAAATACCAAATGAAGTCAGAAAGGGTTGAAAATTGATGATGTGGCTTTGAATGGTGCATTTTGAACACACAAAAAGCCTGGAGTTCAAATAAGTTCAAGAAAATGAAATGCCTTTTGTAACCGATGAGTTTCCATCCGGAACCTCGATACTTCGAAAGAGATTGTCCGTTTTGTATACGAAGTGCATCCATCTTTTACCGTAACCCTCTCAACTTTTTAGCACATGCCATGTGGGTGAAATGATGATACCATGCCAAGTTTCAACCTTTTCAGAGTTCATTTGTAGTGCTTTCCAATTTCAGGGTCATTTAGCGAAAAAATCAATAACTGGATGAAAAATACCAAATGATGACGGGAAGGGTTGAAATTTGATGTTGTAGCTTTGAATGGTACATTTTTAACACACAAAAAGCCTCGAGTTCAAATAAGTTCAAGCAAATGAAATGCCTTTTGTAACCTATGAGTTTCCGTCTAGAACCCTGATACTTCGAAAGAGACTGTCCGTTGTGTACACGAAGTGCATCCAACTTTTTCCGTAACCCTCACTACTTTTTAGCACATGCTATGTGGGTGAAATGATGATACCATGCAAAGTTTCAACCTTTTCAGAGTTCATTTGTAGTGCTTTCCAATTTCAGGGTCATTTCGCTCAAAAAATCAATAACTGCACGAAAAATACCAAATGAAGTCGGAAAGGGGTTGAAAATTAATGATGTGGCTTTGAATGGTGTATTTTGAACACAGAAAAAGCTTGGAGTTCAAATAAGTTCAACAAAATGAAAGGCCTTTTGTAATAGATGAGTTTACGTTCGGAACCTTGATACTTCGAAAGAGATTGTCCGTTTTGTATACGAAGTGCATCCAGCTTTTACCGTAACCCTATCTACTTTCTAGCACATGCCATGTGGGTGAAATGATGATACCATGCCAAGTTTCAACCTTTTCAGAGTTCATTTGTAGTGATTTCCAATTTCAGGGTCATTTAGCTAAAAAATCAATAACTGCATGAAAAATACCAAATGATGACGGGAAGGGTTGAAATTTGATGTTGTGGATTTGCATGGTACATTTTGAACAAACAAAAAGCCTCGAGTTCAAATAAGTTCAAGAAAATGAAATGCCTTTTGTAACCGATGAGTTTCCGTCCAGAACCCTGATACTTCGAAAGAGACTGTCCGTTGTGTACACGAAGTGCATCCAACTTTTGCCGTTACCCTCTCAACTTTTTAGCACATGCTATGTGGGTGAAATGATGATACCATCCAAAGTTTCAACCTTTTCAGAGTTCATTTGTAGTGCTTTCCAATTTCAGGGTCATTTAGCTCAAAAAATCAATAACTGCACGAAAAATACCAAATGAAGTCAGAAAGGGTTGAAAATTAATGATGTGGCTTTGAATGGTGTATTTTGAACACAGAATAATTCTGGAGTTCAAATAAGTTCAACAAAATGAAAGGCCTTTTGTAACCGATGAGTTTACGTTCGGAACCTCGA
Organism: Hordeum marinum; assembly: GCA_022496015.1. Lineage (NCBI taxonomy): Eukaryota > Viridiplantae > Streptophyta > Magnoliopsida > Poales > Poaceae > Hordeum > Hordeum marinum. Next base: position 515,494,501 of record CM039678.1, read on the forward strand.
TACTTCGAAAGAGATTGTCCGTTGTGTATACGAAGTGCATCCAGCTTTTACCGTAACCCTATCTACTTTCTAGCACATGCCATGTGGGTGAAATGATGATACCATGCCAAGTTTCAACCTTTTCAGAGTTCATTTGTAGTGATTTCCAATTTCAGGGTCATTTAGCTAAAAAATCAATAACTGCATGAAAAATACCAAATGAAGTCAGAAAGGGTTGAAAATTGATGATGTGGCTTTGAATGGTGCATTTTGAACACACAAAAAGCCTGGAGTTCAAATAAGTTCAAGAAAATGAAATGCCTTTTGTAACCGATGAGTTTCCATCCGGAACCTCGATACTTCGAAAGAGATTGTCCGTTTTGTATACGAAGTGCATCCATCTTTTACCGTAACCCTCTCAACTTTTTAGCACATGCCATGTGGGTGAAATGATGATACCATGCCAAGTTTCAACCTTTTCAGAGTTCATTTGTAGTGCTTTCCAATTTCAGGGTCATTTAGCGAAAAAATCAATAACTGGATGAAAAATACCAAATGATGACGGGAAGGGTTGAAATTTGATGTTGTAGCTTTGAATGGTACATTTTTAACACACAAAAAGCCTCGAGTTCAAATAAGTTCAAGCAAATGAAATGCCTTTTGTAACCTATGAGTTTCCGTCTAGAACCCTGATACTTCGAAGGAGACTCTCCGTTGTGTACACGAAGTGCATCCAACTTTTTCCGTAACCCTCTCAACTTTTTAGCACATGCTATGTGGGTGAAATGATGATACCATGCCAAGTTTCAACCTTTTCAGAGTTCATTTGTAGTGCTTTCCAATTTCAGGGTCATTTAGCGAAAAAATCAATAACTGGATGAAAAATACCAAATGATGACGGGAAGGGTTGAAATTTAATGATGTGGCTTTGAATGGTGTATTTTGAACACAGAAAAAGCTTGGAGTTCAAATAAGTTCAACAAAATGAAAGGCCTTTTGTAATAGATGAGTTTACGTTTGGAACCTCGATACTTCAAAAGAGATTGTCCGTTTTGTATACGAAGTGCATCCAGCTTTTACCGTAACCCTATCTACTTTCTAGCACATGCCATGTGGGTGAAATGATGATACCATGCCAAGTTTCAACCTTTTCAGAGTTCATTTGTAGTGATTTCCAATTTCAGGGTCATTTAGCTAAAAAATCAATAACTGCATGAAAAATACCAAATGAAGTCAGAAAGGGTTGAAAATTGATGATGTGGCTTTGAATGGTGCATTTTGAACACACAAAAAGCCTGGAGTTCAAATAAGTTCAAGAAAATGAAATGCCTTTTGTAACCGATGAGTTTCCATCCGGAACCTCGATACTTCGAAAGAGATTGTCCGTTTTGTATACGAAGTGCATCCATCTTTTACCGTAACCCTCTCAACTTTTTAGCACATGCCATGTGGGTGAAATGATGATACCATGCCAAGTTTCAACCTTTTCAGAGTTCATTTGTAGTGCTTTCCAATTTCAGGGTCATTTAGCGAAAAAATCAATAACTGGATGAAAAATACCAAATGATGACGGGAAGGGTTGAAATTTGATGTTGTAGCTTTGAATGGTACATTTTTAACACACAAAAAGCCTCGAGTTCAAATAAGTTCAAGCAAATGAAATGCCTTTTGTAACCTATGAGTTTCCGTCTAGAACCCTGATACTTCGAAGGAGACTCTCCGTTGTGTACACGAAGTGCATCCAACTTTTTCCGTAACCCTCTCAACTTTTTAGCACATGCTATGTGGGTGAAATGATGATACCATGCCAAGTTTCAACCTTTTCAGAGTTCATTTGTAGTGCTTTCCAATTTCAGGGTCATTTAGCGAAAAAATCAATAACTGGATGAAAAATACCAAATGATGACGGGAAGGGTTGAAATTTAATGATGTGGCTTTGAATGGTGTATTTTGAACACAGAAAAAGCTTGGAGTTCAAATAAGTTCAACAAAATGAAAGGCCTTTTGTAATAGATGAGTTTACGTTTGGAACCTCGATACTTCAAAAGAGATTGTCCGTTTTGTATACGAAGTGCATCCAGCTTTTACCGTAACCCTATCTACTTTCTAGCACATGCCATGTGGGTGAAATGATGATACCATGCCAAGTTTCAACCTTTTCAGAGTTCATTTGTAGTGATTTCCAATTTCAGGGTCATTTAGCTAAAAAATCAATAACTGCATGACAAATACCAAATGATGACGGGAAGGGTTGAAATTTGATGTTGTGGATTTGAATGGTACATTTTGAACAAACAAAAAGCCTCGAGTTCAAATAAGTTCAAGAAAATGAAATGCCTTTTGTAACCGATGAGTTTCCGTCCAGAACCCTGATACTTCGAGAGAGACTGTCCGTTGTGTACACAAAGTGCATCCAACTTTTGTCGTAACCCTCTCAACTTTTCAGCACATGCTATGTGGGTGAAATGATGAGACCATGCAAAGTTTCAACCTTTTCAGAGTTCATTTGGAGTGCTTTCCAATTTCAGGGTCATTTAGCTCAAATAAATCAATAACTGCATGAAAAATACCAAATGAAGTTAGAAAGGGTTGCAAATTGATGATGTGGCTTTGAATGATGCATTTTGAACACACAAAAAGCCTGGAGTTCAAATAAGTTCAAGAAAATGAAATGCCTTTTGTAACCGATGAGTTTCCATCCGGAACCTCGATACTTCGAAAGAGATTGTCCGTTTTGTATACGAAGTGCATCCATCTTTCACCTTAACCCTCTCAACTTTTTAGCACATGCCATGTGGGTGAAATGATGATACCATGCCAAGTTTCAACCTTTTCGGAGTTCATTTGTAGTGCTTTCCAATTTCAGCGCCATTTAGCGAAAAAATCAATAACTGGATTAAAAATACCAAATGATGACGGGAAGGGTTGAAATTTGATGTTGTCGCTTTGAATGGTACATTTTGAACACACAAAAAGCCTCGAGTTCAAATAAGTTCAAGAAAATGAAATGACTTTTGTAACCTATGAGTTTCCGTCTAGAACCCTGATACTTCGAAAGAGACAGTCCGTTGTGTACACGAAGTGCATCCAACTTTTGCCGTAACCCTGTCAACTTTTTAGCACATGCTATGTGGGTGAAATGATGATACCATGCAAAGTTTCAACCTTTTCAGAGTTCATTTGTAGTGCTTTCCAATTTCAGGGTCATTTAGCTCAAAAAAATCAATAACTGCACGAAAAATACCAAATGAAGTCAGAAAGGGTTGAAAATTAATGATGTGGCTTTGAATGGTGTATTTTGAACACAGAAAAAGCCTGGAGTTCAAATAAGTTCAACAAAATGAAAGGCCTTTTGTAACAGATGAGTTTACGTTCGGAACCTCGATACTTCGAAAGAGATTGTCCGTTTTGTATACGAAGTGCATCCAGCTTTTACCGTAACCCTATCTACTTTCTAGCACATGCCATGTGGGTGAAATGATGATACCATGCCAAGTTTCAACCTTTTCAGAGTTCATTTGTAGTGATTTCCAATTTCAGGGTCATTTAGCTAAAAAATCAATAACTGCATGAAAAATACCAAATGATGACGGGAAGGGTTGAAATTTGATGTTGTGGATTTGAATGGTACATTTTGAACAAACAAAAAGCCTCGAGTTCAAATAAGTTCAAGAAAATGAAATGCCTTTTGTAACCGATGAGTTTCCGTCTAGAACCCTGATACTTCGAGAGAGACTGTCCGTTGTGTACACGAAGTGCATCCAAATTTTGTCGTAACCCTCTAAACTTTTTAGCACATGCTATGTGGGTGAAATGATGATACCATGCAAAGTTTCAACCTTTTCAGAGTTCATTTGGAGTGCTTTCCAATTTCAGGGTCATTTAGCTCAAAAAAATCAATAACTGCATGAAAAATACCAAATGAAGTCAGAAAGGGTTGAAAATTGATGATGTGGCTTTGAATGGTGCATTTTGAACACACAAAAAGCCTGGAGTTCAAATAAGTTCAAGAAAATGAAATGCCTTTTGTAACCGATGAGTTTCCATCCGTAACCCTGATACTTCGAAAGAGATTGTCCGTTTTGTACACGAAGTGGATCCAGCTTTTGCCTTAACCCTCTCAATTTTTTAGCACATGCTATGTGGGTGAAATGATGACACCATGCCAATTTTCAACCTTTTCAGAGTTGATTTGTAGTGCTTTCCAATTTCAGGGTCATTTAGCGAAAAAATCAATAACTGGATGAAAAATACGAAATGATGACGGGAAGGGTTGGAATTTGATGTTGTGGCTTCGAATGGTACATATTGAACACACAAAAGCCTCGAGTTCAAATAACTTCAAGAAAATTAAATGCCTTTTGTAACCGATGAGTTTCCGTCTAGAACACTGATACTTGGAAAGAGACTGTCCGTTGCGTACACGAAGTGCATCCAACTTTTGTCGTAACCCTCTCAACTTTTTAGCACATGCTATGTGGGTGAAATGATGATACCATGCAAAGTTTCAACCTTTTCAGAGTTCATTTGTAGTGCTTTCCAATTTGGGGGTCATTTAGCTCAAAAAAATCAATAACTGCATGAAAAATACCAAATGAAGTCAGAAAGGGTTGAAAATTGATGATGTGGCTTTGAATGGTGCATTTTCGACACACGAAAAGCCTGGAGTTCAAATAACTTCAAGAAAATGAAATGCCTTTTGTAACCGATGAGTTTCCATCTAGAACCCTGATACTTCGAAAGAGATTGTCCGTTTTGTACACGAAGTGGATCTAGCTTTTGTCGTAACCCTTTCAACTTTTTAGCACATGCTATGTGGGTGAAATGATGTCACCATGCCAATTTTCAACCTTTTCAGAGTTCATTTGTAGTGCTTTCCAATTTCAGGGTCATTTAGCTAAAAAATCAATAACTGCATGAAAAATACCAAATGATGACGGGAAGGGTTGAAATTTGATGTTGTGGCTTTGAATGGTACATTTTGAACACACAAAAAGCCTCGAGTTCAAACAAGTTCAAGAAAATAAAATGCCTTTTGTAACCGATGAGTTCCCGTCCAGAACCCTGATACTTCGAAAGAGACTGTCCGTTGTGTACACGAAGAGCATCCAACTTTTGTCGTAACCCTCTCAACTTTTTAGCACATGCTATGTGCGGGAAATGATGATACCATGCAAAGTTTCAACCTTTTCAGAGTTCATTTGTAGTGCTTTCCAATTTCAGGGTCATTTAGCTCAAAAAAATCAATAACTGCATGAAAAATATCAAATGAAGTCAGAAAGGGTTGAAAATTGATGATGTGGCTTTGAATGGCGCATTCTCAACACACAAAAAGCCTGGAGTTCAAATAAGTTCAAGAAAATGAAATGCCTTTTGTAACCAATCAGTTTCCATCCGGAACCCTCATACTTCGAAAGAGATTGTCCGTTTTGTACACGAAGTGGATCCAGCTTTTGCCGTAACCCTCTCAACTTTTTAGCACATGCTATGTGGGTGAAATGACGATACCATGCCAATTTTCAACCTTTTCAGAGTTCATTTGTAGTGCTTTCCAATTTCAGGGTCATTTAGCTAAAAAATCAATAACTGCATGAAAAATAGCAAATGATGACGGGAAGGGTTGAAATTTGATGTTGTGGCTTTGAATGGTACATTTTGAACACACAAGAAACCTCGAGTTCAAATAAGTTCAAGAAAATGAAATGCCTTTTGTAACCGATAAGTTTCCGTCCAGAACCCTGATACTTCGAAAGAGACTGTCCGTTGTGTACACGAAGTGCATCCAACTTTTGTCGTAACCCTCTCAACTTTTTAGCTTATGCTATGTGGGGGAAATGATGATACCATGCAAAGTTTCAACCTTTTTAGAATTCATTTGTAGTGCTTTCAAATTTCAGGGTCATTTAGCTCAAAAAAATCAATAACTACATGAAAAATACCAAACGAAGTCAGAAAGGGTTGAAAATTGATGATGTGGCTTTGAATGGTGTATTTTGAACACAGAAAAATCCTGGAGTTCAAATAAGTTAAAGAAAATGTAATGCCTTTTGTAACCGATGAGTTTCCGCTCGAAACCTCGATACATCGAAAGAGATTGTCCGTTTTGTATACGAAGTGCATCCATATTTTACCGTAACCCTCTCGACTTTTTAGCACATGCCATGTGGGTGAAATGATGATACCATTCCAAGTTTCAACCTTTTCACAGTTCATTTGTAGTGATTTCCAATTTCAGGGTCATTTAGCTAAAAAATCAATAACTACATGAAAAATACCAAATGATGACGGGAAGGGTTGAAATTGGATGTTGTGGATTTGAATGGTACATTTTGAACAAACAAAAAGCCTCGAGTTCAAATAAGTTCAAGAAAATGAAATGCCTTTTGTAACCGATGAGTTTCCGTCCAGAACCCTGATACTTCGAGAGAGACTGTCCGTTGTGTACACGAAGTGCATCTAACTTTTGTCATAACCCTCTCAACATTTCAGCACATGCTATGTGGGTGAAATGATGATACCATGCAAAGTTTCAACCTTTTCAGAGTTCATTTGTAGTGCTTTCCAATTTGGGGGTGATTTAGCTCAAAAAAATCAATAACTGCATGAAAAATACCAAATGAAGTCAGAAAGGGTTGAAAATTGATGATGTGGCTTGGAATGGTGCATTTTGAACACACAAAAAGCCTGGAGTTCAAATAAGTTCAAGAAAATGAAATGCCTTTTGTAAACGATGAGTTTCCATCCGGAACCCTGATACTTCAAAAGAGATTGTCCGTTTTGTACACGAAGTGGATCCAGCTTTTGCCGTAACCCTCTCAAATTTTTAGCACATGCTATGTGGGTGAAATGATGAAACGATGCCAGTTTTCAACCTTTTCAGAGTTGATTTGTAGTGCTTTCCAATTTCAGGGTCATTTAGCGAAAAAATCAATAACTGCATGAAAAATACCAAATAATGACGGGAAGGGTTGAAATTTGATGTTGTGTCTTTGAATGATGTATTGTGAACACAGAAAAAGCCTGGAGTTCAAATAAGTTCAAGAAAATGTAATGCCTTTTGTAACCGATGAGTTTCCGCTCGAAACCCTGATACATCGAAAGAGATTGTCCGTTTTGTATACGAAGTGCATCCATATTTTACCGTAACCCTCTCGACTTTTTAGCACATGCCATGTGGGTGAAATGATGATACCATGCCAAGTCTCAACCTTTTCAGAGTTCATTTGTAGTGATTTCTAATTTCAGGGTCATTTAGCTAAAAAATCAATAACTGCATGAAAAATATCAAATGATGACGGGAAGGGTTGAAATTTGATGTTGTGGATTTGAATGGTACATTTTGAACAAACAAAAAGCCTCGAGTTCAAATAAGTTCAAGAAAATGAAATGCCTTTTGTAACCGATGAGTTTCCGTCCAGAACCCTGATACTTCGAGAGAGACTGTCCGTTGTGTACACGAAGTGCATCCAACTTTTGTCGTAACCCTCTCAACTTTTCAGCACATGCTATGTGGGTGAAATGATGATACCACGCAAAGTTTCAACCTTTTCAGACTTCATTTGTAGTGCTTTCCAATTTGGGGGTCATTTAGCTCAAAAAAAACAATAACTGCATGAAAATACCAAATGAAGTCAGAAAGGGTTGAAAATTGATGATGTGGCTTTGAATGGTGCATTTTGAACACAAAAAAAGCCTGGAGTTCAAATAAGTTCAAGAAAATGAAATGCCTTTTGTAACCGATGAGTTCCCGCCCAGAACCCTGATACTTCGAAAGAGACTGTCCGTTGCGTACACGAAGTGCATCCAACTTTTGTCGTAACCCTCTCAACTTTTTAGCACATGCTATGTGGGGGAAATGATGATACCATGCCAGTTTTCAACCTTTTCAGAGTTCATTTGTAGTGCTTTCCAATTTCAGGGTCATTTTGCTCAAAAAAATCAATAACTGCATGAAAAATATCAAATGAAGTCAGAAAGGGTTGAAAATTGATGATGTGGCTTTGAATGGTGCATTCTCAACACACAAAAAGCCTGGAGTTCAAATAAGTTCAAGAAAATGAAATGCCTTTTGTAACCAATGAGTTTCCATCCGGAACCCTGATACTTCGAAAGAGATTGTCCGTTTTGTACACGAAGTGGATCCAGCTTTTGCCGTAACCCTCTCAAATTTTTAGCACATGCTATGTGGGTGAAATGATGATACCATGCCAGTTTTCAACCTTTTAGAAGTTGATTTGTAGTGCTTTCCAATTTCAGGGTCATTTAGCAAAAAAATCAACAACTGCATGAAAAATACCAAATGATGACGGGAAGGGTTGAAATTTGATGTTGTGGCTTTGAATGGTACATTTTGAACACACAAAAAGCCTCGAGTTCAAATAAGTTCAAGAAAATGAAATGCCTTTTGTAACCGATGAGTTCCCGTCCAGAACCCTGATACTTCGAAAGAGACTCTCCGTTGCATACACGAAGTGCATCCAACTTTTGTCGTAACCCTCTCAACTTTTTAGCACATGCTATGTGGGGGAAATGATGATACCATGCAAAGTTTCAACCTTTTCAGAGTTCATTTGTAGTGCTTTCCAATTTCAGGGTCATTTTGCTCAAAAAAATCAATAACTGCATGAAAAATATCAAATGAAGTCAGAAAGGGTTGAAAATTGATGATGTGGCTTTGAATGGTGCATTCTCAACACACAAAAATCCTGGAGTTCAAATAAGTTCAAGAAAATGAAATGCCTTTTGTAACCAATGAGTTTCCATCTGGAACCCTGATACTTCGAAAGAGATTGTCCGTTTTGTACACGAAGTGGATCCAGCTTTTGCCGTAACCCTCTCAACTTTTTAGCACATGCTATGTGGGTGCAATGACGATACCATGCCAATTTTCAGCCTTTTAAGAGTTCATTTGTAGTGCTTTCCAATTTCAGGGTCATTTAGCTAAAAAATCAATAACTGCATGAAAAATACCAAATGATGACGGGAAGGGTTGAAATTTGATGTTGTGGCTTTGAATGGTACATTTTGAACACACAAGAAGCCTCGAGATCAAATTAGTTCAAGAAAATGAAATGCCTTTTGTAACCGATGAGTTTCCGTCCAGAACCCTGATACTTCGAAAGAGACTGTCCGTTGCATACACGAAGTGCATCCAACTTTTGTCGTAACCCTCTCAACTTTTTAGCACATGCTATGTGGGGGAAATGATGATACCATGCAAAGTTTCAACCTTTTCAGAGTTCATTTGTAGTGCTTTCCAATTTCAGGGTCATTTTGCTCAAAAAAATCAATAACTGCATGAAAAATATCAAATGAAGTCAGAAAGGGTTGAAAATTGATGATGTGGCTTTGAATGGTGCATTCTCAACACACAAAAATCCTGGAGTTCAAATAAGTTCAAGAAAATGAAATGCCTTTTGTAACCAATGAGTTTCCATCCGGAACCCTGATACTTCGAAAGAGATTGTCCGTTTTGTACGCGAAGTGGATCCAGCTTTTGCCGTAACCCTCTCAACTTTTTAGCACATGCTATGTGGGTGAAATGACGATACCATGCCAATTTTCAGCCTTTTAAGAGTTCATTTGTAGTGCTTTCCAATTTCAGGGTCATTTAGCTAAAAAATCAATAACTGCATGAAAAATACCAAATGATGACGGGAAGGGTTGAAATTTGATGTTGTGGCTTTGAATGGTACATTTTGAACACACAAGAAGCCTCGAGATCAAGTTAGTTCAAGAAAATGAAATGCCTTTTGTAACCGATGAGTTTCCGTCCAGAACCCTGATACTTCGAAAGAGACTATCCGTTGTGTACACGAAGGGCATCCAACTTTTGTCGTAACCCTCTCAACTTTTTAGCTTATGCTATGTGGGGGAAATAATGATACCATGCAAAGTTTCAACCTTTTCAGAATTCATTTGTAGTGCTTTCAAATTTCAGTGTCATTTAGCTCAAAAAAATCAATAACTACATGAAAAATACCAAATGAAGTCAAAAAGGGTTGAAAATTCATGATGTGGCTTTGAATGGTGTATTTTGAACACAGAAAAAGCCTGGAGTTCAAATAAGTTCAAGAAAATGAAATGCCTTTTGTAACCGATGAGTTTCCGCTCGGAACCTCGATACATCGAAAGAGATTGTCCGTTTTGTATACGAAGTGCATCCATATTTTACCGTAACCCTCTCGACTTTTTAGCACATGCCATGTGGGTGAAATGATGATACCATGCCAAGTTTCAACCTTTTCAGAGTTCATTTGTAGTGCTTTCCAATTTCAGGGTCATTTAGCTAAAAAATCAATAACTGCATGAAAAATACCAAATGATGACGGGAAGGGTTGAAAGTTGATGTTGTAGCTTTGAATGGTACATTTTGAACACACAAAAAGCCTCGAGTTCAAATAAGTTCAAGAAAATGAAATGCCTTTTGTAACCGATGAGTTTCCGTCCAGAACCCTGATACATCAAAAGAGACTGTCCGTTGTGTACACGAAGTGCATCCAACTTTTGCCGTAACCCTCTCAACTTTTTAGCACATGCTATGTGGGTGAAATGATGATACCATGCAAAGTTTCAACCTTTTTAGAGTTCATTTGTAGTGCTTTCCAATTTCAGGGTCATTTAGCTCAAAAAATTTAATAACTACATGAAAAATACCAAAAGAAGTCAGAAAGGGTTGAAAATTGATGATATGGCGTTGAATGGTGCATTTTGAACACACAAAAAGCCTGGAGTTCAAATAGGTTCAAAAAAATGAAATGCCTTTTGTACCCGATGAGTTTCTGTCCGGAACCCTAATACTTCGAAAGAGATTGTCCGTTTTGTACACGAAGTGGATCCAGCTTTTGCCGTAACCCTGTCAACTTTTTAGCACATGCTATGTGGGTGAAATGATGATACCATGCCAAGTTTCAATCTTTTCAGAGTTCATTTGTAGTGCTTTCCTATTTCAGGGTCATTTAGCTCAAAAAAATCAATAACTCCATGAAAAATACCAAATGAAGTCAGAAAGGATTGAAAATTGATGATGTGGCTTTGAATGGTGCATTTTGAACACACAAAAAGCCTGGAGTTCAAATAAGCTCAAAAAAATGAAATGCCTTTTGTAATCGATGAGTTTCCATCCGGAACCCTGATACTTCGAAAGAGACTGTCCGTTGTGTACACGAAGTGCATCCAACTTTTGCCGTAACCCTCTCAACTTTTTAGCACATGCTATGTGGGTGAAATGATGATACCATGCAAAGTTTCAACCTATTCAGAGTTCATTTGTAGTGCTTTCAAATTTCAGGGTCATTTAGCTCAAAAAATTCAATAACTGCATGAAAAATACCAAATGAAGTCAGAAAGGGTTGAAAATTGATGATGTGGCTTTGAATGGTGTATTTTGAACACACAAAAAGCCTGGAGTTCAAATAAGTTCAAGAAAATGTAATGCCTTTTGTAACCGATGAGTTTCCGCTCGAAACCCTGATACATCGAAAGAGATTGTCCGTTTTGTATACGAAGTGCATCCATATTTTACCGTAACCCTCTCGACTTTTTAGCACATGCCATGTGGGTGAAATGATGATACCATGCCAAGTTTCAACCTTTTCAGAGTTCATTTGTAGTGATTTCCAATTTCAGGGTCATTTAGCTAAAAAATCAATAACTGCATGAAAAATATCAAATGATGACGGGAAGGGTTGAAATTTGATGTTGTGGATTTGAATGGTACATTTTGAACAAACAAAAAGCCTCGAGTTCAAATAAGTTCAAGAAAATGAAATGCCTTTTGTAACCGATGAGTTTCCGTCCAGAACCCTGATACTTCGAGAGAGACTGTCCGTTGTGTACACGAAGTGCATCCAACTTTTGTCGTAACCCTCTCAACTTTTCATCACATGCTATGTGGGTGAAATGATGATACCACGCAAAGTTTCAACCTTTTCAGACTTCATTTGTAGTGCTTTCCAATTTGGGGGTCATTTAGCTCAAAAAAAACAATAACTGCATGAAAATACCAAATGAAGTCAGAAAGGGTTGAAAATTGATGATGTGGCTTTGAATGGTGCATTTTGAACACACAAAAAGCCTGGAGTTCAAATAAGTTCAAGAAAATGAAATGCCTTTTGTAACCGATGAGTTCCCGCCCAGAACCCTTATACTTCGAAAGAGACTGTCCGTTGCGTACACGAAGTGCATCCAACTTTTGTCGTAACCCTCTCAACTTTTTAGCACATGCTATGTGGGGGAAATGATGATACCATGCCAGTTTTCAACCTTTTCAGAGTTCATTTGTAGTGCTTTCCAATTTCAGGGTCATTTTGCTCAAAAAAATCAATAACTGCATGAAAAATATCAAATGAAGTCAGAAAGGGTTGAAAATTGATGATGTGGCTTTGAATGGTGCATTCTCAACACACAAAAAGCCTGGAGTTCAAATAAGTTCAAGAAAATGAAATGCCTTTTGTAACCAATGAGTTTCCATCCGGAACCCTGATACTTCGAAAGAGATTGTCCGTTTTGTACACGAAGTGGATCCAGCTTTTGCCGTAACCCTCTCAAATTTTTAGCACATGCTATGTGGGTGAAATGATGATACCATGCCAGTTTTCAACCTAATAGAAGTTGATTTGTAGTGCTTTCCAATTTCAGGGTCATTTAGCGAAAAAATCAACAACTGCATGAAAAATACCAAATGATGACGGGAAGGGTTGAAATTTGATGTTGTGGCTTTGAATGGTACATTTTGAACACACAAAAAGCCTCGAGTTCAAATAAGTTCAAGAAAATGAAATGCCTTTTGTAACCGATGAGTTCCCGTCCAGAACCCTGATACTTCGAAAGAGACTCTCCGTTGCATACACGAAGTGCATCCAACTTTTGTCGTAACCCTCTCAACTTTTTACCACATGCTATGTGGGGGAAATGATGATACCATGCAAAGTTTCAACCTTTTCAGAGTTCATTTGTAGTGCTTTCCAATTTTAGGGTCATTTTGCTCAAAAAAATCAATAACTGCATGAAAAATATCAAATGAAGTCAGAAAGGGTTGAAAATTGATGATGTGGCTTTGAATGGTGCATTCTCAACACACAAAAATCCTGGAGTTCAAATAAGTTCAAGAAAATGAAATGCCTTTTGTAACCAATGAGTTTCCATCCGGAACCCTGATACTTCGAAAGAGATTGTCCGTTTTGTACACGAAGTGGATCCAGCTTTTGCCGTAACCCTCTCAACTTTTTAGCACATGCTATGTGGGTGAAATGACGATACCATGCCAATTTTCAGCCTTTTAAGAGTTCATTTGTAGTGCTTTCCAATTTCAGGGTCATTTAGCTAAAAAATCAATAACTGCATGAAAAATACCAAATGATGACGGGAAGGGTTGAAATTTGATGTTGTGGCTTTGAATGGTACATTTTGAACACACAAGAAGCCTCGAGATCAAATTAGTTCAAGAAAATGAAATGCCTTTTGTAACCGATGAGTTTCCGTCCAGAACCCTGATACTTCGAAAGAGACTGTCCGTTGCATACACGAAGTGCATCCAACTTTTGTCGTAACCCTCTCAACTTTTTAGCACATGCTATGTGGGGGAAATGATGATACCATGCAAAGTTTCAACCTTTTCAGAGTTCATTTGTAGTGCTTTCCAATTTCAGGGTCATTTTGCTCAAAAAAATCAATAACTGCATGAAAAATATCAAATGAAGTCATAAAGGGTTGAAAATTGATGATGTGGCTTTGAATGGTGCATTCTCAACACACAAAAATCCTGGAGTTCAAATAAGTTCAAGAAAATGAAATGCCTTTTGTAACCAATGAGTTTCCATCCGGAACCCTGATACTTCGAAAGAGATTGTCCGTTTTGTACACGAAGTGGATCCAGCTTTTGCCGTAACCCTCTCAACTTTTTAGCACATGCTATGTGGGTGAAATGACGATACCATGCCAATTTTCAGCCTTTTAAAAGTTCATTTGTAGTGCTTTCCAATTTCAGGGTCATTTAGCTAAAAAATCAATAACTGCATGAAAAATACCAAATGATGACGGGAAGGGTTGAAATTTGATGTTGTGGCTTTGATGGTACATTTTGAACACACAAGAAGCCTCGAGATCAAATTAGTTCAAGAAAAAGAAATGCCTTTTGTAACCGATGACTTTCCGTCCAGAACCCTGATACTTCGAAAGAGACTGTCCGTTGTGTACACGAAGGGCATCCAACTTTTGTCGTAACCCTCTCAACTTTTTAGCTTATGCTATGTGGGGGAAATAATGATACCATGCAAAGTTTCAACCTTTTCAGAATTCATTTGTAGTGCTTTCAAATTTCAGTGTCATTTAGCTCAAAAAAATCAATAACTACATGAAAAATACCAAATGAAGTCAAAAAGGGTTGAAAATTCATGATGTGGCTTTGAATGGTGTATTTTGAACACAGAAAAAGCCTGGAGTTCAAATAAGTTCAAGAAAATGAAATGCCTTTTGTAACCGATGAGTTTCCGCTCGGAACCTCGATACATCGAAAGAGATTGTCCGTTTCGTATACGAAGTGCATCCATATTTTACCGTAACCCTCTCGACTTTTTAGCACATGCCATGTGGGTGAAATGATGATACCATGCCAAGTTTCAACCTTTTCAGAGTTCATTTGTAGTGCTTTCCAATTTCAGGGTCATTTAGCTAAAAAATCAATAACTGCATGAAAAATACCAAATGATGACGGGAAGGGTTGAAAGTTGATGTTGTAGCTTTGAATGGTACATTTTGAACACACAAAAAGCCTCGAGTTCAAATAAGTTCAAGAAAATGAAATGCCTTTTGTAACCGATGAGTTCCCGTCCAGAACCCTGATACTTCGAAAGAGACTCTCCGTTGCATACACGAAGTGCATCCAACTTTTGTCGTAACCCTCTCAACTTTTTACCACATGCTATGTGGGGGAAATGATGATACCATGCAAAGTTTCAACCTTTTCAGAGTTCATTTGTAGTGCTTTCCAATTTTAGGGTCATTTTGCTCAAAAAAATCAATAACTGCATGAAAAATATCAAATGAAGTCAGAAAGGGTTGAAAATTGATGATGTGGCTTTGAATGGTGCATTCTCAACACACAAAAAGCCTGGAGTTCAAATAGGTTCAAGAAAATGAAATGCCTTTTGTAACCAATGAGTTTCCCTCCGGAACCCTGATACTTCGAAAGAGATTGTCCGTTTTGTACACGAAGTGGATCCAGCTTTTGCCGTAACCCTCTCAACTTTTTAGCACATGCTATGTGGGTGAAATGACGATACCATGCCAATTTTCAGCCTTTTAAGAGTTCATTTGTAGTGCTTTCCAATTTCAGGGTCATTTAGCTAAAAAATCAATAACTGCATGAAAAATACCAAATGATGACGGGAAGGGTTGAAATTTGATGTTGTGGCTTTGAATGGTACATTTTGAACACACAAGAAGCCTCGAGATCAAATTAGTTCAAGAAAATGAAATGCCTTTTGTAACCGATGAGTTTCCGTCCAGAACCCTGATACTTCGAAAGAGACTGTCCGTTGCATACACGAAGTGCATCCAACTTTTGTCGTAACCCTCTCAACTTTTTAGCACATGCTATGTGGGGGAAATGATGATACCATGCAAAGTTTCAACCTTTTCAGAGTTCATTTGTAGTGCTTTCCAATTTCAGGGTCATTTTGCTCAAAAAAATCAATAACTGCATGAAAAATATCAAATGAAGTCATAAAGGGTTGAAAATTGATGATGTGGCTTTGAATGGTGCATTCTCAACACACAAAAATCCTGGAGTTCAAATAAGTTCAAGAAAATGAAATGCCTTTTGTAACCAATGAGTTTCCATCCGGAACCCTCATACTTCGAAAGAGATTGTCCGTTTTGTACACGAAGTGGATCCAGCTTTTGCCGTAACCCTCTCAACTTTTTAGCACATGCTATGTGGGTGAAATGACGATACCATGCCAATTTTCAGCCTTTTAAGAGTTCATTTGTAGTGCTTTCCAATTTCAGGGTCATTTAGCTAAAAAATCAATAACTGCATGAAAAATACCAAATGATGACGGGAAGGGTTGAAATTTGATGTTGTGGCTTTGATGGTACATTTTGAACACACAAGAAGCCTCGAGATCAAATTAGTTCAAGAAAAAGAAATGCCTTTTGTAACCGATGAGTTTCCGTCCAGAACCCTGATACTTCGAAAGAGACTATCCGTTGTGTACACGAAGGGCATCCAACTTTTGTCGTAACCCTCTCAACTTTTTAGCTTATGCTATGTGGGGGAAATAATGATACCATGCAAAGTTTCAACCTTTTCAGAATTCATTTGTAGTGCTTTCAAATTTCAGTGTCATTTAGCTCAAAAAAATCAATAACTACATGAAAAATACCAAATGAAGTCAAAAAGGGTTGAAAATTCATGATGTGGCTTTGAATGGTGTATTTTGAACACAGAAAAAGCCTGGAGTTCAAATAAGTTCAAGAAAATGAAATGCCTTTTGTAACCGATGAGTTTCCGCTCGGAACCTCGATACATCGAAAGAGATTGTCCGTTTCGTATACGAAGTGCATCCATATTTTACCGTAACCCTCTCGACTTTTTAGCACATGCCATGTGGGTGAAATGATGATACCATGCCAAGTTTCAACCTTTTCAGAGTTCATTTGTAGTGCTTTCCAATTTCAGGGTCATTTAGCTAAAAAATCAATAACTGCATGAAAAATACCAAATGATGACGGGAAGGGTTGAAAGTTGATGTTGTAGCTTTGAATGGTACATTTTGAACACACAAAAAGCCTCGAGTTCAAATAAGTTCAAGAAAATGAAATGCCTTTTGTAACCGATGAGTTTCCGTCCAGAACCCTGATACATCAAAAGAGACTGTCCGTTGTGTACACGAAGTGCATCCAACTTTTGCCGTAACCCTCTCAACTTTTTAGCACATGCTATGTGGGTGAAATGATGATACCATGCAAAGTTTCAACCTTTTTAGAGTTCATTTGTAGTGCTTTCCAATTTCAGGGTCATTTAGCTCAAAAAATTTAATAACTGCATGAAAAATACCAAATGAAGTCAGAAAGGGTTGAAAATTGATGATGTGGCGTTGAATGGTGCATTTTGAACACACAAAAAGCCTGGAGTTCAAATAGGTTCAAAAAAATGAAATGCCTTTTGTACCCGATGAGTTTCTGTCCGGAACCCTAATACTTCGAAAGAGATTGTCCGTTTTGTACACGAAGTGGATCCAGCTTTTGCCGTAACCCTGTCAACTTTTTAGCACATGCTATGTGGGTGAAATGATGATACCATGCCAAGTTTCAATCTTTTCAGAGTTCATTTGTAGTGCTTTCCTATTTCAGGGTCATTTAGCTCAAAAAAATCAATAACTCCATGAAAAATACCAAATGAAGTCAGAAAGGATTGAAAATTGATGATGTGGCTTTGAATGGTGCATTTTGAACACACAAAAAGCCTGGAGTTCAAATAAGTTCAAAAAAATGAAATGCCTTTTGTAATCGATGAGTTTCCATCCGGAACCCTGATACTTCGAAAGAGACTGTCCGTTGTGTACACGAAGTGCATCCAACTTTTGCCGTAACCCTCTCAACTTTTTAGCACATGCTATGTGGGTGAAATGATGATACCATGCAAAGTTTCAACCTATTCAGAGTTCATTTGTAGTGCTTTCCAATTTCAGGGTCATTTAGCTCAAAAAATTCAATAACTGCATGAAAAATACCAAATGAAGTCAGAAAGGGTTGAAAATTGATGATGTGGCTTTGAATGGTGTATTTTGAACACACAAAAAGCCTGGAGTTCAAATAAGTTCAAAAAAATGAAATGCCTTTTGTACCCGATGAGTTTCTGTCCGGAACCCTCATACTTCAAAAGAGATTGTCCGTTTTGTACACGAAGTGGGTCCAGCTTTTGTCGTAACCCTCTCAACTTTTTAGCACATGCTATGTGGGTGAAATGATGATACCATGCCAAGTTTCAATCTTTTCAGAGTTCATTTGTAGTGCTTTCCAATTTCAGGGTCATTTAGCCAAAAAATCATGAACTGCATGAAAAGTACCAAATGATGACGGGAAGGGTTGAAATTTGATGTTGTGGCTTTGAATGGTACATTTTGAACACACAAAAATCCTCGAGTTCAAATAAGTTCAAGAAAATGAAATGCCTTTTGTAACCGATGAGTTTCGGTCCAGAACCCTGATACTTCGAAAGAGACTGTCCGTTGTGTACACGAAGGGCATCCAACTTTTGCCGTAACCCTCTCAACTTTTTAGCACATGCTATGTGGGTGAAATGATGATACCATGCAAAGTTTCAACCTTTTCAGAGTTCATTTGTTGTGCTTTCCAATTTCAGGGTCATTTAGCTCAAAAAATCAATAACTGCATGAAAAATACCAAATGAAGTCAGAAAGGGTTGAAAATTGATGATGTGGCTTTGAATGGTGCATTTTGAACACACAAAAATCCTGGAGTTCAAATAAGTTCAAAAAAATGAAATGCCTTTTGTACCCGATGAGTTTCTGTCCGGAACCCTGATAATTCGAAACAGATTGTCCGTTTTGTACACAAAGTGGATCCAGCTTTTGCCGTAACCTTGTCAACTTTTTAGCACATGCTCTGTGGGTGAAATGATGATACCATGCCAAGTTTCAATCTTTTCAGAGTTCATTTGTAGTGCTTTCCAATTTCAGGGTCATTTAGCGAAAAAATCATGAACTGCATGAAAAGTACCAAATGATGACGGGAAGGGTTGAAATTTGATGTTGTGGCTTTGAATGGTATATTTTGAACACACAAAAAGCCTCGAGTTCAAATAAGTTCAAGAAAATGAAATGCCTTTTGTAACCGATGAGTTTCCGTCCAAAACCCTGATACTTCGAAAGAGACTATCCGTTGTGTACACGAAGTGCATCCAACTTGTGCCGTAACCCTCTCAACTTTTTAGCACATGCTATGTGGGTGAAATGATGATACCATGCAAAGTTTCAACCTTTTCAGAGTTCATTTGTAGTGCTTCCCAATTTGAGGGTCATTTAGCTCAAAAAAATCTATAACTGCATGAAAAATTCCAAATGAAGTCAGAAAGGGTAGAAAATTGATGATGTGGCTTTGAATGGTGCATTTTGAACACACAAAAAGCCTGGAGTTCAAATAAGTTCAAAAAAATGAAATGCCTTTTGTACCCGATGAGTTTCTGTCCGGAACCCTGATACTTCGAAAGAGATTGTCCGTTTTGTACACAAAGGGGATCCAGCTTTTGCCGTAACCCTGTCAACTTTTTAGCACATGCTATGTGGGTGAAATGATGATACCATGCTAAGTTTCAATCTTTTCAGAGTTCATTTGTAGTGCTTTCCAATTTCAGGGTCATTTAGCGAAAAAATCATGAACTGCATGAAAAGTACCAAATGATGACGGGAAGGGTTGAAATTTGATGTTGTGGCTTTGAATGGTATATTTTGAACACACAAAAAGCCTCGAGTTCAAATAAGTTCAAGAAAATGAAATGCCTTTTGTAACCGATGAGTTTCCGTCCAGAACCCTAATACTTCGAAAGAGACTATCCGTTGTGTACACGAAGTGCATCCAACTTTTCCCGTAACCCTCTCAAGTTTTTAGCACATGCTATGTGGGTGAAATGATGATACCATGCAAAGTTTCAACCTTTTCAGAGTTCATTTGTAGTGCTTTCCAATTTCAGGGTCATTTAGCTCAAAAAAATCTATAACTGCATGAAAAATACCAAATGAAGTCAGAAAGGGTTGAAAATTGATGATGTGGCTTTGAATGGTGCATTTTGAACACACAAAAAGCCTGGAGTTCAAATAAGTTCAAAAAAATGAAATGCCTTTTGTACCCGATGAGTTTCTGTCCGGAACCCTGATACTTCGAAAGAGATTGTCCGTTTTGTACACAAAGTGGATCCAGCTTTTGCCGTAACCCTGTAAATTTTTAGCACATGCTATTTGGGTGAAATGATGATACCATGCCAAGTTTCAATCTTTTCAGAGTTCATTTGTAGTGCTTTCCAATTTCAGGGTCATTTAGCGAAAAAATCTTGAACTGCATGAAAAGTACCAAATGATGACGGGAAGGGTTGAAATTTGATGTTGTGGCTTTGAATGGTACATTTTGAACACACAAAAATCCTCGAGTTCAAATAAGTTCAAGAAAATGAAATGCCTTTTGTAACCGATGAGTTTCCGTCCAGAACCCTGATACTTCGAAAGAGACTGTCCGTTGTGTACACGAAGTGCATCCACGTTTTGTCGTAACCCTCTCAACCTTTTAGCACATGCTATGTGGGCGAAATGATGATATCATGCCAAGTTTCAATAATTTCAGAGTTCATTTGTAGTGCTTTCCAATTTCAGGGTCATTTAGCTCAAAAAAATCAATAACTGCATGAAAAATACCAAATGAAGTCAGAAAGGATTGAAAATTTGTGATGTGGCTTTGAATGTGCATTTTCAACACAGAAAAAGCCTGGAGTTCAAATAAGTTCAAAAAAATGAACTGCCTTTTGTACCCGATGAGTTTCTGTCCGGAACCCTGATACTTCGAAAGAGATTGTCCGTTTTGTACACAAAGTGGATCCAGCTTTTGCCGTAACCTTGTCAACTTTTTAGCACATGCTATGTGGGTGAAATGATGGTACCATGCCAAGTTTCAATCTTTTCAGAGTTCATTTGTAGTGCTTTCCAATTTCAGGGTCATTTTGCGAAAAAAACATGAACTGCATGAAAAGTACCAAATGATGACGGGAAGGGTTGAAATTTGATGTTGTGGCTTTGAATGCTACATTTTGAACACACAAAAATCCTCGAGTTCAAATAAGTTCAAGAAAATGAAATGCCTTTTGTAACCGATGACTTTCCGTCCAGAACCCTGATACTTCGAAAGAGACTGTCCGTTGTGTACACGAAGTGCATCCACGTTTTGTCATAACCCTCTCAACCTTTTAGCACATGCTATGTGGGCGAAATGATGATATCATGCCAAGTTTCAATAATTTCAGAGTTCATTTGTAGTGCTTTCCAATTTCAGGGTCATTTAGCTAAAAAAAATGAATAACTCCATGAAAAACACCAAATGAAGTCAGAAAGGATTGAAAATTGGTGATGTGGCTTTGAATGTGCATTTTCAACACAGAAAAAGCCTGGAGTTCAAATAAGTTCAAAAAAATGAAATGCCTTTTGTAACCGATGAGTTTCCGTACGGAACAATGATACTTCGAAAGAGATTGTCCGTTTTGTACACGAAGTGCATCCAGCTTTTTCCGTAACCCTGTCAACTTTTTAGCACATGCTATGTGGGTGAAATGATGATACCATGCCAAGTTTCAACCTTTTCAGAGTTCATTTGTAGTGCTTTCCAATTTCAGGGTCATTTTGCGAAAAAATCATGAACTGCATGAAAAGTACCAAATGATGACGGGAAGGGTTGAAATTTGATGTTGTGGCTTTGAATGGTACATTTTGAAAACACAAAAATCCTCGAGTTCAAATAAGTTCAAGAAAATGAAATGCCTTTTGTAACCGATGAGTTTCCGTCCAGAACCCTTATACTTCAAAAGAGACTGTCCGTTGTGTACACGAAGTGCATCCATGTTTTGTCGTAACCCTCTCAACCTTTTAGCACATGCTATGTGGGCGAACTGATGATATCATGCCAACTTTCAATAATTTCAGAGTTCATTTGTAGTGCTTTCCAATTTCAGGGTCATTTAGCTTAAAAAAATCAATAACTCCATGAAAAATACCAAATGAAGTCAGAAAGGATTGAAAATTGGTGATGTGGCTTTGAATGTGCATTTTCAACACACAAAAAGCCTGGAGTTCAAACAAGTTCAAAAAAATGAAATGCCTTTTGTACCCGATGAGTTTCTGTCCGGAACCCTGATACTTCGAAAGAGATTGTCCGTTTTCTACACAAAGTGGATCCAGCTTTTGCCGTAACCCTGTCAAATTTTTAGCACATGCTATGTGGGTGAAATGATGATACCATGCCAAGTTTCAATCTTTTCAGAGTTCATTTGTAGTGCTTTCCAATTTCAGGGTCATTTAGCGAAAAAATCTTGAACTGCATGAAAAGTACCAAATGATGACGGGAAGGGTTGAAATTTGATGTTGTGGCTTTGAATGGTACATTTTGAACACACAAAAATCCTCGAGTTCAAATAAGTTCAAGAAAATGAAATGCCTTTTGTAACCGATGAGTTTCCGTCCAGAACCCTGATACTTCGAAAGAGACTGTCCGTTGTGTACACGAAGTGCATCCACGTTTTGTCGTAACCCTCTCAACCTTTTAGCACATGCTATGTGGGCGAAATGATGATATCATGCCAAGTTTCAATAATTTCAGAGTTCATTTGTAGTGCTTTCCAATTTCAGGGTCATTTAGCTCAAAAAAATCAATAACTGCATGAAAAATACCAAATGAAGTCAGAAAGGATTGAAAATTTGTGATGTGGCTTTGAATGTGCATTTTCAACATAGAAAAAGCCTGGAGTTCAAATAAGTTCAAAAAAATGAAATGCCTTTTGTACCCGATGAGTTTCTGTCCGGAACCCTGATACTTCGAAAGAGATTGTCCGTTTTGTACACAAAGTGGATCCAGCTTTTGCCGTAACCCTGTCAACTTTTTAGCACATGCTAGGTGGGTGAAATGATGGTACCATGCCAAGTTTCAATCTTTTCAGAGTTCATTTGTAGTGCTTTCCAATTTCAGGGTCATTTTGCGAAAAAATCATGAACTGCATGAAAAGTACCAAATGATGATGGGAAGGGTTGAAATTTGATGTTGTGGCTTTGAATGGTACATTTTGAACACACAAAAATCCTCGAGTTCAAATAAGTTCAAGAAAATGAAATGCCTTTTGTAACCGATGAGTTTCCGTCCAGAACCCTGATACTTCGAAAGAGACTGTCCGTTGTGTACACGAAGTGCATCCACGTTTTGTCATAACCCTCTCAACCTTTTAGCACATGCTATGTGGGCGAAATGATGATATCATGCCAAGTTTCAATAATTTCAGAGTTCATTTGTAGTGCTTTCCAATTTCAGGGTCATTTAGCTCAAAAAAATCAATAACTGCATGAAAAATACCAAATGAAGTCAGAAAGGATTGAAAATTGGTGATGTGGCTTTGAATGTGCATTTTCAACACAGAAAAAGCCTGGAGTTCAAATAAGTTCAAAAAAATGAAATGCCTTTTGTAACCGATGAGTTTCCGTACGGAACAATGATACTTCGAAAGAGATTGTCCGTTTTGTACACGAAGTGCATCCAGCTTTTTCCGTAACCCTGTCAACTTTTTAGCACATGCTATGTGGGTGAAATGATGATACCATGCAAAGTTTCAACCTTTTCAGAGTTCATTTGTAGTGCTTTCCAATTTCAGGGTCATTTTGCGAAAAAATCATGAACTGCATGAAAAGTACCAAATGATGACGGGAAGGGTTGAAATTTGATGTTGTGGCTTTGAATGGTACATTTTGAAAACACAAAAATCCTCGAGTTCAAATAAGTTCAAGAAAATGAAATGCCTTTTGTAACCGATGAGTTTCCGTCCAGAACCCTTATACTTCAAAAGAGACTGTCCGTTGTGTACACGAAGTGCATCCATGTTTTGTCGTAACCCTCTCAACCTTTTAGCACATGCTATGTGGGCGAACTGATGATATCATGCCAAGTTTCAATAATTTCAGAGTTCATTTGTAGTGCTTTCCAATTTCAGGGTCATTTAGCTTAAAAAAATCAATAACTCCATGAAAAATACCAAATGAAGTCAGAAAGGATTGAAAATTGGTGATGTGGCTTTGAATGTGCATTTTCAACACACAAAAAGCCTGGAGTTCAAATAAGTTCAAAAAAATGAAATGCCTTTTGTACCCGATGAGTTTCTGTCCGGAACCCTGATACTTCGAAAGAGATTGTCCGTTTTGTACACAAAGTGGATCCAGCTTTTGCCGTAACCCTGTCAAATTTTTAGCACATGCTATGTGGGTGAAATGATGATACCATGCCAAGTTTCAATCTTTTCAGAGTTCATTTGTAGTGCTTTCCAATTTCAGGGTCATTTAGCGAAAAAATCTTGAACTGCATGAAAAGTACCAAATGATGACGGGAAGGGTTGAAATTTGATGTTGTAGCTTTGAATGGTACATTTTGAAAACACAAAAATCCTCGAGTTCAAATAAGTTCAAGAAAATGAAATGCCTTTTGTAACCGATGAGTTTCCGTCCAGAACCCTTATACTTCAAAAGAGACTGTCCGTTGTGTACACGAAGTGCATCCATGTTTTGTCGTAACCCTCTCAACCTTTTAGCACATGCTATGTGGGCGAACTGATGATATCATGCCAAGTTTCAATAATTTCAGAGTTCATTTGTAGTGCTTTCCAATTTCCGGGTCATTTAGCTTAAAAAAATCAATAACTCCATGAAAAATACCAAATGAAGTCAGAAAGGATTGAAAATTGGTGATGTGGCTTTGAATGTGCATTTTCAACACACAAAAAGCCTGGAGTTCAAATAAGTTCAAAAAAATGAAATGCCTTTTGTACCCGATGAGTTTCTGTCCAGAACCCTTATACTTCAAAAGAGACTGTCCGTTGTGTACACGAAGTGCATCCATGTTTTGTCGTAACCCTCTCAACCTTTTAGCACATGCTATGTGGGCGAACTGATGATATCATGCCAAGTTTCAATAATTTCAGAGTTCATTTGTAGTGCTTTCCAATTTCAGGGTCATTTAGCTTAAAAAAATCAATAACTCCATGAAAAATACCAAATGAAGTCAGAAAGGATTGAAAATTGGTGATGTGGCTTTGAATGTGCATTTTCAACACACAAAAAGCCTGGAGTTCAAATAAGTTCAAAAAAATGAAATGCCTTTTGTACCCGATGAGTTTCTGTCCGGAACCCTGATACTTCGAAAGAGATTGTCCGTTTTGTACACAAAGTGGATCCAGCTTTTGCCGTAACCCTGTCAAATTTTTAGCACATGCTATGTGGGTGAAATGATGATACCATGCCAAGTTTCAATCTTTTCAGAGTTCATTTGTAGTGCTTTCCAATTTCAGGGTCATTTAGCGAAAAAATCTTGAACTACATGAAAAGTACCAAATGATGACGGGAAGGGTTGAAATTTGATGTTGTAGCTTTGAATGGTACATTTTGAACACACAAAAATCCTCGAGTTCAAATAAGTTCAAGAAAATGAAATGCCTTTTGTAACCGATGAGTTTCCGTCCAGAACCCTGATACTTCGAAAGAGACTGTCCGTTGTGTACACGAAGTGCATCCTCGTTTTGTCATAACCCTCTCAACCTTTTAGCACATGCTATGTGGGCGAAATGATGATATCATGCCAAGTTTCAATAATTTCAGAGTTCATTTGTAGTGCTTTCCAATTTCAGGGTCATTTAGCTCAAAAAAATCAATAACTGCATGAAAAATACCAAATGAAGTCAGAAAGGATTGAAAATTGGTGATGTGGCTTTGAATGTGCATTTTCAACACAGAAAAAGCCTGGAGTTCAAATAAGTTCAAAAAAATGAAATGCCTTTTGTAACCGATGAGTTTCCGTACGGAACAATGATACTTCGAAAGAGATTGTCCGTTTTGTACACGAAGTGCATCCAGCTTTTTCCGTAACCCTGTCAACTTTTTAGCACATGCTATGTGGGTGAAATGATGATACCATGCCAAGTTTCAACCTTTTCAGAGTTCATTTGTAGTGCTTTCCAATTTCAGGGTCATTTTGCGAAAAAATCATGAACTGCATGAAAAGTACCAAATGATGACGGGAAGGGTTGAAATTTGATGTTGTGGCTTTGAATGGTACATTTTGAAAACACAAAAATCCTCGAGTTCAAATAAGTTCAAGAAAATGAAATGCCTTTTGTAACCGATGAGTTTCCGTCCAGAACCCTTATACTTCAAAAGAGACTGTCCGTTGTGTACACGAAGTGCATCCATGTTTTGTCGTAACCCTCTCAACCTTTTAGCACATGCTATGTGGGCGAACTGATGATATCATGCCAAGTTTCAATAATTTCAGAGTTCATTTGTAGTGCTTTCCAATTTCAGGGTCATTTAGCTTAAAAAAAATCAATAACTCCATGAAAAATACCAGATGAAGTCAGAAAGGATTGAAAATTGGTGATGTGGCTTTGAATGTGCATTTTCAACACACAAAAAGCCTGGAGTTCAAATAAGTTCAAAAAAATGAAATGCCTTTTGTACCCGATGAGTTTCTGTCCGGAACCCTGATACTTCGAAAGAGATTGTCCGTTTTGTACACAAAGTGGATCCAGCTTTTGCCGTAACCCTGTCAAATTTTTAGCACATGCTATGTGGGTGAAATGATGATACCATGCCAAGTTTCAATCTTTTCAGAGTTCATTTGTAGTGTTTTCCAATTTCAGGGTCATTTAGCGAAAAAATCTTGAACTGCATGAAAAGTACCAAATGATGACGGGAAGGGTTGAAATTTGATGTTGTGGCTTTGAATGGTACATTTTGAAAACACAAAAATCCTCGAGTTCAAATAAGTTCAAGAAAATGAAATGCCTTTTGTAACCGATGAGTTTCCGTCCAGAACCCTTATACTTCAAAAGAGACTGTCCGTTGTGTACACGAAGTGCATCCATGTTTTGTCGTAACCCTCTCAACCTTTTAGCACATGCTATGTGGGCGAACTGATGATATCATGCCAAGTTTCAATAATTTCAGAGTTCATTTGTAGTGCTTTCCAATTTCAGGGTCATTTAGCTTAAAAAAATCAATAACTCCATGAAAAATACCAAATGAAGTCAGAAAGGATTGAAAATTGGTGATGTGGCTTTGAATGTGCATTTTCAACACAAAAAAGCCTGGAGTTCAAATAAGTTCAAAAAAATGAAATGCCTTTTGTACCCGATGAGTTTCTGTCCGGAACCCTGATACTTCGAAAGAGATTGTCCGTTTTGTACACAAAGTGGATCCAGCTTTTGCCGTAACCCTGTCAAAATTTTAGCACATGCTATGTGGGTGAAATGATGATACCATGCCAAGTTTCAATCTTTTCAGAGTTCATTTGTAGTGTTTTCCAATTTCAGGGTCATTTAGCGAAAAAATCTTGAACTGCATGAAAAGTACCAAATGATGACGGGAAGGGTTGAAATTTGATGTTGTGGCTTTGAATGGTACATTTTGAAAACACAAAAATCCTCGAGTTCAAATAAGTTCAAGAAAATGAAATGCCTTTTGTAACCGATGAGTTTCCGTCCAGAACCCTTATACTTCAAAAGAGACTGTCCGTTGTGTACACGAAGTGCATCCATGTTTTGTCGTAACCCTCTCAACCTTTTAGCACATGCTATGTGGGCGAACTGATGATATCATGCCAAGTTTCAATAATTTCAGAGTTCATTTGTAGTGCTTTCCAATTTCAGGGTCATTTAGCTTAAAAAAATCAATAACTCCATGAAAAATACCAAATGAAGTCAGAAAGGATTGAAAATTGGTGATGTGGCTTTGAATGTGCATTTTCAACACACAAAAAGCCTGGAGTTCAAATAAGTTCAAAAAAATGAAATGCCTTTTGTACCCGATGAGTTTCTGTCCGGAACCCTGATACTTCGAAAGAGATTGTCCGTTTTGTACACAAAGTGGATCCAGCTTTTGCCGTAACCCTGTCAAATTTTTAGCACATGCTATGTGGGTGAAATGATGATACCATGCCAAGTTTCAATCTTTTCAGAGTTCATTTGTAGTGCTTTCCAATTTCAGGGTCATTTAGCGAAAAAATCTTGAACTGCATGAAAAGTACCAAATGATGACGGGAAGGGTTGAAATTTGATGTTGTGGCTTTGAATGGTACATTTTGAACACACAAAAATCCTCGAGTTCAAATAAGTTCAAGAAAATGAAATGCCTTTTGTAACCGATGACTTTCCGTCCAGAACCCTGATACTTCGAAAGAGACTGTCCGTTGTGTACACGAAGTGCATCCACGTTTTGTCATAACCCTCTCAACCTTTTAGCACATGCTATGTGGGCGAAATGATGATATCATGCCAAGTTTCAATAATTTCAGAGTTCATTTGTAGTGCTTTCCAATTTCAGGGTCATTTAGCTCAAAAAAATCAATAACTGCATGAAAAATACCAAATGAAGTCAGAAAGGATTGAAAATTTGTGATGTGGCTTTGAATGTGCATTTTCAACACAGAAAAAGCCTGGAGTTCAAATAAGTTCAAAAAAATGAAATGACTTTTGTACCCGATGAGTTTCTGTCCGGAACCCTGATACTTCGAAAGAGATTGTCCGTTTTGTACACAAAGTGGATCCAGCTTTTGCCGTAACCCTGTCAAATTTTTAGCACATGCTATGTGGGTGAAATGATGATACCATGCCAAGTTTCAATCTTTTCAGAGTTCATTTGTAGTGCTTTCCAATTTCAGGGTCATTTAGCGAAAAAATCTTGAACTGCATGAAAAGTACCAAATGATGACGGGAAGGGTTGAAATTTGATGTTGTGGCTTTGAATGGTACATTTTGAACACACAAAAATCCTCGAGTTCAAATAAGTTCAAGAAAATGAAATGCCTTTTGTAACCGATGAGTTTCCGTCCAGAACCCTGATACTTCGAAAGAGACTGTCCGTTGTGTACACGAAGTGCATCCACGTTTTGTCATAACCCTCTCAACCTTTTAGCACATGCTATGTGGGCGAAATGATGATATCATGCCAAGTTTCAATAATTTCAGAGTTCATTTGTAGTGCTTTCCAATTTCAGGGTCATTTAGCTAAAAAAAATCAATAACTCCATGAAAAACACCAAATGAAGTCAGAAAGGATTGAAAATTGGTGATGTGGCTTTGAATGTGCATTTTCAACACAGAAAAAGCCTGGAGTTCAAATAAGTTCAAAAAAATGAAATGCCTTTTGTACCCGATGAGTTTCCGTACGGAACAATGATACTTCGAAAGAGATTGTCCGTTTTGTACACAAAGTGGATCCAGCTTTTGCCGTAACCCTGTCAACTTTTTAGCACATGCTATGTGGGTGAAATGATGGTACCATGCCAAGTTTCAATCTTTTCAGAGTTCATTTGTAGTGCTTTCCAATTTCAGGGTCATTTAGCGAAAAAATCTTGAACTGCATGAAAAGTACCAAATGATGACGGGAAGGGTTGAAATTTGATGTTGTGGCTTTGAATGGTACATTTTGAACACACAAAAATCCTCGAGTTCAAATAAGTTCAAGAAAATGAAATGCCTTTTGTAACCGATGAGTTTCCGTCCAGAACCCTGATACTTCGAAAGAGACTGTCCGTTGTGTACACGAAGTGCATCCACGTTTTGTCGTAACCCTCTCAACCTTTTAGCACATGCTATGTGGGCGAAATGATGATATCATGCCAAGTTTCAATAATTTCAGAGTTCATTTGTAGTGCTTTCCAATTTCAGGGTCATTTAGCTCAAAAAAATCAATAACTGCATGAAAAATACCAAATGAAGTCAGAAAGGATTGAAAATTTGTGATGTGGCTTTGAATGTGCATTTTCAACACAGAAAAAGCCTGGAGTTCAAATAAGTTCAAAAAAATGAAATGCCTTTTGTACCCGATGAGTTTCTGTCCGGAACCCTGATACTTCGAAAGAGATTGTCCGTTTTGTACACAAAGTGGATCCAGCTTTTGCCGTAACCCTGTCAACTTTTTAGCACATGCTATGTGGGTGAAATGATGGTACCATGCCAAGTTTCAATCTTTTCAGAGTTCATTTGTAGTGCTTTCCAATTTCAGGGTCATTTTGCGAAAAAATCATGAACTGCATGAAAAGTACCAAATGATGATGGGAAGGGTTGAAATTTGATGTTGTGGCTTTGAATGGTACATTTTGAACACACAAAAATCCTCGAGTTCAAATAAGTTCAAGAAAATGAAATGCCTTTTGTAACCGATGAGTTTCCGTCCAGAACCCTGATACTTCGAAAGAGACTGTCCGTTGTGTACACGAAGTGCATCCATGTTTTGTCGTAACCCTCTCAACCTTTTAGCACATGCTATGTGGGCGAACTGATGATATCATGCCAAGTTTCAATAATTTCAGAGTTCATTTGTAGTGCTTTCCAATTTCAGGGTCATTTAGCTTAAAAAAATCAATAACTCCATGAAAAATACCAAATGAAGTCAGAAAGGATTGAAAATTGGTGATGTGGCTTTGAATGTGCATTTTCAACACACAAAAAGCCTGGAGTTCAAATAAGTTCAAAAAAATGAAATGCCTTTTGTACCCGATGAGTTTCTGTCCGGAACCCTGATACTTCGAAAGAGATTGTCCGTTTTGTACAC
Organism: Hordeum marinum; assembly: GCA_022496015.1. Taxonomy (NCBI): domain Eukaryota; kingdom Viridiplantae; phylum Streptophyta; class Magnoliopsida; order Poales; family Poaceae; genus Hordeum; species Hordeum marinum. The sequence continues at coordinate 515,524,839 of CM039678.1, forward strand.
AAAGTGGATCCAGCTTTTGCCGTAACCCTGTCAAATTTTTAGCACATGCTATGTGGGTGAAATGATGATACCATGCCAAGTTTCAATCTTTTCAGAGTTCATTTGTAGTGCTTTCCAATTTCAGGGTCATTTAGCGAAAAAATCTTGAACTGCATGAAAAGTACCAAATGATGACGGGAAGGGTTGAAATTTGATGTTGTGGCTTTGAATGGTACATTTTGAACACACAAAAATCCTCGAGTTCAAATAAGTTCAAGAAAATGAAATGCCTTTTGTAACCGATGACTTTCCGTCCAGAACCCTGATACTTCGAAAGAGACTGTCCGTTGTGTACACGAAGTGCATCCACGTTTTGTCATAACCCTCTCAACCTTTTAGCACATGCTATGTGGGCGAAATGATGATATCATGCCAAGTTTCAATAATTTCAGAGTTCATTTGTAGTGCTTTCCAATTTCAGGGTCATTTAGCTCAAAAAAATCAATAACTGCATGAAAAATACCAAATGAAGTCAGAAAGGATTGAAAATTTGTGATGTGGCTTTGAATGTGCATTTTCAACACAGAAAAAGCCTGGAGTTCAAATAAGTTCAAAAAAATGAAATGACTTTTGTACCCGATGAGTTTCTGTCCGGAACCCTGATACTTCGAAAGAGATTGTCCGTTTTGTACACAAAGTGGATCCAGCTTTTGCCGTAACCCTGTCAAATTTTTAGCACATGCTATGTGGGTGAAATGATGATACCATGCCAAGTTTCAATCTTTTCAGAGTTCATTTGTAGTGCTTTCCAATTTCAGGGTCATTTAGCGAAAAAATCTTGAACTGCATGAAAAGTACCAAATGATGACGGGAAGGGTTGAAATTTGATGTTGTGGCTTTGAATGGTACATTTTGAACACACAAAAATCCTCGAGTTCAAATAAGTTCAAGAAAATGAAATGCCTTTTGTAACCGATGACTTTCCGTCCAGAACCCTGATACTTCGAAAGAGACTGTCCGTTGTGTACACGAAGTGCATCCACGTTTTGTCATAACCCTCTCAACCTTTTAGCACATGCTATGTGGGCGAAATGATGATATCATGCCAAGTTTCAATAATTTCAGAGTTCATTTGTAGTGCTTTCCAATTTCAGGGTCATTTAGCTAAAAAAAATCAATAACTCCATGAAAAACACCAAATGAAGTCAGAAAGGATTGAAAATTGGTGATGTGGCTTTGAATGTGCATTTTCAACACAGAAAAAGCCTGGAGTTCAAATAAGTTCAAAAAAATGAAATGCCTTTTGTACCCGATGAGTTTCCGTACGGAACAATGATACTTCGAAAGAGATTGTCCGTTTTGTACACAAAGTGGATCCAGCTTTTGCCGTAACCCTGTCAACTTTTTAGCACATGCTATGTGGGTGAAATGATGGTACCATGCCAAGTTTCAATCTTTTCAGAGTTCATTTGTAGTGCTTTCCAATTTCAGGGTCATTTAGCGAAAAAATCTTGAACTGCATGAAAAGTACCAAATGATGACGGGAAGGGTTGAAATTTGATGTTGTGGCTTTGAATGGTACATTTTGAACACACAAAAATCCTCGAGTTCAAATAAGTTCAAGAAAATGAAATGCCTTTTGTAACCGATGAGTTTCCGTCCAGAACCCTGATACTTCGAAAGAGACTGTCCGTTGTGTACACGAAGTGCATCCACGTTTTGTCGTAACCCTCTCAACCTTTTAGCACATGCTATGTGGGCGAAATGATGATATCATGCCAAGTTTCAATAATTTCAGAGTTCATTTGTAGTGCTTTCCAATTTCAGGGTCATTTAGCTCAAAAAAATCAATAACTGCATGAAAAATACCAAATGAAGTCAGAAAGGATTGAAAATTTGTGATGTGGCTTTGAATGTGCATTTTCAACACAGAAAAAGCCTGGAGTTCAAATAAGTTCAAAAAAATGAAATGCCTTTTGTACCCGATGAGTTTCTGTCCGGAACCCTGATACTTCGAAAGAGATTGTCCGTTTTGTACACAAAGTGGATCCAGCTTTTGCCGTAACCCTGTCAACTTTTTAGCACATGCTATGTGGGTGAAATGATGGTACCATGCCAAGTTTCAATCTTTTCAGAGTTCATTTGTAGTGCTTTCCAATTTCAGGGTCATTTTGCGAAAAAATCATGAACTGCATGAAAAGTACCAAATGATGATGGGAAGGGTTGAAATTTGATGTTGTGGCTTTGAATGGTACATTTTGAACACACAAAAATCCTCGAGTTCAAATAAGTTCAAGAAAATGAAATGCCTTTTGTAACCGATGAGTTTCCGTCCAGAACCCTGATACTTCGAAAGAGACTGTCCGTTGTGTACACGAAGTGCATCCACGTTTTGTCATAACCCTCTGAACCTTTTAGCACATGCTATGTGGGCGAAATGATGATATCATGCCAAGTTTCAATAATTTCAGAGTTCATTTGTAGTGCTTTCCAATTTCAGGGTCATTTAGCTATAAAAAATCAATAACTCCATGAAAAACACCAAATGAAGTCACAAAGGATTGAAAATTGGTGATGTGGCTTTGAATGTGCATTTTCAACACAGAAAAAGCCTGGAGTTCGAATAAGTTCAAAAAAATGAAATGCCTTTTGTAACCGATGAGTTTCCGTACGGAACAATGATACTTCGAAAGGGATTGTCCGTTTTGTACACGAAGTGCATCCAGCTTTTTCCGTAACCCTGTCAACTTTTTAGCACATGCTATGTGGGTGAAATGATGATACCATGCCAAGTTTCAACCTTTTCAGAGTTCATTTGTAGTGCTTTCCAATTTCAGGGTCATTTTGCGAAAAAATCATGAACTGCATGAAAAGTACCAAATGATGACGGGAAGGGTTGAGATTTGATGTTGTGGCTTTGAATGGTACATTTTGAAAACACAAAAATCCTCGAGTTCAAATAAGTTCAAGAAAATGAAATGCCTTTTGTAACCGATGAGTTTCCGTCCAGAACCCTTATACTTCAAAAGAGACTGTCCGTTGTGTACACGAAGTGCATCCATGTTTTGTCGTAACCCTCTCAACCTTTTAGCACATGCTATGTGGGCGAACTGATGATATCATGCCAAGTTTCAATAATTTCAGAGTTCATTTGTAGTGCTTTCCAATTTCAGGGTCATTTAGCTTAAAAAAATCAATAACTCCATGAAAAATACCAAATGAAGTCAGAAAGGATTGAAAATTGGTGATGTGGCTTTGAATGTGCATTTTCAACACACAAAAAGCCTGGAGTTCAAATAAGTTCAAAAAAATGAAATGCCTTTTGTAACCGATGAGTTTCCGTACGGAACAATGATACTTCGAAAGAGATTGTCCGTTTTGTACACGAAGTGCATCCAGCTTTTTCCGTAACCCTGTCAACTTTTTAGCACATGCTATGTGGGTGAAATGATGATACCATGCCAATTTTCAACCTTTTCAGAGTTCATTTGTAGTGCTTTCCAATTTCAGGCTCATTTAGCTAAAAAATCAAAAACTGCATGAAAAATACCAAATGATGTCGGGAAGGGTTTAAAATTGATATTTTGGCTTTGAATGGTACATTTTGAAAACACAAAAAGCCTCGAGTTCAAATAAGTTCAAGAAAATGAAATGCCTTTTGTAACCAATGAGTTTCCATCCGAAACCCTGATACTTCGAAAGAGACTGGCCGTTGTGTACACGAAGTGCATCCAACTTTTGTCGTAACCCTCTGAACTTTTTAGCACATGCTATGTGGGTGAAATTATGATACCATGCCAAGTTTCAACCTTTTCATCGTTCATCTTTTAGTGCTTTCCAATTTCAGGTTCATTTAGCTAAAAAATCAATAACTTCATGAAAAATACCAAATGATGTCGGGAAGGGTTGAAAATTGATGTTGTGGCTTTGAATGGTACATTTTGAACACACAAAAAGCCTCGAGTTCAAATAAGTTCAAGAAAATGAAATGCCTTTTGTAACCGATGAGTTTCCGTCCGGAACCCTCATACTTCGAAAGAGACTGTCTGTTTTGTACACGAAGTGCATCGAGCTGTTGTCGTAACCCTCTCAACTTTTTAGCACATGCTATGTGGGTGAAATTATGATACCATGCCAAGTTTCAACCTTTTCAGAGTTACTTGTAGTGCTTTCCAATTTTAGGGTCATTTAGCTAAAAAATCAATAACTGCATGAAAAATACCAAATGATGTCGGGAAGGGTTGAAAATTGATGCTTTTGCTTTGAATGGTCCATTTTGAACACGCAAAAGCTTCGAGTTCAAATCAGTTCAAGAAAATGAAATGCCTTTTGTAACCAATGAGTTTCCGTCCAGAACACTGATACTTCGAAAGAGATTGTCCGTTTTGTACACCAAGTGCATGCAGCTTTTGTCGTAACCCTCTCAACTTTTTAGCACATGCTATGTGGGGGAAATTATGATACCCTGCAAAGTTTCAACCTTTTCAGAGTTTATTTGTAGTGCTTTCCAATTTCAGGGTCATTTAGCTAAAAAATCAATAACTGCATGAAAAATACCAAATGATGTCGGGAAGGGTTGAAAATTGATGTTGTGGCTTCGAATGGTACATTTTGAACACACAAAAAGCCTCGAGTTCAAATAAGTTCAAGGAAATGAAATGCCTTTTGTAACCGATGAGTTTCCGTCCGGAAACTTGATACTTCGAAAGAGACTGTCCGTTTTGTACAAGAATTGCATCCAGCTTTTGTCGTAACCCTCTCAACTTTTTAGCGCATGTTATGTGGGTGAAATGATGATACCCTGCAAAGTTTCAACCTTTTCAGAGTTCATTTGTAGTGCTTTCCAATTTCAGGGTCATTTAGCTAAAAAATCAATAACTGCATGAAAAATACCAAATGATGTCGGGAAGCGTTGAAAATTGATGTTGTGGCTTTGAATGGTACATTTTGAACACACAAAAAGCCTCGAGTTCAAATAAGTTCAAGAAAATGAAATGCCTTTTGTAACCGATGAGTTTCCGTCCGGAACCCTTATACTTCGAAAGAGACTGTTTGTTTTGTACACGAAGTGCATCGAGCTGTTGTCGTAACCCTCTCAACTTTTTAGCACATGCTATGTGGGTGAAATTATGATACCATGCCAAGTTTCATCCTTTTCAGAGTTCATTTGTAGTGCTTTCCAATTTTAGGGTCATTTAGCTAAAAAATCAATAACTGCATGAAAAATACCAAATGATGTCGGGAAGGGTTGAAAATTGGTGTTTTTGCTTTGAATGGTCCATTTTGAACACACAAAAAGCCTCGAGTTCAAATAAGTTCATGAAAATGAAATGCCTTTTGTAACCGATGAGTTTCCGTCCGGAACCCTTATACTTCGAAAGAAACTGTTTGTTTTGTACACGAAGTGCATCGAGCTGTTGTCGTAACCCTCTCAACTTTTTAGCACATGCTATGTGGGTGAAATTATGATACCATGCCAAGTTTCATCCTTTTCAGAGTTCATTTGAAGTGCTTTCCAATTTTAGGGCCATTTAGCTAAAAAATCAATAACTGCATGAAAAATACCAAATGATGTCGGAAAGGGTTGAAAATTGGTGTTTTTGCTTTGAATGGTCCATTTTGAACACACAAAAGCTTCGAGTTCAAATAAGTTCAAGAAAATGAAATGCCTTTTGTAACCAATGAGTTTCCGTCCGGAACACTCATACTTCGAAAGAGATTGTCCGTTTTGTACACCAGGTGCATGCAGCTTTCGTCGTAACGCTCTCAACTTTTTAGCACATGCTATGTGGGTGAAATTATGATACCCTGCAAAGTTTCAACATTTTCAGAGTTCATTTGTAGTGCTTTCCATTTTCAGGGTCATTTAGCTAAAAAATTAATAACTGCATGAAAAATACCGAATGATGTCGGGAAGGGTTGAAAATTGATGTTGTGGCTTTGAATGGTACATTTTGAACACACAAAAAGCCTCGAGTTCAAATAAGTTCAAGAAAATGAAATGCCTTTTGTAACCGATGAGTTTCCGTCCGGAACCCTTATACTTCGAAAGAGATTGTCTGTTTTGTACACGAAGTGCATCGAGCTGTTGTCGTAACCCTCTCAACTTTTTAGCACATGCTATGTGGGTGAAATTATGATACCCTGCAAAGTTTCAACCTGTTCATAGTTCATTTGTAGTGCTTTCCTATTTCATGGTCATTTAGCTCAAAAAATCAATAACTGCATGCAAAATATCAAATGAAGTCGGGAAGGGTTGAAAATTGATGTTTTGGCTTTGAATGGTCCATTTTGAACACACAAAAACCTCAAGTTCAAATAAGTTCAAGAAAAAGAAATGCCTTTTGTAACCGATATGTTTCCGTACAGAACCGTGATACTTCGAAAGAGATTGTCCGTTTTGTACACGAAGTAAATCCAGCTTTTGCCGTAACCCTCTCAACTTTCTAGCACATGCTATGTGGGTGAAATGATGATACCATGCCAATTTTCAACCTTTTCAGAGTTCATTTGTAGTGCTTTCCAATTTCAGGCTCATTTAGCTAAAAAATCAATAACTGCATGAAAAATACCAAATGATGTCGGGAAGGGTTAAAAATTGATATTTTGGCTTTGAATGGTACATTTTGAAAACACAAAAAGCCTCGAGTTCAAATAAGTTCAAGAAAATGAAATGCCTTTTGTAACCGATGAGTTTCCATCCGGAACCCTGATACTTCGAAAGAGACTGGCCGTTGTATACACGAAGTGCATCCCACTTTTGTCGTAACCCTCTGAAGTTTTTAGCACATGCTATGTGGGTGAAATTATGATACCATGGCAAGTTTCAACCTTTTCATAGTTCATCTTTTAGTGCTTTCCAATTTCAGGTTCATTTAGCTAAAAAATCAATAACTTCATGAAAAATACCAAATGATGTCGGGAAGGGTTGAAAATTGATGTTGTGGCTTTCAATGGTACATTTTGAACACACAAAAAGCCTCGAGTTCAAATAAGTTCAAGAAAATGAAATGCCTTTTGTAACCGATGAGTTTCCGTTCGGAACCCTCATACTTCGAAAGAGACGGTCTGTTTTGTACACGAAGTGCATCGAGCTGTTGTCGTAAACCTCTCAACTTTTTAGCACATGCTATTTGGGTGAAATTATGATACCATGCCAAGTTTCAACCTTTTCAGAGTTCATTTGTAGTGCTTTCCAATCTTAGGGTCATTTAGCTAAAAAATCAATAACTGCATGAAAAATACCAAATGATGTCGGGAAGGGTTGAAAATTGATGTTTTTGCTTTGAATGGTCCATTTTGAACACGCAAAAGCTTCGAGTTCAAATCAGTTCAAGAAAATGAAATGCCTTTTGTAACCAATGAGTTTCCGTCCGGAACACTGATACTTCGAAAGAGATTGTCCGTTTTGTACACCAAGTGCATGCAGCTTTTGTCGTAACCCTCTCAACTTTTTAGCACATGCTATGTGGGGGAAATTATGATACCCTGCAAAGTTTCAACCTTTTCAGAGTTTATTTGTAGTGCTTTCCAATTTCAGGGTCATTTAGCTAAAAAATCAATAACTACATGAAAAATACCAAATGATGTCGGGAAGGGTTGAAAATTGATGTTGTGGCTTCGAATGGTACATTTTGAACACACAAAAAGCCTCGAGTTCAAATAAGTTCAAGGAAATGAAATGCCTTTTGTAACCGATGAGTTTCCGTCCGGAAACTTGATACTTCGAAAGAGACTGTCCGTTTTGTACAAGAATTGCATCTAGCTTTTGTCGTAACCCTCTCAACTTTTTAGCGCATGTTATGTGGGTGAAATGATGATACCCTGCAAAGTTTCAACCTTTTCAGAGTTCATTTGTAGTGCTTTCCAATTTCAGGGTCATTTAGCTAAAAAATCAATAACTGCATGAAAAATACCAAATGATGTCGGGAAGGGTTGAAAATTGATGTTGTGGCTTTGAATGGTACATTTTGAACACACAAAAAGCCTCGAGTTCAAATAAGTTCAAGAAAATGAAATGCCTTTTGTAACCGATGAGTTTCCGTCCGGAACCCTTATACTTCGAAAGAGACTGTTTGTTTTGTACACGAAGTGCATCGAGCTGTTGTCGTAACCCTCTCAACTTTTTAGCACATGCTATGTGGGTGAAATTATGATACCATGCCAAGTTTCATCCTTTTCAGAGTTCATTTGTAGTGCTTTCCAATTTTAGGGTCATTTAGCTAAAAAATCAATAACTGCATGAAAAATACCAAATGATGTCGGGAAGGGTTGAAAATTGGTGTTTTTGCTTTGAATGGTCCATTTTGAACACACAAAAAGCCTCGAGTTCAAATAAGTTCAAGAAAATGAAATGCCTTTTGTAACCGATGAGTTTCCGTCCGGAACCCTTATACTTCGAAAGAAACTGTTTGTTTTGTACATGAAGTGCATCGAGCTGTTGTCGTAACCCTCTCAACTTTTTAGCACATGCTATGTGGGTGAAATTATGATACCATGCCAAGTTTCATCCTTTTCAGAGTTCATTTGAAGTGCTTTCCAATTTTAGGGTCATTTAGCTAAAAAATCAATAACTGCATGAAAAATACCAAATGATGTCGGGAAGGGTTGAAAATTGGTGTTTTTGCTTTGAATGGTCCATTTTGAACACACAAAAGCTTCGAGTTCAAATAAGTTCAAGAAAATGAAATGCCTTTTGTAACCAATGAGTTTCCGTCCGGAACACTCATACTTCGAAAGAGATTGTCCGTTTTGTACACCAAGTGCATGCAGCTTTCGTCGTAACCCTCTCAACTTTTTAGCACATGCTATGTGGGTGAAATTATGATACCCTGCAAAGTTTCAACCTTTTCAGAGTTCATTTGTAGTGCTTTCCATTTTCAGGGTCATTTAGCTAAAAAATTAATAACTGCATGAAAAATACCGAATGATGTCGGGAAGGGTTGAAAATTGATGTTGTGGCTTTGAATGGTACATTTTGAACACACAAAAAGCCTCGAGTTCAAATAAGTTCAAGAAAATGAAATGCCTTTTGTAACCGATGAGTTTCCGTCCGGAACCCTTATACTTCGAAAGAGATTGTCTGTTTTGTACACGAAGTGCATCGAGCTGTTGTCGTAACCCTCTCAACTTTTTAGCACATGCTATGTGGGTGAAATTATGATACCCTGCAAAGTTTCAACCTTTTCATAGTTCATTTGTAGTGCTTTCCTATTTCATGGTCATTTAGCTCAAAAAAATCAATAACTGCATGCAAAATATCAAATGAAGTCGGGAAGGGTTAAAAATTGATGTTTTGGCTTTGAATGGTCCATTTTGAACACACAAAAACCTCAAGTTCAAATAAGTTCAAGAAAATGAAATGCCTTTTGTAACCGATGAGTTTCCGTCCGGAACCCTTATACTTCGAAAGAAACTGTTTGTTTTGTACATGAAGTGCATCGAGCTGTTGTCGTAACCCTCTCAACTTTTTAGCACATGCTATGTGGGTGAAATTATGATACCATGCCAAGTTTCATCCTTTTCAGAGTTCATTTGAAGTGCTTTCCAATTTTAGGGTCATTTAGCTAAAAAATCAATAACTGCATGAAAAATACCAAATGATGTCGGGAAGGGTTGAAAATTGGTGTTTTTGCTTTGAATGGTCCATTTTGAACACACAAAAGCTTCGAGTTCAAATAAGTTCAAGAAAATGAAATGCCTTTTGTAACCAATGAGTTTCCGTCCGGAACACTCATACTTCGAAAGAGATTGTCCGTTTTGTACACCAAGTGCATGCAGCTTTCGTCGTAACCCTCTCAACTTTTTAGCACATGCTATGTGGGTGAAATTATGATACCCTGCAAAGTTTCAACCTTTTCAGAGTTCATTTGTAGTGCTTTCCATTTTCAGGGTCATTTAGCTAAAAAATTAATAACTGCATGAAAAATACCGAATGATGTCGGGAAGGGTTGAAAATTGATGTTGTGGCTTTGAATGGTACATTTTGAACACACAAAAAGCCTCGAGTTCAAATAAGTTCAAGAAAATGAAATGCCTTTTGTAACCGATGAGTTTCCGTCCGGAACCCTTATACTTCGAAAGAGATTGTCTGTTTTGTACACGAAGTGCATCGAGCTGTTGTCGTAACCCTCTCAACTTTTTAGCACATGCTATGTGGGTGAAATTATGATACCCTGCAAAGTTTCAACCTTTTCATAGTTCATTTGTAGTGCTTTCCTATTTCATGGTCATTTAGCTCAAAAAAATCAATAACTGCATGCAAAATATCAAATGAAGTCGGGAAGGGTTAAAAATTGATGTTTTGGCTTTGAATGGTCCATTTTGAACACACAAAAACCTCAAGTTCAAATAAGTTCAAGAAAATGAAATGCCTTTTGTAACCGATATGTTTCCGTACAGAACCGTGATACTTCGAAAGAGATTGTCCGTTTTGTACACGAAGTAAATCCAGCTTTTGCCGTAACCCTCTCAACTTTCTAGCACATGCTTTGTGGGTGAAAAGATGATACCATGCCAATTTTCAACCTTTTCAGAGTTCATTTGTAGTGCTTTCCAATTTCAGGCTCATTTAGCTAAAAAATCAATAACTGCATGAAAAATACCAAATGATGTCGGGAAGGGTTAAAAATTGATATTTTGGCTTTGAATGGTACATTTTGAAAACACAAAAAGCCTCGAGTTCAAATAAGTTCAAGAAAATGAAATGCCTTTTGTAACCGATGAGTTTCCATCCGGAACCCTGATACTTCGAAAGAGACTGGTCGTTGTGTACACGAAGTGCATCCCACTTTTGTCGTAACCCTCTGAACTTTTTAGCACATGCTATGTGGGTGAAATTATGATACCATGGCAAGTTTCAACCTTTTCATAGTTCATTTTTTAGTGCTTTCCAATTTCAGGTTCATTTAGCTAAAAAATCCATAACTTCATGAAAAATACCAAATGATGTCGGGAAGGGTTGAAAATTGATGTTGTGGCTTTCAATGGTACATTTTGAACACACAAAAAGCCTCGAGTTCAAATAAGTTCAAGAAAATGAAATGCCTTTTGTAACCGATGAGTTTCCGTCCGGAACCCTCATACTTCGAAAGAGACTGTCTGTTTTGTACACGAAGTGCATCGAGCTGTTATCGTAACCCTCTCAACTTTTTAGCACATGCTATGTGGGTGAAATTATGATACCATGCCAAGTTTCAACCTTTTCAGAGTTCATTTGTAGTGCTTTCCAATTTTAGGGTCATTTAGCTAAAAAATCAATAACTGCATGAAAAATACCAAATGATGTCGGGAAGGGTTGAAAATTGATGTTTTTGCTTTGAATGGTCCATTTTGAACACGCAAAAGCTTCGAGTTCAAATCAGTTCAAGAAAATGAAATGCCTTTTGTAACCAATGAGTTTCCGTCCGGAACACTGATACTTCGAAAGAGATTGTCCGTTTTGTACACCAAGTGCATGCAGCTTTTGTCGTAACCCTCTCAACTTTTTAGCACATGCTATGTGGGGGAAATTATGATACCCTGCAAAGTTTCAACCTTTTCAGAGTTTATTTGTAGTGCTTTCCAATTTCAGGGTCATTTAGCTAAAAAATCAATAACTGCATGAAAAATACCAAATGATGTCGGGAAGGGTTGAAAATTGATGTTGTGGCTTCGAATGGTACATTTTGAACACACAAAAAGCCTCGAGTTCAAATAAGTTCAAGGAAATGAAATGCCTTTTGTAACCGATGAGTTTCCGTCCGGAAACTTGATACTTCGAAAGAGACTGTCCGTTTTGTACAAGAATTGCATCTAGCTTTTGTCGTAACCCTCTCAACTTTTTAGCGCATGTTATGTGGGTGAAATGATGATACCCTGCAAAGTTTCAACCTTTTCGGAGTTCATTTGTAGTGCTTTCCAATTTCAGGGTCATTTAGCTAAAAAATCAATAACTGCATGAAAAATACCAAATGATGTCGGGAAGGGTTGAAAATTGATGTTGTGGCTTTGAATGGTACATTTTGAACACACAAAAAGCCTCGAGTTCAAATAAGTTCAAGAAAATGAAATGCCTTTTGTAACCGATGAGTTTCCGTCCGGAACACTAATACTTCGAAAGAGACTATTTGTTTTGTACACGAAGTGCATCGAGCTGTTGTCGTAACCCTCTCAACTTTTTAGCACATGCTATGTGGGTGAAATTATGATACCATGCCAAGTTTCATCCTTTTCAGAGTTCATTTGTAGTGCTTTCCAATTTTAGGGTCATTTAGCTAAAAAATCAATAACTGCATGAAAAATACCAAATGATGTCGGGAAGGGTTGAAAATTGGTGTTTTTGCTTTGAATGGTCCATTTTGAACACACAAAAAGCCTCGAGTTCAAATAAGTTCAAGAAAATGAAATGCCTTTTGTAACCGATGAGTTTCCGTCCGGAACCCTTATACTTCGAAAGAAACTGTTTGTTTTGTACACGAAGTGCATCGAGCTGTTGTCCTAACCCTCTCAACTTTTTAGCACATGCTATGTGGGTGAAATTATGATACCATGCCAAGTTTCATCCTTTTCAGAGTTCATTTGAAGTGCTTTCCAATTTTAGGGTCATTTAGCTAAGAAATCAATAACTGCATGAAAAATACCAAATGATGTCGGGAAGGGTTGAAAATTGGTGTTTTTGCTTTGAATGGTCCATTTTGAACACACGAAAGCTTCGAGTTCAAATAAGTTCAAGAAAATGAAATGCCTTTTGTAACCAATGAGTTTCCGTCCGGAACACTCATACTTCGAAAGAGATTGTCCGTTTTGTACACCAAGTGCATGCAGGTTTCGTCGTAACCCTCTCAACTTTTTAGCACATGCTATGTGGGTGAAATTATGATACCCTGCAAAGTTTCAACCTTTTCAGAGTTCATTTGTAGTGCTTTCCATTTTCAGGGTCATTTAGCTAAAAAATTAATAACTGCATGAAAAATACCGAATGATGTCGGGAAGGGTTGAAAATTGATGTTGTCGCTTTGAATGGTACATTTTGAACACACAAAAAGCCTCCAGTTCAAATAAGTTCAAGAAAATGAAATGCCTTTTGTAACCGATGAGTTTCCGTCCGGAACCCTTATACTTCGAAAGAGATTGTCTGTTTTGTACAGGAAGTGCATCGAGCTGTTGTCGTAACCCTCTCAACTTTTTAGCACATGCTATGTGGGTGAAATTATGATACCCTGCAAAGTTTCAACCTTTTCATAGTTCATTTGTTGTGCTTTCCTATTTCATGGTCATTTAGCTCAAAAAAATCAATAACTGCATGCAAAATATCAAATGAAGTCGGGAAGGGTTGAAAATTGATGTTTTGGCTTTGAATGGTCCATTTTGAACACACAAAAACCTCAAGTTCAAATAAGTTCAAGAAAATCAAATGCCTTTTGTAACCGATATGTTTCCGTACAGAACCGTGATACTTCGAAAGAGATTGTCCGTTTTGTACACGAAGTAAATCCAGCTTTTGCCGTAACCCTCTCAACTTTCTAGCACATGCTATGTGGGTGAAATGATGATACCATGCCAACTTTCAACCTTTTCAGAGTTCATTTGTAGTGCTTTCCAATTTCAGGCTCATTTAGCTAAAAAATCAATAACTGCATGAAAAATACCAAATGATGTCGGGAAGGGTTAAAAATTGATATTTTGGCTTTGAATGGTACATTTTGAAAACACAAAAAGCCTCGAGTTCAAATAAGTTCAAGAAAATGAAATGCCTTTTGTAACCGATGAGTTTCCATCCGGAACCCTGATACTTCGAAAGAGACTGGCCGTTGTGTACACGAAGTGCATCCCACTTTTGTCGTAACCCTCTGAACTTTTTAGCACATGCTATGTGGGTGAAATTATGATACCATGGCAAGTTTCAACCTTTTCATAGTTCATTTTTTAGTGCTTTCCAATTTCAGGTTCATTTAGCTAAAAAATCAATAACTTCATGAAAAATACCAAATGATGTCGGGAAGGGTTGAAAATTGATGTTGTGGCTTTCAATGGTATATTTTGAACACACAAAAGGCCTCGAGTTCAAATAAGTTCAAGAAAATGAAATGCCTTTTGTAACCGATGAGTTTCCGTCCGGAACCCTCATACTTCGAAAGAGACTGTCTGTTTTGTACACGAAGTGCATCGAGCTGTTGTCGTAACCCTATCAACTTTTTAGCACATGCTATGTGGGTGAAATTATGATACCATGCCAATTTTCAACCTTTTCAGAGTTCATTTGTAGTGCTTACCAATTTTAGGGTCATTTAGCTAAAAAATCAATAACTACATGAAAAATAACAAATGATGTCGGGAAGGGTTGAAAATTGATGTTTTTGCTTTGAATGGTCCATTTTGAACACGCAAAAGCTTCGAGTTCAAATAAGTTCAAGAAAATGAAATGCCTTTTGTAACCAATGAGTTTCCGTCCGGAACACTCATACTTCGAAAGAGATTGTCCGTTTTGTACACCAAGTGCATGCAGCTTTTGTCGTAACCCTCTCAACTTTTTAGCACATGCTATGTGGGGGAAATTATGATACCCTGCAAAGTTTCAACCTTTTCAGAGTTCATTTGTAGTGCTTTCCAATTTCAGGGTCATTTAGCTAAAAAATCAATAACTGCATGAAAAATACCAAATGATGTCGGGAAGGGTTAAAAATTGATGTTGTGGCTTTGAATGGTACATATTGAACACACAAAAAGCCTCGAGTTCAAATAAGTTCAAGGAAATGAAATGCCTTTTGTAACCGATGAGTTTCCGTCCGGAAACATGATACTTCGAAAGAGACTGTCCATTTTGTACACGAATTGCATCTAGCTTTTGTCGTAACCCTCTCAACTTTTTAGCACATGTTATGTGGGTGAAATGATGATACCCTGCAAAGTTTCAACCTTTTCAGAGTTCATTTGTAGTGCTTTCCAATTTCAGGGTCATTTAGCTAAAAAATCAATAACTGCATGAAAAATACCAAATCATGTCGGGAAGGGTTGAAAATTGATGTTGTGGCTTTGAATGGTACATTTTGAACACACAAAAAGCCTCGAGTTCAAATAAGTTCAAGAAAATGAAATGCCTTTTGTAACCGATGAGTTTCCGTCCGAACCCTCATACTTCGAAAGAGACTGTCTGTTTTGTACACGAAGTGCATCGAGCTGTTGTCGTAACCCTCTCAACTTTTTAGCACATGCTATGTGGGTGAAATTATGATACCATGCCAAGTTTCAACCTTTTCAGAGTTCATTTGTAGTGCTTTCCAATTTTAGGGTCATTTAGCTAAAAAATCAATAACTGCATGAAAAATACCAAATGATGTCGGGTACGGTTGAAAATTGATGTTTTTGCTTTGAATGGTCCATTTTGAACACACAAAAGCTTAGAGTTCAAATAAGTTCAAGAAAATGAAATGCCTTTTGTAACCAATGAGTTTCCGTCCGGAACACTCATACTTCGAAAGAGATTGTCCGTTTTGTACACCAAGTGCATGCAGCTTTTGTCGTAACCCTCTCAACTTTTTAGCACATGCTATGTGGGGGAAATTATGATACCCTGCAAAGTTTCAACCTTTTCAGAGTTCATTTGTAGTGCTTTCCAATTTCAGGGTCATTTAGCTAAAAAATCAATAACTGCATGAAAAATACCAAATGATGCCGGGAAGGGTTGAAAATTGATGTTGTGGCTTTGAATGGTACATTTTGAACACACAAAAATCCTCGAGTTCAAATAAGTTCAAGGAAATGAAATGCCTCTTGTAACCGATGAGTTTCCGTCCGGAAACTTGATACTTCGAAAGAGACTGTCCGTTTTGTACACGAATTGCATCTAGCTTTTGTCGTCACCCTCTCAACTTTTTAGCACTTGTTATGTGGGTGAAATGATGATACCCTGCAAAGTTTCAACCTTTTCAGAGTTCATTTGTAGTGCTTTCCAATTTCAGGGTCATTTAGCTAAAAAATCAATAACTGCATGAAAAATACCAACTGATGTCGGGAAGGGTTGAAAATTGATGTTGTGGCTTTGAATGGTACATTTTGAACACACAAAAAGCCTCGAGCTCAAATAAGTTCAAGAAAATGAAATGCCTTTTGTAACCGATGAGTTTCCGTCCGGAACCCTCATACTTCGAAAGAGACTGTCTGTTTTGTACACGAAGTGCATCAAGCTGTTGTCGTAACCCTCTCAACTTTTTAGCACATGCTATGTGGGTGAAATTATGATACCATGCCAAGTTTCAACCTTTCCAGAGTTCATTTGTAGTGCTTTCCAATTTTATGGTCATTTAGCTAAAAAATCAATAACTGCATGAAAAATACCAAATGATGTCGGGAAGGGTTGAAAATTGATGTTTTTGCTTTGAATGGTCCATTTTGAACACGCAAAAGCTTCGAGTTCAAATAAGTTCAAGAAAATGAAATGTTTTTTGTAACCAATGAGTTTCCGTCCGGAACACTGATACTTCGAAAGAGATTGTCCGTTTTGTACACCAAGTGCATGCAGCTTTTGTCGTAACCCTCTCAACTTTTTAGCACATGCTATGTGGTGGAAATTATGATACCCTGCAAAGTTTCAACCTTTTCAGAGTTCATTTGTAGTGCTTTCCAATTTCAGGGTCATTTAGCTAAAAAATCAATAACTGCATGAAAAATACCAAATGATGTCGGGAAGGGTTGAAAATTGATGTTGTCGCTTTGAATGGTACATTTTGAACACACAAAAAGCCTTAAGTTCAAATAAGTTGAAGGAAATGAAATGCCTTTTGTAACCGATGAGTTTCCGTCCGGAAACTTGATACTTCGAAAGGGACTATCCGTTTTGTACACGAATTGCATCTAGCTTTTGTCGTAACCCTCTCAACTTTTTAGGACATGTTATGTGGGTGAAATGATGATACCCTGCAAAGTTTCAACCTTTTCAGAGTTCATTTGTAGTGCTTTCCAATTTCAGGGTCATTTAGCTAAAAAATCAATAACTGCATGAAAAATACCAAATGATGTCGGGAAGGGTTGAAAATTGATGTTGTGGCCTTGAATGGTACATTTTGAACACACAAAAAGCCTCGAGTTCAAATAAGTTCAAGAAAATGAAATGCCTTTTGTAACCGATGAGTTTCCGTCCGGAACCCTCATACTTCGAAAGAGACTGTCTGTTTTGTACACGAACTGTGATCGAGCTGTTGTCATAACCCTCTGAACTTTTTAGCACATGCTATGTGGGTGAAATTATGATACCATGCCAAGTTTCAACCTTTTCAGAGTTCATTTGTAGTGCTTTCCAATTTTAGGGTCATTTAGCTAAAAAATCAATAACTGCATGAAAAATACCAAATGTTGTCGGGAAGGGTTGAAGATTGATGTTTTTGCTTTGAATGGTCCATTTTGAACACGCAAAAGCTTCGAGTTCAAATAAGTTCAAGAAAATGAAATGCCTTTTGTAACCAATGAGTTTCCGTCCGGAACACTGATACTTCGAAAGAGATTGTTCGTTTTGTACACCAAGTGCATGCAGCTTTTGTCGTAACCCTCTCAACTTTTTAGCACATGCTATGTGGGGGAAATGATGATACCCTGCAAAGTTTCAACCTTTTCAGAGTTCATTTGTAGTGCTTTCCAATTTCAGGGTCATTTAGCTAAAAAATCAATAACTGCATGAAAAATACCAAATGATGTCGGGAAGGGTTGAAAATTGATGTTGTGGCTTTGAATGGTACATTTTGAACACACAAAAAGCCTCGAGTTCAAATAAGTTCAAGGAAATGAAATGCCTTTTGTAACCGATGAGTTTCCGACCGGAAACTTGATACTTCGAAAGAGAATGTCCGTTTTGTACACGAATTGCATCCAGCTTTTGTCGTAACCCTCTCAACTTTTTAGCACATGTTATGTGGGTGAAATGATGATACCCTGCAAAGTTTCAACCTTTTCAGAGTTCATTTGTAGTGCTTTCCAATTTCAGGGTCATTTAGCTAAAAAATCAATAACTGCATGAAAAATACCAAATAATGTCGGGAAGGGTTGAAAATTGATGTTGTGGCTTTGAATGGTACATTTTGAACACACAAAAAGCCTCGAGTTCAAATAAGTTCAAGAAAATGAAATGCCTTTTGTAACCGATGAGTTTCCGTCCGGAACCCTTATACCTCGAAAGAGATTGTCTGTTTTGTACACGAAGTGCATCGAGCTTTTGTCGTAACCCTCTCAACTTTTTAGCACATGCTATGTGGGTGAAATTATGATACCATGCCAAGTTTCAACATTTTCAGAGTTCATTTGTAGTGCTTTCCAATTTTAGGGTCATTTAGCTAAAAAATCAATAACTGCATGAAAAATACCAAATGATGTCGGGAAGGGTTGAAAATTGGTGTTTTTGCTTTGAATGGTCCATTTTGAACACACAAAAAGCCTCGAGTTCAAATAAGTTCAAGAAAATGAAATGCCTTTTGTAACCGATGAGTTTTCGTCCGGAACCCTTATACTTCGAAAGAGACTGTTTGTTTTGTACACAAATTGCATCCAGCTTTTGTCGTAACCCTCTCAACTTTTTAGCACATGCTATGTGGGTGAAATTATGATACCATGCCAAGTTTCATCCTTTTCAGAGTTCATTTGTAGTGCTTTCCAATTTTAGGGTCATTTAGCTAAAAAATCAATAACTGCATGAAAAATACCAAATGATGTCGGGAAGGGTTGCAAATTGATGTTGTGGCTTTGAATGGTCCATTTTGAACACACAAAAGCTTCGAGTTCAAATAAGTTCAAGAAAATGAAATGCCTTTTGTAACCAATGAGTTTCCGTCCGGAACACTCATACTTCGAAAGAGATTGTCCGTTTTGTACACCAAGTGCATGCAACTTTCGTCGTAACCCTCTCAACTTTTTAGCACATGCTATGTGGGGGAAATTATGATACCCTGCAAAGTTTCAACCTTTTCAGAGTTCATTTGTAGTGCTTTCCAATTTCAGGGTCATTTAGCTAAAAAATTAATAATTGCATGAAAAATACCAAATGATGTCGGGAAGGGTTGAAAATTGATGTTGTGGCTTTGAATGGTACATTTTGAACACACAAAAAGCCTCGAGTTCAAATAAGTTCAAGGAAATGAAATGCCTTTTGTAACCGATGAGTTTCCGACCGGAAACTTGATACTTCGAAAGAGAATGTCCGTTTTGTACACGAATTGCATCCAGCTTTTGTCGTAACCCTCTCAACTTTTTAGCACATGTTATGTGGGTGAAATGATGATACCCTGCAAAGTTTCAACCTTTTCAGAGTTCATTTGTAGTGCTTTCCAATTTCAGGGTCATTTAGCTAAAAAATCATTAACTGCATGAAAAATACCAAATAATGTCGGGAAGGGTTGAAAATTGATGTTGTGGCTTTGAATGGTACATTTTGAACACACAAAAAGCCTCGAGTTCAAATAAGTTCAAGAAAATGAAATGCCTTTTGTAACCGATGAGTTTCCGTCCGGAACCCTTATACCTCGAAAGAGATTGTCTGTTTTGTACACGAAGTGCATCGAGCTTTTGTCGTAACCCTGTCAACTTTTTAGCACATGCTATGTGGGTGAAATTATGATACCATGCCAAGTTTCAACATTTTCAGAGTTCATTTGTAGTGCTTTCCAATTTTAGGGTCATTTAGCTAAAAAATCAATAACTGCATGAAAAATACCAAATGATGTCGGGAAGGGTTGAAAATTGGTGTTTTTGCTTTGAATGGTCCATTTTGAACACACAAAAAGCCTCGAGTTCAAATAAGTTCAAGAAAATGAAATGCCTTTTGTAACCGATGAGTTTTCGTCCGGAACCCTTATACTTCGAAAGAGACTGTTTGTTTTGTACACGAATTGCATCCAGCTTTTGTCGTAACCCTCTCAACTTTTTAGCACATGCTATGTGGGTGAAATTATGATACCATGCCAAGTTTCATCCTTTTCAGAGTTCATTTGTAGTGCTTTCCAATTTTAGGGTCATTTAGCTAAAAAATCAATAACTGCATGAAAAATACCAAATGATGTCGGGAAGGGTTGCAAATTGATGTTGTGGCTTTGAATGGTCCATTTTGAACACACAAAAGCTTCGAGTTCAAATAAGTTCAAGAAAATGAAATGCCTTTTGTAACCAATGAGTTTCCGTCCGGAACACTCATACTTCGAAAGAGATTGTCCGTTTTGTACACCAAGTGCATGCAACTTTCGTCGTAACCCTCTCAACTTTTTAGCACATGCTATGTGGGGGAAATTATGATACCCTGCAAAGTTTCAACCTTTTCAGAGTTCATTTGTAGTGCTTTCCAATTTCAGGGTCATTTAGCTAAAAAATTAATAATTGCATGAAAAATACCAAATGATGTCGGGAAGGGTTGAAAATTGATGTTGTGGCTTTGAATGGTACATTTTGAACACACAAAAAGCCTCGAGTTCAAATAAGTTCAAGAAAATGAAATGCCTTTTGTAACCGATGAGTTTCCGTCCGGAACCCTTATACTTCGAAAGAGATTGTCCGTTTTGTACACCAAGTGCATGCAACTTTTGTCATAACCCTCTCAACTTTTTAGCACATGTTATGTGGGTGAAATGATGATACCCTGCAAAGTTTCAACCTTTTCAGAGTTCATTTGTAGTGCTTTCCAATTTCAGGGTCATTTAGCTAAAAAATCAATAACTGCATGAAAAATACCAAATGATGTCGGGAAGGGTTGAAAATTGATGTTGTGGCTTTGAATGGTACATTTTGAACACACAAAAAGCCTCGAGTTCAAATAAGTTCAAGAAAATGAAATGCCTTTTGTAACCGATGAGTTTCCGTCCGGAACCCTTATACTTCGAAAGAGATTGTCTGTTTTGTACACGAAGTGCATCGAGCTTTTGTCGTAACCCTCCCAACTTTTTAGCACATGCTATGTGGGTGAAATTATGATACCATGCCAAGTTTCAACCTTTTCAGAGTTCATTTGTAGTGCTTTCCAATTTTAGGGTCATTTAGCTAAAAAATTAATAACTGCATGAAAAATACCAAATGATGTCGGGAAGGGTTGAAAATTGATGTTTTTTGCTTTGATTGGTCCATTTTGAACATACAAAAGCTTAGAGTTCAAATAAGTTCAAGAAAATGAAATGCCTTTGGTAACCAATGAGTTTCCGTCCGGAACACTGATACTTCGAAAGAGATTGTCCGTTTTGTACACCAAGTGCATGCAACTTTTGTCATAACCCTCTCAACTTTTTAGCACATGCTATGTGGGGGAAATTATGATACCCTGCAAAGTTTCAACCTTTTCAGAGTTCATTTGTAGTGCTTTCCAATTTCAGTGTCATTTAGCTAAAAAATCAATAATTGCATGAAAAATACCAAATGATGTCGGGAAGGGTTGAAAATTGATGTTGTGGCTCTGAATGGTACATTTTGAACACACAAAAAGCCTCGAGTTCAAATAAGTTCAAGGAAATGAGCTGCCTTTTGTAACCGATGAGTTTCGATCCGGAAACCTGATACATCGAAAGAGACTGTCCGTTTTGTACACGAATTGCATCCAGCTTTTGTCGTAACCCTCTCAACTTTTTAGCACATGTTATGTGGGTGAAATTATGATACCGTGCAAAGTTTCAACCTTTTCAGAGTTCATTTGTAGTGCTTTCCAATTTCATGTTCATTTAGCTCAAAAAAATCAATAACTGCATGAAAAATATGAAATGAAGTCAGAAAGGGTTGAAAATTGATGATGTGGCTTTGAATGGTGCATTTTGAACACAGAAAAACCCTGGAGTTCAAATAAGTTCAAGAAAATGAAATGCCTTTTGTAACCGATATGTTTCCATACAAAACCCTGATACTTCGAAAGAGAATGTCCGTTTTGTACACGAAGTGCATCCAGCTTTTGCCGTAACCCTCTCAACTTTCTAGCACATGCTATGTTGGTGAAATGATGATACCATGCCAATTTTCAAACTTTTCAGAGTTCATTTGTTGTGCTTTCCAATTTTAGGGTCATTTAGCTAAAAATCCAATAACTGCATGAAAAATACCAAATGATGTCAGGATGGGTTGAAAATTGATGTTTTTGCTTTGAATGGTCCATTTTGAACACACAAAAGCTTTGAGTTGAAATAAGTTCAAGAAAATGAAATGCCTTTTGTAACCAATGAGTTTCCGTCCGGAACACTCATACTTCAAAAGAGATTGTCCGTTTTGTACACCAAGTGCATGCAGCTTTTGTCGTAACCCTCTCTACTTTTTAGCACATGCTATGTGGGGGAAATTATGATACCCTGCAAAGTTTCAACCTTTTCAGAGTTCATTTGTAGTGCTTTCCAATTTCAGGGTCATTTAGCTAAAAAATCAATAACTGCATGAAAAATACCAAATGATGTCGGGAAGGGTTGAAAATTGATGTTGTGGCTTTGAATGGTACATTTTGAACACAAAAAAAGCCTTGAGTTCAAATAAGTTCAAGGAAATGAAATGCCTTTTGTAACCGATGAGTTTCCGTCCGGAAACCAGATACTTCAAAATAGATTGTCCGTTTTGTACACGAATTGCATCCAGCTTTTGTCATAACCCTCTCAACTTTTTAGCACATGTTATGTGGGTGAAATGATGATACCCTGCAAAGTTTCAACCTTTTCAGAGTTCATTTGTAGTACTTTCCAATTTCATGGTCATTTAGCTCAAAAAAATCAATAACTGCATGAAAAATATCAAATGAAGTCAAAAAGGGTTGAAAATTGATGATGTGGCTTTGAATGGTGCATTTTTGACACAGAAAAAGCCTAGAGTTCAAATAAGTTCAACAAAATGAAATGCCTTTTGTAACCGATATGTTTCCGTACAGAACCCTGATACTTCGAAAGAGATTGTCCGTTTTGTACACGAAGTGCATCCAGCTTTTGTCGTAACCCTCTCAACTTTCTAGCACATGCTATGTGGGTGAAATGATGATACCATGCCAATTTTCAACCTTTTTAGAGTTCATTTGTAGAGCTTTCCAATTTCAGGGTCATTTAGCTAAAAAATCAATAACTGCATGAAAAATACCAAATGATGTCGGGAAGGGTTGAAAATTGATATTTTGGCTTTGAATGGTACATTTTGAACACACAAAAAGCCTCGCGTTCAAATAAGTTCAAGAAAATGAAATGCCTTTTGTAACCGATATGTTTCCGTACAGAACCCTGATACTTCGAAAGAGATTGTCCGTTTTGTACACGAAGTGCATCCAGCTTTTGTCGTAACCCTCTCAACTTTCTAGCACATGCTATGTGGGTGAAATGATGATACCATGCCAATTTTCAACCTTTTTAGAGTTCATTTGTAGAGCTTTCCAATTTCAGGGTCATTTAGCTAAAAAATCAATAACTGCATGAAAAATACCAAATGATGTCGGGAAGGGTTAAAAATTGATATTTTGGCTTTGAATGGTACATTTTGAACACACAAAAAGCCTCGAGTTCAAATAAGTTCAAGAAAATGAAATGCCTTTTGTAACCGATGAGTTTCCATTTGGAACCCTGATACTCCGAAAGAGACTGTCTGTTTTGTACACGAACTTCATCCAGCTTTTGTCGTAACCCTCTGAACTTTTTAGCACATGCTATGTGGGTGAAATTATGATACTATGCCAAGTTTCAACCTTTTTATAGTTCATTTGTAGTGCTTTCCAATTTCAGGTTCATTTAGCTAAAAAATCAATAACTGCATGAAAAATACCAAATGATGTCGGGAAGGGTTGAAAATTGATGTTGTGGCTTTTAATGGTACATTTTGAACACAGAAAAATCCTCGACTTCAAATGAGTTCAAGAAAATGAAATGCCTTTTGTAACCGATGAGTTTCCATCCGGAACCCTGATACTTCGAAAGAGACTGTCGGTTTTGTACACGAAGTGCATCCAGCTTTTGTCGTAACCCTCTGAACTTTATAGCACATGCTATGTGGGTGAAATTATGATACCATGCCAAGTTTCAACCTTTTCATAGTTCATTTGTAGTGCTTTCCAATTTCAGGTTCATTTAGCTAAAAAATCAAGAACTGCATGAAAAATACCAAATGATGTCGGGAAGGGTTGAAAATTGATGTTTTGGCTTTTAATGGTACATTTTGAACACAGAAAAAGCCTGGAGTTCAAATAAGTCCAAGAAAATGAAATGCCTTTTGTAACCGATGAGTTTCCATCTGGAACCCTGATACTTCGAAAGAGACTGTCTGTTTTGTACACGAACTACATCCAGCTTTTGTCGTAACCCTCTCATATATTTGACACATGCTATGTCGGTGAAATGAGGAAACCATGCAAAGTTTCAACCTTTTCAGAGTTCAATTGTAGTGCTTTCCAATTTCATGGTCATTTAGCTCAAAAAAATCAATAACTACATGAAAAATATCAAATGAAGTCAGAAAGGGTTGAAAATTGATGATTTGGCTTTGAATGGTGCATTTTGAGCACAGAAAAAGCGTGGAGTTAAAATAAGTTCAGGAAAATGAAATGCCTTTTGTAACCGATGAGTTTCCGTACGGAACACTCATACTTCGAAAGAGATTGTCCGTTTTGTGCACGAAGTGCATCCAACTTTTGTCGTAACCCTCTCAACTTTTTAGCACATGCTATGTGGGTGAAATTATGATACCATGCCAAGTTTCAACCTTTTCAGAGTTCATTTGTAGTGCTTTCCAATTTTAGGGTCATTTAGCTAAAAAATTAATAACTGCATGAAAAATACCAAATGATGTCGGGAAGGGTTGAAAATTGATGTTTTTGGTTTGAATGGTCCATTTTGAACACACAAAAGCCTCGAGTTCAAATAAGTTCAAGAAAATGAAATGCCTTTTGTAACCGATGAGTTTCCGTCCGGAACCCTGATACTTCGAAAGAGACTGTCCGTTGTGTACACGAAGTGCATCCAGCTTTTGTCGTAACCCTCTCAACTTTTTAGCACATGCTGTGTGGGTGAAATGATGATACCTTTCAAAGTTTCAACCTTTTCAGAGTTCATTTGTAGTGCTTTCCAATTTCATGGTCATTTAGCTCAAAAAAATCAGTAACTGCATGAAAAATATCAAATGAAGTCAGAAAGGGTTGAAAATTGATTATGTGGCTTTGAATGGTGCATTTTGAACACAGAAAAACCCTGGATTTCAAATAAGTTCAGGAAAATAAAATGCCTTTTGTAACCGATGAGTTTCCGTACGGAACACTGATACTTCGAAAGAGATTATCCGTTTTGTACACGAAGTGCATCCAGCTTTTTGCCGTAACCCTCTCAACTTTTTAGGACATGCTATGTGGGTGAACTGATGATACCATGCCAAGTTTCAACCTTTTCAAAGTTCATTTATAGTGATTTCCAATTTCAGGGTCATTTAGCTAAAAAATCAATAACTGCATGAAAAATACCAAATGATGTCGGGAAGGGTTGAAAATTGATGTTGTGGCTTTGAATGGTACATTTTGAACACACAAAAATCCTCGACTTCAAATAAGTGCAAGAAAAGGAAATGCCTTTTGTAACCGATGAGTTTCTGTCCGGAGCCCTTATACTTCGAAAGAGACTGTCCGTTTTGTACACGAAGTGCATCCAGATTTTGTCATAACCCTCTCATCTTTTTAATACATGCTATGTGGGTGAAATGATGAAACCATGTAAAGTGTCAACCTTTTCGGAGTTCATTTGTAGTGCTTTCCAATTTCATGGTAATTTGGATCAAAAAAATCAATAATTGCATGAAAAATATCAAATGAAGTCAGAAAGGGTTGAAAATTGATGATGTGGCTTTGAATGGTGCATTTTGAACAAAGAAAAAGCCTGGAGTTCAAATAAGTTCAGGACAATGAAATGCCTTTTGTAACCGATGAGTTTTCGTACGGAACACTGATACTTCGAAAGAGATTGTCCGTTTTGTACACGAAGTGCATCCAGCTTTTGTCGTAACCCTCTCAACTTTTTAGCACATGCTATGTGGGTGAAATGATGATACCATGCCAATTTTCAACCTTTTCAGAGTTCATTTGTAGTGCTTTCCAATTTCGGGGTCATTTAGCTAAAAAATCAATAACTGCATAAAAAAACCAAATGATGTCGGGAAGGGTTAAAAATTGATATTTATGCTTTGAATGGTACATTTTGAACACACAAAAATCCTCGAGTTCAAATAAGTTCAAGAAAATGAAATGCCTCTTGTAACCGATGAGTTTCCGTCCGACACCCTGATACTTCGAAAGAGACTGTCTGTTTTGTACACAAAGTGCATCCAGCTTTTCTTGTAACCCTCTCAAATTTTTAGCACATGCTATGTGGGTGAAATTATGATACCATGCCAAGTTTCAACCTTTTCAGAGTTCATTTGTACTGCTTTCCAATTTTAGGGTCATTTAGCTAAAAAATCAATAACTGCCCGAAAAATACCAAATGATGTCCGGAGGATTGAAAGTTGATGTTTTGGCTTTGAATGGTCCATTTTGAACACACAAAAGCCTCGAGTTCAAATAAGTTCAAGAAAATGAAATGCCTTTTGTAACCGATGAGTTTCCGTCCGGAACCCTCATACTTCGGAAAAGACTGTCCGTTTTGTACACGAAGTGCATCCATATTTTGCCGTAACCCTCTCAGCTTTTTAGCACAATGCTATGTGTTTGAAATGATGATACCATGCCAAGTTTCAACATTTTCATAGCTCATTTGTAGCGCTTTCCAATTTCAGGGTCATTTAGCTAAAAAATCAATAACTGCATGAAAAATTCCAAATGATGTCGGGAAGGGTTGAAAATTGATGTTGTGTCTTTGAATGGTACATTTTGAACACACGAAAATCCTCGAGTTCAAATAAGTTCAAGAAAATGAAATGCCTTTTGTATCCGATGAGTTTCCGTCCGGAACCCTGATACTTCGAAACAGACTGTCTGTTTTCTATACGAAGTGCATCCAGCTTTTGTCATAACCCTCTCAACTTTTTAGCACATGCTATGTGGGTGAAATTATGATACCATGCCAAGTTTCAACCTTTTCAAAGTTCATTTGTAGTGCTTTCCAATTTTAGGGTCATTTAGCAAAAAAAAAATAATTGCATGAAAAATACCAAATGATGTCGGGAAGGGTTGAAAATTGATGTTTTTGCTTTGAATGGTCCATTTTGAACACACAAAAGCCTCGAGTTCAAATAAGTTCACGAAAATGAAATGCCTTTTGTATCCGATGAGTTTCCGTCCGGAACCCTGATACTTCGACAGAGACTGTCTGTTTTGTATACAAAAGTGCATCCAGCTTTTGTCGTAACCCCCTCAACTTTTTAGCACATGCTATGAGGGTGAAATTATGATACCATGCCAAGTTTCAACCTTTTCAGAGTTCATTTGTAGTGCTTTCCAATTTTAGGGTCATTTAGCAAAAAAATCAATAACTGCATGAAAAATACCAAATGATGTCGGGAAGGGTTGAAACTTGATGTTTTGGCTTTGAATGGTCCATTTTGAACACACAAAAGCCTCGAGTTCAAATAAGTGCAAGAAAATGAAATGCCTTTTGTAACCGATGAGTTTCTGTCCGGATCCCTGATACTTCGAAAAAGACTGTCCGTTTTGTACACGAAGTGCATGCATATTTTGCCGTAACCCTCTCAACTTTTTAGCACAATGCTCTGTGGGTGAAATGATGATACCATGCCAAGTTTCAACCTTTTCATAGCTCATTTGTAGTGCTTTCCAATTTCAGGGTCATTTAGCTAAAAAATCAATAACTGCATGAAAAATACCGAATGATGTCGGGAAGGGTTGAAAATTGATGTTGTGGCTTTGAATGGTACATTTTGAACACACGAAAATCCTCGAGTTCAAATAAGTTCAAGAAAATGAAATGCCTTTTGTATCCGATGAGTTTCCCTCCGGAACCCTGATACTTCGACAGAGACTGTCTGTTTTGTATACGAAGTGCATCCAGCTTTTGTCGTAACCCTCTCAACTTTTTAGCACATGCTATGAGGGTGAAATTATGATACCATGCCAAGTTTCAACCTTTTCAGAGTTCATTTGTAGTGCTTTCCAATTTTAGGGTCATTTAGCAAAAAAATCAATAGCTGCATGAAAAATACCAAATGATGTCGGGAAGGGCTGAAATTTGATGTTTTTGCTTTGAATGGTCCATTTTGAACACACAAAAGCCTCGAGTTCAAATAAGTTCAAGAAAATGAAATGCCTTTTGTAACCGATGAGTTTCCGTCTGGAACCCTTATACTTCGAAAGAGACTGTCCGTTTTGTACACGAAGTGCATCCATCTTTTGTCGTAGCCCTCTCAACTTTTTAGCACATGCTATGTGGGTGAAATGATGATACCATGCAAAGTTTCAACCTTTTCATAGTTCATTTGTAGTGCTTTCCAATTTCATTGTCATTTAGCTCAAAAAATTCAATAACTGCATGAAAAATATCAAATGAAGTCAGAAAGGGTTGAAAATTGATGATGTGGCTTTGAATGGTGCATTTTGAACACAGAAAAAGCCTGGAGTTCAAATAAGTTTAGGAAACTAAAATGCCTTTTGTAACCGATGAGTTTCCGTACGGAACACTGATACATCGAAAGAGATTGTCCGTTTTGTACACGAAGTGCATCCAGCTGTTGTCGTAACCCTCTCAACTTTTTAGCACATGCTATGTGGGTGAAATGATGATACCATGCCAATTTTCAACCTTTTCAGAGTTCATTTGTAGTGATTTCCAATTTCAGGGTCATTTAGCTAAAAAATCAATAACTGCAGAAAAAAAACAAATGATGTCGGGAAGGGTTAAAAATTGATATTTATGCTTTGAATGGTACATTTTGAACACACAAAAATCCTCGAGTTCAAATAAGTTCAAGAAAATGAAATGCCTCTTGTAACCGATGAGTTTCCGTCCGGCACCCTGATACTTCGAAAGAGACTGTCTGTTTTGTACACAAAGTGCATCCAGCTTTTCTTGTAACCCTCTCAAATTTTTAGCACATGCTATGTGGGGGAAATTATGATACCATGCCAAGTTTCAACCTTTTCAGAGTTCATTTGTACTGCTTTCCAATTTTAGGGTCATTTAGCTAAAAAATCAATAACTCCTTGAAAAATACCAAATGATGTCGGGAAGGGTTGAAAATTGATGTTTTGGCTTTGAATGGTCCATTTTGAACACACAAAAGCCTCGAGTTCAAATAAGTGCAAGAAAATGAAATGCCTTTTGTAACCGATGAGTTTTCGTCCGGAACCCTGATACTTCGAAAAAGACTGTCCGTTTTGTACACGATGTGCATCCATATTTTGCCGTAACCCTCTCAAATTTTTAGCACAATGCTATGTGGGTGAAATGATGATACCATGCCAAGTTTCAACCTTTTCATAGCTCATTTGTAGTGCTTTCCAATTTCAGGGTCATTTAGCTAAAAAATCAATAACTGCATGAAAAATACCAAATAATGTCAGGAAGGGTTGAAAATTGATGTTGTGGCTTTGAATGCTACATTTTGAAGACACGAAAATCCTAGAGTTCAAATAAGTTCAAGAAAATGAAATGCCTTTTGTATCCGATGAGTTTCCGTCCGGAACCCTGATACTTCGAAAGAGACTGTCTGTTTTGTATACGAAGTGCATCCAGCTTTTGTCGTAACCCTCTCAACTTTTTAGCACATGCTATGTGGGTGAAATTATGATACCATGCCAAGTTTCAACCTTTTCAGAGTTCATTTGTCGTGCTTTCCAATTTTAGGGTCATTTAGCAAAAAAATCAATAACTGCATGAAAAATACCAAATGATGTCGGGAAGGGTTGAAAATTGATGTTTTTGCTTTGCATGGTCCATTTTGAACACACAAAAGCCTCGAGTTCAAATAAGTTCAAGAAAATGAAATGCCTTTTGTATCCGATGAGTTTCCGTCCGGAACCCTGATACTTCGAAAGCGACTGTCTGTTTTGTATACGAAGTGCATCCAGCTTTTGTCGTAACCCTCTCAACTTTTTAGCACATGCTATGTGGGTGAAATTTTGATACCATGCCAAGTTTCAACCTTTTCAGAGTTCATTTGTAGTGCTTTCCAATTTTAGGGTCATTTAGCAAAAAAATCAATAGCTGCATGAAAAATACCAAATGATGTCGGGAAGGGTTGAAAATTGATGTTTTTGCTTTGAATGGTCCATTTTGAACACACAAAAGCCTCGAGTTCAAATAAGTTCAAGAAAATGAAATGCCTTTTGTAACCGATGAGTTTCCGTCTGGAACCCTTATACTTCGAAAGAGACTCTCCGTTTTGTACACGAAGTGCATCCATCTTTTGTCGTAACCCTCTCAACTTTTTAACACATGCTATGTGGGTGAAATGATGATACCATGCAAAGTTTCAACCTTTTCATAGTTCATTTCTAGTGCTTTCCTATTTCATTGTCATTTAGCTCAAAAAATTAAATAACTGCCTGAAAAATATCAAATGAAGTCAGAAAGGGTTGAAAATTGATGATGTGGCTTTGAATGGTGCATTTTGAACACAGAAAAAGCCTGGAGTTCAAATAAGTTTAGGAAAATGAAATGCCTTTTGTAACCGATGAGTTTCCGTACGGAACACTGATACATCGAAAGAGATTGTCCGTTTTGTACACGAAGTGCATCCAGCTTTTTTCGTAACCCTCTCAACTTTTTAGCACATGCTATGTGGGTGAAATGATGATACCATGCCAATTTTCAACCTTTTCAGAGTTCATTTGAAGAGCTTTCCAATTACAGGGTCATTTAGCTAAAAAATCAATAACTGCATGAAAAAAAGCAAATGATGTCGGGAAGGGTTAAAAATTGATATTTATGCTTTGAATGGTACATTTTGAACACACAAAAATCCTCGAGTTCAAATAAGTTCAAGAAAATGAAATGCCTCTTGTAACCGATGAGTTTCCGTCCGGCACCCTAATACTTCGAAAGAGACTGTCTGTTTTGTACACGAAGTGCATCCAGCTTTTGTTGTAACCCTCTCAAATTTTTAGCACACGCTATGTGGGTGAAATTTGATACCATGCCAAGTTTCCACCTTTTCAGAGTTCATTTGTACTGCTTTCCAATTTTAGGGTCATTTAGCTAAAAAATCAATAACTGCATGAAAAATACCAAATGATGTCGGGAAGGGTTGAAAATTAATGTTTTGGCTTTGAATGGTCCAGTTTGAACACACAAAAGCCTCGAGTTCAAATAAGTGCAAGAAAATGAAATGCCTTTTGTAACCGATGAGTTTCCATCCGGAACCCTGATACTTCGAAAAAGACTGTCCGTTTTGTACACGAAGTGCATCCATATTTTGCCGTAACCCTCTCAACTTTTTAGCACAACGCTATGTGGGTGAATTGATGATACCATGCCAAGTTTCAACCTTTTCATAGCTCATTTGTAGTGCTTTCCAATTTCAGGGTCATTTAGCTAAAAAATCAATAACTGCATGAAAAATACCAAATAATGTCGGGAAGGGTTGAAAATTGATGTTGTGGCTTTGAATGATACATTTTGAAGACACGAAAATCCTCGTGTTCAAAAAAGTTCAAGAAAATGAAATGCCTTTTGTATCCGATGAGTTTCCGTCCGGAACCCTGATACTTCGAAAGAGACTGTCTGTTTTGTATACGAAGTGCATCCAGCTTTTGTCGTAACCCTCTCAACTTTTTAGCACATGCTATGTGGGTGAAATTATGATACCATGCCAAGTTTCAACCTTTTCAGAGTTCATTTGTAGTGCTTTCCAATCTTAGGGTCATTTAGCAAAAAAATCAATAATTGCATGAAAAATACAAAATGATGTCGGGAAGGGTTGAAAATTGATGTTTTTTGCTTTGCATGGTCCATTTTGAACACACAAAAGCCTCGAGTTCAAATAAGTTCAAGAAAATGAAATGCCTTTTGTATCCGATGAGTTTCCGTCCGGAACCCTGATACTTCGAAAGCGACTGTCTGTTTTGTATACGAAGTGCATCCAGCTTTTGTCGTAACCCTCTCAACTTTTTAGCACATGCTATGTGGGTGAAATTATGATACCATGCCAAGTTTCAACCTTTTCAGAGTTCATTTTTAGTGCTTTCCAATTTTAGGGTCATTTAGCAAAAAAATCAATAGCTGCATGAAAAATACCAAATGATGTCGGGAAGGGTTGAAAATTGATGTTTTTTGCTTTGAATGGTCCATTTTGAACACACAAAAGCCTCGAGTTCAAATAAGTTCAAGAAAATGAAATGCCTTTTGTAACCGATGAGTTTCCGTCTGGAACCCTTATACTTCGAAAGAGACTCTCCGTTTTGTACACGAAGTGCATCCATCTTTTGTCGTAACCCTCTCAACTTTTTAACACATGCTATGTGGGTGAAATGATGATACCATGCAAAGTTTCAACCTTTTCATAGTTCATTTGTAGTGCTTTCCAATTTCATTGTCATTTAGCTCAAAAAATTAAATAACGGCCTGAAAAATATCAAATGAAGTCAGAAAGGGTTGAAAATTGATGATGTAGCTTTGAATGGTGCATTTTGAACACAGAAAAAGCCTGGAGTTCAAATAAGTTTAGGAAAATGAAATGCCTTTTGTAACCGATGAGTTTCCGTACGGAACACTGATACATCGAAAGAGATTGTCCGTTTTGTACACAAAGTGCATCCAGCTTTTGTCGTAACCCTCTCAACTTTTTAGCACATGCTATGTGGGTGAAATGATGATACCATGCCAATTTTCACCCTTTTCAGAGTTCATTTGTAGAGCTTTCCAATTTCAGGGTCATTTAGCTAAAAAATCAATAACTGCATGAAAAAAACCAAATGATGTCGGGAAGGGTTAAAAATTGATATTTATGCTTTGAATGGTACATTTTGAACACACAAAAATCCTCGAGTTCAAATAAGTTCAAGAAAATGAAATGCCTCTTGTAACCGATGAGTTTCCGTCCGGCACCCTGATACTTCGAAAGAGACTGTCTGTTTTGTACACGAAGTGCATCCAGCTTTTGTTGTAACCCTCTCAAATTTTTAGCACACGCTATGTGGGTGAAATTATGATACCACGCCAAGTTTCAACCTTTTCAGAGTTCATTTGTACTGCTTTCCAATTTTAGGGTCATTTAGCTAAAAAATCAATAGCTGCATGAAAAATACCAAATGATGTCGGGAAGGGTTGAAAATTGATGTTTTTTGCTTTGAATGGTACATTTTGAACACACAAAAATCCTCGAGTTCAAATAAGTTCAAGAAAATGAAATGCCTCTTGTAACCGATGAGTTTCCGTCCGGCACCCTGATACTTCGAAAGAGACTGTCTGTTTTGTACACAAAGTGCATCCAGCTTTTCTTGTAACCCTCTCAAATTTTTAGCACATGCTATGTGGGGGAAATTATGATACCATGCCAAGTTTCAACCTTTTCAGAGTTCATTTGTACTGCTTTCCAATTTTAGGGTCATTTAGCTAAAAAATCAATAACTCCTTGAAAAATACCAAATGATGTCGGGAAGGGTTGAAAATTGATGTTTTGGCTTTGAATGGTCCATTTTGAACACACAAAAGCCTCGAGTTCAAATAAGTGCAAGAAAATGAAATGCCTTTTGTAACCGATGAGTTTTCGTCCGGAACCCTGATACTTCGAAAAAGACTGTCCGTTTTGTACACGATGTGCATCCATATTTTGCCGTAACCCTCTCAACTTTTTAGCACAATGCTATGTGGGTGAAATGATGATACCATGCCAAGTTTCAACCTTTTCATAGCTCATTTGTAGTGCTTTCCAATTTCAGGGTCATTTAGCTAAAAAATCAATAACTGCATGAAAAATACCAAATAATGTCAGGAAGGGTTGAAAATTGATGTTGTGGCTTTGAATGCTACATTTTGAAGACACGAAAATCCTGGAGTTCAAATAAGTTCAAGAAAATGAAATGCCTTTTGTATCCGATGAGTTTCCGTCCGGAACCCTGATACTTCGAAAGAGACTGTCTGTTTTGTATACGAAGTGCATCCAGCTTTTGTCGTAACCCTCTCAACTTTTTAGCACATGCTATGTGGGTGAAATTATGATACCATGCCAAGTTTCAACCTTTTCAGAGTTCATTTGTCGTGCTTTCCAATTTTAGGGTCATTTAGCAAAAAAATCAATAACTGCATGAAAAATACCAAATGATGTCGGGAAGGGTTGAAAATTGATGTTTTTGCTTTGCATGGTCCATTTTGAACACACAAAAGCCTCGAGTTCAAATAAGTTCAAGAAAATGAAATGCCTTTTGTATCCGATGAGTTTCCGTCCGGAACCCTGATACTTCGAAAGCGACTGTCTGTTTTGTATACGAAGTGCATCCAGCTTTTGTCGTAACCCTCTCAACTTTTTAGCACATGCTATGTGGGTGAAATTTTGATACCATGCCAAGTTTCAACCTTTTCAGAGTTCATTTGTAGTGCTTTCCAATTTTAGGGTCATTTAGCAAAAAAATCAATAGCTGCATGAAAAATACCAAATGATGTCGGGAAGGGTTGAAAATTGATGTTTTTGCTTTGAATGGTCCATTTTGAACACACAAAAGCCTCGAGTTCAAATAAGTTCAAGAAAATGAAATGCCTTTTGTAACCGATGAGTTTCCGTCTGGAACCCTTATACTTCGAAAGAGACTCTCCGTTTTGTACACGAAGTGCATCCATCTTTTGTCGTAACCCTCTCAACTTTTTAACACATGCTATGTGGGTGAAATGATGATACCATGCAAAGTTTCAACCTTTTCATAGTTCATTTCTAGTGCTTTCCTATTTCATTGTCATTTAGCTCAAAAAATTAAATAACTGCATGAAAAATATCAAATGAAGTCAGAAAGGGTTGAAAATTGATGATGTGGCTTTGAATGGTGCATTTTGAACACAGAAAAAGCCTGGAGTTCAAATAAGTTTAGGAAAATGAAATGCCTTTTGTAACCGATGAGTTTCCGTACGGAACACTGATACATCGAAAGAGATTGTCCGTTTTGTACACGAAGTGCATCCAGCTTTTGTCGTAACCCTCTCAACTTTTTAGCACATGCTATGTGGGTGAAATGATGATACCATGCCAATTTTCAACCTTTTCAGAGTTCATTTGAAGAGCTTTCCAATTTCAGGGTCATTTAGCTAAAAAATCAATAACTGCATGAAAAAAACCAAATGATGTCGGGAAGGGTTAAAAATTGATATTTATGCTTTGAATGGTACATTTTGAACACACAAAAATCCTCGAGTTCAAATAAGTTCAAGAAAATGAAATGCCTCTTGTAACCGATGAGTTTCCGTCCGGCACCCTGATACTTCGAAAGAGACTGTCTGTTTTGTACACGAAGTGCATCCAGCTTTTGTTGTAACCCTCTCAAATTTTTAGCACACGCTATGTGGGTGAAATTTGATACCATGCCAAGTTTCCACCTTTTCAGAGTTCATTTGTACTGCTTTCCAATTTTAGGGTCATTTAGCTAAAAAATCAATAACTGCATGAAAAATACCAAATGATGTCGGGAAGGGTTGAAAATTAATGTTTTGGCTTTGAATGGTCCAGTTTGAACACACAAAAGCCTCGAGTTCAAATAAGTGCAAGAAAATGAAATGCCTTTTGTAACCGATGAGTTTCCGTCCGGAACCCTGATACTTCGAAAAAGACTGTCCGTTTTGTACACGAAGTGCATCCATATTTTGCCGTAACCCTCTCAACTTTTTAGCACAACGCTATGTGGGTGAATTGATGATACCATGCCAAGTTTCAACCTTTTCATAGCTCATTTGTAGTGCTTTCCAATTTCAGGGTCATTTAGCTAAAAAATCAATAACTGCATGAAAAATACCAAATAATGTCGGGAAGGGTTGAAAATTTATGTTGTGGCTTTGAATGATACATTTTGAAGACACGAAAATCCTCGAGTTCAAAAAAGTTCAAGAAAATGAAATTCCTTTTGTATCCGATGAGTTTCCGTCCGGAACCCTGATACTTCGAAAGAGACTGTCTGTTTTGTATACGAAGTGCATCCAGCTTTTGTCGTAACCCTCTCAACTTTTTAGCACATGCTATGTGGGTGAAATTATGATACCATGCCAAGTTTCAACCTTTTCAGAGTTCATTTGTAGTGCTTTCCAATCTTAGGGTCATTTAGCAAAAAAATCAATAATTGCATGAAAAATACAAAATGATGTCGGGAAGGGTTGAAAATTGATGTTTTTGCTTTGCATGGTCCATTTTGAACACACAAAAGCCTCGAGTTCAAATAAGTTCAAGAAAATGAAATGCCTTTTGTATCCGATGAGTTTCCGTCCGGAACCCTGATACTTCGAAAGCGACTGTCTGTTTTGTATACGAAGTGCATCCAGCTTTTGTCGTAACCCTCTCAACTTTTTAGCACATGCTATGTGGGTGAAATTATGATACCATGCCAAGTTTCAACCTTTTCAGAGTTCATTTTTAGTGCTTTCCAATTTTAGGGCCATTTAGCAAAAAAATCAATAGCTGCATGAAAAATACCAAATGATGTCGGGAAGGGTTGAAAATTGATGTTTTTTGCTTTGAATGGTCCATTTGGAACACACAAAAGCCTCGAGTTCAAATAAGTTCAAGAAAATGAAATGCCTTTTGTAACCGATGAGTTTCCGTCTGGAACCCTTATACTTCGAAAGAGACTCTCCGTTTTGTACACGAAGTGCATCCATCTTTTGTCGTAACCCTCTCAACTTTTTAACACATGCTATGTGGGTGAAATGATGATACCATGCAAAGTTTCAACCTTTTCATAGTTCATTTGTAGTGCTTTCCAATTTCATTGTCATTTAGCTCAAAAAATTAAATAACTGCCTGAAAAATATCAAATGAAGTCAGAAAGGGTTGAAAATTGATGATGTAGCTTTGAATGGTGCATTTTGAACACAGAAAAAGCCTGGAGTTCAAATAAGTTTAGGAAAATGAAATGCCTTTTGTAACCGATGAGTTTCCGTACGGAACACTGATACATCGAAAGAGATTGTCCGTTTTGTACACAAAGTGCATCCAGCTTTTGTCGTAACCCTCTCAACTTTTTAGCACATGCTATGTGGGTGAAATGATGATACCATGCCAATTTTCACCCTTTTCAGAGTTCATTTGTAGAGCTTTCCAATTTCAGGGTCATTTAGCTAAAAAATCAATAACTGCATGAAAAAAACCAAATGATGTCGGGAAGGGTTAAAAATTGATATTTATGCTTTGAATGGTACATTTTGAACACACAAAAATCCTCGAGTTCAAATAAGTTCAAGAAAATGAAATGCCTCTTGTAACCGATGAGTTTCCGTCCGGCACCCTGATACTTCGAAAGAGACTGTCTGTTTTGTACACGAAGTGCATCCAGCTTTTGTTGTAACCCTCTCAAATTTTTAGCACACGCTATGTGGGTGAAATTATGATACCATGCCAAGTTTCAACCTTTTCAGAGTTCATTTGTACTGCTTTCCAATTTTAGGGTCATTTAGCTAAAAAATCAATAGCTGCATGAAAAATACCAAATGATGTCGGGAAGGGTTGAAAATTGATGTTTTTTGCTTTGAATGGTCCATTTTGAACACACAAAAGCCTCGAGTTCAAATAAGTTCAAGAAAATGAAATGCCTTTTGTAACCGATGAGTTTCCGTCTGGAACCCTTATACTTCGAAAGAGACTCTCCGTTTTGTACACGAAGTGCATCCATCTTTTGTCGTAACCCTCTCAATTGATTAAGACATGCTATGTGGGTGAAATGATGATACCATGCAAAGTTTCAACCTTTTCATAGTTCATTTGTAGTGCTTTCCAATTTCATTGTCATTTAGCTCAAAAAATTCAATAACTGCATGAAAAATATCAAATGAAGTCAGAAAGGGTTGAAAATTGATGATGTGGCTTTGAATGGTGCATTTTGAACACAGAAAAAGCCTGGAGTTCAAATAAGTTTAGGAAAATGAAATGCCTTTTGTAACCGATGAGTTTCCGTACGGAACACTGATACATCGAAAGAGATTGTCCGTTTTGTACACGAAGTGCATCCAGCTTTTGCCGTAACCCTCTCAACTTTTTAGCACATGCTATGTGGGTGAAATGATGATACCATGCCCATTTTCAAACTTTTCAGAGTTCATTTGTAGTGCTTTCCAATTTCAGGGTCATTTAGCTAAAAAATCAATAACTGCATAAAAAAACCAAATGATGTCGGGACAGGTTAAAAATTGATATTTATGCTTTGAATGGTACATTTTTAACACACAAAAATCCTCGAGTTCAAATAAGTTCAAGAAAATGAAATGCCTCTTGTAACCGATGAGTTTCCGTCCGGCACCCCGATACTTCGAAAGAGACAGTCTGTTTTGTACACGAAGTGCATCCAGCTTTTGTTGTAACCCTCTCAAATTTTTAGCACACGCTATGTGGGTGAAATTATGATACCATGCCAAGTTTCAACCATTTCAGAGTTCATTTGTACTGCTTTCCAATTTTAGGGTCATTTAGCTAAAAAATCAATAACTGCATGAAAAATACCAAATGATGTTGGGAAGGGTTGAAAATTGATGTTTTGGCTTTGAATGGTCCATTTTGAACACACAAAAGCCTCGAGTTCAAATAAGTGCAAGAAAATGAAATGCCTTTTGTAACCGATGAGTTTCCGTCCGGAACCCTGATACTTCGAAAAAGACTGTCCGTTTTGTACACGAAGTGCATCCATATTTTGCCGTAACCCTCTCAACTTTTTAGCACAATGCTATGTGGGTGCAATGATGATACCATGCCAAGTTTCAACCTTTTCATAGCTCATTTGTAGTGCTTTCCAATTTCAGGGTCATTTAGCTAAAAAATCAATAACTGCATGAAAAATACCAAATAATGTCGGGAAGGGTTGAAAATTGATGTTGTGGCTTTGAATGGTACATTTTGAACACACGAAAATCCTCGAGTTCAAATAAGTTCAAGAAAATGAAATGCCTTTTGTATCCGATAAGTTTCCGTCCGGAACCCTGATACTTCGAAAGAGACTGTCTGTTTTGTATACGCAGTGCATCCAGCTTTTGTCGTAACCCTCTCAACTTTTTAGCACATGCTATGTGGGTGAAATTATGATACCATGCCAAGTTTCAACCTTTTCAGAGTTCATTTGTAGTGCTTTCCAATTTTAGGGACATTTAGCAAAAAAATCAATAACTGCATGAAAAATACCAAATGATGTCGGGAAGGGTTGAAAATTGGTGTTTTTGCTTTGAATGGTCCATTTTGAACACACAAAAGCCTCGAGTTCAAATAAGTTCAAGAAAATGAAATGCCTTTAGTAACCGATGAGTTTCCGTCTGGAACCCTTATACTTCGAAAGAGACTCTCCGTTTTGTACACGAAGTGCATCCATCTTTTGTCGTAACCCTCTCAATTGATTAAGACATGCTATGTGGGTTAAATGATGATACCATGCAAAGTTTCAACCTTTTCATAGTTCATTTGTAATGCTTTCCAATTTCATTGTCATTTAGCTCAAAAAATTCAATAAGTGCATGAAAAATATCAAATGAAGTCACAAAGGGTTGAAAATTGATGATGTGGCTTTGAATGGTGCATTTTGAACACAGAAAAAGCCTGGAGTTCAAATAAGTTTAGGAAAATGAAATGCCTTTTGTAACCGATGAGTTTCCGTACGGAACACTGATACATCGAAAGAGATTGTCCGTTTTGTACACGAAGTGCATCCAGCTTTTGTCGTAACCCTCTCAACTTTTTAGCACATGCTATGTGGGTGAAATGATGATACCATGCCAATTTTCAACCTTTTCAGAGTTCATTTGAAGAGCTTTCCAATTTCAGGGTCATTTAGCTAAAAAATCAATAACTGCATGAAAAAAACCAAATGATGTCGGGAAGGCTTAAAAATTGATATTTATGCTTTGAATGGTACATTTTGAACACACAAAAATCCTCGAGTTCAAATAAGTTCAAGAAAATGAAATGCCTCTTGTAACCGATGAGTTTCCGTCCGGCACCCTGATACTTCGAAAGAGACTGTCTGTTTTGTACACGAAGTGCATCCAGCTTTTGTTGTAACCCTCTCAAATTTTTAGCACACGCTATGTGGGTGAAATTTGATACCATGTCAAGTTTCCACCTTTTCAGAGTTCATTTGTACTGCTTTCCAATTTTAGGGTCATTTAGCTAAAAAATCAATAACTGCATGAAAAATACCAAATGATGTCGGGAAGGGTTGAAAATTAATGTTTTGGCTTTGAATGGTCCAGTTTGAACACACAAAAGCCTCGAGTTCAAATAAGTGCAAGAAAATGAAATGCCTTTTGTAACCGATGAGTTTCCGTCCGGAACCCTGATACTTCGAAAAAGACTGTCCGTTTTGTACACGAAGTGCATCCATATTTTGCCGTAACCCTCTCAACTTTTTAGCACAACGCTATGTGGGTGAATTGATGATACCATGCCAAGTTTCAACCTTTTCATAGCTCATTTGTAGTGCTTTCCAATTTCAGGGTCATTTAGCTAAAAAATCAATAACTGCATGAAAAATACCAAATAATGTCGGGAAGGGTTGAAAATTGATGTTGTGGCTTTGAATGATACATTTTGAAGACACGAAAATCCTCGAGTTCAAAAAAGTTCAAGAAAATGAAATGCCTTTTGTATCCGATGAGTTTCCGTCCGGAACCCTGATACTTCGAAAGCTACTGTCTGTTTTGTATACGAAGTGCATCCAGCTTTTGTCGTAACCCTCTCAACTTTTTAGCACATGCTATGTGGGTGAAATTATGATACCATGCCAAGTTTCAACCTTTTCAGAGTTCATTTGTAGTGCTTTCCAATCTTAGGGTCATTTAGCAAAAAAATCAATAGCTGCATGAAAAATACCAAATGATGTCGGGAAGGGTTGAAAATTGATGTTTTTGCTTTGCATGGTCCATTTTGAACACACAAAAGCCTCGAGTTCAAATAAGTTCAAGAAAATGAAATGCCTTTTGTAACCGATGAGTTTCCGTCTGGAACCCTTATACTTCGAAAGAGACTCTCCGTTTTGTACACG
The DNA here is from genome assembly GCA_022496015.1 of Hordeum marinum. Classification (NCBI taxonomy): domain Eukaryota; kingdom Viridiplantae; phylum Streptophyta; class Magnoliopsida; order Poales; family Poaceae; genus Hordeum; species Hordeum marinum. Next base: position 515,565,838 of record CM039678.1, read on the forward strand.
AAGTGCATCCATCTTTTGTCGTAACCCTCTCAACTTTTTAACACATGCTATGTGGGTGAAATGATGATACCATGCAAAGTTTCAACCTTTTCATAGTTCATTTGTAGTGCTTTCCAATTTCATTGTCATTTAGCTCAAAAAATTAAATAACTGCCTGAAAAATATCAAATGAAGTCAGAAAGGGTTGAAAATTGATGATGTAGCTTTGAATGGTGCATTTTGAACACAGAAAAAGCCTGGAGTTCAAATAAGTTTAGGAAAATGAAATGCCTTTTGTAACCGATGAGTTTCCGTACGGAACACTGATACATCGAAAGAGATTGTCCGTTTTGTACACGAAGTGCATCCAGCTTTTGTCGTAACCCTCTCAACTTTTTAGCTCATGCTATGTGGGTGAAATGATGATACCATGCCAATTTTCAACCTTTTCAGAGTTCATTTGTAGAGCTTTCCAATTTCAGGGTCATTTAGCTAAAAAATCAATAACTGCATGAAAAAAACCAAATGATGTCGGGAAGGGTTAAAAATTGATATTTATGCTTTGAATGGTACATTTTGAACACACAAAAATCCTCGAGTTCAAATAAGTTCAAGAAAATGAAATGCCTCTTGTAACCGATGAGTTTCCGTCCGGCACCCTGATACTTCGGAAGAGACTGTCTGTTTTGTACACGAAGTGCATCCAGCTTTTGTTGTAACCCTCTCAAATTTTTAGCACACGCTATGTGGGTGAAATTATGATACCATGCCAAGTTTCAACCTTTTCAGAGTTCATTTGTACTGCTTTCCAATTTTAGGGTCATTTAGCTAAAAAATCAATAGCTGCATGAAAAATACCAAATGATGTCGGGAAGGGTTGAAAATTGATGTTTTTTGCTTTGAATGGTCCATTTTGAACACACAAAAGCCTCGAGTTCAAATAAGTTCAAGAAAATGAAATGCCTTTTGTAACCGATGAGTTTCCGTCTGGAACCCTTATACTTCGAAAGAGACTCTCCGTTTTGTACACGAAGTGCATCCATCTTTTGTCGTAACCCTCTCAATTGATTAAGACATGCTATGTGGGTGAAATGATGATACCATGCAAAGTTTCAACCTTTTCATAGTTCATTTGTAGTGCTTTCCAATTTCATTATCATTTAGCTCAAAAAATTCAATAACTGCATGAAAAATATCAAATGAAGTCAGAAAGGGTTGAAAATTGATGATGTGGCTTTGAATGGTGCATTTTGAACACAGAAAAAGCCTGGAGTTCAAATAAGTTTAGGAAAATGAAATGCCTTTTGTAACCGATGAGTTTCCGTACGGAACACTGATACATCGAAAGAGATTGTCCGTTTTGTACACGAAGTGCATCCAGCTTTTGCCGTAACCCTCTCAACTTTTTAGCACATGCTATGTGGGTGAAATGATGATACCATGCCCATTTTCAACCTTTTTAGAGTTCATTTGTAGTGCTTTCCAATTTCAGGGTCATTTAGCTAAAAAATCAATAACTGCATAAAAAAACCAAATGATGTCGGGACAGGTTAAAAATTGATATTTATGCTTTGAATGGTACATTTTGAACACACAAAAATCCTCGAGTTCAAATAAGTTCAAGAAAATGAAATGCCTCTTGTAACCGATGAGTTTCCGTCCGGCACCCTGATACTTCGAAAGAGACAGTCTGTTTTGTACACGAAGTGCATCCAGCTTTTGTTGTAACCCTCTCAAATTTTTAGCACACGCTATGTGGGTGAAATTATGATACCATGCCAAGTTTCAACCATTTCAGAGTTCATTTGTACTGCTTTCCAATTTTAGGGTCATTTAGCTAAAAAATCAATAACTGCATGAAAAATACCAAATGATGTTGGGAACGGTTGAAAATTGATGTTTTGGCTTTGAATGGTCCATTTTGAACACACAAAAGCCTCGAGTTCAAATAAGTGCAAGAAAATGAAATGCCTTTTGTAACCGATGAGTTTCCGTCCGGAACCCTGATACTTCGAAAAAGACTGTCCGTTTTGTACACGAAGTGCATCCATATTTTGCCGTAACCCTCTCAACTTTTTAGCACAATGCTATGTGGGTGCAATGATGATACCATGCCAAGTTTCAACCTTTTCATAGCTCATTTGTAGTGCTTTCCAATTTCAGGGTCATTTAGCTAAAAAATCAATAACTGCATGAAAAATACCAAATAATGTCGGGAAGGGTTGAAAATTGATGTTGTGGCTTTGAATGGTACATTTTGAACACACGAAAATCCTCGAGTTCAAATAAGTTCAAGAAAATGAAATGCCTTTTGTATCCGATAAGTTTCCGTCCGGAACCCTGATACTTCGAAAGAGACTGTCTGTTTTGTATACGCAGTGCATCCAGCTTTTGTCGTAACCCTCTCAACTTTTTAGCACATGCTATGTGGGTGAAATTATGATACCATGCCAAGTTTCAACCTTTTCAGAGTTCATTTGTAGTGCTTTCCAATTTTAGGGACATTTAGCAAAAAAATCAATAACTGCATGAAAAATACCAAATGATGTCGGGAAGGGTTGAAAATTGGTGTTTTTGCTTTGAATGGTCCATTTTGAACACACAAAAGCCTCGAGTTCAAATAAGTTCAAGAAAATGAAATGCCTTTTGTAACCGATGAGTTTCCGTCTGGAACCCTTATAGTTCGAAAGAGACTCTCCGTTTTGTACACGAAGTGCATCCATCTTTTGTCGTAACCCTCTCAATTGATTAAGACATGCTATGTGGGTTAAATGATGATACCATGCAAAGTTTCAACCTTTTCATAGTTCATTTGTAATGCTTTCCAATTTCATTGTCATTTAGCTCAAAAAATTCAATAATTGCATGAAAAATATCAAATGAAGTCAGAAAGGGTTGAAAATTGATGATGTGGCTTTGAATGGTGCATTGTGAACACAGAAAAAGCCTGGAATTCAAATAAGTTTAGGAAAATGAAATGCCTTTTGTAACCGATGAGTTTCCGTACGGAACACTGATACATCGAAAGAGATTGTCCGTTTTGTACACGAAGTGCATCCAGATTTTGCCGTAACCCTCTCAACTTTTTAGCACATGCTATGTGGGTGAAATGATGATACCATGCCAATTTTCAACCTTTTCAGAGTTCATTTGTAGTGCTTTCCAATTTCAGGGTCATTTAGCTAAAAAATCAATAACTGCATGAAAAAAACCAAATGATGTCGGGAAGGGTTAAAAATTGATATTTATGCTTTGAATGGTACATTTTGAACACACAAAAATCCTCGAGTTCAAATAAGTTCAAGAAAATGAAATACCTCTTGTAACCGATGAGTTTCTGTCCGGCACCCTGATACTTCGAAAGAGACTGTCTGTTTTGTACACGAAGTGCATCCAGCTTTTGTTGTAACCCTCTCAAATTTTTAGCACACGCTATGTGGGTGAAATTATGATACCATGCCAAGTTTCAACCTTTTCAGAGTTCATTTGTACTGCTTTCCAATTTTAGGGTCATTTAGCTAAAAAATCAATAACTGCATGGAAAATACCAAATGATGTTGGGAAGGGTTGAAAATTGATGTTTTGGCTTTGAATGGTCCATTTTGAACACACAAAAGCCTCGAGTTCAAATAAGTGCAAGAAAATGAAATGCCTTTTGTAACCGATGAGTTTCCGTCCGGAACCCTGATACTTCGAAAAAGACTGTCCGTTTTGTACACGAAGTGCATCCATATTTTGCCGTAACCCTCTCAACTTTTTAGCACAATGCTATGTGGGTGCAATGATGATACCATGCCAAGTTTCAACCTTTTCATAGCTCATTTGTAGTGCTTTCCAATTTCAGGGTCATTTAGCTAAAAAATCAATAACTGCATGAAAAATACCAAATAATGTCGGGAAGGGTTGAAAATTGATGTTGTGGCTTTGAATGGTACATTTTGAACACACGAAAATCCTCGAGTTCAAATAAGTTCAAGAAAATGAAATGCCTTTTGTATCCGATAAGTTTCCGTCCGGAACCCTGATACTTCGAAAGAGACTGTCTGTTTTGTATACGCAGTGCATCCAGCTTTTGTCGTAACCCTCTCAACTTTTTAGCACATGCTATGTGGGTGAAATTATGATACCATGCCAAGTTTCAACCTTTTCAGAGTTCATTTGTAGTGCTTTCCAATTTTAGGGACATTTAGCAAAAAAATCAATAACTGCATGAAAAATACCAAATGATGTCGGGAAGGATTGAAAATTGGTGTTTTTGCTTTGAATGGTCCATTTTGAACACACAAAAGCCTCGAGTTCAAATAAGTTCAAGAAAATGAAATGCCTTTTGTAACCGATGAGTTTCCGTCTGGAACCCTTATAGTTCGAAAGAGACTCTCCGTTTTGTACACGAAGTGCATCCATCTTTTGTCGTAACCCTCTCAATTGATTAAGACATGCTATGTGGGTTAAATGATGATACCATGCAAAGTTTCAACCTTTTCATAGTTCATTTGTAATGCTTTCCAATTTCATTGTCATTTAGCTCAAAAAATTCAATAATTGCATGAAAAATATCAAATGAAGTCAGAAAGGGTTGAAAATTGATGATGTGGCTTTGAATGGTGCATTGTGAACACAGAAAAAGCCTGGAATTCAAATAAGTTTAGGAAAATGAAATGCCTTTTGTAACCGATGAGTTTCCGTACGGAACACTGATACATCGAAAGAGATTGTCCGTTTTGTACACGAAGTGCATCCAGATTTTGCCGTAACCCTCTCAACTTTTTAGCACATGCTATGTGGGTGAAATGATGATACCATGCCAATTTTCAACCTTTTCAGAGTTCATTTGTAGTGCTTTCCAATTTCAGGGTCATTTAGCTAAAAAATCAATAACTGCATGAAAAAAACCAAATGATGTCGGGAAGGGTTAAAAATTGATATTTATGCTTTGAATGGTACATTTTGAACACACAAAAATCCTCGAGTTCAAATAAGTTCAAGAAAATGAAATACCTCTTGTAACCGATGAGTTTCTGTCCGGCACCCTGATACTTCGAAAGAGACTGTCTGTTTTGTACACGAAGTGCATCCAGCTTTTGTTGTAACCCTCTCAAATTTTTAGCACACGCTATGTGGGTGAAATTATGATACCATGCCAAGTTTCAACCTTTTCAGAGTTCATTTGTACTGCTTTCCAATTTTAGGGTCATTTAGCTAAAAAATCAATAACTGCATGGAAAATACCAAATGATGTTGGGAAGGGTTGAAAATTGATGTTTTGGCTTTGAATGGTCCATTTTGAACACACAAAAGCCTCGAGTTCAAATAAGTGCAAGAAAATGAAATGCCTTTTGTAACCGATGAGTTTCCGTCCGGAACCCTGATACTTCGAAAAAGACTGTCCGTTTTGTACACGAAGTGCATCCATATTTTGCCGTAACCCTCTCAACTTTTTAGCACAATGCTATGTGGGTGCAATGATGATACCATGCCAAGTTTCAACCTTTTCATAGCTCATTTGTAGTGCTTTCCAATTTCAGGGTCATTTAGCTAAAAAATCAATAACTGCATGAAAAATACCAAATAATGTCGGGAAGGGTTGAAAATTGATGTTGTGGCTTTGAATGGTACATTTTGAACACACGAAAATCCTCGAGTTCAAATAAGTTCAAGAAAATGAAATGCCTTTTGTATCCGATAAGTTTCCGTCCGGAACCCTGATACTTCGAAAGAGACTGTCTGTTTTGTATACGCAGTGCATCCAGCTTTTGTCGTAACCCTCTCAACTTTTTAGCACATGCTATGTGGGTGAAATTATGATACCATGCCAAGTTTCAACCTTTTCAGAGTTCATTTGTAGTGCTTTCCAATTTTAGGGACATTTAGCAAAAAAATCAATAACTGCATGAAAAATACCAAATGATGTCGGGAAGGATTGAAAATTGGTGTTTTTGCTTTGAATGGTCCATTTTGAACACACAAAAGCCTCGAGTTCAAATAAGTTCAAGAAAATGAAATGCCTTTTGTAACCGATGAGTTTCCGTCTGGAACCCTTATAGTTCGAAAGAGACTCTCCGTTTTGTACACGAAGTGCATCCATCTTTTGTCGTAACCCTCTCAATTGATTAAGACATGCTATGTGGGTTAAATGATGATACCATGCAAAGTTTCAACCTTTTCATAGTTCATTTGTAATGCTTTCCAATTTCATTGTCATTTAGCTCAAAAAATTCAATAATTGCATGAAAAATATCAAATGAAGTCAGAAAGGGTTGAAAATTGATGATGTGGCTTTGAATGGTGCATTGTGAACACAGAAAAAGCCTGGAATTCAAATAAGTTTAGGAAAATGAAATGCCTTTTGTAACCGATGAGTTTCCGTACGGAACACTGATACATCGAAAGAGATTGTCCGTTTTGTACACGAAGTGCATCCAGATTTTGCCGTAACCCTCTCAACTTTTTAGCACATGCTATGTGGGTGAAATGATGATACCATGCCAATTTTCAACCTTTTCAGAGTTCATTTGTAGTGCTTTCCAATTTCAGGGTCATTTAGCTAAAAAATCAATAACTGCATGAAAAAAACCAAATGATGTCGGGAAGGGTTAAAAATTGATATTTATGCTTTGAATGGTACATTTTGAACACACAAAAATCCTCGAGTTCAAATAAGTTCAAGAAAATGAAATACCTCTTGTAACCGATGAGTTTTTGTCCGGCACCCTGATACTTCGAAAGAGACTGTCTGTTTTGTACACGAAGTGCATCCAGCTTTTGTTGTAACCCTCTCAAATTTTTAGCACACGCTATGTGGGTGAAATTATGATACCATGCCAAGTTTCAACCTTTTCAGAGTTCATTTGTACTGCTTTCCAATTTTAGGGTCATTTAGCTAAAAAATCAATAACTGCATGGAAAATACCAAATGATGTCGGGAAGGGTTGAAAATTGATGTTTTGGCTTTGAATGGTCCATTTTGAACACGCAAAAGCCTCGAGTTCAAATAAGTGCAAGAAAATGAAATGCCTTTTGTAACCGATGAGTTTCCGTCCGGAACCCTGATACTCCGAAAAAGACTGTCCGTTTTGTACACGAAGTGCATCCATATTTTGCCGTAACCCTCTCAACTTTTTAGCACAATGCTATGTCGGTGAAATGATGATACCATGCCAAGTTTCAACCTTTTCATAGAACATTTGTAGTGCTTTCCAATTTCAGGGTCATTTAGCTAAAAAATCAATAACTGCATGAAAAATACCAAATGATGTCGGGAAGGGTTGAAAATTGATGTTCTGGCTTTGAATGGTACATTTTGAACACACGAAAATCCTCGAGTTCAAATAAGTTCAAGAAAATGAAATGCCTTTTGTATCCGATGAATTTCCGTCCGGAACCCTGATACTTCGAAAGAGACTGTCTGTTTTGTATACGAATTGCATCCAGCTTTTGTCGTAACCCTCTCAACTTTTTAGCACATGCTATGTGGGTGAAATTATGATACCATGCCAAGTTTCAACCTTTTCAGACTTCATTTGTAGTGCTTTTCAATTTTAGGGTCATTTAGCAAAAAAATCAATAACTGCATGAAAAATACCAAATGATGTCGGGAAGGGTTGAAAATTGATGTTTTTGCTTTGAATGGTTCATTTTGAACACACAAAAGCCTCGAGTTCAAATAAGTTCAAGAAAATGAAATGCCTTTTGTATCCGATGAGTTTCCGTCCGGAACCCTGATACTTCGAAAAAGACTGTCCGTTTTGTACACGAAGTGCATCCATATTTTTCCGTAACCCTCTCAACTTTTTAGCACAATGCTATGTCGGTGAAATGATGATACCATGCCAAGTTTCAACCTTTTCATAGAACATTTGTAGTGCTTTCCAATTTCAGGGTCATTTAGCTAAAAAATCAATAACTGCATGAAAAATACCAAATGATGTCGGGAAGGGTTGAAAATTGATGTTCTGGCTTTGAATGGTACATTTTGAACACACGAAAATCCTCGAGTTCAAATAAGTTCAAGAAAATGAAATGCCTTTTGTATCCGATGAGTTTCCGTCCGGAACCCTGATACTTCGAAAGAGACTGTCTGTTTTGTATACGAATTGCATCCAGCTTTTGTCGTAACCCTCTCAACTTTTTAGCACATGCTATGTGGGTGAAATTATGATACCATGCCAAGTTTCAACCTTTTCAGACTTCATTTGTAGTGCTTTTCAATTTTAGGGTCATTTAGCAAAAAAATCAATAACTGCATGAAAAATACCAAATGATGTCGGGAAGGGTTGAAAATTGATGTTTTTGCTTTGAATGGTCCATTTTGAACACACAAAAGCCTCGAGTTCAAATAAGTTCAAGAAAATGAAATGCCTTTTGTATCCGATGAGTTTCCGTCCGGAACCCTGATACTTCGAAAAAGACTGTCCGTTTTGTACACGAAGTGCATCCATATTTTTCCGTAACCCTCTCAACTTTTTAGCACAATGCTATGTGGGTGAAATGATGATACCATGCCAAGTTTCAACCTTTGCATAGCTCATTTGTAGTGCTTTCCAATTTCAGGGTCATTTAGCTCAAAAATCAAGAACTGCATGAAAAATACCAAATGATGTCGGGAAGGGTTGAAAATTGATGTTGTGGGTTTGAATGGTACATTTTGAACACACGAAAATCCTCGAGTTCAAATAAGTGCAAGAAAATGAAATGCCTTTTGTATCCGATGAGTTTCCGTCCGGAACCCTGATACTTCGAAAGAGACTGTCTGTTTTGTATACGAAGTGCATCCAGCTTTTGTCGTAACCCTCTCAACTTTTTAGCACATGCTATGTGGGTGAAATTATGATAGCATGCCAAGTTTCAACCATTTCAGAGTTCATTTGTAGTGCTTTCCAATTTTAAGGTCATTTACAAAAAAAAGCAATAACTGCATGAAAAATACCAAATGATGTCGGGAAGGGTTGAAAATTGATGTTTTTGCTTTGAATGGTCCATTTTGAACACACAAAAGCCTCGAGTTCAAATAAGTTCAAGAAAATGAAATGCCTTTTGTAACCGATGAGTTTCCGTCTGGAACCCTTATACTTCGAAAGAGACTCTCCGTTTTGTACACGAAGTGCATCCATCTTTTGTCGTAAAACTCTCAACTTTTTAACACATGCTATGTGGGTGAAATGATGATACCATGCAAAGTTTCAACCTTTTCATAGTTCATTTGTAGTGCTTTCCAATTTCATTGTCATTTAGCTCAAAAAATTAAATAACTGCATGAAAAATATCAAATGAAGTCAGAAAGGGTTGAAAATTGATGATGTGGCATTGAATGGTGCATTTTGAACACAGAAAAATCCTGGAGTTCAAATAAGTTTAGGAAAATGAAATGCCTTTTGTAACCGATGAGTCATGCTATGTGGGTGAAATGATGATACCATGCAAAATTTCAACCTTTTTAGAGTTCATTTGTATTGCTTTCCAATTTCAGGGTCATTTAGCTCAAAAAATTCAATAACTGCATGAAAAATATCAAATGAAGTCAGAAAGGGTTGAAAATTGCTGATGTGGCTTCGAATGATGCATTTTGAACACAGAAAAAGCCTGGAGTTCAAATAAGTTCAGGAAAATGAAATGCCTTTTGTAACCGATAAGTTTCCGTACGGAACACTTGTACTTCGAAAGAGATTGTCCGTTTTGTACACTAAGTGCAGCCATATTTTGCCGTAACCCTCTCAACTTCTTAGCACAATGCTATGTGGGTGAAATGATGATACCATGCCAAGTTTCAACCTTTTCATAGCTCATTTGTAGTGCTTTCCAATTTCAGGGTCATTTAGCTAAAAAATCAAGAACTGCATGAAAAATACCAAATGATGTCGGGAAGGGTTGAAAATTGATGTTGTGGCTTTGAATGGTACATTTTGAACACATGAAAATCCTTGAGTTCAAATAAGTGCAAGAAAATGAAATGCCTTTTCTATCCGATGAGTTTCCGTCCGGAACCCTGATACTTCGAAAGAGACTGTCTGTTTTGTATACGAAGTGCATCCAGCTTTTGTCGTAACCCTCTCAACTTTTTAGCACATGCTATGTGGGTGAAATTATGATACCATGCCAAGTTTCAACCATTTCAGGGTTCATTTGTAGTGCTTTCCAATTTTAAGGTCATTTACAAAAAAAATCAATAACTGCATGAAAAATACCAAATGATGTCGGGAAGGGTTCAAAATTGATGTTTTTGCTTTGAATGGTCCATTTTGAACACACAAAAGCCTCGAGTTCAAATAAGTTCAAGAAAATGAAAGGCCTTTTGTAACCGACGAGTTTGCGTCTCGAACCCTTATACTTCGAAAGAGACTGTCCGTTTTGTACACGAAGTGCATCCATCTTTTGTCGTAACCCTCTCAACTTTTTAACACATGCTATGTGGGTGAAATGATGATACCATGCAAAGTTTCAGCCTTTTTATAGTTCATTTGTAGTGCTTTCCAATTACATTGTCATTTAGCTCAAAAAATTCAATAACTGCATGAAAAATATCAAATGAAGTCAGAAAGGGTTGAAAATTGATGATGTGGCTTCGAATGGTGCATTTTGAACACAGAAAAGGCCTGGAGTTCAAATAAGTTCAGGAAAATAAAATGCCTTTTGTAACCGATAAGTTTCCGTACGGAACACTGATACTTCGAAAGAGATTGTCCGTTTTGTACACGAAGTGCATCAAGCTTTTGCCGTAACCCTCTCAACTTTTAAGTACATGCTATGTGGGTGAAATGATGATACCATGCCAATTTTCAACCTTTTCAGAGGTCATTTGTAGCGCTTTCCAATTTCAGGGTCATTTAGCTAAAAAATCAATAACTGCATGAAAAATACCAAATGATGTCGGGAAGGGTTAAAAATTGATATTTTGGCTTTGAATGGTACATTTTGAACACACAAAAACCCTCGAGTTCAAATAAGTTCAAGAAAATGAAATGCCTTTTGTAACCGATGAGTTTCCGTCCGGAACTCTGATACTTCGAAAGAGACTGTCTGTTTTGTACACGAAGTGCATCCAGCTTTTGTCGTAACCCTCTCAACTTTTTAGCACATGCTATGTGGGTGAAATTATGATACCATGCCAAGTTTCAACATTTTCAGAGTTCATTTGTAGTGCTTTCCAATTTTAGGGTCATTTAGCTAAAAACTCAATAACTGCATGAAAAATGCCAAATGATGTCGGGAAGGGTTGTAAATTGATGTTTTGGCTTTGAATGGTCCATTTTGAACACACAAAAGCCTCAAGTTCAAATAAGTTCAAGAAAATGAAATGCCTTTTGTAACCGATGAGTTTCCGTCTGGAACCCTTATACTTCGAAAGAGACTCTCCGTTTTGTACACGAAGTGCATCCATATTTTGCCGTAGCCCTATCAACTTTTTAGCACAATGCTATGTGGGTGAAATGATGATACCATGCCCAGTTTCAAACTTTTCATAGTTCATTTGTAGTGCTTTCCAATTTCAGGGTCATTTAGCTGAAAAATCAATAACTGCATGAAAAATACCAAATGATGTCGGGAAGGGTTGAAAATTGATGTTGTGGCTTTGAATGCTACATTTTGAACACAGAAAAAGCCTCGAGTTCAAATAAGTTCAAGAAAATAAAATGCCTTTTGTAACCAATGAGTTTCTGACCGGAACCCTGATACTTCGAAATAGGATGTCCGTTTTGTACACGACGTGCATCCAGCCTTTGTCATAACCCTCTCAACTTTTTAGCACATGCTATGTGGGTGAAATGATGATACCATGCAAATTTTCAACCTTTTCAGAGTTCATTTGTAGTGCTTTCCAATTTCAGGGTCATTTAGCTCAAAAAATTCAATAACTGCATGAAAAATATCAAATGAAGTCAGAAAGGGTTGAAAATTGATGATGTGGCTTCGAATGGTGCATTTTGAACACAGAAAAAGCCTGGAGTTCAAATAAGTTCAGGAAAATGAAATGCCTTTTGTAACCGATAAGTTTCCGTACGGAACACTGGTACTTCGAAAGAGATTGTCCGTTTTGTACACGAAGTGCATCCAGCTTTTGTCGTAACCCTCTCAACCTTTTAGCACATGCTATGTGGGTGAAATGATGATACCATGCCAATTTTCAACCTTTTGAGAGTTCATTTGTAGTGCTTTCCAATTTCAGGGTCATTTAGCTAAAAAATCAATAACTGCATGAAAAATACCAAATGATGTCGGGAAGGGTTAAAAAATGATATTTTGGCTTTGAATGGTACATTTTGAACACACAAAAACCCTCGAGTTCAAACAAGTTCAAGAAAATGAAATGCCTTTTGTAACCGATGAGTTTCCGTCCGGAACCCTGATACTTCGAAAGAGACTGTCTGTTTTGTACACGAAGTGCATCCAGCTTTTGTCGTAACCCTCACAACTTTTTAGCACATGCTATGTGGGTGAAATTATGATACCATGCCAAGTTTGAACATTTTCAGAGTTCATTTGTAGTGCTTTCCAATTTTAGGGTCATTTAGCTAAAAAATCAATAACTGCATGAAAAATGCCAAATGATGTCGGGAAGGGTTGAAAATTGATGTTTTGGCGTTGAATGGTCCATTTTGAACACACAAAAGCCTCAAGTTCAAATAAGTTCAAGAAAATGAAATGCCTTTTGTAACCGATGAGTTTCCGTCCGGAACCCTGATACTTTGAAAAAGACTGTCCGTTTTGTACACGAAGTGCATCCATATTTTGCCGTAACCCTATCAACTTTTTAGCACAATGCTATGTCGGTGAAATGATGATACCATGCCAAGTTTCAACCTTTTCATAGTTCATTTGTAGTGCTTTCCAATTTCAGGGTCATTTAGCTAAAAAATCAATAACTGCATGAAAAATACCAAATAATGTCGGGAAGGGTTGAAAATTGATGTTGTGGCTTTGAATGCTACATTTTGAACACAGAAAAAGCCTCGAGTTCAAATAAGTTCAAGAAAACAAAATGCCTTTTGTAACCAATGAGTTTCCGACCGGAACCGTGATACTTCGAAATAGGCTGTCCGTTTTGTACACGAAGTGCATCCAGCTTTTGTCGTAACCCTCTCAACTTTTTAGCACATGCTATGTGGGTGAAATGATGATACCATTCAAATTTTCAACCTTTTCAGAGTTCATTTGTAGTGCTTTCCAATTTCAGGGTCATTTAGCTCAAAAAAATACCAAATGAAGTCAGAAAGGGTTGAAAATGATGATGTGGCTTTGAATGGTGCATTTTGAACATAGAAAAAAGCCTGGAGATCAAATAAGATCGGGGAAATGAAATGCCTTTTGTAACCGATGAGTTTCCGTCCGGAACTCTGATACTTCGAAAGAGATTGTCCGTTTTGTACACGAAGTGCATCCAGCTTTTTCCATAACCCTCTCAACTTTTTAGCACATGCTATGTGGGTGAAATGATGATACCATGCCAATTTTCAACCTTTTCAAAGTTCATTTGTAGTGCTTTCCAATTTCAGGGTCATTTAGCTAAAAAATCAATAACTGCATGAAAAATACCAAATGATGTCGGGAAGGGTTAAAAGTTGATATTTTGGCTTTGAATGGTACATTTTGAACACACAAAAATCCTCGAGTTCAAATAAGTTCAAGAAAATGAAATGCCTTTCGTAACCGATGAGTTTCCATCCGGAACCCTCATACTTCGAAAGAGACTATCTGTTTTGTACACGAAGTGCATCCAGATTTTGTCGTGACCCTCTCAACTTTTTAACACATGCTATGTGGGTGAAATGATGATACCATGCAAAGTTTCAACCTTTTTAGAGTTCATTTGTAGTGCTTTCCAATTTCGTGGTCATTTAGCTCAAAAAAATCAATAACTGCATGAGAAATATCAAATGAAGTCAGAAAGGGTTGAAAATTGATGATGTGGCTTTGAACGGTGCATTGTGAACACAGAAAAAGCCTGGAGTTCAAATAAGTTCAGGAAAATGAAATGCCTTTTGTAACCGATGAGTTTCCGTACGGAACCATGATACTTCGAAAGAGATTGTCCATTTTGTACACGAAGTGCAACCATATTTTGCCGTAACCCTCTCAAATTTTTAGCACATGCTATGTGGGTGAAATGATGATACCATGCCAATTTTCATCCTTTTCAGAGTTCATTTGTAGTGCTTTCCAATTCCAGGATCATTTAGCTAAAAAATCAATAACTGCATGAAAAATACCAAATGATGTCGGGAAGGGTTAAAAATTGATATTTTGGCTTTGAATGGTACATTTTGAACACAGAAAAAGCCTCGAGTTCAAATAAGTTCAAGAAAATAAAATGCCTTTTGTAACCAATGAGTTTCCGTCCGGAACCCTGATACTTCGAAATAGGCTGTCCGTTTTGTACGCAAAGTGCATCCAGCTTTTGTCGTAACCCTCTCAACTTTTTAGCACATGCTATGTGGGTGAAATGATGATACCATGCAAATTTTCAACCTTTTCAGAGTTCATTTGTAGTGCTTTCCAATTTCAGGGTCATTTAGCTCAAAAAAATCAATAACTTCATGAAAAATACCAAATGGAGTCAGAAAGGGTTGAAAATTGATGATGTGGCTTTGAATGGTGCATTTTGAACACAGAAAAAGCCTGGAGTTCAAATAAGTTCAGGGAAATGAAATGCCTTTTGTAACCGATGAGTTTCCGTCCGGAACCCTGATACATCGAAAGAGATTGTCCATTTTGTACACGAAGTGCATCCAGCTGTTGCCGTAACCCTCTCAACTTTTTAGCACTTGCTATGTGGGTGAAATGATGATACCATGCCAATTTTCAACCTTTTCAGAGATCATTTGTAGTGCTTTCCAATTTCAGGGTCATTTAGCTAAAAAATCAATAACTGCATGAAAAATACCAAATGATGTCGGGAATGGTTAAAAATTGATATTTTGGCTTTGGATGGTACATTTTGAACACACAAAAATCCTCGAGTTCAAATAAGTTCAAGAAAATGAAATGCCTTTTGTAACCGATGAGTTTCCGTCCGGAACCCTGATACTTCGAAAGAGACTATCTGTTTTGTACACGAAGTGCATCCAGCTTTTGTCGTAACCCTCTCAACTTTTTAAAACATGCTATGTGGGTGAAATGATGATACCTTGCAAAGTTTCAACCTTTTCAGAGTTCATTTGTAGTGCATTCCAATTTCATGGTCATTTAGCTCAAAAAATGAATAACTGCATGAAAAATATCAAATGAAGTCAGAAAGGGTTGAAAATTGATGATGTGGCTTTGAATGGTGCATTTTGAACACAGAAAAAGCCTGGAGTTCAAATAAGTTCAGGAAAATGAAATGCCTTTTGTAACCAATGAGTTTCCGTATAGAACAATGATACTTCAAAAGAGATTGTCCATTTTATACACGAAGTGCAACCATATTTTGACATAACCCTCTCAACTTTTTAGCACATGCTATGTGGGTGAAATGATGATACCATGCCAATTTTCAACCTTTTCAGTGTTCATTTGTAGTGCTTTCCAATTTCAGGGTCATTTAGCTAAAAAATCAATAACTACATGAAAAATACCAAATGATGTCGGGAAGGGTTAAACATTGATATTTTGGCTTTGAATGGTACATTTTGAACACACAAAAATCCTCGAGTTCAAATAAGTTCATGAAAATGAAATGCCTTTTGTAACCAATGAGTTTCCGTGCGCAACCCTGATACTTCGAAAGAGACTGTTTGTTTTGTACACGAAGTGCATCCAGCTTTTGTCGTAACCCTCTCAACTTATTAGCACATGCTATGTGGGTGAAATTATGATACCATGCCAAGTTTCAACCTTTTCAGAGTTTATTTGTATTGCTTTCAAATTTTAGGGTCATTTAGCTAAAAAATCAATAACTGCATGAAAAATACCAAATGATGTCGGGAAGGGTTGAAAATTGATGTTTTGGCTTTGAATGGTCCATTTTGAACGCACAAAAGCATCGAGTTCAAATAAGTTCTAGAAAATGAAATGCCTTTTGTAACCGATGAGTTTCCGTCCGGAACCCTGATACTTCGAAATAGGGTGTCCGTTTTGTACACGAAGTGCATCCATATTTTGCCGTCACCCTATCAACTTTTTCGCACAATGCTATGTGGGTGAAATGATGATACCATGCCCAGTTTCAACCTTTTCATAGTTCATTTGTAGTGCTTTCCAATTTTAGGGTCATTTAGCTAAAAAATCAATAACTGCATGAAAAATACCAAATGATGTCGGGAAGGGTTGAAAATTGATGTTGTGGCTTTGAATGCTACATTTTGAACATAGAAAAAGCCTCGAGTTCAAATAAGTTCAAGAAAATAAAATGCCTTTTGTAACCAATGAATTTCCGACCGGAACCCTGATACTTCGAAATAGGCTGTCCGTTTTGTACACGAAGTGCATCGAGCTTTTGTCGTAACCCTCTCAACTTTTTAGCACATGCTATGTGGGTGAAATGATGATATCATGCAAATTTTCAACCTTTTCAGAGTTCATTTGTATTGCTTTCCAATTTCAGGGTCATTTAGCTCAAAAAATTCAATAACTGCATGAAAAATATCAAATGAAATCAGAAAGGGTTGAAAATTGATGATGTGGCTTCGAATGGTGCATTTTGAACACAGAAAAAGCCTGGAGTTCAAATAAGTTCAGGAAAATGAAATGCCTTTTGTAACCAATGAGTTTCCGTACGGAACCCTGATACTTCGAAATAGGGTGTCCGTTTTGTACACGAAGTGCATCCATATTTTGCCGTCACCCTATCAACTTTTTCGCACAATGCTATGTGGGTGAAATGATGATACCATGCCCAGTTTCAACCTTTTCATAGTTCATTTGTAGTGCTTTCCAATTTTAGGGTCATTTAGCTAAAAAATCAATAACTGCATGAAAAATACCAAATGATGTCGGGAAGGGTTGAAAATTGATGTTGTGGCTTTGAATGCTACATTTTGAAAATAGAAAAAGCCTCGTGTTCAAATAAGTTCAAGAAAATAAAATGCCTTTTGTAACCAATGAATTTCCGACCGGAACCCTGATACTTCGAAATAGGCTGTCCGTTTTGTACACGAAGTGCATCGAGCTTTTGTCGTAACCCTCTCAACTTTTTAGCACATGCTATGTGGGTGAAATGATGATATCATGCAAATTTTCAACCTTTTCAGAGTTCATTTGTATTGCTTTCCAATTTCAGGGTCATTTAGCTCAAAAAATTCAATAACTGCATGAAAAATATCAAATGAAGTCAGAAAGGGTTGAAAATTGATGATGTGGCTTCGAATGGTGCATTTTGAACACAGAAAAAGCCTGGAGTTCAAATAAGTTCAGGAAAATGAAATGCCTTTTGTAACCGATAAGTTTCCGTACGGAACACTGGTACTTCGAAAGTGATTGTCCGTTTTGTACACGAAGTGCATCCATATTTTGCCGTAATCCTCTCAACTTTTTAGCACAATACTATGTGGGTGAAATGATGATACCATGCCACGTTTCAACCTTTTCATAGCTCATTTTTAGTGCTTTCCAATTTCAGGGTCATTTAGCTAAAAAATCAAGAACTGCATGAAAAATACCAAATGATGTCGGGAATGGTTGAAAATTGATGTTGTGGCTTTGAATGGTACATTTTGAACACACGAAAATCCTCGAGTTCAAATAAGTGCAAGAAAATGAAATGCCTTTTGTAACCGATGAGTTTCCGTACGGAACACTGATACATCGAAAGAGATTGTCCGTTTTGTACACGAAGTGCATCCAGCTTTTGCCGTAACCCTCTCAACTTTTTAGCACATGCTATGTGGGTGAAATGATGATACCATGGCAATTTTCAACCTTTTCAGAGTTCATTTGTAGTGCTTTCCAATTTCAGGGTCATTTAGCTAAAAAATCAATAACTGCATGAAAAATACCAAATGATGTCGGGAAGGGTTAAAAATTGATATTTTGGCTTTGAATGGTACATTTTGAACACACGAAAATCCTCGAGTTCAAATAAGTTCAAGAAAATGAAATGCCTTTTGTAACCGATGAGTTTCCGTCTGGAACCCTGATACTTCGAAAAAGACTGTCCGTTTTGTACACGAAGTGCATCCAGCTTTTGTCGTAACCCTCTCAACTTTTTAGCACAATGCTATGTGGGTGAAATGATGATACCATGCCCAGTTTCAACCTTTTCATAGTTCATTTGTAGTGCTTTCCAATTTCAGGGTCATTTAGCTAAAAAATCAATAACTGCATGAAAAATACCAAATGATGTCGGGAAGGGTTGAAAATTGATGTTGTGGCGTTGAATGCTACATTTTGAACACAGAAAAAGCCTCGAGTTCAAATAAGTTCAAGAAAATAAAATGCCTTTTGTAACCAATGAGTTTCCGACCGGAACCCTGATACTTCGAAATAGGCTGTCTGTTTTGTACACGAAGTGCATCGAGCTTTTGTCGTAACCCTCTCAACTTTTTAGCACATGCTATGTGGGTGAAATGATGATACCATGCAAAATTTCAACCTTTTCAGAGTTCATTTGTATTGCTTTCCAATTTCAGGGTCATTTAGCTCAAAAAATTCAATAACTGCATGAAAAATATCAAATGAAGTCAGAAAGGGTTGAAAATTGATGATGTGGCTTCGAATGGTGCATTTTGAACACAGAAAAAGCCTGGAGTTCAAATAAGTTCAGGAAAATGAAATGCCTTTTGTAACCGATAAGTTTCCGTACGGAACACTGGTACTTCGAAAGAGATTGTCCGTTTTGTACACGAAGTGCAGCCATATTTTGCCGTAACCCTCTCAACTTTTTAGCACAATGCTATGTGGGTGAAATGATGATACCATGCCAAGTTTCAACCTTTTCATAGCTCATTTGTAGTGCTTTCCAATTTCAGGGTCATTTAGCTAAAAAATCAAGAACTGCATGAAAAATACCAAATGATGTCGGGAAGGGTTGAAAATTGATGTTGTGGCTTTGAATGGTACATTTTGAACACACGAAAATCCTCGAGTTCAAATAAGTGCAAGAAAATGAAATGCCTTTTCTATCCGATGAGTTTCCGTCCGGAACCCTGATACTTCGAAAGAGACTGTCTGTTTTGTATACGAAGTGCATCCAGCTTTTGTCGTAACCCTCTCAACTTTTTAGCACATGCTATGTGGGTGAAATTATGATACCATGCCAAGTTTCAACCATTTCAGAGTTCATTTGTAGTGCTTTCCAATTTTAAGGTCATTTACAAAAAAAATCAATAACTGCTTGAAAAATACAAAATGATGTCGGGAAGGGTTGAAAATTGATATTTTTGCTTTGAATGGTCCATTTTGAACACACAAAAGCCTCGAGTTCAAATAAGTTCAAGAAAATGAAAGGCCTTTTGTAACCGACGAGTTTCCGTCTCGAACCCTTATACTTCGAAAGAGACTGTCCGTTTTGTACACGAAGTGCATCCATATTTTGCCGTCACCCTATCAACTTTTTCGCACAATGCTATGTGGGTGAAATGATGATACCATGCCCAGTTTCAACCTTTTCATAGTTCATTTGTAGTGCTTTCCAATTTCAGGGTCATTTAGCTAAAAAATCAATAACTGCATGAAAAATACCAAATGATGTCGGGAAGGGTTGAAAATTGATGTTGTGGCGTTGAATGCTACATTTTGAACACAGAAAAAGCCTCGAGTTCAAATAAGTTTAAGAAAATAAAATGCCTTTTGTAACCAATGAGTTTCCGACCGGAACCCTGATACTTCGAAATAGGCTGTCTGTTTTGTACACGAAGTGCATCGAGCTTTTGTCGTAACCCTCTCAACTTTTTAGCACATGCTATGTGGGTGAAATGATGATACCATGCAAAATTTCAACCTTTTCAGAGTTCATTTGTATTGCTTTCCAATTTCAGGGTCATTTAGCTCAAAAAATTCAATAATTGCATGAAAAATATCAAATGAAGTCAGAAAGGGTTGAAAATTGATGATGTGGCTTCGAATGGTGCATTTTGAACACAGAAAAAGCCTGGAGTTCAAATAAGTTCAGGAAAATGAAATGCCTTTTGTAACCGATAAGTTTCCGTACGGAACACTATTACTTCGAAAGAGATTGTCCGTTTTGTACACGAAGTGCAGCCATATTTTGCCGTAACCCTCTCAACTTTTTAGCACAATGCTATGTGGGTGAAATGATGATACCATGCCAAGTTTCAACCTTTTCATAGCTCATTTGTAGTGCTTTCCAATTTCAGGGTCATTTAGCTAAAAAATCAAGAACTGCATGAAAAATACCAAATGATGTCGGGAAGGGTTGAAAATTGATGTTGTGGCTTTGAATGGTACATTTTGAACACACGAAAATCCTCGAGTTCAAATAAGTGCAAGAAAATGAAATGCCTTTTCTATCCGATGAGTTTCCGTCCGGAACCCTGATACTTCGAAAGAGACTGTCTGTTTTGTATACGAAGTGCATCCAGCTTTTGTCGTAACCCTCTCAACTTTTTAGCACATGCTATGTGGGTGAAATTATGATACCATGCAAAGTTTCAACCTTTTCAGAGTTCATTTGTAGTGCTTTCCAATTTCAGGGTCATTTAGCTCAAAAAAATCAATAACTTCATGAAAAATACCAAATGGAGTCAGAAAGGGTTGAAAATTGATGATGTGGCTTTGAATGGTGCATTTTGAACACAGAAAAAGCCTGGAGTTCAAATAAGTTCAGGGAAATGAAATGCCTTTTGTAACCGATGAGTTTCCGTCCGGAACCCTGATATTTCGAAAGAGATTGTCCGTTTTGTACACGAAGTGCATCCAGCTTTTGCCGTAACCCTCTCAACTTTTTAGCACTTGCTATGTGGGTGAAATGATGATACCATGCCAATTTTCAACCTTTTCAGAGATCATTTGTAGTGCTTTCCAATTTCAGGGTCATTTAGCTAAAAAATCAATAACTGCATGAAAAATACCAAATGATGTCGGGAATGGTTAAAAATTGATATTTTGGCTTTGAATGGTACATTTTGAACACACAAAAATCCTCGAGTTCAAATAAGTTCAAGAAAATGAAATGCCTTTTGTATCCGATGAGTTTCCGTCCGGAACCCTGATACTTCGAAATAGACTGTCTATTTTGTATACGAAGTGCATCCAGCTTTTGTCGTAACCCTCTCAACTTTTTAACACATGCTATGTGGGTGAAATGATGATACCATGCAAAGTTTCAACCTTTTCAGAGTTCATTTGTAGTGCTTTCCATTTTCATGGTCATTTAGCTCAAAAAATGAATAACTGCATGAAAAATATCAAATGAAGTCAGAAAGGGTTGAAAATTGATGATGTGGCTTTGAATGGTGCATTTTGAACACAGAAAAAGCCTGGAGTTCAAATAAGTTCAGGAAAATGAAATGCCTTTTGTAACCAATGAGTTTCCGTATAGAACAATGATACTTCGAAAGAGATTGTCCATTTTATACACGAAGTGCAACCATATTTTGACGTAACCCTCTCAACTTTTTAGCACATGCTATGTGGGTGAAATGATGATACCATGCCAATTTTCAACCTTTTCATAGTTCATTTGTAGTGCTTTCCAATTTTAGGGTCATTTAGCTAAAAAATCAATAACTACATGAAAAATACCAAATGATGTCGGGAAGGGTTAAAAATTGATATTTTGGCTTTGAATGGTACATTTTGAACACACAAAAATCCTCGAGTTCAAATAAGTTCATGAAAATGAAATGCCTTTTGTAACCAATGAGTTTCCGTGCGCAACCCTGATACTTCGAAAGAGAATGTCTGTTTTGTACACGAAGTGCATCCAGCTTTTGTCGTAACCCTCTCAACTTATTAGCACATGCTATGTGGGTGAAATTATGATACCATGCCAAGTTTCAACCTTTTCAGAGTTTATTTGTATTGCTTTCAAATTTTAGGGTCATTTAGCTAAAAAATCAATAACTGCATGAAAAATACCAAATGATGTCGGGAAGGGTTGAAAATTGATGTTTTGGCTTTGAATGGTCCATTTTGAACGCACAAAAGCATCGAGTTCAAATAAGTTCTGGAAAATGAAATGCCTTTTGTAACCGATGAGTTTCCGTCCGGAACCCTGATACTTCGAAAAAGACTGTCCGTTTTGTACACGAAGTGCATCCATATTTTGCCGTAACCCTATCAACTTATGAGCACAATGCTATGTCGATGAAATGATGATACCATGCCAATTTTCAACCTTTGCATAGTTCATTTGTAGTGCTTCCCAATTTCAGGGTCATTTAGCTAAAAAATCAATAACTGCATGAAAAATACCAAATGATGTCGGGAAGGGTTAAAAATGGATGTTGTGGCTTTGAATGGTACATTTTGAACACAGAAAAAGCCTCGAGTTCAAATAAGTTCAAAAAAATGAAATGCCTTTTGTAACCAATGAGTTTCCGTCCGGAACTCTGATACTTCGAAATAGGGTGTCCGTTTTGTACACGAAGTGCATCCAGCTTTTGTCGTAACCCTCTCAACTTTTTAGCACATGCTATGTGGGTGAAATGATGATACCATGCAAAGTTTCAACCTTTTCAGAGTTCATTTGTAGTGCTTTCCAATTTCAGGGTCATTTAGCTCAGAAAAATCAATAACTGCATGAAAAATACCAAATGAAGTCAGAAAGGGTTGAAAATTGATGATGTGGCTTTGAATGGTGCATTTTGAACACACAAAAATCCTCGAGTTCAAATAAGTTCAAGAAAATGAAATGCCTTTTGTAACCGATGAGTTTCCGTCCGGAACCCTGATACTTCGAAAGAGACTCTCTGTTTTGTACACGAAGAGCATCCAGCTTTTGTCGTAACCCTCTCAACTTTTTAACACATGCTATGTGGGTGAAATGATGATACCATGCAAAGTTTCAACCTTTTCAGAGTTCATTTGTAGTGCTTTCCAATTTCATGGTCATTTAGCTCAAAAAAATGAATAACTGCATGAAAAATATCAAATGAAGTCAGAAAGGGTTGAAAATTGATGATGTGGCTTTGAGTGGTGCATTCTGAACACACAAAAAGCCTCGAGTTCAAATAAGTTCAGGAATATGAAATGCCTTTTGTAACCGATGAGTTTCCGTACGGAACAATGATACTTCGAAAGAGATTGTCCGTTTTGTACACGAAGTGCAACCATATTTTGACGTAACCCTCTCAACTTTTTAGCACATGCTATGTGGGTGAAATGATGATACCATGCCAATTTTCAACCTTTTCAGAGTTCATTTGTAGTGCTTTCCAATTTCAGGGTCATTTAGCTAAAAAATCAATAACTGCATGAAAAATACCAAATGATGTCGGGAAGGGTTAAAAATTGATATTTTGGCTTTGAATGGTACATTTTGAACACACAAAAATCCTCGAGTTCAAATAAGTTCAAGAAAATGAAATGCCTTTTGTAACCAATGAGTTTCCGTCCGGAACCCTGATACTTCGAAAGAGACTGTCTGTTTTGTACACGAAGTGCATCCAGCTTTTGTCGTAACCCTCTCAACTTTTTAGCACATGCTATGTGGGTGAAATTATGATACCATGCCAAGTTTCAACCTTTTCATAGTTCATTTGTAGTGCTTTCCAATTTTAGGGTCATTTAGCTAAAAAATCAATAACTGCATGAAAAATACCAAATGATGTCGGGAAGGGTTGAAAATTGATGTTTTGGCTTTGAATGGTCCATTTTGAACACACAAAACCTCGAGTTCAAATAAGTTCTAGAATATGAAATGCCTTTTGTAACTGATGAGTTTCCGTCCGGAACCCTGATACTTCGAAATAGGGTGTCCGTTTTGTACACGAAGTGCATCCAGCTTTTGTCGTAACCCTCTCAACTTTTTAGCACATGCTATGTGGGTGAAATGATGGTACCATGCAAATTTGAACCTTTTCAGAGTTCATTTGTAGTGCTTTCCAATTTAAGGGTCATTTAGCTCAGAAAAATCAATAACTGCATGAAAAATACCAAATGAAGTCAGAAAGGGTTGAAAATTGATGATGTGGCTTTGAATGGTGCATTTTAAACACAGAAAAAGCCTGGAGTTCAAATAGGTTCAAGGAAATGAAATGCCTTTTGTAACCGATGAGTTTCCGTCCGGAACATTGATACTTCGAAAGAGATTGTCCGTTTTGTACACGATGTGCATCCAGCTTTTGCTGTAACCCTCTCAAATTTTTAGCACATGCTATTTGGGTGAAATGATGATACCATGCCAAGTTTCAACCTTTTCAGAGTTCATTTGTAGTGCTTTCCAATTTCAGGGTCCTTTAGCTAAAAAATCAATAACTGCATGAAAAATACCAAATGATGTCGGGAAGGGTTGAAAATTTATGCTTTGGCTTTGAATGGTACATTTTGAACACACAAAAAGCCTCGAGTTCAAATAAGTTCAAGAAAATGAAATGCCTTTCGTAACCGATGAGTTTCCGTCCGGAACCCTGAGACTTCGAAAGAGACTCTCCGTTTTGTACACGAAGTGCATCCATGTTTTATCGTAACCCTCTCAACTTTTTAGCAGATGCTATGTGGGTGAAATGATGATACCATGCCAAGTTTCAACCTTTTTAGAGTTCATTTGCAGCGCTTTCCAATTTCAGGGTCATTTAGCTAACAAATCAATAACTGCATTAAAATTACCAAATGATGTCGGGAAGGGTTGAAAATTTAAGTTTTGGCTTTGAATGGTACATTTTGAACAAACAAAAGCCTCGATTTCAAATAAGTTCAAGAAAATGAAATGCTTTTTGTAACCAATGAATTTCCGTCCGGAACCCTAATACTTCGAAAGAGGTTGTCTGTTTTGTACACGAAGTGCATCTAGCTTTTGCCGTAACCCTCTCACCTTTTTGGCACAATGCTATGTGGGTGAAATGATGATACCATGCCAAGTTTCAACCTTTTCAGAGTTCATTCATAGTTCTTTCCAATTTCAGGGTCATTTAGCTAAAAAATCAATAACTGCATGAAAAATACCAAATGATGTCGGGAAGTGTTGAAAATTGATGTTGTGGCTTTGAATGGTACATTTTGAACACACAAAAAGCCTCGAGTTCGAATACGTTAAGGAAATGGAATGCCTTTTGTAACCGATGAGTTTCCATCTGGAACCGTGATACTTCGAAAGAGACTGTCCGTTTTGTACACGAAGTGCATCCAGATTTTGTCGTAACCCTCTCAACCTTTTAGCACATGCTATGTGAGTGAAATTATGATACCATGCCAAGTTTCAACCTTTTCATAGTTCATTTGTAGTGCTTTCCAATTTCAGGGTCATTTAGCTAAAAAATCAATAACTGCATGAAAAATACCAAATGATGTCGGGAAGGGTTGAAAATTGATGTGGTGGCTTTGAATGGTACAGTTTGAACACACAAAAAGCCTCGAGTTCAAAAAAGTTCAAGAAATTAAATGCCTTTTGTAACCGAACAGTTTCCGTCCGGAACCCTGATACTTCGAAAGAGACTATCCGTTTTGTACACGAAGTGCATCCAGCTTTTTTCGTAACCATCTCAACTTTTTAGTACATGCTATGTGGGTGAAATGATGATACCATGCCAAGTTCCAACCTTTTCAGAGTTCATTTGTAGTGCTTTCCAATTTCGAGGTCATTTAGCCAAAAAATCAATAACTGCATGAAATATACCAAATGATGTCGGGAAGGGTTTAAAATTGATGTTGTGGCTTTGAATGTTATATTTTGAACACAAAAACCCCTAAAGTTCAAATAAGTTCAAGAAAATGAAATGCCTTTTGTAACCGATGAGTTTCCGTCCGGAACCCTGATACTTCAAAAGAGACTGTCCGTTTTGTACATGAAGTGCATCCAGCTTTTGTCGTAACCCTCTCAGCTTTTTAGCACGTGCTATGTGGGTGAAATGATGATACCATGCCAAGTTTCAACCTTTTCAGAGTTCATTTGTGGTGCTTTCCAATTTCAGGGTTATTTAGCTAAAAAATCAATAACTGCATGAAAAATACCAAATGATGTCAGGAAGGGTTGAAAATTGATGTTTTGGCTTTGAATGAGACATTTTGCACACACAAAAGCCTCGAGTTCACATAAGATCAAGAAAATGAAATGCCTTTTGTAACCGAGGAGTTTCTGTCCGGAACCTTGATACTTCGAAACAGACTGTCCGTTTTGTACACGAAGTGCATCCAGCTTTTGGCGTAACCCTCTCAACTTTTTAGCACAATGCTATTTGGTGAAATTATGATGCCATGCCAAGTTTCAACCTTTTCATAGTTAATTTGTAGTGCTTTCCAATTTGAGGGTCACTTAGCTAAAAAATCAATAACTGCATGGAAAATACCAAATGATGTCGGGAAGGGTTGAATATTGATGTTCTGGCTTTGAATGGTACATTTTGAACACACAAAAATCCTCAAGTTCAAATAAGTTAAGGAAATGAAATGCTTCTTGTAACCGCTGAGTTTCCGTCGGGAACCGTGATACTTCGAAAGAGACTGTCCGTTTTGCACACGAAGTGCATCCAGCTTTTGTCGTAACCCTCTCAACCTTTTAGCACATGCTATGTGGGTGAAATTATGATACCATGCCAAGTTTCAACCTTTTCATAGTTCATTTGTAGTGCTTTCCAATTTCAGGGTCATTTAGCTAAAAAATCAATAACTGCATGAAAAATAGCTAATGATGTCGGGAAGGGTTGAAAATTGATGTTCTGGCTTTCAATGGTACATTTTGAACACACAAAAAGCCTAGAATTAAATAAGTTTAAGAAAATGAAATGCCTTTTGTAACCGATGAGTTTTCGTCCAGAACCCTGATACTTCGAAAGAGATTGTCCGTTTTGTACACGAAGTGCACCCAGCTTTTGCCGTCACCGTCTCAACTTTTTAGCACATGATATGTGGGTGAAATGATGATATCATGCCAAGTTTCAACCTATTTAGAGTTCATTTGTAGTGCTTTCCAATTTCAAGGTCATTTAACTAAAAAATCAATAACTGCATGAAAAATACCAAATGATGTCGGGAAGGGTTGAAAATTGATTTTGTGGCTTTGAATGTTACATTTTGAACATACAAAAAGCTTCAAGTTCAAATAAGTTCAAGAAAATGAAATGCCTTTTGTAACCGATGAGTTTCCGTCCGGAACCCTGATACTTCGAAAGAGACTCTCCGTTTTGTACACGAAGTGCATCAAGCTTTTGTCGTAACCTTCTCAACTTTTTAGCACATGCTATGTGGGTGAAATGATGATACCATGCCAGGTTTCAACCTTTTCAGAGTTCATTTGTAGTTCTTTCCAATGTTAGGTTCATTTAGCTAAAAAATCAATAACTGCATGAGAAATACAAAATGATGTCGGGAAGGGTTGAAAATTGATGTTTTTGTTTTGAATGGTACATTTTGAACACACAAAAGCCTCGAGTTCAAATAAGATCAAGAAAATGAAATGTCTTTTGTAACCGATGAGTTTCCGTCCGGAACCCTGGTACTTCGAAAGAGACTGTCCATTTTGTACACGAAGTGCATCTAGCTTTTTCCGCAACCCTCTCAACTTTTTCGGACAATGCTATATGGGTGAAATGATGATACCATGCCAAGTTTCAACCTTTTCATAGTTCATTTGTAGCCTGTTCCAATTTCAGGGTCATTTAGCTAAAAAATCAATAACTGCATGAAAAATACCAAATGTTGTCGGAAAGGGTTGAAAATTAATGTTGTGGCTTTGAATGGTACATTTTGACCACACAAGAAGCCTTGAGTTCAAATAAGTTCAAGAAAATGAAATGCCTTTTGTAACCGATGAGTTTTCGTCTAGAACCCTGATACTTCGAAAGAGACTGTCCGTTTTGTACACGAAGTGCATCCAGCTTTTGTCGTAACCCTCTCAACCTTTTAGCACATGCTATGTGGGTGAAATGATAGTACCATGCCAAGTTTCAACCTTTTCAGAGTTCATTTGTAGTGCTTTCCAATTTCAGGGTCATTTAGCTAAAAAATCAACAACTGCATGGAAAATACCAAATGATGTCGGGAAGGGTTGAAAATTGATGTTGTGGCTTTGAATGGTACATTTTGAACACACAAAAAGCCTCGAGTTCAAATAAGTTCAAGAAAATGAAATGCCTTTTGTAACCGATGAGTTTCCGTCTAGAACCGTGATACTTCGAAAGAGACTGTCCGTTTTGTACACGAAGTGCATCCAGCTTTTGCCGTAACCCTCTTAACTTTGTAGCACAATGCTATGTGGGTGAAATTATGATACCATGCCAAGTTTCAACCTTTTCATAGTTCATTTGTAGTGCTTTCCAATTTCAGGGTCATTTAGCTAAAAAATCAATAACTGCATGGAAAATACCAAATGATGTCGGGAAGGGTTGAAAATTGATGTTGTGGCTTTGAATGGTACATTTTGAATACACAAAAAGCCTCGAGTTCAAATAAGTTCAGGAAAATGAAATGCCTTTTGTAACCGATGAGTTTACGTCCGGAACTGTGATACTTCGAAAGAGACTGTCCGTTTTGTACACGAAGTGCATCCAGCTTTTGTCGTAACCCTCTCAACCTTTTAGCACATGCTATGTGGGTGAAATTATGATACCATGCCAAGTTTCAACCTTTTCATAGTTCATTTGTAGTGCTTTCCAATTTCAGGGTCATTTAGCTAAAAAATCAATAACTGCATGAAAAATACCAAATGATGTTGGGAAGGGTTGAAAATTGATGTTGTGGCTTTCAATGGTACATTTTGAACACACAAAAAGCCTCGGGTTCAAATAAGTTCGAGAAAATGAAATGCCTTTTGTAACCGATGAGTTTCCGTCCGGAACCCTGATACTTCGAAAGAGACTCTCCGTTTTGTACACAAAGTGCATCAAGCTTTTGTCGTAACCTTCTCAACTTTTTAGCACATGCTATGTGGGTGAAATGATGATAGCATGCCAGGTTTCAACCTTTTCAGAGTTCATTTGTAGTTCTTTCCAATGTTAGGTTCATTTAGCTAAAAAATCAATAACTGCATGAGAAATACAAAATGATGTCGGGAAGGGTTGAAAATTGATGTTTTTGTTTTGAATGGTACATTTTGAACACAGAAAAGCCTCGAGTTCAAATAAGATCAAGAAAATGAAATGCCTTTTGTAACCGATGAGTTTCCGTGCGGAACCCTGATACTTCGAAAGAGACTGTCCGTATTGTACACGAAGTGCATCTAGCTTTTGCCGCAACCCTCTCAACTTTTTCGGACAATGTTATGTGGGTGAAATGATGATACCATGCCAAGTTTCAACCGTTTCATAGTTCATTTGTAGTGTGTTCCAATTTCAGGGTCATTTAGCTAAAAAATCAATAACTGCATGAAAAATACCAAATGTTGTCGGAAAGGGTTGAAAATTAACGTTGTGGCTTTGAATGGTACATTTTGAACACACAAAAGCCTCGAGTTCAAATAAGTTCAAGAAAATGAAATGCCTTTTGTATCCGATGAGTTTTCGTCTAGAACCCTGATACTTCGAAAGAGACTGTCCGTTTTATACACGAAGTGCATCCAGCTTTTGTCGTAACCCTCTCAACCTTTTAGCACATGCTGCATGGGTGAAATGATGATACCATGCCAAGCTTCAACCTTTTTAGAGTTCATTCGTAGTGCTTTCCAATTTCAGGGTCATTTAGCTAAAAAATCAATAACTGCATGGAAAATACCAAATGATGTCGGGAAGGGTTGAAAATTGATGTTGTGGTTTTGAATGGTACATTTTGAACACACAAAAAGCCTCGAGTTCAAATAAGTTCAAGAAAATGAAATGCCTTTTGTAACCGATGAGTTTCCGTCTAGCACCCTGATACTTCGAAAGAGACTGTCCGTTTTGTACACGAAGTGCATCCAGCTTTTGCCGTAACCCTCTTAACTTTGTAGCACAATGCTATGTGGGTGAAATTATGATACCATGCCAAGTTTCAACCTTTTCATTGTTCATTTGTAGTGTGTTCCAATTTCAGGGTCATTTAGCTAAAAAATCAATAACTGCATGAAAAATACCAAATGTTGTCGGAAAGGGTTGAAAATTAACGTTGTGGCTTTGAATGGTACATTTTGAACACACAAAAGCCTCGAGTTCAAATAAGTTCAAGAAAATGAAATGCCTTTTGTATCCGATGAGTTTTCGTCTAGAACCCTGATACTTCGAAAGAGACTGTCCGTTTTATACACGAAGTGCATCCAGCTTTTGTCGTAACCCTCTCAACCTTTTAGCACATGCTGCATGGGTGAAATGATGATACCATGCCAAGTTTCAACCTTTTTAGAGTTCATTCGTAGTGCTTTCCAATTTCAGGGTCATTTAGCTAAAAAATCAATAACTGCATGGAAATACCAAATGATGTCGGGAAGGGTTGAAAATTGATGTTGTGGCTTTGAATGGTACATTTTGAACACACAAAAAGCCTCGAGTTCAAATAAGTTCAAGAAAATGAAATGCCTTTTGTAACCGATGAGTTTCCGTCTAGCACCCTGATACTTCGAAAGAGACTGTCCGTTTTGTACACGAAGTGCATCCAGCTTTTGCCGTAACCCTCTTAACTTTGTAGCACAATGCTATGTGGGTGAAATTATGATACCATGCCAAGTTTCAACCTTTTCATAGTTCATTTGTAGTGCTTTCCAATTTCAGGGTCATTTAGCTCAAAAATCAATAACTGCATGGAAAATACCAAATGATGTCGGGAAGGGTTGAAAATTGATGTTGTGGCTTTGAATGGTACATTTTCAACACACAAAAAGTCTCGAGCTCAAATAAGTTCATGAAAATGAAATGCCTTTTGTAACCGAGGAGTTTACGTCCGGAACCGTGATACTTCGAAAGAGACTGTCCGTTTTGTACACGAAGTGCATCCAGCTTTTGTCGTAACCCTCTCAACCTTTTAGCACATGCTATGTGGGTGAAATTATGATACCATGCCAAGTTTCAACCTTTTCATAGTTCATTTGTAGTGCTTTCCAATTTCAGGGTCATTTAGCTAAAAAATCAATAACTGCATGAAAAATACCAAATGATGTTGGGAAGGGTTGAAAATTGATGTTGTGGCTTTCAATGGTACATTTTGAACACACAAAAAGCCTCGGGTTCAAATAAGTTTGAGAAAATGAAATGCCTTTTGTAACCCATGAGTTTCCGTCCGAAACCCTGATACTTCGAAAGTGACTCTCCGTTTTGTACACGAAGCGCATCTAGCTGTTGTCATAACCCTCTCAACTTTTTAGCACATGCTATGTGGGTGAAATTATGATACCATGCCAAGTTTCAACCTTTTGATAGTTCATTGGTAGTGCTTTCCAATTTTAGGGTCATTTAGCTCAAAAAAATCAATAACTGCATGAAAAATACGAAATGAAGTCAGAAAGGGTTTAAAATTGATGATGTGGATTTTAATGGCGCATTTTGTAAACACAAAAAGCCTAGAGTTCAAATAAGTTCAAGAAAATGAAATGCCTTTTGTAACCGATGAGTTTCCGTCAAGAACCCTCATACTTCGAAAGAGATTGTCTGTTTTGTACACGAAGTGCATCGAGCTTTTGCCGTAACCGTCTCAACTTTTTAGCACATGATATGTGGGTGAAATGATGATACCATGCCAAGTTTCAACCTTTTTAGAGTTCATTTGTAGTGCTTTCCAATTTCAAGGTCATTTAGCTAGAAAATCAATAACTGCATGAAAAATAGCAAATGATGTCGGAAAGGGTTGAAACTTGATTTTGTGGCTTTGAATGTTACATTTTGAACATACAAAAACCCTAAAGTTCAAATAAGTTCAAGAAAATGAAATGCCTTTTGTAACCGATGAGTTTCCGTCCGGAACCCTGATACTTCGAAAGAGACTGTCCGTTTTGTACACGAAGTGCATCAAGCTTTTGTCGTAACCTTCTCAACTTTTTAGCACATGCTATGTGGGTGAAAGGATGATACCATGCCAAGTTTCAACCTTTTCAGAGTTCATTTGTAGTGCTTTCCAATGTTAGGTTCATTTAGCTAAAAAATCAATAACTGCATGAAAAATACAAAATGATGTCGGGAAGGGTTGAAAATTGATGTTTTTGTTTTGAATGGTACATTTTGAACACACAAAAGCCTCGAGTTCAAATAAGTTCAAGAAAATGAAATGCCTTTTGTAACCGATGAGTTTCCGTCTAGAACCCTGATACTTCGAAAGAGACTGTCTGTTTTATACACGAAGTGCATCCAGCTTTTGTCTTAACCCTCTCAACCTTTTAGCACATGCTACGTGGGTGAAATGATGATACCATGCCAAGTTTCAACTTTTTCAGAGTTCATTTGTAGTGCTGTCCAATTTCAGGGTCATTTAGCTAAAAAATCAATAACTGCATGGAAAATACCAAATGATATCGGGAAGGGTTGAAAATTGATGTTGTGGCTTTGAAAGGTATATTTTGAACACACAAAAAGCCTCGAGTTCAAATAAGTTCAAGAAAATGAAATGCCTTTTGTAACCGATGAGTTTCCGTCTAGAACCCTCATACTTCGAAAGAGACTGTCCGTTTTGTACACGAAGTGCATCCAGCTTTTGCCGTAACCCTCTCAACTTTTTAGCACAATGCTATGTGGGTGAAATTATGATACCATGCCAAGTTTCAACCTTTTCATAGTTCATTTGTAGTGCTTTCCAATTTCAGGGTCATTTAGCTAAAAAATCAATAACTGCATGGAAAATACCAAATGATGTCGGGAAGGGTTGAAAATTGATGTTGTGGCTTTGAATGGTACATTTTGAACACACAAAAAGCCTCGAGTTCAAATAAGTTCAAGAAAATGAAATGCCTTTTGTAACCGATGAGTTTCCGTCTAGAACCCTGATACTTCGAAAGAGACTGTCCGTTTTGTACACAAAGTGCATCCAGCTTTTGCCGTAACCATCTCAACTTGTTAGCACAATGCTATGTGGGTGATATTATGATACCTTGCCAAGTTTCAACCTTTTCATAGTTCATTTGTAGTGCTTTCCAATTTCAGGGTCATTTAGCTAAAAAATCAATAACTGCATGAAAAATACAAAATGATGTCGGGAAGGGTTGAAAATTGATGTTTTTTTTTGAATGGTACATTTTGAACACACAAAAGCCTCGAGTTCAAATAAGTTCAAGAAAATGAAATGCCTTTTGTAACCGATGAGTTTCCGTCTAGAACCCTGATACTTCGAAAGAGACTGTCCATTTTGTACACAAAGTGCATCCAGCTTTTGCCGTAACCCTCTCAACTTTTTAGCACAATGCTATGTGGGTGATATTATGATACCATGCCAAGTTTCAACCTTTTCATAGTTCATTTGTAGTGCTTTCCAATTTCAGGGTCATTTAGCTAAAAAATCAATAAATGCATGGAAAATACCAAATGATGTCGGGAAGGGTTGAAAATTGATGTTGTGGCTTTGAATGGTACATTTTGAACACACAAAAAGCCTCGAGTTCAAATAAGTTCAAGAAAATGAAATGCCTTTTGTAACCGATGAGTTACCGTCCGGAACCGTGATACTTCGAAAGAGACTGTCCGTTTTGTACACGAAGTGCATCCAGCTTTTGTCGTAACCCTCTCAACCTTTTAGCACAAGCTATGTGGGTGAAATTCTGATACCATGCCAATTTTCAACCTTTTCATAGTTCATTTGTAGTGCTTTCCAATTTCAGGTTCATTTAGCTGAAAAATCAATAACTGCATGAAAAATACAAAATGATGTCGGGAAGGGTTGAAAATTGATGTTTTTGTTTTGAATGGTACATTTTGAACACACAAAAGCCTCGAGTTCAAATAAGTTCAAGAAAATGAAATGCCTTTTGTAACCGATGAGTTTCCGTCTAGAACCCTGATACTTCGAAAGAGACTGTCCGTTTTGTACACAAAGTGCATCCAGCTTTTGGCGTAACCCTCTCAACTTTTTAGCACAATGCTATGTGGGTGATATTATGATACCATGACAAGTTTCAACCTTTTCATAGTTCATTTGTAGTGCTTTCCAATTTCAGGGTCATTTAGCTAAAAACTCAATAACTGCATGGAAAATACCAAATGATGTCGGGAAGGGTTGAAAATTGATGTTGTGGCTTTGAATGGTACATTTTGAACACACAAAAAGCCTCGAGCTCAAATAAGTTCAAGAAAATGAAATGCCTTTTGTAACCGATGAGTTACCGTCCGGAACCGTGATACTTCGAAAGAGACTGTCCGTTTTGAACACGAAGTGCATCCAGCTTTTGTCGTAACCCTCTCAACCTTTTAGCACATGCTATGTGGGTGAAATGATGATACCATGCCAAGTTTCAACCTTTTCAGAGTTCATTTGTAGTTCTTTCCAATGTTAGGTTCATTTAGCTAAAAAATCAATAACTGCATGAAAAATACAAAATGATGTCGGGAAGGGTTGAAAATTGATGGTTTTGTTTTGAATGGTACATTTTGAACACACAAAAGCCTCGAGTTCAAATAAGATCAAGAAAATGAAATGCCTTTTGTAACCGATGAGTTACCGTCTGGAACCGTGATACTTCGAAAGAGACTGTCCGTTTTGTACACGAAGTGCATCCAGCTTTTGTCGTAACCCTCTCAACCTTTTAGCACA
Source organism: Hordeum marinum (assembly GCA_022496015.1). Lineage (NCBI taxonomy): Eukaryota > Viridiplantae > Streptophyta > Magnoliopsida > Poales > Poaceae > Hordeum > Hordeum marinum. The sequence continues at coordinate 515,600,413 of CM039678.1, forward strand.
AGCTATGTGGGTGAAATTCTGATACCATGCCAATTTTCAACCTTTTCATAGTTCATTTGTAGTGCTTTCCAATTTTAGGTTCATTTAGCTAAAAAATCAATAACTGCATGAAAAATACAAAATGATGTCGGGAAGGGTTGAAAATTGATGTTTTTGTTTTGAATGGTACATTTTGAACACACAAAAGCCTCGAGTTCAAATAAGTTCAAGAAAATGAAATGCCTTTTGTAACCGATGAGTTTCCGTCTAGAACCCTGATACTTCGAAAGAGACTGTCCGTTTTGTACACAAAGTGCATCCAGCTTTTGGCGTAACCCTCTCCACTTTTTAGCACAATGCTATGTGGGTGATATTATGATACCATGACAAGTTTCAACCTTTTCATAGTTCATTTGTAGTGCTTTCCAATTTCAGGCTCATTTAACTAAAAACTCAATAACTGCATGGAAAATACCAAATGATGTCGGGAAGGGTTGAAAATTGATGTTGTGGCTTTGAATGGTACATTTTGAACACACAAAAAGCCTCGAGTTCAAATAAGTTCAAGAAAATGAAATGCCTTTTGTAACCGATGAGTTACCGTCCGGAACCGTGATACTTCGAAAGAGACTGTCCGTTTTGTACACGAAGTGCATCCAGCTTTTGTCGTAACCCTCTCAACCTTTTAGCACATGCTATGTGGGTGAAATGATGATACCATGCCAAGTTTCAACCTTTTCAGAGTTCATTTGTAGTTCTTTCCAATGTTAGGTTCATTTAGCTAAAAAATCAATAACTGCATGAAAAATACAAAATGATGTCGGGAAGGGTTGAAAATTGATGTTTTTGTTTTGAATGGTACATTTTGAACACACAAAAGCCTCGAGTTCAAATAAGATCAAGAAAATGAAATGCCTTTTGTAACCGTTGAGTTTCCGTCCAGAACCCTGATACTTCGAAAGAGAGTGTCCGTTTTGTACACGAAGTGCATCTAGCTTTTGCCGCAACCCTCTCAACTTTTTCGGACAATGCTATCTCGGTGAAATGATGATACCATGCCAAGTTTCAACCTTTTCATAGTTCGTTTGTAGTGTGTTCCAATTTCAGGGTCATTTAGCTAAAAAATCAATAACTGCATGAAAAATACCAAATGTTGTCGGAAAGGGTTGAAAATTAATGTTGTGGCTTTGAATGGTACATTTTGAACACACAACAAGCCTCGAGTTCAAATAAGTTCAAGAAAATGAAATGCCTTTTGTAACCGATGAGTTACCGTTCGGAACCGTGATACTTCGAAAGAGACTGTCCGTTTTGTACACGAAGTGCATCCAGCTTTTGTCGTAACCCTCTCAACCTTTTAGCACAAGCTATGTGGGTGAAATGATGATACCATGCCAATTTTCAACCTTTTCATAGTTCATTTGTAGAGCTTTTCAATTTTAGGTTCATTTAGCTAAAAAATCAATAACTGCATGAAAAATACAAAATGATGTCGGGAAGGGTTGAAAATTGATGTTTTTGTTTTGAATGGTACATTTTGAACACACAAAAGCCTCGAGTTCAAATAAGTTCAAGAAAATGAAATGCCTTTTGTAACCGATGAGTTTCCGTCTGGAACCCTGATACTTCGAAAGAGACTGTCCGTTTTGTACACAAAGTGCATCCAGCTTTTGCCGTAACCCTCTCAACTTTTTAGCACAATGCTATGTGGGTGATATTATGATACCATGCCAAGTTTCAACCTTTTCATAGTTCATTTGTAGTGCTTTCCAATTGCAGGGTCATTTAGCTAAAAAATCAATAACTGCATGGAAAATACCAAATGATGTCGGGAAGGGTTGAAAATTGATGTTGTGGCTTTGAATGGTACATTTTGAACACACAAAAAGCCTCGAGTTCAAATAAGTTCAAGAAAATGAAATGCCTTTTGTAACCGATGAGTTACCGTCTGGAACCGTGATACTTCGAAAGAGACTGTCCGTTTTGTACACGAAGTGCATCCAGCTTTTGTCGTAACCCTCTCAACCATTTAGCACAAGCTATGTGGGTGAAATTATGATACCATGCCAATTTTCAACCTTTTCATAGTTCATTTGTAGTGCTTTCCAATTTTAGGTTCATTTAGCTAAAAAATCAATAACTGCATGAAAAATACAAAATGATGTTGGGAAGGGTTGAAAATTGATGTTTTTGTTTTGAATGGTACATTTTGAACACACAAAAGCCTCGAGTTCAAATAAGTTCAAGAAAATGAAATGCCTTTTGTAACCGATGAGTTTCCGTCTAGAACCCTGATACTTCGAAAGAGACTGTCCGTTTTGTACACAAAGTGCATCCAGCTTTTGGCGTAACCCTCTCAACTTTTTAGCACAATGCTATGTGGGTGATATTATGATACCATGACAAGTTTCAACCTTTTCATAGTTCATTTGTAGTGCTTTCCAATTTCAGGGTCATTTAGCTAAAAAATCAATAACTGCATGGAAAATACCAAATGATGTCGGGAAGGGTTGAAAATTGATGTTGTGGCTTTGAATGGTACATTTTGAACACACAAAAAGCCTCGAGTTCAAATAAGTTCAAGAAAATGAAATGCCTTTTGTAACCGATGAGTTACCGTCCGGAACCGTGATACTTCGAAAGAGACTGTCCGTTTTGTACACGAAGTGCATCCAGCTTTTGTCGTAACCCTCTCAACCTTTTAGCACATGCTATGTGGGTGAAATGATGATACCATGCCAAGTTTCAACCTTTTCAGAGTTCATTTGTAGTTCTTTCCAATGTTAGGTTCATTTAGCTAAAAAATCAATAACTGCATGAAAAATACAAAATGATGTCGGGAAGGGTTGAAAATTGATGTTTTTGTTTTGAATGGTACATTTTGAACACACAAAAGCCTCGAGTTCAAATAAGATCAAGAAAATGAAATGCCTTTTGTAACCGTTGAGTTTCCGTCCAGAACCCTGATACTTCGAAAGAGAGTGTCCGTTTTGTACACGAAGTGCATCTAGCTTTTGCCGCAACCCTCTCAACTTTTTCGGACAATGCTATCTCGGTGAAATGATGATACCATGCCAAGTTTCAACCTTTTCATAGTTCGTTTGTAGTGTGTTCCAATTTCAGGGTCATTTAGCTAAAAAATCAATAACTGCATGAAAAATACCAAATGTTGTCGGAAAGGGTTGAAAATTAATGTTGTGGCTTTGAATGGTACATTTTGAACACACAAAAAGCCTCGAGTTCAAATAAGTTCAAGAAAATGGAATGCCTTTTGTAACCGATGAGTTACCGTCCGGAACCGTGATACTTCGAAAGAGACTGTCCGTTTTGTACACGAAGTGCATCCAGCTTTTGTCGTAACCCTCTCAACCTTTTAGCACAAGCTATGTGGGTGAAATTATGATACCATGCCAATTTTCAACCTTTTCATAGTTCATTTGTAGTGCTTTCCAATTTTAGGTTCATTTAGCTAAAAAATCAATAACTGCATGAAAAATACAAAATGATGTCGGGAAGGGTTGAAAATTGATGTTTTTGTTTTGATTGGTACATTTTGAACACACAAAAGCCTCGAGTTCAAATAAGTTCAAGAAAATGAAATGCCTTTTGTAACCGATGAGTTTCCGTCTAGAACCCTGATACTTCGAAAGAGACTGTCCGTTTTGTACACAAAGTGCATCATGCTTTTGCCGTAACCCTCTCAACTTTTTAGCACAATGCTATGTGGGTGATATTATGATACCATGCCAAGTTTCAACCTTTTCATAGTTCATTTGTAGTGCTTTCCAATTTCAGGGTCATTTAGCTAAAAAATCAATAACTGCATGGAAAATACCAAATGATGTCGGGAAGGGTTGAAAATTGATGTTGTGGCTTTGAATGGTACATTTTGAACACACAAAAAGCCTCGAGTTCAAATAAGTTCAAGAAAATGAAATGCCTTTTGTAACCGATGAGTTACCGTCCGGAACCGTGATACTTCGAAAGAGACTGTCCGTTTTGTACACGAAGTGCATACAGCTTTTGTCGTAACCCTCTCAACCTTTTAGCACATGCTATGTGGGTGAAATGATGATACCATGCCAAGTTTCAACCTTTTCAGAGTTCATTTGTAGTTCTTTCCAATGTTAGGTTCATTTAGCTAAAAAATCAATAACTGCATGAAAAATACAAAATGATGTCGGGAAGGGTTGAAAATTGATGTTTTTGTTTTGAATGGTACATTTTGAACACACAAAAGCCTCGAGTTCAAATAAGATCAAGAAAATGAAATGCCTTTTGTAACCGTTGAGTTTCCGTCCAGAACCCTGATACTTCGAAAGAGAGTGTCCGTTTTGTACACGAAGTGCATCTAGCTTTTGCCGCAACCCTCTCAACTTTTTCGGACAATGCTATCTCGGTGAAATGATGATACCATGCCAAGTTTCAACCTTTTCATAGTTCGTTTGTAGTGTGTTCCAATTTCAGGGTCATTTAGCTAAAAAATCAATAACTGCATGAAAAATACCAAATGTTGTCGGAAAGGGTTGAAAATTAATGTTGTGGCTTTGAATGGTACATTTTGAACACACAAAAAGCCTCGAGTTCAAATAAGTTCAAGAAAATGAAATGCCTTTTGTAACCGATGAGTTACCGTCCGGAACCGTGATACTTCGAAAGAGACTGTCCGTTTTGTACACGAAGTGCATCCAGCTTTTGTCGTAACCCTCTCAACCTTTTAGCACAAGCTATGTGGGTGAAATGATGATACCATGCCAATTTTCAACCTTTTCATAGTTCATTTGTAGTGCTTTCCAATTTTAGGTTCATTTAGCTAAAAAATCAATAACTGCATGAAAAATACAAAATGATGTCGGGAAGGGTTGAAAATTGATGTTTTTGTTTTGAATGGTACATTTTGAACACACAAAAGCCTCGAGTTCAAATAAGTTCAAGAAAATGAAATGCCTTTTGTAACCGATGAGTTTCCGTCTAGAACCCTGATACTTCGAAAGAGACTGTCCGTTTTGTACACAAAGTGCATCCAGCTTTTGGCGTAACCCTCTTAGCTTTTTAGCACAATGCTATGTGGGTGATATTATGATACCATGACAAGTTTCAACCTTTTCATAGTTCATTTGTAGTGCTTTCCAATTTCAGGGTCATTTAGCTAAAAAATCAATAACTGCATGGAAAATACCAAATGATGTCGGGAAGGGTTGAAAATTGATGTTGTGGCTTTGAATGGTACATTTTGAACACACAAAAAGCCTCGAGTTCAAATAAGTTCAAGAAAATGAAATGCCTTTTGTAACCGATGAGTTACCGTCCGGAACCGTGATACTTCGAAAGAGACTGTCCGTTTTGTACACGAAGTGCATCCAGCTTTTGTCGTAACCCTCTCAACCTTTTAGCACATGCTATGTGGCTGAAATGATGATACCATGCCAAGTTTCAACCTTTTCAGAGTTCATTTGTAGTTCTTTCCAATGTTAGGTTCATTTAGCTAAAAAATCAATAACTGCATGAAAAATACAAAATGATGTCGGGAAGGGTTGAAAATTGATGTTTTTGTTTTGAATGGTACATTTTGAACACACAAAAGCCTCGAGTTCAAATAAGATCAAGAAAATGAAATGCCTTTTGTAACCGTTGAGTTTCCGTCCAGAACCCTGATACTTCGAAAGAGAGTGTCCGTTTTGTACACGAAGTGCATCTAGCTTTTGCCGCAACCCTCTCAACTTTTTCGGACAATGCTATCTCGGTGAAATGATGATACCATGCCAAGTTTCAACCTTTTCATAGTTCGTTTGTAGTGTGTTCCAATTTCAGGGTCATTTAGCTAAAAAATCAATAACTGCATGAAAAATACCAAATGTTGTCGGAAAGGGTTGAAAATTAATGTTGTGGCTTTGAATGGTACATTTTGAACACACAAAAAGCCTCGAGTACAAATAAGTTCAAGAAAATGAAATGCCTTTTGTAACCGATGAGTTACCGTCCGGAACCGTGATACTTCGAAAGAGACTGTCCATTTTGTACACGAAGTGCATCCAGCTTTTGTCGTAACCCTCTCAACCTTTTAGCACAAGCTATGTGGGTGAAATTATGATACCATGCCAATTTTCAACCTTTTCATAGTTCATTTGTAGTGCTTTCCAATTTTAGGTTCATTTAGCTAAAAAATCAATAACTGCATGAAAAATACAAAATGATGTCGGGAAGGGTTGAAAATTGATGTTTTTGTTTTGAATGGTACATTTTGAACACACAAAAGCCTCGAGTTCAAATAAGTTCAAGAAAATGAAATGCCTTTTGTAACCGATGAGTTTCTGTCTAGAACCCTGATACTTCGAAAGAGACTGTCCGTTTTGTACACAAAGTGCATCCAGCTTTTGCCGTAACCCTCTCAACTTTTTAGCACAATGCTATGTGGGTGATATTATGATACCATGCCAAGTTTCAACCTTTTCATAGTTCATTTGTAGTGCTTTCCAATTTCAGGGTCATTTAGCTAAAAAATCAATAACTGCATGGAAAATACCAAATGATGTCGGGAAGGGTTCAAAATTGATGTTGTGGCTTTGAATGGTACATTTTGAACACACAAAAAGCCTCGAGTTCAAATAAGTTCAAGAAAATGAAATGCCTTTTGTAACCGTTGAGTTTCCGTCCAGAACCCTGATACTTCGAAAGAGACTGTCCGTTTTGTACACGAAGTGCATACAGCTTTTGTCGTAACCCTCTCAACCTTTTAGCACATGCTATGTGGGTGAAATGATGATACCATGCCAAGTTTCAACCTTTTCAGAGTTCATTTGTAGTTCTTTCCAATGTTAGGTTCATTTAGCTAAAAAATCAATAACTGCATGAAAAATACAAAATGATGTCGTTAAGGGTTGAAAATTGATGTTTTTGTTTTGAATGGTACATTTTGAACACACAAAAGCCTCGAGTTCAAATAAGATCAAGAAAATGAAATGCCTTTTGTAACCGTTGAGTTTCCGTCCAGAACCCTGATACTTCGAAAGAGAGTGTCCGTTTTGTACACGAAGTGCATCTAGCTTTTGCCGCAACCCTCTCAACTTTTTCGGACAATGCTATCTCGGTGAAATGATGATACCATGCCAAGTTTCAACCTTTTCATAGTTCGTTTGTAGTGTGTTCCAATTTCAGGGTCATTTAGCTAAAAAATCAATAACTGCATGAAAAATACCAAATGTTGTCGGAAAGGGTTGAAAATTAATGTTGTGGCTTTGAATGGTACATTTTGAACACACAAAAAGCCTCGAGTTCAAATAAGTTCAAAAAATTGAAATGCCTTTTGTAACCGATGAGTTTCCGTCTAGAACCCTGATACTTCGAAAGAGACTGTCCGTTTTGTACACGAAGTGCATACAGCTTTTGTCGTAACCCTCTCAACCTTTTAGCACATGCTATGTGGGTGAAATGATGATACCATGCCAAGTTTCAACCTTTTCAGAGTTCATTTGTAGTTCTTTCCAATGTTAGGTTCATTTAGCTAAAAAATCAATAACTGCATGAAAAATACAAAATGATGTCGTTAAGGGTTGAAAATTGATGTTTTTGTTTTGAATGGTACATTTTGAACACACAAAAGCCTCGAGTTCAAATAAGATCAAGAAAATGAAATGCCTTTTGTAACCGTTGAGTTTCCGTCCAGAACCCTGATACTTCGAAAGAGAGTGTCCGTTTTGTACACGAAGTGCATCTAGCTTTTGCCGCAACCCTCTCAACTTTTTCGGACAATGCTATCTCGGTGAAATGATGATACCATGCCAAGTTTCAACCTTTTCATAGTTCGTTTGTAGTGTGTTCCAATTTCAGGGTCATTTAGCTAAAAAATCAATAACTGCATGAAAAATACCAAATGTTGTCGGAAAGGGTTGAAAATTAATGTTGTGGCTTTGAATGGTACATTTTGAACACACAAAAAGCCTCGAGTTCAAATAAGTTCAAGAAAATTGAAATGCCTTTTGTAACCGATGAGTTTCCGTCTAGAACCCTGATACTTCGAAAGAGACTGTCCGTTTTGTACACGAAGTGCATCCAGCTTTTGCCGTAACCCTCTTATCTTTTTAGCACAATGCTATGTGGGTGAAATTATGATACCATGCCAAGTTTCAACCTTTTCATAGTTCATTTGTAGTGCTTTCCAATTTCAGGGTCATTTAGCTAAAAAATCAATAACTGCATGGAATATACCGAATGATGTCGGGAAGGGTTGAAAATTGATGTTGTGGCTTTGAATGGTACATTTTTAACACACAAAAAGCCTCGAGTTCAAATAAGTTCAACAAAATGAAATGCCTTTTGTAACCGATGAGTTTACGTCTGGAACCGTGATACTTCGAAAGAGACTGTCCGTTTTGTACACGAAGTGCATCCAGCTTTTGTCGTAACCCTCTCAACCTTTTAGCACATGCTATGTGGGTGAAATTATGATACCATGCCAAGATTCAACCTTTTCATAGTTCATTTGTAGTGCTTTCCAATTTCAGGGTCATTTAGCTAAAAAATCAATAACTGCATGAAAAAACCAAATGATGTTGGGAAGGGTTGAAAATTGATGTTGTGGCTTTCAATGGTACATTTTGAACACAGAAAAAGCCTCGAGTTCAAATAAGTTCGAGAAAATGAAATGCCTTTTGTAACCGATGAGTTCCCGTCCGAAACCCTGATACTTCGAAAGAGACTCTCCGTTTTGTGCACGAAGCGCATCCAGCTTTTGTCATAACCCTCTCAACTTTTTAGCACATGCTATGTGGGTGAAATTATGATACCATGCCAAGTTTCAACCTTTTGATAGTTCATTTGTAGTGCTTTCCAATTTTAGGGTCATTTAGCTCAAAAAAATCAATAACTGCATGAAAAATACGAAATGAACTCAGAAAGGGTTTAAAATTGATGACGTGGATTTTAATGGCGCATTTTGTACACACAAAAAGCCTAGAGTTCAAATAAGTTCAAGAAAATGAAATGCCTTTTATAACCGATGAGTTTCCGTCCAGAACCCTCATACTTCGAAAGAGATTGTCCGTTTTGTACACGAAGTGCATCCAGCTTTTGCTGTAACCGTCTCAACTTTTTAGCACATGATATGTGGGTGAAATGATGAAACGATGCCAAGTTTCAACCTTTTTAGAGTTCATTTGTAGTGCTTTCCAATTTCAAGGTCATTTAGCTAAAAAATCAATAACTGCATGAAAAATACCAAATGATGTCGGGAAGGGTTGAAAATTGATTTTGTTTCTTTGAATGTTACATTTTGAAGATACAAAAAGCCTCAAGTTCAAATAAGTTCAAGAAAATGAAATGCCTTTTCTAACCGACGAGTTTCCGTCCGGAACCCTGATACTTTGAAAGAGACTGTCCGTTTTGTACACGAAGTGCATCAAGCTTTTGTCGTAACCTTCTCAACTTTTTAGCACATGCTATGTGGGTGAAAGGATGATACCATGCCAAGTTTCAACCTTTTCATAGTTCATTTGTAGTGTGTTCCAATTTCAGGGTCATTTAGCTAAAAAATCAATAACTGCATGAAAAATACCAACTGATGTCGGAAAGGGTTGAAAATTAATGTTGTGGCTTTGAATGGTACATTTTGAACACACAAAAAGCCTCGAATTCAAATAAGTTCAAGAAAATGAAATGCCTTTTGTAACCGATGAGTTTCCGTCTAGAACCCTGATACTTCGAAAGAGACTGTCCGTTTTGTACACGAAGTGCATCCAGCTTTTGCCGTAACCCTCTTAACTTTTTAGCACAATGCTATGTGGGTGAAATTATGATACCATTCCAAGTTTCAACCTTTTCATAGTTCATTTGTAGTGCTTTCCAATTTCAGGGTCATTTAGCTAAAAAATCAATAACTGCATGGAATATACCGAATGATGTCGGGAAGGGTTGAAAATTGATGTTGTGGCTTTGAATGGTACATTTTTAACACACAAAAAGCCTCGAGTTCAAATAAGTTCAACAAAATGAAATGCCTTTTGTAACCGATGACTTTACGTCTGGAACCGTGATACTTCGAAAGAGACTGTCCGTTTTGTACACGAAGTGCATCCAGCTTTTGTCGTAACCCTCTCAACCTTTTAGCACATGCTATGTGGGTGAAATTATGATACCATGCCAAGATTCAACCTTTTCATAGTTCATTTGTAGTGCTTTCCAATTTCAGGGTCATTTAGCTAAAAAATCAATAACTGCATGAAAAAACCAAATGATGTTGGGAAGGGTTGAAAATTGATGTTGTGGCTTTCAATGGTACATTTTGAACACAGAAAAAGCCTCGAGTTCAAATAAGTTCGAGAAAATGAAATGCCTTTTGTAACCGATGAGTTTCCGTCCGTAACCCTGATACTTCGAAAGAGACTCTCCGTTTTGTGCACGAAGCGCATCCAGCTTTTGTCATAACCCTCTGAACTTTTTAGCACATGCTATGTGGGTGAAATTATGATACCATGCCAAGTTTCAACCTTTTGATAGTTCATTTCTAGTGCTTTCCAATTTTAGGGTCATTTAGCTCAAAAAAAATCAATAACTGCATGAAAAATACGAAATGAACTCAGAAAGGGTTTAAAATTGATGACGTGGATTTTAATGGCGCATTTTGTACACACAAAAAGCCTAGAGTTCAAATAAGTTCAAGAAAATGAAATGCCTTTTGTAACCGATGAGTTTCCTTCCAGAACCCTGATACTTCGAAAGAGATTGTCCGTTTTGTACACGAAGTGCATCCAGCTTTTGCTGTAACCGTCTCAACTTTTTAGCACATGATATGTGGGTGAAATGATGAAACGATGCCAAGTTTCAACCTTTTTAGAGTTCATTTGTAGTGCTTTCCAATTTCAAGGTCATTTAGCTAAAAAATCAATAACTGCATGAAAAATACCAAATGATGTCGGGAAGGGTTGACAATTGATTTGGTTTCTTTGAATGTTACATTTTGAAGATACAAAAAGCCTCAAGTTCAAATAAGTTCAAGAAAATGAAATGCCTTTCCTAACCGATGAGTTTCCGTCCGGAACCCTGATACTTTGAAAGAGACTGTCCGTTTTGTACACGAAGTGCATCAAGCTTTTGTCGTAACCTTCTCAACTTTTTAGCACATGCTATGTGGGTGAAAGGATGATACCATGCCAAGTTTCAACCTTTTCATAGTTCATTTGTAGTGTGTTCCAATTTCAGGTTCATTTAGCTAAAAAATCAATAACTGCATGAAAAATACCAAATGATGTCGGAAAGGGTTGAAAATTAATGTTGTGGCTTTGAATGGTACATTTTGAACATACAAAAAGCCTCGAGTTCAAATAAGTTCAAGAAAATGAAATGCCTTTTGTAACCGATGAGTTTCCGTCTAGAACCCTGATACTTCGAAAGAGACTGTCCGTTTTGTACACGAAGTGCATCCAGCTTTTGTCGTAACCCTCTCAACCTTTTAGAACATGCTATGTGGGTGAAATGATGATACGATGCCAAGTTTCAACCTTTTCAGAGTTCATTTGTAGTGCTTTCCAATTTCAGGGTCATTTAGCTAAAAAATCAATAACTTCATGGAAAATACCAAATGATATCGGGAAGGGTTGAAAATTGATGTTGTGGCTTTGAGTGGTATATTTTGAACACACAAAAAGCCTCGAGTTCAAATAAGTTCAAGAAAATGAAATGCCTTTTGTAACCGATGAGTTTCTGTCTAGAACCCTGATACTTCGAAAGAGACTGTCCGTTTTGTACACGAAGTGCATCCAGCTTTTGCCGTAACCCTCTCAACTTTTTAGCACAATGCTATGTGGGTGAAATTATGATACCATGCCAAGTTTCAACCTTTTCATAGTTCATTTGTAGTCCTTTCCAATTTCAGGGTCATTTAGGTAAAAAATCAATAACTGCATGGAAAATACCAAATGATGTCGGGAAGGGTTGAAAATTGATGTTGTGGCTTTGAATGGTACATTTTGAACACACAAAAAGCCTCGAGTTCAAATAAGTTCAAGAAAATGAAATGCCTTTTGTAACCGATGAGTTTCCGTCCGTAACCGTGATACTCCGAAAGAGACTGTCCGTTTTGTACACGAAGTGCATCCAGCTTTTGTCGTAACCCTCTCAACCTTTTAGCACAAGCTATGTGGGTGAAATTATGATACCATGCCAAGTTTCAACCTTTTCATAGTTCATTTGTAGTGCTTTCCAATTTTAGGTTCATTTAGCTAAAAAATCAATAACTGCATGAAAAATACAAAATGATGTCGGGAAGGGTTGAAAATTGATGTTTTTGTTTTGAATGGTACATTTTGAACACACAAAAGCCTCTCGGTCAAATAACTTCAAGAAAATGAAATGCCTTTTGTAACCGATGAGTTTCCGTCTAGAACCCTGATACTTCGAAAGAGACTGTCCGTTTTGTACACAAAGTGCATCCAGCTTTTGCCGTAACCCTCTCAAATTTTTAGCACAATGCTATGTGGGTGAAATTATGATACCATGCCAAGTTTCAACCTTTTCATAGTTCATTTGTAGTGCTTTCCAATTTCAGGGTCATTTAGCTAAAATCAATAACTGCATGGAAAACACCAAATGATGTCGGGAAGGGTTGAAAATTGATGTTGTGGCTTTGAATGGTACATTTTGAACACACAAAAAGCCTCGAGTTCAAATAAGTTCAAGAAAATGAAATGCCTTTTGTTACCGATTAGTTTCCGTCTAGAACCCTGATACTTCGAAAGAGACTGTCCGTTTTGTACACGAAGTGCATCCAGCTTTTGCCGTAACCCTCTCAACTTTTTAGCACAATGCTATGTGGGTGAAATTATGATACCATGCCAAGTTTCAACCTTTTGATAGTTCATTTGTAGTGCTTTCCAATTTTAGGGTCATTTAGCTCAAAAAAATCAATAACTGCATGAAAAATACGAAATGAACTCAGAAAGGGTTTAAAATTGATGACGTGGATTTTAATGGCGCATTTTGTACACACAAAAAGCCTATAGTTCAAATAAGTTCAAGAAAATGAAATGCCTTTTGTAACCGATGAGTTTCCGTCCAGAACCCTGATACTTCGAAAGAGATTGTCCGTTTTGTACACGAAGTGCATCCAGCTTTTGCTGTAACTGTCTCAACTTTTTAGCACATGATATGTGGGTGAAATGATGAAACCATGCCAAGTTTCAACCTTTTTAAAGTTCATTTGTAGTGCTTTCCAATTTCAAGGTCATTTAGCTAAAAAATCAATAACTGCATGAAATATACCAAATGATGTCGGGAAGGGTTAAAAATTGATTTTGTTTCTTTGAATGTTACATTTTGAAGATACAAAAAGCCTCAAGTTCAAATAAGTTCAAGAAAATGAAATGCCTTTTCTAACCGATGAGTTTCCGTCCGGAACCCTGATACTTTGAAAGAGACTGTCCGTTTTGTACACGAAGTGCATCAAGCTTTTTTCGTAACCTTCTCAACTTTTTAGCACATGCTATGTGGGTGAAAGGATGATACCATGCCAAGTTTCAACCTTTTCATAGTTCATTTGTAGTGTGTTCCAATTTCAGGGTCATTTAGCTAAAAAATCAATAACTGCATGAAAAATACCAAATGATATCGGAAAGGGTTGAAAATTAATGTTGTGGCTTTGAATGGTACATTTTGAACACACAAAAAGCCTCGAGTTCAAATAGGTTCAAGAAAATGAAATGCCTTTTGTAACCGATGAGTTTCCGTCTAGAACCCTGATACTTCGAAAGAGACTGTCCGTTTTGTACACGAAGTGCAGCCAGCTTTTGTCGTAACCCTCTCAACCTTTTAGCACATGCTATGTGGGTGAAATGATGATACGATGCCAAGTTTCAACCTTTTCAGAGTTCATTTGTAGTGCTTTCCAATTTCAGGGTCATTTAGCTAAAAAATCAATAACTGCATGGAAAATACCAAATGATATCGGGAAGGGTTGAAAATTGATGTTGTCGCTTTGAATGGTATATTTTGAACACACAAAAAGCCTCGAGTTCAAATAAGTTCAAGAAAATGAAATGCCTTTTGTAACCGATGAGTTTCCGTCTAGAACCCTGATACTTCGAAAGAGACTGTCCGTTTTGTACACGAAGTGCATCCAGCTTTTGCCGTAACCCTCTCAACTTTTTCGCACAATGCTATGTGGGTGAAATTATGATACCATGCCAAGTTTCAACCTTTTCATAGTTCATTTGTAGTCCTTTCCAATTTCAGGGTCATTTAGGTAAAAAATCAATAACTGCATGGAAAATACCAAATGATGTCGGGAAGGGTCAAAAATTGATGTTGTGGCTTTGAATGGTACATTTTGAACACACAAAAAGCCTCGAGTTCAAATAAGTTCAAGAAAATGAAATGCCTTTTGTAACCGATGAGTTTCCGTCCGGAACCGTGATACTTCGAAAGAGACTGTCCGTTTTGTACACGAAGTGCATCCAGCTTTTGTCGTAACCCTCTCAACCTTTTAGCACAAGCTATGTGGGTGAAATTATGATACCATGCCAAGTTTCAACCTTTTCATAGTTCATTTGTAGTGCTTTCCAATTTTAGGTTCATTTACCTAAAAAATCAATAACTGCATGAAAAATACAAAATGATGTCGGGAAGGGTTGAAAATTGATGTTTTTGTTTTGAATGGTACATTTTGAACACACAAAAGCCTCTCGGTCAAATAAGTTCAAGAAAATGAAATGCCTTTTGTAACCGATGAGTTTCCGTCTAGAACCTTGATACTTCGAAAGAGACTGTTCGTTTTGTACACGAAGTGCATCCAGCTTTTGCCGTAACCCTCTCAAATTTTTAGCACAATGCTATGTGGGTGAAATTATGATACCATGCCAAGTTTCAACCTTTTCGTAGTTCATTTGTAGTGCTTTCCAATTTTAGGGTCATTTAGCTAAAAATCAATAACTGCATGGAAAACACCAAATGATGTCGGGAAGGGTTGAAAATTGATGTTGTGGCTTTGAATGGTACATTTTGAACACACAAAAAGCCTCGAGTTTAAATAAGTTCAAGAAAATGAAATGCCTTTTGTTACCGATGAGTTTCCGTCTAGCACCCTGATACTTCGAAAGAGACTGTCCGTTTTGTACACGAAGTGCATCCAGCTTTTGCCGTACCCCTCTCAACTTTTCAGCACAATGCTATGTGGGTGAAATTATGATACCATGCCAAGTTTCAACCTTTTCAGAGTTCATTTGTAGTGCTTTCCAATTTCAGGGTCATTTAGCTAAAAAATCAATAACTGCATGGAAAATACCAAATGATGTCAGGAAGGGTTGAAAATTGATGTTGTGGCTTTGAATGGTACATTTTGAACACACAAAAAGCCTCGAGTTCAAATAAGTTCAAGAAAATGAAATGCCTTTTGTAACCGATGAGTTTCCGTCCGGAACCGTGATACTTCGAAAGAGACTGTCCGTTTTGTACACGAAGTGCATCCAGCTTTTGTCGTAACCCTCTCAACCTTTTAGCACAAGCTATGTGGGTGAAATTATGATACCATGCCAAGTTTCAACCTTTTCATAGTTCATTTGTAGTGCTTTCCAATTTTAGGTTCATTTAGCTAAAAAATCAATAACTACATGAAAAATACAAAATGATGTCGGGAAGGGTTGAAAATTGATGTTTTTGTTTTGAATGGTACATTTTGAACACACAAAAACCTCGAGTTCAAATAAGTTCAAGAAAATGAAATGCCTTTTGTAACTTATGAGTTTCCGTCTAGAACCCTGATACTTCGAAAGAGACTGTCCGTTTTGTACACGAAGTGCATCCAGCTTTTGCCGTAACCCTCTCAAATTTTTCGCACAATGCTATGTGGGTGAAATTATGATACCATGCCAAGTTTCAACCTTTTCATAGTTCATTTGTAGTGCTTTCCAATTTCAGGGTCATTTAGCTAAAAAATCAATGACTGCATGGAAAACACCAAATGATGTCGGGAAGGGTTGAAAATTGATGTTGTGGCTTTGAATGGTACATTTTGAACACACAAAAAGCCTCGAGTTCAAATAAGTTCAAGAAAATGAAATGCCTTTTGTAACCGATGAGTTTCCGTCCGGAACCGTGATACTTCGAAAGAGACTGTCCGTTTTGTACACGAAGTGCATCCAGCTTTTGTCGTAACCCTCTCAACCTTTTAGCACAAGCTATGTGGGTGAAATTATGATACCATGCCAAGTTTCATCCTTTTCATAGTTCATTTGTAGTGCTTTCCAATTTTAGGTTCATTTACCTAAAAAATCAATAACTGCATGGAAAATACCAAATGATATCGGGAAGGGTTGAAAATTGATGTTGTCGCTTTGAATGGTATATTTTGAACACACAAAAAGCCTCGAGTTCAAATAAGTTCAAGAAAATGAAATGCCTTTTGTAACCGACGAGTTTCCGTCTAGAACCCTGATACTTCGAAAGAGACTGTCCGTTTTGTACACGAAGTGCATCCAGCTTTTGCCGTAACCCTCTCAACTTTTTAGCACAATGCTATGTGGGTGAAATTATGATACCATGCCAAGTTTCAACCTTTTCATAGTTCATTTGTAGTCCTTTCCAATTTCAGGGTCATTTAGGTAAAAAATCAATAACTGCATGGAAAATACCAAATGATGTCGGGAAGGGTCGAAAATTGATGTTGTGGCTTTGAATGGTACATTTTGAACACACAAAAAGCCTCGAGTTCAAATAAGTTCAAGAAAATGAAATGCCTTTTGTAACCGATGAGTTTCCGTCCGGAACCAAGATACTTCGAAAGAGACTGTCCGTTTTGTACACAAAGTGCATCCAGCTTCTGTCGTAACCCTCTCAACCTTTTAGCACATGCTATGTGGGTGAAATGATGATACCATGCCAAGTTTCAACCTTTTCAGATTTCATTTGTAGTGCCTTCCAATTTCAGGGTCATTTAGCTAAAAAATCAATAACTGCATGGAAAATACCAAATGATGTCGGGAAGGGTTGAAAATTGATGTTGTGGCTTCGAATGGTACATTTTGAACACACAAAAAGCCTCGAGTTCAAATAAGTTCAAGAAAATGAAATGCCTTTTGTAACCAATGAGTTTCCGTCCGGAAGCGTGATACTTCGAAAGAGACTGTCCGTTTTGTACACGAAGTGCATCCAGCTTCTGTCGTAACCCTCTCAACCTTTTAGCACAATGCTATGTGGGTGAAATTATGATACCATGCCAAGTTTCAACCTTTTCAGAGTTCATTTGTAGTGCTTTCCAATTTCAGGGTCATTTAGCTAAAAAATCAATAACTGCATGGAAAATACCAAATGATGTCAGGAAGGGTTGAAAATTGATGTTGTGGCTTTGAATGGTACATTTTGAACACACAAAAAGCCTCGAGTTCAAATAAGTTCAAGAAAATGAAATGCCTTTTGTAACCGATGAGTTTCCGTCCGGAACCGTGATACTTCGAAAGAGACTGTCCGTTTTGTACACGAAGTGCATCCAGCTTTTGTCGTAACCCTCTCAACCTTTTAGCACAAGCTATGTGGGTGAAATTATGATACCATGGCAAGTTTCAACCTTTTCATAGTTCATTTGTAGTGCTTTCCAATTTTAGGTTCATTTAGCTAAAAAATCAATAACTACATGAAAAATACAAAATGATGTCGGGAAGGGTTGAAAATTGATGTTTTTGTTTTGAATGGTACATTTTGAACACACAAAAGCCTCGAGTTCAAATAAGTTCAAGAAAATGAAATGCCTTTTGTACCCGATGAGTTTCCGTCTAGAACCCTGATACTTCGAAAGAGACTGTCCGTTTTGTACACGAAGTGCATCCAGCTTTTGCCGTAACCCTCTCAAATTTTTAGCACAATGCTATGTGGGTGAAATTATGATACCATGCCAAGTTTCAACCTTTTCATACTTCATTTGTAGTGCTTTCCAATTTTAGGTTCATTTAGCTAAAAAATCTATAACTGCATGGAAAATACCAAATGATATCGGGAAGGGTTGAAAATTGATGTTGTCGCTTTGAATGGTATATTTTGAACACACAAAAAGCCTCGAGTTCAAATAAGTTCAAGAAAATGAAATGCCTTTTGTAACCGATGAGTTTCCGTCTAGAACCCTGATACTTCGAAAGAGACTGTCCGTTTTGTACACGAAGTGCATCCAGCTTTTGCCGTAACCCTCTCAACTTTTTAGCACAATGCTATGTGGGTGAAATGATGATACCATGCCAAGTTTCAACCTTTTCATAGTTCATTTGTAGTCCTTTCCAATTTCAGGGTCATATAGGTAAAAAATCAATAACTGCATGGAAAATACCAAATGATGTCGGGAAGGGTCGAATATTGATGTTGTGGCTTTGAACGGTACATTTTGAACACACAAAAAGCCTCGAGTTCAAATAAGTTCAAGAAAATGAAATGCCTTTTGTAACCGACGAGTTTCCGTCTAGAACCCTGATACTTCGAAAGAGACTGTCCGTTTTGTACACGAAGTGCATCCAGCTTTTGCCGTAACCCTCTCAACTTTTTAGCACAATGCTATGTGGGTGAAATTATGATACCATGCCAAGTTTCAACCTTTTCATAGTTCATTTGTAGTCCTTTCCAATTTCAGGGTCATTTAGGTAAAAAATCAATAACTGCATGGAAAATACCAAATGATGTCGGGAAGGGTCGAAAATTGATGTTGTGGCTTTGAATGGTACATTTTGAACACACAAAAAGCCTCGAGTTCAAATAAGTTCAAGAAAATGAAATGCCTTTTGTAACCGATGAGTTTCCGTCCGGAACCAAGATACTTCGAAAGAGACTGTCCGTTTTGTACACAAAGTGCATCCAGCTTCTGTCGTAACCCTCTCAACCTTTTAGCACATGCTATGTGGGTGAAATGATGATACCATGCCAAGTTTCAACCTTTTCAGATTTCATTTGTAGTGCCTTCCAATTTCAGGGTCATTTAGCTAAAAAATCAATAACTGGATGGAAAATACCAAATGATGTCGGGAAGGGTTGAAAATTGATGTTGTGGCTTCGAATGGTACATTTTGAACACACAAAAAGCCTCGAGTTCAAATAAGTTCAAGAAAATGAAATGCCTTTTGTAACCGATGAGTTTCCGTCCGGAAGCGTGATACTTCGAAAGAGACTGTCCGTTTTGTACACGAAGTGCATCCAGCTTCTGTCGTAACCCTCTCAACCTTTTAGCACAATGCTATGTGGGTGAAATTATGATACCATGCCAAGTTTCAACCTTTTCAGAGTTCATTTGTAGTGCTTTCCAATTTCAGGGTCATTTAGCTAAAAAATCAATAACTGCATGGAAAATACCAAATGATGTCAGGAAGGGTTGAAAATTGATGTTGTGGCTTTGAATGGTACATTTTGAACACACAAAAAGCCTCGAGTTCAAATAAGTTCAAGAAAATGAAATGCCTTTTGTAACCGATGAGTTTCCGTCCGGAACCGTGATACTTCGAAAGAGACTGTCCGTTTTGTACACGAAGTGCATCCAGCTTTTGTCGTAACCCTCTCAACCTTTTAGCACAAGCTATGTGGGTGAAATTATGATACCATGCCAAGTTTCAACCTTTTCATAGTTCATTTGTAGTGCTTTCCAATTTTAGGTTCATTTAGCTAAAAAATCAATAACTACATGAAAAATACAAAATGATGTCGGGAAGGGTTGAAAATTGATGTTTTTGTTTTGAATGGTACATTTTGAACACACAAAAGCCTCGAGTTCAAATAAGTTCAAGAAAATGAAATGCCTTTTGTACCCGATGAGTTTCCGTCTAGAACCCTGATACTTCGAAAGAGACTGTCCGTTTTGTACACGAAGTGCATCCAGCTTTTGCCGTAACCCTCTCAAATTTTTAGCACAATGCTATGTGGGTGAAATTATGATACCATGCCAAGTTTCAACCTTTTCATAGTTCATTTGTAGTGCTTTCCAATTTTAGGTTCATTTAGCTAAAAAATCTATAACTGCATGGAAAATACCAAATGATATCGGGAAGGGTTGAAAATTGATGTTGTCGCTTTGAATGGTATATTTTGAACACACAAAAAGCCTCGAGTTCAAATAAGTTCAAGAAAATGAAATGCCTTTTGTAACCGATGAGTTTCCGTCTAGAACCCTGATACTTCGAAAGAGACTGTCCGTTTTGTACACGAAGTGCATCCAGCTTTTGCCGTAACCCTCTCAACTTTTTAGCACAATGCTATGTGGGTGAAATGATGATACCATGCCAAGTTTCAACCTTTTCATAGTTCATTTGTAGTCCTTTCCAATTTCAGGGTCATATAGGTAAAAAATCAATAACTGCATGGAAAATACCAAATGATGTCGGGAAGGGTCGAATATTGATGTTGTGGCTTTGAACGGTACATTTTGAACACACAAAAAGCCTCGAGTTCAAATAAGTTCAAGAAAATGAAATGCCTTTTGTAACCGATGAGTTTCCGTCCGGAACCAAGATACTTCGAAAGAGACTGTCCGTTTTGTACACAAAGTGCATCCAGCTTCTGTCGTAACCCTCTCAACCTTTTAGCACATGCTATGTGGGTGAAATGATGATACCATGCCAAGTTTCAACCTTTTCAGATTTCATTTGTAGTGCCTTCCAATTTCAGGGTCATTTAGCTAAAAAATCAATAACTGCATGGAAAATACCAAATGATGTCGGGAAGGGTTGAAAATTGATGTTGTGGCTTCGAATGGTACATTTTGAACACACAAAAAGCCTCGAGTTCAAATAAGTTCAAGAAAATGAAATGCCTTTTGTAACCGATGAGTTTCCGTCCGGAACCGTGATACTTCGAAAGAGACTGTCCGTTTTGTACACGAAGTGCATCCAGCTTCTGTCGTAACCCTCTCAACCTTTTAGCACAATGCTATGTGGGTCAAATTATGATACCATGCCAAGTTTCAACCTTTTCATAGTTCATTTGTAGTGCTTTACAATTTCAGGGTCATTTAGCTAAAAAATCAATCAGTGCATGGAAAACACCAAATGATGTCGGGAAGGGTTGAAAATTGATGTTGTGGCTTTGAATGGTACATTTTGAACACACAAAAAGCCTCGAGTTCAAATAAGTTCAAGAAAATGAAATGCCTTTTGTAACCGATGAGTTTCCGTCCGGAACCGTGATACTTCGAAAGAGACTGTCCGTTTTGTACACGAAGTGCATCCAGCTTTTGTCGTAACCCTCTCAACCTTTTAGCACAAGCTATGTGGGTGAAATTATGATACCATGCCAAGTTTCAACCTTTTCATAGTTCATTTGTAGTGCTTTCCAATTTTAGGTTCATTTAGCTAAAAAATCAATAACTGCATGAAAAATACAAAATGATGTCGGGAAGGGTTGAAAATTGATGTTTTTGTTTTGAATGTTACATTTTGACCACACAAAAGCCTCGAGTTCAAATAAATTCAAGAAAATGAAATGCCTTTTGTAACCGATGAGTTTCCGTCTAGAACCCTGATACTTCGAAAGAGATTGTCCGTTTTGTACACGAAGTGCATCCAGCTTTTGTCGTAACCCTCTCAACCTTTTAGCACAAGCTATGTGGGTGAAATTGTGATACCATGCCAAGTTTCAACCTTTTCATAGTTCATTTGTAGTGCTTTCCAATTTTAGGGTCATTTAGCAAAAAAAGCAATAACTGCATGAAAAATACAAAATGATGTCGGGAAGGGTTGAAAATTGATGTTTTTGTTTTGAATGGTACATTTTGAACACACAAAAAGCCTCGAGTTCAAATAAGTTCAAGAAAATGAAATGCCTTTTGTAACCGATGAGTTTCCGTCCGGAACCAAGATACTTCGAAAGAGACTGTCCGTTTTGTACACAAAGTGCATCCAGCTTCTGTCGTAACCCTCTCAACCTTTTAGCACAATGCTATGTGGGTGAAATGATGATACCATGCCAAGTTTCAACCTTTTCAGATTTCATTTGTAGTGCCTTCAAATTTCAGGGTCATTTAGCTAAAAAATCAATAACTGCATGGAAAATACCAAATGATGTCGGGAAGGGTTGAAAATTGATGTTGTGGCTTCGAATGGTACATTTTGAACACACAAAAAGCCTCAAGTTCAAATAAGTTCAAGAAAATGAAATGCCTTTTGTAACCGATGAGTTTCCGTCCGGAACCGTGATACTTCGAAAGAGACTGTCCGTTTTGTACACGAAGTGCATCCAGCTTCTGTCGTAACCCTCTCAACCTTTTAGCACAATGCTATGTGGGTGAAATTATGATACCATGCCAAGTTTCAACCTTTTCATAGTTCATTTGTAGTGCTTTCCAATTTCAGGGTCATTTAGCTAAAAAATCAATGACTGCATGGAAAACACCAAATGATGTCGGGAAGGGTTGAAAATTGATGTTGTGGCTTTGAATGGTACATTTTGAACACACAAAAAGCCTCGAGTTCAAATAAGTTCAAGAAAATGAAATGCCTTTTGTAACCGATGAGTTTCCGTCCGGAACCGTGATACTTCGAAAGAGACTGTCCGTTTTGTACACGAAGTGCATCCAGCTTTTGTCGTAACCCTCTCAACCTTTTAGCACAAGCTATGTGGGTGAAATTATGATACCATGCCAAGTTTCAGCCTTTTCATAGTTCATTTGTAGTGCTTTCCAATTTTAGGTTCATTTAGCTAAAAAATCAATAACTGCATGAAAAATACAAAATGATGTCGGGAAGGGTTGAAAATTGATGTTTTTGTTTTGAATGTTACATTTTGACCACACAAAAGCCTCGAGTTCAAATAAATTCAAGAAAATGAAATGCCTTTTGTAACCGATGAGTTTCCGTCTAGAACCCTGATACTTCGAAAGAGACTGTCCGTTTTGTACACGAAGTGCATCCAGCTTTTGTCGTAACCCTCTCAACCTTTTAGCACAAGCTATGTGGGTGAAATTATGATACCATGCCAAGTTTCAACCTTTTCATAGTTCATTTGTAGTGCTTTCCAATTTTAGGTTCATTTAGCAAAAAAAGCAATAACTGCATGAAAAATACAAAATGATGTCGGGAAGGGTTGAAAATTGATGTTTTTGTTTTGAATGGTACATTTTGAACACACAAAAAGCCTCGAGTTCAAATAAGTTCAAGAATATGAAATGCCTTTTGTAACCGATGAGTTTCCGTCCGGAACCAAGATACTTCGAAAGAGACTGTCCGTTTTGTACACAAAGTGCATCCAGCTTCTGTCGTAACCCTCTCAACCTTTTAGCACATGCTATTTGGGTGAAATGATGATACCATGCCAAGTTTCAACCTTTTCAGATTTCATTTGTAGTGCCTTCCAATTTCAGGGTCATTTAGCTAAAAAATCAATAACTGCATGGAAAATACCAAATGATGTCGGGAAGGGTTGAAAATTGATGTTGTGGCTTCGAATGGTACATTTTGAACACACAAAAAGCCTCGAGTTCAAATAAGTTCAAGAAAATGAAATGCCTTTTGTAACCGATGAGTTTCCGTCCGGAACCGTGATACTTCGAAAGAGACTGTCCGTTTTGTACACGAAGTGCATCCAGCTTTTGCCGTAACCCTCTCAAATTTTTAGCACAATGCTATTTGTGTGAAATTATGATACCATGCCAAGTTTCAACCTTTTCATAGTTCATTTGTAGTGCTTTCCAATTTTAGGGTCATTTATCTAAAAATCAATAACTGCATGGAAAACACCAAATGATGTCGCGAAGGGTTGAAAATTGATGTTGTGGCTTTGAATGGTACATTTTGAACACACAAAAAGCCTCGAGTTCAAATAAGTTCAAGAATATGAAATGCCTTTTGTTACCGATGAGTTTCCGTCCGGAACCAAGATACTTCGAAAGAGACTGTCCGTTTTGTACACGAAGTGCATCCAGCTTCTGTCGTAACCCTCTCAACCTTTTAGCACATGCTATGTGGGTGAAATTATGATACCATGCCAAGTTTCAACCTTTTCAGAGTTCATTTGTAGTGCTTTCAATTTTCAGGGTCATTTAGCTAAAAAATCAATAACTGCATGGAAAATACCAAATGATGTCGGGAAGGGTTGAAAATTGATGTTGTGGCTTCGAATGGTACATTTTGAACACACAAAAAGCCTCGAGTTCAAATAAGTTCAAGAAAATGAAATGCCTTTTGTAACCGATGAGTTTCCGTCCGGAACCGTGATACTTCGAAAGAGACTGTCCGTTTTGTACACGAAGTGCATCCAGCTTTTGCCGTAACCCTCTCAAATTTTTCGCACAATGCTATGTGGGTGAAATTATGATACCATGCCAAGTTTCAACCTTTTCATAGTTCATTTGTAGTGCTTTCCAATTTCAGGGTCATTTAGCTAAAAAATCAATGACTGCATGGAAAACACCAAATGATGTCGGGAAGGGTTGAAAATTGATGTTGTTGCTTTGAATGGTACATTTTGAACACACAAAAAGCCTCGAGTTCAAATAAGTTCAAGAAAATGAAATGCCTTTTGTAACCGATGAGTTTCCGTCCGGAACCGTGATACTTCGAAAGAGACTGTCCGTTTTGTACACGAAGTGCATCCAGCTTTTGTCGTAACCCTCTCAACCTTTTAGCACAAGCTATGTGGGTGAAATGATGATACCATGCCAAGTTTCAACCTTTTCATAGTTCATTTGTAGTGCTTTCCAATTTTAGGTTCATTTAGCTAAAAAATCAATAACTGCATGAAAAATACAAAATGATGTCGGGAAGGGTTGAAAATTGATGTTTTTGTTTTGAATGGTACATTTTGAACACACAAAAGCCTCGAGTTCAAATAAGTTCAAGAAAATGAAATGCCTTTTGTAACCGATGAGTTTCCGTCTAGAACCCTGATACTTCGAAAGAGAATTGTCCGTTTTGTACACGAAGTGCATCCAGCTTTTGTCGTAACCCTCTCAACCTTTTAGCACAAGCTATGTGGGTGAAATTATGATACCATGCCAAGTTTCAACCTTTTCATAGTTCATTTGTAGTGCTTTCCAATTTTAGGTTCATTTAGCAAAAAAGCAATAACTGCATGAAAAATACAAAATGATGTCGGGAAGGGTTGAAAATTGATGTTTTTGTTTTGAATGGTACATTTTGAACACACAAAAAGCCTCGAGTTCAAATAAGTTCAAGAAAATGAAATGCCTTTTGTAACCGATGAGTTTCCGTCCGGAACCAGATACTTCGAAAGAGACTGTCCGTTTTGTACACAAAGTGCATCCAGCTTCTGTCGTAACCCTCTCAACCTTTTAGCACATGCTATGTGGGTGAAATGATGATACCATGCCAAGTTTCAACCTTTTCAGATTTCATTTGTAGTGCCTTCCAATTTCAGGGTCATTTAGCTAAAAAATCAATAACTGCATGGAAAATACCAAATGATGTCGGGAAGGGTTGAAAATTGATGTTGTGGCTTCGAATGGTACATTTTGAACACACAAAAATCCTCGAGTTCAAATAAGTTCAAGAAAATGAAATGCCTTTTGTAACCGATGAGTTTCCGTCCGGAACCGTGATACTTCGAAAGAGACTGTCCGTTTTGTACACGAAGTGCATCCAGCTTTTGCCGTAACCCTCTCAAATTTTTAGCACAATGCTATGTGGGTGAAATTATGATACCATGCCAAGTTTCAACCTTTTCATACTTCATTTGTAGTGCTTTCCAATTTTAGGGTCATTTAGCTAAAAATCAATAACTGCATGGAAAACACCAAATGATGTCGCGAAGGGTTGAAAATTGATGTTGTGGCTTTGAATGGTACATTTTGAACACACAAAAAGCCTCGAGTTCAAATAAGTTCAAGAAAATGAAATGCCTTTTGCTACCGATTAGTTTCCGTCTAGAACCCTGATACTTCGAAAGAGACTGTCCGTTTTGTACACGAAGTGCATCCAGCTTTTGCCGTAACCCTCTCAACTTTTTAGCACAATGCTATGTGGGTGAAATTATGATACCATGCCAAGTTTCAACCTTTTCAGAGTTCATTTGTAGTGCTTTCCAATTTCAGGGTCATTTAGCTAAAAAATCAATAACTGCATGGAAAATACCAAATGATGTTAGGAAGGGTTGAAAATTGATGTTCTGGCTTTGAATGGTACATTTTGAACACACAAAAAGCCTCGAGTTCAAATAAGTTCAAGAAAATGAAATGCCTGTTGTAACCGATGAGTTTCCGTCCGGAACCGTGATACTTCGAAAGAGACTGTCCGTTTTGTACACGAAGTGCATCCAGCTTTTGTCGTAACCCTCTCAACCTTTTAACACAAGCTATGTGGGTGAAATTATGATACCATGCCAAGTTTCAACCTTTTCATAGTTCATTTGTAGTGCTTTCCAATTTTAGGTTCATTTAGCTAAAAAATCAATAACTGCATGAAAAATACAAAATGATGTCGGGAAGGGTTGAAAATTGATGTTTTTGTTTTGAATGGTACATTTTGAACACACAAAAGCCTCGAGTTCAAATAAGTTCAAGAAAATGAAATGCCTTTTGTAACCGATGAGTTTCCGTCTAGAACCCTGATACTTCGAAAGAGACTGTCCGTTTTGTACACGAAGTGCATCCAGCTTTTGCCGTAACCCTCTCAACTTTTAGCACAATGCTATGTGGGTGAAATTATGATACCATGCCAAGTTTCAACCTTTTCATAGTTCATTTGTAGTGCTTTCCAATTTCAGGGTCATTTAGCTAAAAAATCAATAACTGCATGGAAAATACCAAATGATGTCGGGAAGGGTTGAAAATTGATGTTGTGGCTTTGAATGGTACATTTTGAACACACAAAAAGCCTCGAGTTCAAATAAGTTCAAGAAAATGAAATGCCTTTTGTAACCGATGAGTTTCCGTCCGGAACCGTGATACTTCGAAAGAGACTGTCCGTTTTGTACACGAAGTGCATCCAGCTTTTGTCGTAACCCTCTCAACCTTTTAGCACAAGCTATGTGGGTGAAATTATGATACCATGCCAAGTTTCAACCTTTTCATAGTTCATTTGTAGTGCTTTCCAATTTTAGGTTCATTTAGCTAAAAAATCAATAACTGCATGAAAAATACAAAATGATGTCGGGAAGGGTTGAAAATTGATGTTTTTGTTTTGAATGGTACATTTTGAACACACAAAAGCCTCGAGTTCAAATAAGTTCAAGAAAATGAAATGCCTTTTGTAACCGATGAGTTTCCGTCTAGAACCATGATACTTCGAAAGAGACTGTCCGTTTTGTACACGAAGTGCATCCAGCTTTTGCCGTAACCCTCTCAAATTTCTAGCACAATGCTATGTGGGTGAAATTATGATACCTTGCCAAGTTTCAACCTTTTCATAGTTAATTTGTAGTGCTTTCCAATTTTAGGGTCATTTAGCTAAAAATCAATAACTGCATGGAAAACACCAAATGATGTCGCGAAGGGTTGAAAATTGATGTTGTGGCTTTGAATGGTACATTTTGAACACACAAAAAGCCTCGAGTTCAAATAAGTTCAAGAAAATGAAATGCCTTTTGTTACCGATGAGTTTCCGTCTAGAACCCTGATACTTCGAAAGAGACTGTCCGTTTTGTACACGAAGTGCATCCAGCTTTTGTCCGTAACCCTCTCAACCTTTTTAGCACAATGCTATGTGGGTGAAATTATGATACCATGCCAAGTTTCAACCTTTTCAGAGTTCATTTGTAGTGCTTTCCAATTTCAGGGTCATTTAGCTAAAAAATCAATAACTGCATGGAAAATACCAAATGATGTCAGGGAAGGGTTGAAAATTGATGTTCTGGCTTTGAATGGTACATTTTGAACACACAAAAAGCCTCGAGTTCAAATAAGTTCAAGAAAATGAAATGCCTTTTGTAACCGATGAGTTTCCGTCCGGAACCGTGATACTTCGAAAGAGACTGTCCGTTTTGTACACGAAGTGCATCCAGCTTTTGTCGTAACCCTCTCAACCTTTTAGCACAAGCTATGTGGGTGAAATTATGATACCATGCCAAGTTTCAACCTTTTCATAGTTCATTTGTAGTGCTTTCCAATTTTAGGTTCATTTAGCTAAAAAATCAATAACTGCATGAAAAATACAAAATGATGTCGGGAAGGGTTGAAAATTGATGTTTTTGTTTTGAATGGTACATTTTGAACACACAAAAGCCTCGAGTTCAAATAAGTTCAAGAAAATGAAATGCCTTTTGTAACCGATGAGTTTCCGTCTAGAACCCTGATACTTCGAAAGAGACTGTCCGTTTTGTACACGAAGTGCATCCAGCTTTTGTCCGTAACCCTCTCAACTTTTAGCACAATGCTATGTGGGTGAAATTATGATACCATGCCAAGTTTCAACCTTTTCATAGTTCATTTGTAGTGCTTTCCAATTTCAGGGTCATTTAGCTAAAAAATCAATGACTGCATGGAAAACACCAAATGATGTCGGGAAGGGTTGAAAATTGATGTTGTGGCTTTGAATGGTACATTTTGAACACACAAAAAGCCTCGAGTTCAAATAAGTTCAAGAAAATGAAATGCCTTTTGTAACCGATGAGTTTCCGTCCGGAACCGTGATACTTCGAAAGAGACTGTCCGTTTTGTACACGAAGTGCATCCAGCTTTTGTCGTAACCCTCTCAACCTTTTAGCACAAGCTATGTGGGTGAAATTATGATACCATGCCAAGTTTCAACCTTTTCATAATTCATTTGTAGTGCTTTCCAATTTTAGGTTCATTTAGCTAAAAACTCAATAACTGCATGAAAAATACAAAATGATGTCGGGAAGGGTTGAAAATTGATGTTTTTGTTTTGAATGTTACATTTTGAACACACAAAAGCCTCGAGTTCAAATAAATTCAAGAAAATGAAATGCCTTTTGTAACCGATGAGTTTCCGTCTAGAACCCTGATACTTCGAAAGAGATTGTCCGTTTTGTACACGAAGTGCATCCAGCTTTTGTCGTAACCCTCTCAACCTTTTAGCACAAGCTATGTGGGTGATATTATGATACCATGCCAAGTTTCAACCTTTTCATAGTTCATTTGTAGTGCTTTCCAATTTTAGGTTCATTTAGCAAAAAAAGCAATAACTGCATGAAAAATACAAAATGATGTCGGGAAGGGTTGAAAATTGATGTTTTTGTTTTGAATGGTACATTTTGAACACACAAAAAGCCTCGAGTTCAAATAAGTTCAAGAAAATGAAATGCCTTTTGTAACCGATGAGTTTCCGTCGGAACCAAGATACTTCGAAAGAGACTGTCCGTTTTGTACACAAAGTGCATCCAGCTTCTGTCGTAACCCTCTCAACCTTTTAGCACATGCTATGTGGGTGAAATGATGATACCATGCCAAGTTTCAACCTTTTCAGATTTCATTTGTAGTGCCTTCCAATTTCAGGGTCATTTAGCTAAAAAATCAATAACTGCATGGAAAATACCAAATGATGTCGGGAAGGGTTGAAAATTGATGTTGTGGCTTCGAATGGTACATTTTGAACACACAAAAAGCCTCGAGTTCAAATAAGTTCAAGAAAATGAAATGCCTTTTGTAACCGATGAGTTTCCGTCCGGAACCGTGATACTTCGAAAGAGACTGTCCGTTTTGTACACGAAGTGCATCCAGCTTTTGTCGTAACCCTCTCAACCTTTTAGCACATGCTATGTGGGTGAAATTATGATACCATGCCAAGATTCAACCTTTTCATAGTTCATTTGTAGTGCTTTCCAATTTCAGGGTCATTTAGCTAAAAAATCAATAACTGCATGAAAAAACCAAATGATGTCGGGAAGGGTTGAAAATTGATGTTGTGGCTTCGAATGGTACATTTTGAACACACTAAAAGCCTCGAGTTCAAATAAGTTCAAGAAAATGAAATGCCTTTTGTAACCGATGAGTTTCCGTCTAGAACCCTGATACTTCGATAGAGACTGTCCGTTTTGTACACGAAGTGCAATCCAGCTTTTGCCGTAACCCTCTCAACCTTTTAGCACATGCTATGTGGGTGAAATTATGATACCATGCCAAGATTCAACCTTTTCATAGTTCATTTGTAGTGCTTTCCAATTTCAGGGTCATTTAGCTAAAAAATCAATAACTGCATGAAAAAACCAAATGATGTCGGGAAGGGTTGAAAATTGATGTTGTGGCTTCGAATGGTACATTTTGAACACACAAAAAGCCTCGAGTTCAAATAAGTTCAAGAAAATGAAATGCCTTTTGTAACCGATGAGTTTCCGTCCGGAACCGTGATACTTCGAAAGAGACTGTCCGTTTTGTACACGAAGTGCATCCAGCTTCTGTCGTAACCCTCTCAACCTTTTAGCACAAGCTATGTGGGTAAAATTATGATACCAAGCCAAGTTTCAACCTTTTCATAGTTCATTTGTAGTGCTTTCCAATTTTAGGTTCATTTAGCTAAAAACTCAATAACTGCATGAAAAATACAAAATGATGTCGGGAAGGGTTGAAAATTGATGTTTTTGTTTTGAATGGTACATTTTGAAGACACAAAATCCTCGAGTTCAAATAAGTTCAAGAAAATGAAATGCCTTTTGTAACCGATGAGTTTCCGTCTAGAACGCTGATACTTCGAAAGAGACCGTCCGTTTTGTACACGAAGTGCATCCAGCTTTTGCCGTAACCCTCTCAACTTTTTAGCACAATGCTATGTGGGTGAAATTATGATACCATCCCAAGTTTCAACCTTTTCATAGTTCATTTGTAGTGCTTTCCAATTTCAGGGTCATTTAGCTAAAAAATCAATAACTGCATGAAAATACCAAATGATGTCGGGAAGGGTTGAAAATTGATGTTGTGGCTTTGAATGGTACATTCTGAACACACAAAAAGCATCGAGTTCAAATAAGTTCAATAAAATGAAATGCCTTTTGTAACCGATGAGTTTCCGTCCGGAACCGTGATACTTCGAAAGAGACTGTCCGTTTCGTACACGAAGTGCATCCAGCTTTTGTCGTAACCCTCTCAACCTTTTAGCATATGATATGTGTGTGAAATGATGATACCATGCCAAGTTTCAACCTTTTCAGAGTTCATTTGTAGTGCTTTCCAATTTCATGGTCATTTAGCTAAAAAAGCAATAACTGCATGGAAAATACCAAATGATATCGGGAAGGGTTGAAAATTGATGTTGTGGCTTTGAATGGTATATTTTGAACACACAAAAATCCTCGAGTTAAAATAAGTTCAAGAAAATGAAATGCCTTTTGTAACCGATGAGTTTCCGTCTAGAACCCTAATACTTCGAAAGAGACTGTCCGTTTTGTACACGAAGTGCATCCAGCTTTTGCCGTAACCCTCTCAACTTTTTAGCACAATGCTATGTGGGTGAAATTACGATACCATGCCAAGTTTCAACCTTTTCATAGTTCATTTGTAGTGCTTTCCAATTTCAGGGTCATTTAGCTAAAAAATCAATAACTGCATGGAAAATACCAAATGATGTCGGGAAGGGTTGAAAATTGATGATGTGGCTTTGAATGGTACATTTTGAACACACAAAAAGCCTCGAGTTCAAATAAGTTCAAGAAAATGAAATGCCCTTTGTAACCGATGAGTTTCCGTCCGGAACCGTGATACTTCGAAAGAGACTTTCCGTTTTGTACACGAAGTGCATCCAGCTTTTGTCGTAACCCTCTCAACCTTTTAGCACATGCTATGTGGGTGAAATTATGATACCATGCCAATTTTCATCCTTTTCATAGTTCATTTGTAGTGCTTTCCAATTTTAGGGTCATTTAGCTAAAAAATCAATAACTGCATGAAAAATACCAAATGATGTTGGGAAGGGTTGAAAATTGATGTTGTTGCTTTCAATGGTACATTTTGAACACACAAAAAGCCTCGAGTTCAAATAAGTTCGAGGAAATGAAATGCCTTTTGTAACCGATGAGTTTCCGTCCGAAACCCTGAAACTTCGAAAGAGACTCTCCGTTTTGTACACGAAGCGCATCCAACTTTTGTCATAACCCTCTCAACTTTTTAGCACATGCTATGTGGGTGAAATTATGATACCATGCCAAGTTTCAACCTTTCGATAGTTCATTTGTAGTGCTTTCCAATTTTAGGGTCATTTACCTAAAAAAATCAATAACTGCATGAAAAATACCAAATGATGTCGGGAAGGGTTGAAAATTGATGTTGTGGCTTTGAATGGTACATTCTGAACACACAAAAAGCCTCGAGTTCAAATAAGTTCAAGAAAATGAAATGCCTTTTGGAACCGATGTGTTTCCATTCGGAACCCTGATACTTCAAAAGTGACTGTCCGTTTTGTACACGAAGTGCATCCAGATTTTGTCGTAACCCTCTCATCTTTTTAGCACATGCTATGTGGGTGAAATTATGATACCATGCCAAGTTTCAACCTTTTCATAGTTCATTTGTAGTGCTTTCCAATTTTAGGTTCATTTAGCTAAAAAATCAATAACTGCATGAAAAATACAAAATGATGTTTGGAAGGGTTGAAAATTGATGTTTTTGTTTTGAATGTTACATTTTGAACACACAAAAGCCTCGAGTTCAAATAAATTACAGAAAATGAAATGCCTTTTGTAACCGATGAGTTTCCGTCTAGAACCCTGATACTTCGAAAGAGATTGTCCGTTTTGTACACGAAGTGCATCCAGCTTTTGTCGTAACCCTCTCAACCTTTTAGCACAAGCTATGTGGGTGAAATTATGATACCATGCCTAGTTTCAACCCTTTTCATAGTTCATTTGTAGTGCTTTCCAATTTTAGGGTTCATTTAGCTAAAAAAGCAATAACTGCATGAAAAATACCAAATGATGTCGGGAAGGGTTGAAAATTGATGTTGTGGCTTTGAATGGTACATTTTGAACACACAAAAAGCCTCGAGTTCAAATAAGTACAAGAAAATGAAATGCCTTTTGTAACCGATGAGTTTCCGTCCAGAACCCTGATACTTCGAAAGAGATTGTCCGTATTGTACACGAAGTGCATCCAGCTTTTGCCATAACCGTCTCAACTTTTTAGCACATGATATGTGGGTGAAATGAGGATACCATGCCAAGTTTCAACCTTTTTAGAGTTCATTTGTAGTGCTTTCCAATTTCAAGGTCATTTAGCTAAAAAATCAATAACTGCATGAAAAATACCAAATGATGTCGGGAAGGGTTGAAAATTGATTGTGTGGCTTTGAATGTTACATTATGAACATACAAAAAGCCTCAAGTTCAAATAAGTTCAAGAAAATGAAATGCCTTTTGTAACGGATGAGTTTCCATCCGGAACCCTGATACTACGAACGAGACTGTCCGTTTTGTACACGAAGTGCATCAAGCTTTTGTCGTAACCTTCGCAACTTTTTAGCACATGCTATGTGGGTGAAATGATGATACCGTGCCAAGTTTCAAACTTTTTAGAGTTCATTTGTAGTTCTTTCCAATGTTAGGTTCATTTAGCTAAAAAATCAATAACTGCATGAAAAATACAAAATGATGTCGGGAAGGGTTGAAAATTGATGTTTTTGTTTTGAATGGTACATTTTGAACACACAAAAGCCTCGAGTTCAAAAAAGATCAAGAAAATGAAATGCCTTTTGTAACCGATGAGTTTCCGTCCGGAACCCTGATACTTCGAAAGAGACTGTCCATTTTGTACACGAAGTGCATCCAGCTTTTGCCGCAACCCTCTCAACTTTTTCGGACAATGCTATGTGGGTGAAATGATGATACCATGCCAAGTTTCAACCTTTTCATAGTTCATTTGTAGTGTGTTTCAATTTCAGGGTCATTTAGCTAAAAAATCAATAACTGCATGAAAAATACCAAATTTTGTCGGAAAGGGTTGAAAATTAATGTTGTGGATTTGAATGGTACATTTTGAACACACAAAAAACCTCGAGTTCAAATAAGTTCAACAAAATGAAATGCCTTTTGTAACCGATGAGTTTCCGTCTAGAACCCTGATACTTCGAAAGAGACTGTCTGTTTTGTACACGAAGTGCATCCAGATTTTGTCGTAACCCTCTCAACCTTTTAGCACATGCTATGTGGGTGAAATGATGATACCATGCCAAGTTTCAACCTTTTCAGAGTTCATTTGTAGTGCTTTCCAATATCAGGGTCATTTAGCTAAAAAATCAATAACTGCATGAAAATACCAAATGATGTCGGGAAGGGTTGAAAATTGATGTTTTGGCTTTGAATGGTACATTTTGAACACACAAAAAGCCTCGAGTTCAAACAAGTTCAAGAAAATGAAATGTCTTTCGTAACCGATGAGTTTCCGTCTAGAACCGTGATACTTCGAAAGAGACTGTCCGTTTCGTACACGAAGTGCATCCAGCTTTTGCCGTAACCCTATCAACTTTTTAGCACAATGCTATGTGGGTGAAATGATGATACCATGCCAAGTTTCAACCTTTTTAGAGTTCATTTGTAGTGCTTTCCAATTTCAAGGTCATTTAGCTAAAAAATCAATAACTGCATGAAAAATACCAAATGATGTCGGGAAAGGTTGAAAATTGATTTTGTGGCTTTGAATGTTACATTTTGAACATACAAAAAGCCTCAAGTTCAAATAAGTTCAAGAAAATGAAATGCCTTTTCTAACCGACGAGTTTCCGTCCGGAACCGTGATACTTCGAAAGAGACTGTCCGTTTTGTACACGAAGTGCATCCAGCTTTTGTCGTAACCCTCTCAACCTTTTAGCACATGCTATGTGGGTGAAATTATGATACCATGCCAAGTTTCAACCTTTTCATAGTTCATTTGTAGTGCTTTCCCATTTCAGGGTCATTTAGCTAAAAAATCAATAACTGCATGCAAAATACCAAATGACGTTGGGAAGGGTTGAAAATTGATGTTGTGGCTTTCAATGGTACATTTTGAACACACAAAAAGCCTCGAGTTCAAATAATTTCGAGAAAATGAAATGCCTTTTGTAACCGATGAGTTTCCGTCCGAAACCCTGATACTTCGAAAGAGACTCTCCGTTTTGTACACGAAGCGCATCCAGCTTTTGTCATAACCCTTTCAACTTTTTTAGCACATGCTATGTGGGTGAAATTATGATACCATGCCAAGTTTCAACCTTTTGATAGTTCATTTGTAGTGCTTTCCAATTTTAGGGTCATTTAGCTCAAAAAAATCAATAACTACATGAAAAATACAAAATGAAGTCACAAAGGGTTTAAAATTGATGATGTGGATTTGAATGGCGCATTTTGTACACACAAAAAGCCTAGAGTTCAAATAAGTTCAAGAAAATGAAATGCCTTTTGTAATCGATGAGTTTCTGTCCAAAACCCTGATACTTCGAAAGAGATTCTCCGTTTTTTACACGAAGTGCATCCAGCTTTTGCCGTAACCGTCTCAAGTTTTTAGCACATGATATGTGGGTGAAATGATGATACCATGCCAAGTTTCAACCTTTTTAGAGTTCATTTGTAGTGCTTTCCAATTTCAAGGTCATTTAGCTAAAAAATCAATAACAGCATGAACAATACCAAATGATGTCGGGAAAGGTTGAAAATTGATTTTGTGGCTTTGAATGTTACATTTTGAACATACAAAAAGCCTCATGTTCAAATAAGTTCAAGAAAATGAAATGCCTTTTGTAACCGATGAGTTTCCGTCCGGAACCGTGATACTTCGAAAGAGACTGTCCGTTTTGTACACGAAGTGCATCCAGCTTTTGTCGTAACCCTCTCAACCTTTTAGTACATTCTATGTGGGTGAAATTATGATACCATGCCAAGTTTCAACCTTTTCATAGTTCATTTGTAGTGCTTTCCCATTTCAGGGTCATTTAGCTAAAAAATCAATAACTGCATGCAAAATACCAAATGACGTTGGGAAGGGTTGAAAATTGATGTTGTGGCTTTCAATGGTACATTTTGAACACACAAAAAGCCTCGAGTTCAAATAAGTTCGAGAAAATGAAATGCCTTTTGTAACCGATGAGTTTCCGTTCGAAACCCTGATACTTCGAAAGAGACTCTCCGTTTTGTACACGAAGCGCATCCAGCTTTTGTCATAACCCTCTCAACTTTTTTAGCACATGCTATGTGGGTGAAATTATGATACCATGCCAAGTTTCAACCTTTTGATAGTTCATTTGTAGTGCTTTCCAATTTTAGGGTCATTTAGCTCAAAAAAATCAATAACTACATGAAAAATACAAAATGAAGTCACAAAGGGTTTAAAATTGATGATGTGGATTTGAATGGCGCATTTTGTACACACAAAAAGCCTAGAGTTCAAATAAGTTCAAGAAAATGAAATGCCTTTTGTAATCGATGAGTTTCTGTCCAAAACCCTGATACTTCGAAAGAGATTCTCCGTTTTTTACACGAAGTGCATCCAGCTTTTGCCGTAACCGTCTCAAGTTTTTAGCACATGATATGTGGGTGAAATGATGATACCATGCCAAGTTTCAACCTTTTTAGAGTTCATTTGTAGTGCTTTCTAATTTCAAGGTCATTTAGCTAAAAAATCAATAACAGCATGAACAATACCAAATGATGTCGGGAAAGGTTGAAAATTGATTTTGTGGCTTTGAATGTTACATTTTGAACATACAAAAAGCCTCATGTTCAAATAAGTTCAAGAAAATGAAATGCCTTTTGTAACCGATGAGTTTCCGTCCGGAACCGTGATACTTCGAAAGAGACTGTCCGTTTTGTACACGAAGTGCATCCAGCTTTTGTCGTAACCCTCTCAACCTTTTAGTACATTCTATGTGGGTGAAATTATGATACCATGCCAAGTTTCAACCTTTTCATAGTTCATTTGTAGTGCTTTCCCATTTCAGGGTCATTTAGCTAAAAAATCAATAACTGCATGCAAAATACCAAATGACGTTGGGAAGGGTTGAAAATTGATGTTGTGGCTTTCAATGGTACATTTTGAACACACAAAAAGCCTCGAGTTCAAATAAGTTCGAGAAAATGAAATGCCTTTTGTAACCGATGAGTTTCCGTCCGAAACCCTGATACTTCGAAAGAGACTCTCCGTTTTGTACACGAAGCGCATCCAGCTTTTGTCATAACCCTCTCAACTTTTTTAGCACATGCTATGTGGGTGAAATTATGATACCATGCCAAGTTTCAACCTTTTGATAGTTCATTTTTAGTGCTTTCCAATTTTAGGGTCATTTAGCTCAAAAAAATCAATAACTACATGAAAAATACAAAATGAAGTCACAAAGGGTTTAAAATTGATGATGTGGATTTTAATGGCGCATTTTGTACACACAAAAAGCCTCGAGTTCAAATAAGTTCGAGAAAATGAAATGCCTTTTGTAACCGATGAGTTTCCGTCCGAAACCCTGATACTTCGAAAGAGACTCTCCGTTTTGTACACGAAGCGCATCCAGCTTTTGTCATAACCCTCTCAACTTTTTTAGCACATGCTATGTGGGTGAAATTATGATACCATGCCAAGTTTCAACCTTTTGATAGTTCATTTTTAGTGCTTTCCAATTTTAGGGTCATTTAGCTCAAAAAAATCAATAACTACATGAAAAATACAAAATGAAGTCACAAAGGGTTTAAAATTGATGATGTGGATTTTAATGGCGCATTTTGTACACACAAAAAGCCTAGAGTTCAACTAAGTTCAAGAAAATGAAATGCCTTTTGTAATCGATGAGTTTCTGTCCAAAACCCTGATACTTCGAAAGAGATTGTCCGTTTTGTACACGAAGTGCATCCAGCTTTTGCCGTAACCGTCTCTACTTTTTAGCACATGATATGTGGGTGAAATGATGATACCATGCCAAGTTTCAACCTTTTTAGAGTTCATTTGTAGTGCTTTCCAATTTCAAGGTCATTTAGCTAAAAAATCAATAACTGCATGAAAAATACCAAATGATGTCGGGAAAGGTTTAAAATTGATTTTGTGGCTTTGAATGTTACATTTTGAACATACCAAAAGCCTCAAGTTCAAATAAGTTCAAGAAAATGTAATGCCTTTTGTAACCGATGAGTTTCCGTCCGGAACCCTGATACTTCGAAAGAGACTGTCCGTTTTGTACACGAAGTGCATCAAGCTTTTGTCGTAACCTTCTCAACTTTTTAGCACAAGCTATGTGGGTGAAATGATGATACCATGCCAAGTTTCAACCTTTTCAGAGTTCATTTGTAGTGCTTTCCAATGTTAGGTTCATTTAGCTAAAAAATCAATAACTGCATGAAAAATACAAAATGATGTCGGGAAGGGTTGAAAATTGATGTTTTTGTTTTGAATGATACATTTTGAACACACAAAAGCCTCGAGTTCAAATAAGATCAAGAAAATGAAATGCCTTTTGTAACCGATGAGTTTCCGTCCGGAACCCTGATACTTCGAAAGAGACTGTCTGTTTTGTACACGAAGTGCATCCAGCTTTTGCCGCAACCCTCTCAACTTTTTAGGACAATGCTATGTGGGTGGAATGATGATACCATGCCAAGTTTCAACCTTTTCATAGTTCATTTGTAGTGTGTTCCAATTTTAGGGTCATTTAGCTAAAAAATCAATAACTGCATGAAAAATACCAAATGATGTCAGAAAGGGTTGAAAATTAATGTTGTGGCTTTGAATGGTACATTTTGAACACACAAAAAGCCTCGAGTTCAAATAAGTTCAAGAAAATGAAATGCCTTTTTAACCGATGAGTTTCCGTCTAGAACCCTCATACTTCGAAAGAGACTGTCCGTTTTGTACACGAAGTGCATCCAGCTTTTGCCCTAACCCTCTCAACTTTTTAGCACAATCCTATGTGGCTGAAATTATGATACCATGCCAAGTTTCAACCTTTTCATAGTTCATTTGTAGTGCTTTCCAATTTCAGGGTCATTTAGCTAAAAAATCAATAACTGCATCGAAAATACCAAATGATGTCGAGAAGGGTTGAAAATTGATGTTGTGGCTTTGAATGGTACATTTTGAACACACAAAAATCCTCGAGTTCAAATAAGTTCAATAAAATGAAATGCCTTTTGTAACCGATGAGTTTCCGTCCGGAACCGTGATACTTCGAAAGAGACTGTCCGTTTGTACACGAAGTGCATCCAGCTTTTCTCGTAACCCTCTCGACCTTTTAGCACATGCTATGTGGGTGAAATTATGATACCATGCCAAGTTTCAACCTTTTCATAGCTCATTTGTAGTGCTTTCCAATTTTAGGGTCATTTAGCTAAAAAATCAATAATTGCATGGAAAATACCAAATGATGTTGGGAAGGGTTGAAAATTGATGTTGTGGCTTTCAATGGTACATTTTGAACACACAAAAAGCCTCGAGTTCAAATAAGTTCAAGAAAATGAAATGCCTTTTGTAACCGATGTGTTTCCGTCCGGAACCCTGATACTTCGAAAGTGACTGTCTGTTTTGTACACGCAGTGCATCCAGCTTTTGTCGTAACCCTGTCAACCTGTTAGCACAATGCTATGTGTGTGAAATGATGATACCATGCCAAGTTTCAACCTTTTCAGAGTTCATTTGTAGTGCTTTCCAATTTTAGGGTCATTTAGCTCAAAAAAATCAATAACTGCATGAAAAGTACCAAATGAAGTCAGAAAGGGTTGAAATTTGATGATGTGGCTTTTAATGGTGCATTTTGAATACACAAAAATCCTGGAGTTCAAATATGTTCAAGAAAATGAAATGCCTTTTGTAACCGATGTGTTTCCGTCCGGAACCCTGATACTTCGAAAGTGACTGTCCGTTTTGTACACGAAGTGCATCCAGCTTTTGTCGTAACCCTGTCAACTTTTTAGCACATGCTATGTGGGTGAAATGATGATACCATACCAAGTTTCAACCTTTTCAGAGTTCATTTGTAGTACTTTCCAATTTTAGGGTCATTTAGCTCAAAAAAATCAATAACTGCATGAAAACTTCCAAATGAAGTCAGAAAGGGTTGAAATTTGATGATGTGGCTTTTAATGGTGCATTTTGAATACACAAAAAGCCTGGAGTTCAAATAAGTTCAAGAAAATGAAATGCCTTTTGTAACCGATGTGTTTCTGTCCAGAACCCTAATACTTCCAAAGAGATTGTCCGTTTTGTACACGCAGTGCATCCAGGTTTTGTCGGAACCCTCTAAACTTTTTGGCACATGCTATGTGGGTGAAATGATGATACCATGCCAAGTTTCAACCTTTTCAGAGATCATTCGTAGTGCTTTCCAATTTCTGGGTCATTTAGCTAAAAAATCAATAACTGCATGAAAAATACCAAATGATGTCGGGAAGGGTTGAAAATTGATGTTGTGGCTTTGAATGGTACATTTTGAACACACAAAAAGCCTCCAGTTCAAATAAGTTCAAGAAAATGAAATGCCTTCTGTAACCTATGAGTTTCCGTCCGGAACATTGATACTTCGAAAGAGATTGTCCGTTTTGTACACGAAGTGCATCCAGCTTTTGTCGTAACCCTCTCAACATTTCAGCACATGCTATGTGGGTGAAATTATGATACCATGCCAAGTTTCAATCCCTTCAGAGTTGATTTGTAGTGTTTTCCAATTTGCGGGTCATTCAGGTAAAAAATCAGTAACAGCACGAAAAATACCAAATGCTGCCGGGAAGGGTTGAAAATTGATGTTTTGGCTTTGAATGGTACATTTTGAACACACAAAAGCCTCGAGTTCAAATAATATCAAGAACATGAAATGCCTTTTGTAACCATTGAGTTTCCGTCCGGAACCCTGATACATCGAAAGAGACTGTCCGTTTTGTACACGAAGTGCATCTAGCTTTTGCTGTAACCCTCTCAACTTTTTAGCACAATGCTATGTGGGTGAAATGATGATACCATGGCAAGTGTCAACCTTTTCACAGTTTATTTTTAGTTTGTTCCAATTTCAGGGTCATTTAGCTAAAAAATCAATAACCGCATGAAAAATAGCAAATGATGTCGGAAAGGGTTGAAAATTGATGTTGTGGCTTCCAATGGTACATTTTGAACACACAAAAAGCCTCGAGTTCAAATAAGTTAAAGAAAATGAAATGCCTTTTGAAACCGATGAGTTTCCGTCTCGAACCCTGATACTTCGAAAGAGACTGTCCGTTTTGTACACGAAGTGCATCCAGCTTTTGTCGTAACACTCTCAACTTTTTAGCACATGCTATGTGGGTGAAATGATGATACCATGCCAAGTTTCAACCTTTTAAGAGTTCATTTGTAGTGCTTTCCAATTTCAGGGTCATTTGGCTAAAAGATCAATAACTACATGAAAAATACCAAATGATGTTTGGAAGGGTTGAAAATTGATGTTGTGGATTTGAATGGTACATTTTGAACACACAAGAAGCCTCGAGTTCAAATAAGTTCAAGAAAATGAAATGCCTTTTGTAACCGATGTGTTTCTGTCCAGAACCCAAATACTTCGAAAGAGATTGTCCGTTTTGTACACGCAGTGCATCCAGGTTTTGTCGGAACCCTCTAAACTTTTTGGCACATGCTATGTGGGTGAAATGATGATACCATGCCAAGTTTCAACCTTTTCAGAGATCATTCGTAGTGCTTTCCAATTTCTGGGTCATTTAGCTAAAAAATCAATAACTGCATGAAAAATACCAAATGATGTCGGGAAGGGTTGAAAATTGATGTTGTGGCTTTGAATGGTACATTTTGAACACACAAAAAGCCTCCAGTTCAAATAAGTTCAAGAAAATGAAATGCCTTCTGTAACCTATGAGTTTCCATCCGGAACATTGATACTTCGAAAGAGATTGTCCGTTTTGTACACGAAGTGCATCCAGCTTTTGTCGTAACCCTCTCAACATTTCAGCACATGCTATGTGGGTGAAATTATGACACCATGCCAAGTTTCAATCCCTTCAGAGTTGATTTGTAGTGTTTTCCAATTTGCGGGTCATTGAGGTAAAAAATCAGTAACAGCACGAAAAATACCAAATGATGTCGGGAAGGGTTGAAAATTGATGTTTTGGCTTTGAATGGTACATTTTGAACACACAAAAGCCTCGAGGTCAAATAATATCAAGAACATGAAATGCCTTTTGTAACCATTGAGTTTCCGTCCGGAACCCTGATACATCGAAAGAGACTGTCCGTTTTGTACACGAAGTGCATCTAGCTTTTGCTGTAACCCTCTCAACTTTTTAGCACAATGCGATGTGGGTGAAATGATGATACCATGGCACGTGTCAACCTTTTCACAGTTTATTTTTAGTTTGTTCCAATTTCAGGGTCATTTAGCTAAAAAATCAATAACTGCATGAAAAATAGCAAATGGTGTCGGAAAGGGTTGAAAATTGATGTTGTGGCTTCCAATGGTACATTTTGAACACACAAAAAGCCTCGAGTTCAAATAAGTTAAAGAAAATGAAATGCCTTTTGAAACCGATGAGTTTCCGTCCAGATCCCTGATACTTCGAAAGAGACTGTCCGTTTTGTAAGCGAAGTGCATCCAGCTTTTGTCGTAACCCTCTCAACTTTTTAGCACATGCTATGTGGGTGAAATGATGATACAATGCCAAGTTTCAACCTTTTCAGAGTTCATTGGTAGTGCTTTCCAATTTTAGGGTCATTTCGCTAAAAAAACGAATAACTGCATGAAAAATACCAAATGATCTCTGCAAGGGTTGAAAATTGATGTTGTGGATTTGAATGGTACATTTTGAACACACAAGAAGCCTCGAGTTCAAATAAGTTGAAGAAAATTAAATGTCTGTTGTAACCGATGAGTTTTCGTCTAGAACTCTGATACTTCGAAAGAGACTGTCCGTTTTGTACACGAAGTGCATTCAGGTTTTATCATAACCCTCTCAACTTTTTAGCACATGCTATGTGGGTGAAATGATGATTCCATGCCATGTTTCTACCTTTTCAGAGTTCATTTGTAGTGCTTTCCAATTTCAGGGTCATTTAGCTCAAAAAAATCAATAACTGCATGAAAAATACGAAATGAAGTCAGAAAGGGTTTAAAATTGATGATGTGGATTTTAATGGCGCATCTTGTACACACAAAAAGCCTAGAGTTCAAATAAGTTCAAGAAAAAGAAATGCCTTTTGTAACCGATGGGTTTCTGTCCGGAACCCTGATACTTCGAAACAGATTGTCCGTTTCGTACACGAAGTGCATCCAGCTTTTGCCGTAACCGTCTCAACTTTTTAGCACATGATATGTCGGTGAAATTGATGATACCATGCCAAGTTTCAACCTTTTTAGAGTTCATTTGTAGTGCTTTCCAATTTCAAGGTCATTTAGCTAAAAAATCAATAACTGCATGAAAAATACAAAATGATGTCGGGAAGGGTTGAAAATTGATGTTTTCGTTTTGAATGGTACATTTTGAACACACAAAAGCCTCGAGTTCAAATAATATCAAGAACATGAAATGCCTTTTGTAACCATTGAGTTTCCGTCCGGAACCCTGATACATCGAAAGAGACTGTCCGTTTTGTACACGAAGTGCATCTAGCTTTTGCTGTAACCCTCTCAACTTTTTAGCACAATGCGATGTGGGTGAAATGATGATACCATGGCACGTGTCAACCTTTTCACAGTTTATTTTTAGTTTGTTCCAATTTCAGGGTCATTTAGCTAAAAAATCAATAACTGCATGAAAAATAGCAAATGGTGTCGGAAAGGGTTGAAAATTGATGTTGTGGCT
Source organism: Hordeum marinum (assembly GCA_022496015.1). Taxonomy (NCBI): domain Eukaryota; kingdom Viridiplantae; phylum Streptophyta; class Magnoliopsida; order Poales; family Poaceae; genus Hordeum; species Hordeum marinum. The sequence continues at coordinate 515,643,952 of CM039678.1, forward strand.
TCCAATGGTACATTTTGAACACACAAAAAGCCTCGAGTTCAAATAAGTTAAAGAAAATGAAATGCCTTTTGAAACCGATGAGTTTCCGTCCAGATCCCTGATACTTCGAAAGAGACTGTCCGTTTTGTACGCGAAGTGCATCCAGCTTTTGTCGTAACCCTCTCAACTTTTTAGCACATGCTATGTGGGTGAAATGATGATACAATGCCAAGTTTCAACCTTTTCAGAGTTCATTGGTAGTGCTTTCCAATTTTAGGGTCATTTCGCTAAAAAAACGAATAACTGCATGAAAAATACCAAATGATCTCTGCAAGGGTTGAAAATTGATGTTGTGGATTTGAATGGTACATTTTGAACACACAAGAAGCCTCGAGTTCAAATAAGTTGAAGAAAATTAAATGTCTGTTGTAACCGATGAGTTTTCGTCTAGAACTCTGATACTTCGAAAGAGACTGTCCGTTTTGTACACGAAGTGCATTCAGGTTTTATCATAACCCTCTCAACTTTTTAGCACATGCTATGTGGGTGAAATGATGATACCATGCCATGTTTCTACCTTTTCAGAGTTCATTTGTAGTGCTTTCCAATTTCAGGGTCATTTAGCTCAAAAAAATCAATAACTGCATGAAAAATACGAAATGAAGTCAGAAAGGGTTTAAAATTGATGATGTGGATTTTAATGGCGCATCTTGTACACACAAAAAGCCTAGAGTTCAAATAAGTTCAAGAAAAAGAAATGCCTTTTGTAACCGATGGGTTTCTGTCCGGAACCCTGATACTTCGAAACAGATTGTCCGTTTCGTACACGAAGTGCATCCAGCTTTTGCCGTAACCGTCTCAACTTTTTAGCACATGATATGTCGGTGAAATTGATGATACCATGCCAAGTTTCAACCTTTTTAGAGTTCATTTGTAGTGCTTTCCAATTTCAAGGTCATTTAGCTAAAAAATCAATAACTGCATGAAAAATACAAAATGATGTCGGGAAGGGTTGAAAATTGATGTTTTCGTTTTGAATGGTACATTTTGAACACACAAAAGCCTCGAGTTCAAATAAGATCAAGAAAATGAAATGCCTTTTGTAACCGATGAGTTTCCGTCCGGAACCCTGATACTTCGAAAGAGGCTGTCTGTTTTGTACACGAAGTGCATCCAGCTTTTGCCGCAACCCTCTCAACTTTTTCGGACAATGCTATGTGGGTGAAATGATGAAACCATGCCAAGTTTCAACCTTTTCATAGTTCATTTGTAGTGTGTTCCAATTTCAGGGTCATTTAGCTAAAAAATCAATAACTGCATGAAAAATACCAAATGTTGTCGGAAAGGGTTGAAAATTAATGTTGTGGCTTTGAATGGTACATTTTGAACACACAAAAAGCCTCGAGTTCAAATAAGTTCAAGAAAATGAAATGCCTTTTGTAACTGATGAGTTTCCGTCCAGATCCCTGATACTTCGAAAGAGACTGTCCGTTTTGTACGCGAAGTGCATCCAGCTTTTGTCGTAACCCTCTCAACTTTTTAGCACATGCTATGTGGGTGAAATGATGATACAATGCCAAGTTTCAACCTTTTCAGAGTTCATTGGTAGTGCTTTCCAATTTCAGGGTCATTTAGCTAAAAAAACGAATAACTGCATGAAAAATACCAAATGATGTCTGCAAGGGCTGAAAATTGATGTTGTGGATTTGAATGGTACATTTTGAACACACAAGAAGCCTCGAGTTCGAATAAGTTGAAGAAAATTAAATGTCTGTTGTAACCGATGAGTTTTCGTCTAGAACTCTGATACTTCGAAAGAGACTGTCCGTTTTGTACACGAAGTGCATTCAGGTTTTATCATAACCCTCTCAACTTTTTAGCACATGCTATGTGGGTGAAATGATGATACCATGCCAAGTTTCTACCTTTTCAGAGTTCATTTGTAGTGCTTTCCAATTTCAGGGTCATTTAGCTCAAAAAAATCAATAACTGCATGAAAAATATGAAATGAGGTCAGAAAGGGTTTAAAATTGATGATGTGGATTTTAATGGCGCATTTTGTACACACAAAAAGCCTGGAGTTCAAATAAGTTCAAGAAAAAGAAATGCCTTTTGTAACCGATGGGTTTCTGTCCGGAACCCTGATACTTCGAAAGAGATTGTCCGTTTCGTACACGAAGTGCATCCAGCTTTTGCCGTAACCGTCTCAACTTTTTAGCACATGATATGTCGGTGAAATTGATGATACCATGCCAAGTTTCAACCTTTTTAGAGTTCATTTGTAGTGCTTTCCAATTTCAAGGTCATTTAGCTAAAAAATCAATAACTGCATGAAAAATACAAAATGATGTCGGGAAGGGTTGAAAATTGATGTTTTCGTTTTGAATGGTACATTTTGAACACACAAAAGCCTCGAGTTCAAATAAGATCAAGAAAATGAAATGCCTTTTGTAACCGATGAGTTTCCGTCCGGAACCCTGATACTTCGAAAGAGGCTGTCTGTTTTGTACACGAAGTGCATCCAGCTTTTGCCGCAACCCTCTCAACTTTTTCGGACAATGCTATGTGGGTGAAATGATGATACCATGTCAAGTTTCAACCTTTTCATAGTTCATTTGTAGTGTGTTCCAATTTCAGGGTCATTTAGCTAAAAAATCAATAACTGCATGAAAAATACCAAATGTTGTCGGAAAGGGTTGAAAATTAATGTTGTGGCTTTGAATGGTACATTTTGAACACACAAAAAGCCTCGAGTTCAAATAAGTTCAAGAAAATGAAATGCCTTTTGTAACTGATGAGTTTCCGTCCAGATCCCTGATACTTCGAAAGAGACTGTCCGTTTTGTACGCGAAGTGCATCCAGCTTTTGTCGTAACCCTCTCAACTTTTTAGCACATGCTATGTGGGTGAAATGATGATACAATGCCAAGTTTCAACCTTTTCAGAGTTCATTGGTAGTGCTTTCCAATTTCAGGGTCATTTAGCCAAAAAAACGAATAACTGCATGAAAAATACCAAATGATGTCTGCAAGGGCTGAAAATTGATGTTGTGGATTTGAATGGTACATTTTGAACACACAAGAAGCCTCGAGTTCAAATAAGTTGAAGAAAATTAAATGTCTGTTGTAACCGATGAGTTTTCGTCTAGAACTCCAATACTTCGAAAGAGACTGTCCGTTTTGTACACGAAGTGCATTCAGGTTTTATCATAACCCTCTCAACTTTTTAGCACATGCTATGTGGGTGAAATGATGATACCATGCCAAGTTTCTACCTTTTCAGAGTTCATTTGTAGTGCTTTCCAATTTCAGGGTCATTTAGCTCAAAAAAATCAATAACTGCATGAAAAATATGAAATGAAGTCAGAAAGGGTTTAAAATTGATGATGTGGATTTTAATGGCGCATTTTGTACACACAAAAAGCCTAGAGTTCAAATAAGTTCAAGAAAAAGAAATGCCTTTTGTAACCGATGGGTTTCTGTCCGGAACCCTGATACTTCGAAAGAGATTGTCCGTTTCGTACACGAAGTGCATCCAGCTTTTGCCGTAACCGTCTCAACTTTTTAGCACATGATATGTCGGCGAAATTGATGATACCATGCCAAGTTTCAACCTTTTTAGAGTTCATTTGTAGTGCTTTCCAATTTCAAGGTCATTTAGCTAAAAAATCAATAACTGCATGAAAAATACAAAATGATGTCGGGAAGGGTTGAAAATTGATGTTTTCGTTTTGAATGGTACATTTTGAACACACAAAAGCCTCGAGTTCAAATAAGATCAAGAAAATGAAATGCCTTTTGTAACCGATGAGTTTCCGTCCGGAACCCTGATACTTCGAAAGAGGTTGTCTGTTTTGTACACGAAGTGCATCCAGCTTTTGCCGCAACCCTCTCAACTTTTTCGGACAATGCTATGTGGGTGAAATGATGATACCATGCCAAGTTTCAACCTTTTCATAGTTCATTTGTAGTGTGTTCCAATTTCAGGGTCATTTAGCTAAAAAATCAATAACTGCATGAAAAATACCAAATGTTGTCGGAAAGGGTTGAAAATTAATGTTGTGGCTTTGAATGGTACATTTTGAACACACAAAAAGCCTCGAGTTCAAATAAGTTCAAGAAAATGAAATGCCTTTTGTAACTGATGAGTTTCCGTCCAGATCACTGATACTTCGAAAGAGACTGTCCGTTTTGTACGCGAAGTGCATCCAGCTTTTGTCGTAACCCTCTCAACTTTTTAGCACATGCTATGTGGGTGAAATGATGATACAATGCCAAGTTTCAACCTTTTCAGAGTTCATTGGTAGTGCTTTCCAATTTCAGGGTCATTTAGCTAAAAAAACGAATAACTGCATGAAAAATACCAAATGATGTCTGCAAGGGCTGAAAATTGATGTTGTGGATTTGAATGGTACATTTTGAACACACAAGAAGCCTCGAGTTCAAATAAGTTGAAGAAAATTAAATGTCTGTTGTAACCGATGAGTTTCCGTCTAGAACCCTGATACTTCGAAAGAGACTGTCCGTTTTGTACACGAAGTGCAGCCAGCTTTTGTCGTAACCCTCTCAACCTTTTAGCACATGCTATGTGGGTGAAATGATGATACCATGCCAAGTTTCAACCTTTTTAGAGTTCATTTGTAGTGCTTTCCAATTTCAAGGTCATTTAGCTAAAAAATCAATAACTGCATGAAAAATACAAAATGATGTCGGGAAGGGTTGAAAATTGATGTTTTCGTTTTGAATGGTACATTTTGAACACACAAAAGCCTCGAGTTCAAATAAGATCAAGAAAATGAAATGCCTTTTGTAACCGATGAGTTTCCGTCCGGAACCCTGATACTTCGAAAGAGGCTGTCTGTTTTGTACACGAAGTGCATCCAGCTTTTGCCGCAACCCTCTCAACTTTTTTGGACAATGCTATGTGGGTGAAATGATGAAACCATGCCAAGTTTCAACCTTTTCATAGTTCATTTGTAGTGTGTTCCAATTTCAGGGTCATTTAGCTAAAAAATCAATAACTGCATGAAAAATACCAAATGTTGTCGGAAAGGGTTGAAAATTAATGTTGTGGCTTTGAATGGTACATTTTGAACACACAAAAAGCCTCGAGTTCAAATAAGTTCAAGAAAATGAAATGCCTTTTGTAACTGATGAGTTTCCGTCCAGATCCCTGATACTTCGAAAGAGACTGTCCGTTTTGTACGCGAAGTGCATCCAGCTTTTGTCGTAACCCTCTCAACTTTTTAGCACATGCTATGTGGGTGAAATGATGATACAATGCCAAGTTTCAACCTTTTCAGAGTTCATTGGTAGTGCTTTCCAATTTCAGGGTCATTTAGCTAAAAAAACGAATAACTGCATGAAAAATACCAAATGATGTCTGCAAGGGCTGAAAATTGATGTTGTGGATTTGAATGGTACATTTTGAACACACAAGAAGCCTCGAGTTCAAATAAGTTGAAGAAAATTAAATGTCTGTTGTAACCGATGAGTTTTCGTCTAGAACTCTGATACTTCGAAAGAGACTGTCCGTTTTGTACACGAAGTGCATTCAGGTTTTATCATAACCCTCTCAACTTTTTAGCACATGCTATGTGGGTGAAATGATGATACCATGCCAAGTTTCTACCTTTTCAGAGTTCATTTGTAGTGCTTTCCAATTTCAGGGTCATTTAGCTCAAAAAAATCAATAACTGCATGAAAAATATGAAATGAAGTCAGAAAGGGTTTAAAATTGATGATGTGGATTTTAATGGCGCATTTTGTACACACAAAAAGCCTAGAGTTCAAATAAGTTCAAGAAAAAGAAATGCCTTTTGTAACCGATGGGTTTCTGTCCGGAACCCTGATACTTCGAAAGAGATTGTCCGTTTCGTACACGAAGTGCATCCAGCTTTTGCCGTAACCGTCTCAACTTTTTAGCACATGATATGTCGGTGAAATTGATGATACCATGCCAAGTTTCAACCTTTTTAGAGTTCATTTGTAGTGCTTTCCAATTTCAAGGTCATTTAGCTAAAAAATCAATAACTGCATGAAAAATACAAAATGATGTCGGGAAGGGTTGAAAATTGATGTTTTCGTTTTGAATGGTACGTTTTGAACACACAAAAGCCTCGAGTTCAAATAAGATCAAGAAAATGAAATGCCTTTTGTAACCGATGAGTTTCCGTCCGGAACCCTGATACTTCGAAAGAGGCTGTCTGTTTTGTACACGAAGTGCATCCAGCTTTTGCCGCAACCCTCTCAACTTTTTCGGACAATGCTATGTGGGTGAAATGATGATACCATGTCAAGTTTCAACCTTTTCATAGTTCATTTGTAGTGTGTTCCAATTTCAGGGTCATTTAGCTAAAAAATCAATAACTGCATGAAAAATACCAAATGTTGTCGGAAAGGGTTGAAAATTAATGTTGTGGCTTTGAATGGTACATTTTGAACACACAAAAAGCCTCGAGTTCAAATAAGTTCAAGAAAATGAAATGCCTTTTGTAACTGATGAGTTTCCGTCCAGATCCCTGATACTTCGAAAGAGACTGTCCGTTTTGTACGCGAAGTGCATCCAGCTTTTGTCGTAACCCTCTCAACTTTTTAGCACATGCTATGTGGGTGAAATGATGATACAATGCCAAGTTTCAACCTTTTCAGAGTTCATTGGTAGTGCTTTCCAATTTCAGGGTCATTTAGCCAAAAAAACGAATAACTGCATGAAAAATACCAAATGATGTCTGCAAGGGCTGAAAATTGATGTTGTGGATTTGAATGGTACATTTTGAACACACAAGAAGCCTCGAGTTCAAATAAGTTGAAGAAAATTAAATGTCTGTTGTAACCGATGAGTTTTCGTCTAGAACTCCGATACTTCGAAAGAGACTGTCCGTTTTGTACACGAAGTGCATTCAGGTTTTATCATAACCCTCTCAACTTTTTAGCACATGCTATGTGGGTGAAATGATGATACCATGCCAAGTTTCTACCTTTTCAGAGTTCATTTGTAGTGCTTTCCAATTTCAGGGTCATTTAGCTCAAAAAAATCAATAACTGCATGAAAAATATGAAATGAAGTCAGAAAGGGTTTAAAATTGATGATGTGGATTTTAATGGCGCATTTTGTACACACAAAAAGCCTAGAGTTCAAATAAGTTCAAGAAAAAGAAATGCCTTTTGTAACCGATGGGTTTCTGTCCGGAACCCTGATACTTCGAAAGAGATTGTCCGTTTCGTACACGAAGTGCATCCAGCTTTTGCCGTAACCGTCTCAACTTTTTAGCACATGATATGTCGGCGAAATTGATGATACCATGCCAAGTTTCAACCTTTTTAGAGTTCATTTGTAGTGCTTTCCAATTTCAAGGTCATTTAGCTAAAAAATCAATAACTGCATGAAAAATACAAAATGATGTCGGGAAGGGTTGAAAATTGATGTTTTCGTTTTGAATGGTACATTTTGAACACACAAAAGCCTCGAGTTCAAATAAGATCAAGAAAATGAAATGCCTTTTGTAACCGATGAGTTTCCGTCCGGAACCCTGATACTTCGAAAGAGGCTGTCTGTTTTGTACACGAAGTGCATCCAGCTTTTGCCGCAACCCTCTCAACTTTTTCGGACAATGCTATGTGGGTGAAATGATGATACCATGTCAAGTTTCAACCTTTTCATAGTTCATTTGTAGTGTGTTCCAATTTCAGGGTCATTTAGCTAAAAAATCAATAACTGCATGAAAAATACCAAATGTTGTCGGAAAGGGTTGAAAATTAATGTTGTGGCTTTGAATGGTACATTTTGAACACACAAAAAGCCTCGAGTTCAAATAAGTTCAAGAAAATGAAATGCCTTTTGTAACTGATGAGTTTCCGTCCAGATCCCTGATACTTCGAAAGAGACTGTCCGTTTTGTACGCGAAGTGCATCCAGCTTTTGTCGTAACCCTCTCAACTTTTTAGCACATGCTATGTGGGTGAAATGATGATACAATGCCAAGTTTCAACCTTTTCAGAGTTCATTGGTAGTGCTTTCCAATTTCAGGGTCATTTAGCCAAAAAAACGAATAACTGCATGAAAAATACCAAATGATGTCTGCAAGGGCTGAAAATTGATGTTGTGGATTTGAATGGTACATTTTGAACACACAAGAAGCCTCGAGTTCAAATAAGTTGAAGAAAATTAAATGTCTGTTGTAACCGATGAGTTTTCGTCTAGAACTCCGATACTTCGAAAGAGACTGTCCGTTTTGTACACGAAGTGCATTCAGGTTTTATCATAACCCTCTCAACTTTTTAGCACATGCTATGTGGGTGAAATGATGATACCATGCCAAGTTTCTACCTTTTCAGAGTTCATTTGTAGTGCTTTCCAATTTCAGGGTCATTTAGCTCAAAAAAATCAATAACTGCATGAAAAATATGAAATGAAGTCAGAAAGGGTTTAAAATTGATGATGTGGATTTTAATGGCGCATTTTGTACACACAAAAAGCCTAGAGTTCAAATAAGTTCAAGAAAAAGAAATGCCTTTTGTAACCGATGGGTTTCTGTCCGGAACCCTGATACTTCGAAAGAGATTGTCCGTTTCGTACACGAAGTGCATCCAGCTTTTGCCGTAACCGTCTCAACTTTTTAGCACATGATATGTCGGCGAAATTGATGATACCATGCCAAGTTTCAACCTTTTTAGAGTTCATTTGTAGTGCTTTCCAATTTCAAGGTCATTTAGCTAAAAAATCAATAACTGCATGAAAAATACAAAATGATGTCGGGAAGGGTTGAAAATTGATGTTTTCGTTTTGAATGGTACATTTTGAACACACAAAAGCCTCGAGTTCAAATAAGATCAAGAAAATGAAATGCCTTTTGTAACCGATGAGTTTCCGTCCGGAACCCTGATACTTCGAAAGAGGCTGTCTGTTTTGTACACGAAGTGCATCCAGCTTTTGCCGCAACCCTCTCAACTTTTTCGGACAATGCTATGTGGGTGAAATGATGATACCATGCCAAGTTTCAACCTTTTCATAGTTCATTTGTAGTGTGTTCCAATTTCAGGGTCATTTAGCTAAAAAATCAATAACTGCATGAAAAATACCAAATGTTGTCGGAAAGGGTTGAAAATTAATGTTGTGGCTTTGAATGGTACATTTTGAACACACAAAAAGCCTCGAGTTCAAATAAGTTCAAGAAAATGAAATGCCTTTTGTAACTGATGAGTTTCCGTCCAGATCCCTGATACTTCGAAAGAGACTGTCCGTTTTGTACGCGAAGTGCATCCAGCTTTTGTCGTAACCCTCTCAACTTTTTAGCACATGCTATGTGGGTGAAATGATGATACAATGCCAAGTTTCAACCTTTTCAGAGTTCATTGGTAGTGCTTTCCAATTTCAGGGTCATTTAGCTAAAAAAACGAATAACTGCATGAAAAATACCAAATGATGTCTGCAAGGGCTGAAAATTGATGTTGTGGATTTGAATGGTACATTTTGAGCACACAAGAAGCCTCGAGTTCAAATAAGTTGAAGAAAATTAAATGTCTGTTGTAACCGATGAGTTTTCGTCTAGAACTCTGATACTTCGAAAGAGACTGTCCGTTTTGTACACGAAGTGCATTCAGGTTTTATCATAACCCTCTCAACTTTTTAGCACATGCTATGTGGGTGAAATGATGATACCATGCCAAGTTTCTACCTTTTCAGAGTTCATTTGTAGTGCTTTCCAATTTCAGGGTCATTTAGCTCAAAAAAATCAATAACTGCATGAAAAATATGAAATGAAGTCAGAAAGGGTTTAAAATTGATGATGTGGATTTTAATGGCGCATTTTGTACACACAAAAAGCCTAGAGTTCAAATAAGTTCAAGAAAAAGAAATGCCTTTTGTAACCGATGGGTTTCTGTCCGGAACCCTGATACTTCGAAAGAGATTGTCCGTTTCGTACACGAAGTGCATCCAGCTTTTGCCGTAACCGTCTCAACTTTTTAGCACATGATATGTCGGCGAAATTGATGATACCATGCCAAGTTTCAACCTTTTTAGAGTTCATTTGTAGTGCTTTCCAATTTCAAGGTCATTTAGCTAAAAAATCAATAACTGCATGAAAAATACAAAATGATGTCGGGAAGGGTTGAAAATTGATGTTTTCGTTTTGAATGGTACATTTTGAACACACAAAAGCCTCGAGTTCAAATAAGATCAAGAAAATGAAATGCCTTTTGTAACCGATGAGTTTCCGTCCGGAACCCTGATACTTCGAAAGTGGCTGTCCGTTTTGTACACGAAGTGCATCCAGCTTTTGCCGCAACCCTCTCAACTTTTTCGGACAATGCTATGTGGGTGAAATGATGATACCATGCCAAGTTTCAACCTTTTTATAGTTCATTTGTAGTGTGTTCCAATTTCAGGGTCATTTAGCTAAAAAATCAATAACTGCATGAAAAATACCAAATGATGTCGGAAAGGGTTGAAAATTAATGTTGTGGCTTAGAATTGTACATTTTGAACACACAAAAAGCCTCTTGTTCAAATAAGTTCAAGAAAATGAAATGCCTTTTGCAACCGATGAGTTTCCGTCTAGAACATTGTTACTTCGAAAGAGACTGTCCGTTTTGTACACGAAGTGCATCCTGCTTTTCTCGTAACCCTCTCAACTTTTTAGCACATGCTATGTGGGTGAAATGATGATACCATGCCAAGTTTCAACCTTTTCAGAGTTCATTTGTAGTGATTTCCAATTTCAGGGTCATTTGGCTAAAAAATCAATAACTACATGAAAAATACCAAATGATGTCTCGAAGGGTTGAAAATTGATGTTGTGGCTTTGAATGGTACATTTTGAACACACAAATAGCCTCGAGTTCAAATAAGTTCAAGAAAATTAAAATCCTTTTGTAACCGATGAGTTTCCGTCCGGAACCCTTATACTTCGAAAGAGACTATCCATTTTGTACACGAAGTGCATCCAGATTTTGTCGTAACCCTCTCAACTTATTAGAACATGCTATGTGGGTGAAATGATGATACCATGCCAAGTTTCAACCTTTTCGGAGTTAATTTGCAGAGCTTTCCAATTTCAGGGTCATTTAGCTCAAAAAAATCAATAACTGCATGAAAAATACCAAATGAAGTCAGAAAGGGTTTCAAATTGATGATGTGGCTTTGAATGTTGCATTTTGAACACACACAAATCCTATAGTTCAAATAAGTTGAAGAAAATGAAATGCCTTTTGTAACCGATGTGTTTCCGTCGGAAACCCTGATACTTCGAAAGTGACTGTCCGTTTTGAACACGAAGTGCATCCAGCTTTTGTCATAACCCTCTCAACGTTTTAGCACATTCTATGTGGGTGAAATTAAGATACCATGCCAAGTTTCAACCTTTTCAGAGTTCATTGTAGTGCTTTCCAATTTTAGGGTCATTTAGCTCAAAAAATGCAATAACTGCATGAAAAGTACCAAATGAAGTCAGAAAGGGTTGAAAATTGATGATGTGGCTTTTAATGGTGCATTTTGAATACACAAAAAGCCTGGAGTTCAAATAATTTCAAGAAAATGAAATGCCTTTTGTAACTGATGAGTTTCCGTCCAGAACCCTAATACTTCGAAAGAGATTTTCCGTTTTGTACACGCAGTGCATCCAGGTTTTGTCGTAACCCTCTAAACTTTTTGGCACATGCTATGTGGGTGAAATGATTATACCATGCCAGGTTTCAACCTTTTCAAGATTATTCGTAGTGCTTTCCAATTTCAGGGTCATTTAGCTCAAAAATCAATAATTGCATGAAAAATACCAAATGATGTCGGGAAGGGTTGAAAATTGATGTTGCGGCTTTGAATGGTACATTTTGAACACACAAAAAGCCTCGAGTTCAAATAAGATCAAGAAAATGAAATGCCTTTTGTAACCATTGAGTTTCCGTCCGGAACCCTGATCCTTCGAAAGAGATTGTCCGTTTTGTACACGAAGTGCATCCAGCTTTTGTTATAACCCTGTCAACTTTTTAGCACATGCTATGTGGGTGAAATAATGATACCATTCCAAGTTTCAACCCTTTCAGAGTTCATTTGTAGTGCTTTCCAATTTCAGGGTCATTTAGCTCAAAAATCAATAACTGCATGAAAAATACCAAATGATGTCGGGAAGGGTTGAAAATTGACGTGTTGGCTTTGAATGGTACATTTTCAACACACAAAATCCTCGAGTTCAAATAATATCAAGAACATGAAATGCCTTTTGTAACCATTGAGTTTCCGTCCGGAACCTTGATATTTCGAAAGAGACTGTCCGTTTTGTACACGAAGTGCATCCAGCTTTTGCTGTAACCCTCTCAACTTTTTAGCACAATGCTATGTGGGTGAAATGATGATACCATGCCAAGTTCCAACCTTTTCACAGTTCATTTCTAGTGTGTTGCAATTTAAGGGTCATTTAGCTAAAAAATAAATAACTGCATGAAAATACCAAATGATGTCTGGAAGGGTTGCAAATTGATTTTGTGGCTTTGAATGGTACATTTTGAACACACAAAAAGCCTCGACTTCAAATAAGTTCAAGAAAATTAAATGCCTGTTGTAAACGATGAGTTTCCGTCCAGAACCCTGATACTTCGAAAGAGACTATCCGTTTTGTACACGAAGTGCAACCAGCTTTTGTCGTAACCCTCTCAACTTTTTAGCACATGCTATGTGGGTGAAATGATGATACCATGCCAAGTTTCTACCTTTTTAGAGTTCATTTGTAGTGCTTTCCAAGTTCAGGGTCATTTAGCTCAAAAAAATCAATAATTGCATGAAAAATACGAAATGAGGTCAGAAAGGGTTTAAAATTGATGATGTGGCTTTTAATGGGGCAGTTTGAGCAGACAAAAAGCCTAGAGTTCAAATAAGTTCAAGAAAATTAAATGCCTTTTGTAACCGATGAGTTTCTGTCCGGAACCCTGATACTGCGAAAGAGATTGTCCGTTTTGTACACGAAGTGCATCTCGCTTTTGTCGTAACCCTCTCAACTTTTTAGCACATGCTATGTGGGTGAAATTATGATACCATTCCAAGTTTCAACCCTTTTAGAGTTCAAATGTAGTTCTTTCCAATTTCAGGGTCATTTAGGTAAAAAATCAATAACAACATGAAAAATACCAAATGATGTCAGGAAGGGTTGAAAATTGATGTTTTGGCTTTGAATGGTACATTTTGAACACACAAAACCCTTGAGTTCAAATAAGATCAAGGAAATGAAATGCATTTTGTAACCATTAAGTTTCCGTCAGGAACCCTGATACTTCGAAAGAGACTGTCCGTTTTGTACATGAAGTGCATCCAGCTTTTGCTGTAACCCTCTCAACTTATTAGCACAATGCTATGTGGGTGAAATGATGATAGCATGCAAAGTTCCAACCTTTTCACGGTTCATTTCTAGTGTGTTCCAATTTATGGGTCATTTAGCTAAAAAATCAATAACTGCATGAAAAATACCAAATGATGTCGGGAAGGGTTGAAAATTGATGTTGTGTGTTTGAATGGTACATTTTGAACACACAAAAAGCCTCGAGTTCAAATAAGTTCAAGAAAATGAAATGCCTTTTGTAACCGATGAGTTTTCGTCCAGATCCCTGATACTTCGAAAGAGACTATCCGTTTTGTACACGAAATGCATCCAGCTTTTGTCGTAACCCTCTCAACATTTTAGCACATGTTGTGTGGGTGAAATGATGATACCATGCCAAGTTTCAACCTTTTCAGAGTTCATTGGTAGTGCTTTCCAATTTCAGGGTCATTTAGCAAAAAAATAAATAACTGCATGAAAATACCAAATGATGTCTGGAAGGTTTGCAAATTGATGTTGTGGCTTTGAATGGTACATTTGGAACAAACGAAAAGCCTCGAGTTCAAATAAGTTCAAGAAAATTAAATGCCTATTGTAAACGATGAGTTTCCGTCCAGAACCCTGATACTTCGAAAGAGACTATCCGTTTTGTACACGAAGTGCATCCAGCTTTCGTCGTAACCCTCTCAACTTTTTAGCACATGCTATGTGGGTGAAATGATGATACCATGCCAAGTTTCTACCTTTTCAGAGTTAATTTGTAGAGCTTTCCAATTTCAGGGTCATTTAGCTCAAAAAAATCAATAACTGCATGAAAAATACCAAATGAAGTCAGAAAGGGTTTCAAATTGATGATGTGGCTTTGAATGTTGCATTTTGAACACACACAAATCCTATAGTTCAAATAAGTTGAAGAAAATGAAATGCCTTTTGTAACCGATGTGTTTCCGTCGGAAACCCTGATACTTCGAAAGTGACTGTCCGTTTTATACACGAAGTGCATCCAGCTTTTGTCATAACCCTCTCAACTTTTTAGCACATGCTATGTGGGTGAAATTATGATACCATGCCAAGTTTCAACCTTTTCAGAGTTCATTGTAGTGCTTTCCAATTTTAGGGTCATTTAGCTCAAAAAATGCAATAACTGCATGAAAAGTACCAAATGAAGTCAGAAAGGGTTGAAAATTGATGATGTGGCTTTTAATGGTGCATTTTGAATACACAAAAAGCCTGGAGTTCAAATAATTTCAAGAAAATGAAATGCCTTTTGTAACTGATGAGTTTCCGTCCAGAACCCTAATACTTCGAAAGAGATTTTCCGTTTTGTACACGCAGTGCATCCAGGTTTTGTCGTAACCCTCTAAACTTTTTGGTACATGCTATGTGGGTGAAATGATTATACCATGCCAGGTTTCAACCTTTTCAGAGATTATTCGTAGTGCTTTCCAATTTCAGGGTCATTTAGCTCAAAAATCAATAACTGCATGAAACATACCAAATGATGTCGGGAAGGGTTGAAAATTGATGTTGCGGCTTTGAATGGTACATTTTGAACACACAAAAAGACTCGAGTTCAAATAAGTTCAAGAAAATGAAATGCCTTTTGTAACCTATGAATTTCCGTCCGGAACCCTGATACTTCGAAAGAGATTGTCCGTTTTGTACACGAAGTGCATCCAGCTTTTGTTATAACCCTGTCAACTTTTTAGCACATGCTATGTGGGTGAAATTATGATACCATGCCAAGTTTCAACCTTTTCAGAGTTCATTTGTAGTGTTTTCCAATTTGCGGGTCATTTAGGTAAAAAATCAATAACAACATGAAAAATACCAAATGATGTCGGGAAGGGTTGAAAATTGATGTTTTGGCTTTGAATGGTACATTTTGAACACACAAAAGCCTCGAGTTCAAATAATATCAAGAACATGAAATGCCTTTTGTAACCATTGAGTTTCCGTCCAGAACCCTGATACTTCGAAAGAGACTGTCCGTTTTGTACACGAAGTGCATCCAGCTTTTGCTGTAACCCTCTCAACTTTTTAGCACAATGCTATGTGGGTGAAATGATGATACCATGGCAAGTTTCAACCTTTTCACAGTTCATTTGTAGTGTGTTCCAATTTCAGGGTCATTTAGCTAAAAAATCAATAACTGCATGAAAAATACCAAATGATGTCGGGAAGGGTTGAAAATTGATGTTGTGGCTTCGAATGGTACATTTTGAACACACAAAAAGCCTCGAGTTCAAATAAGTTCAAGAAAATGAAATGCCTTTTGTAACTGATGAGTTTCCGTCCAGATCCCTGATACTTCGAAAGAGACTGTCCGTTTTGTACGCGAAGTGCATCCAGCTTTTGTCGTAACCCTCTCAACTTTTTAGCACATGCTATGTGGGTGAAATGATGATACAATGCCAAGTTTCAACCTTTTCAGAGTTCATTGGTAGTGCTTTCCAATTTCAGGGTCATTTAGCTAAAAAAACGAATAACTGCATGAAAAATACCAAATGATGTCTGCAAGGGTTGAAAATTGATGTTGTGGATTTGAATGGTACATTTTGAACACACAAGAAGCCTCGAGTTCAAATAAGTTCAAGAAATTTAAATGTCTGTTGTAACCGATGAGTTTTCGTCTAGAACTCTGATACTTCGAAAGAGACTGTCCGTTTTGTACACGAAGTGCATCCAGGTTGTATCATAACCCTCTCAACTTTTTAGCACATGCTATGTGGGTGAAATTATGATACCATGCCAAGTTTCTACCTTTTCAGAGTTCATTTGTAGTGCTTTCCAATTTCAGGGTCATTTAGTTCAAAAAAATCAATAACTGCATGAAAAATACGAAATGAAGTCAGAAAGGGTTTAAAATTGATGATGTGGATTTTAATGGCGCATTTTGTACACACAAAAAGCCTAGAGTTCAAATAAGTTCAAGAAAAAGAAATGCCTTTTGTAACCGATGGGTTTCTGTCCAGAACCCTGATACTTCGAAAGAGATTGTCCGTTTCGTACACGAAGTGCATCCAGCTTTTGCCGTAACCGTCTCAACTTTTTAGCACATGATATGTCGGTGAAATTGATGATACCATGCCAAGTTTCAACCTTTTTAGAGTTCATTTGTAGTGCTTTCCAATTTCAAGGTCATTTAGCTAAAAAATCAATAACTGCATGAAAAATACAAAATGATGTCGGGAAGGGTTGAAAATTGATGTTTTCGTTTTGAATGGTACATTTTGAACACACAAAAGCCTCGAGTTCAAATAAGATCAAGAAAATGAAATGCCTTTTGTAACCGATGAGTTTCCGTCCGAAACCCTGATACTTCGAAAGAGGCTGTCCGTTTTGTACACGAAGTGCATCCAGCTTTTGCCACAACCCTCTCAACTTTTTCGGACAATGCTATGTGGGTGAAATGATGATACCATGCCAAGTTTCAACCTTTTCATAGTTCATTTGTAGTGTGTTCCAATTTCAGGGTCATTTAGCTAAAAAATCAATAACTGCATGAAAAATACCAAATGATGTCGGAAAGGGTTGAAAATTAATGTTGTGGATTTGAATGGTACATTTTGAACACACAATTAGCCTCGAGTTCAAATAAGTTCAAGAAATTTAAATGTCTGTTGTAACCGATGAGTTTTCGTCTAGAACTCTGATACTTCGAAAGAGACTGTCCGTTTTGTACGCGAAGTGCATCCAGCTTTTGTCGTAACCCTCTCAACTTTTTAGCACATGCTATGTGGGTGAAATGATGATACAATGCCAAGTTTCAACCTTTTCAGAGTTCATTGGTAGTGCTTTCCAATTTCAGGGTCATTTAGCTAAAAAAACGAATAACTGCATGAAAAATCCCAAATGATGTCTGCAAGGGTTGAAAATTGATGTTGTGGATTTGAATGGTACATTTTGAACACACAAGAAGCCTCGAGTTCAAATAAGTTCAAGAAATTTAAATGTCTGTTGTAACCGATGAGTTTTCGTCTAGAACTCTGATACTTCGAAAGAGACTGTCCGTTTTGTACACGAAGTGCATCCAGGTTGTATCATAACCCTCTCAACTTTTTAGCACATGCTATGTGGGTGAAATGATGATACCATGCCAAGTTTCTACCTTTTCAGAGTTCATTTGTAGTGCTTTCCAATTTCAGGGTCATTTAGCTCAAAAAAATCAATAACTGCATGAAAAATACGAAATGAAGTCAGAAAGGGTTTAAAATTGATGATGTGGATTTTAATGGCGCATTTTGTACACACAAAAAGCCTAGAGTTCAAATAAGTTCAAGAAAAAGAAATGCCTTTTGTAACCGATGGGTTTCTGTCCAGAACCCTGATACTTCGAAAGAGATTGTCCGTTTCGTACACGAAGTGCATCCAGCTTTTGCCGTAACCGTCTCAACTTTTTAGCACATGATATGTCGGTGAAATTGATGATACCATGCCAAGTTTCAACCTTTTTAGAGTTCATTTGTAGTGCTTTCCAATTTCAAGGTCATTTAGCTAAAAAATCAATAACTGCATGAAAAATACAAAATGATGTCGGGAAGGGTTGAAAATTGATGTTTTCGTTTTGAATGGTACATTTTGAACACACAAAAGCCTCGAGTTCAAATAAGATCAAGAAAATGAAATGCCTTTTGTAACCGATGAGTTTCCGTCCGAAACCCTGATACTTCGAAAGAGGCTGTCCGTTTTGTACACGAAGTGCATCCAGCTTTTGCCACAACCCTCTCAACTTTTTCGGACAATGCTATGTGGGTGAAATGATGATACCATGCCAAGTTTCAACCTTTTCAGAGTTCATTTGTAGTGCTTTCCAATTTCAGGGTCATTTGGCTAAAAAATCAATAACTACATGAAAAATACCAAATGATGTCTCGAAGGGTTGAAAATTTATGTTGTGGCTTTAAATGGTACATTTTGAACACACAAATAGCCTCGAGTTCAAATAAGTTCAAGAAAATTAAAATCCTTTTGTAACCGATGAGTTTCCGTCCGGAACCCTTATACTTCGGAAGAGACTATCCATTTTGTACACGAAGTGCATCCAGATTTTGTCGTAACCCTCTCAACTTATTAGAACATGCTATGTGGGTGAAATGATGATACCCTGCCAAGTTTCAACCTTTTCAGAGTTAATTTGTAGAGCTTTCCAATTTCAGGGTCATTTAGCTCAAAAAAATCAATAACTGCATGAAAAATACCAAATGAAGTCAGAAAGGGTTTCAAATTGATGATGTGGCTTTGAATGTTGCATTTTGAACACACACAAATCCTATAGTTCAAATAAGTTGAAGAAAATGAAATGCCTTTTGTAACCGATGTGTTTCCGTCGGAAACCCTGATACTTCAAAAGTGACTGTCCGTTTTGTACACGAAGTGCATCCAGCTTTTGTCATAACCCTCTCAACTTTTTAGCACATGCTATGTGGGTGAAATTATGATACCATGCCAAGTTTCAACCTTTTTAGAGTTCATTGTAGTGCTTTCCATTTTTAGGGTCATTTAGCTCAAAAAATGCAATAACTGCATGAAAAGTACCAAATGAAGTCAGAAAGGGTTGAAAATTGATGATGTCGCTTTTAATGGTGCATTTTGAATGCACAAAAAGCCTGGAGTTCAAATAATTTCAAGCAAATGAAATGCCTTTTGTAACTGATGAGTTTCCGTCCAGAACCCTAATACTTCGAAAGAGATTTTCCGTTTTGTACACGCAGTGCATCCAGGTTTTGTCGTAACCCTCTAAACTTTTTGGCACATGCTATGTGGGTGAAATGATTATACCATGCCAGGTTTCAACCTTTTCAGAGATTATTCGTAGTGCTTTCCAATTTCAGGGTCATTTAGCTCAAAAATCAATAACTGCATGAAAAATACCAAATGATGTCGGGAAGTGTTGAAAATTGATGTTGCGGCTTTGAATGGTACATTTTGAACACACAAAAAGCCTCGAGTTCAAATAAGTTCAAGAACATGAAATGCCTTTTGTAACCTATGAATTTCCGTCCGGAACCCTGATACTTCGAAAGAGATTGTCCGTTTTGTACACGAAGTGCATCCAGCTTTTGTTATAACCCTGTCAACTTTTTAGCACATGCTATGTGGGTGAAATTATGATACCATGCCAAGTTTCAACCTTTTCAGAGTTCATTTGTAGTGTTTTCCAATTTGCGGGTCATTTAGGTAAAAAATCAATAACAACATGAAAAATACCAAATGATGTCGGGAAGGGTTGAAAATTGATGTTTTGGCTTTGAATGGTACATTTTGAACACACAAAAGCCTCGAGTTCAAATAATATCAAGAACATGAAATGCCTTTTGTAACCATTGAGTTTCCGTCCAGAACCCTGATACTTCGAAAGAGACTGTCCGTTTTGTACACGAAGTGCATCCAGCTTTTGCTGTAACCCTCTCAACTTTTTAGCACAATGCTATGTGGGTGAAATGATGATACCATGGCAAGTTTCAACCTTTTCACAGTTCATTTGTAGTGTGTTCCAATTTCAGGGTCATTTAGCTAAAAAATCAATAACTGCATGAAAAATACCAAATGATGTCGGGAAGGGTTGAAAATTGATGTTGTGGCTTCGAATGGTACATTTTGAACACACAAAAAGCCTCGAGTTCAAATAAGTTCAAGAAAATGAAATGCCTTTTGTAACTGATGAGTTTCCGTCCAGATCCCTGATACTTCGAAAGAGACTGTCCGTTTTGTACGCGAAGTGCATCCAGCTTTTGTCGTAACCCTCTCAACTTTTTAGCACATGCTATGTGGGTGAAATGATGATACAATGCCAAGTTTCAACCTTTTCAGAGTTCATTGGTAGTGCTTTCCAATTTCAGGGTCATTTAGCTAAAAAAACGAATAACTGCATGAAAAATACCAAATGATGTCTGCAAGGGTTGAAAATTGATGTTGTGGATTTGAATGGTACATTTTGAACACACAAGAAGCCTCGAGTTCAAATAAGTTCAAGAAATTTAAATGTCTGTTGTAACCGATGAGTTTTCGTCTAGAACTCTGATACTTCGAAAGAGACTGTCCATTTTGTACACGAAGTGCATCCAGGTTGTATCATAACCCTCTCAACTTTTTAGCACATGCTATGTGGGTGAAATGATGATACCATGCCAAGTTTCTACCTTTTCAGAGTTCATTTGTAGTGCTTTCCAATTTCAGGGTCATTTAGCTCAAAAAAATCAATAACTGCATGAAAAATACGAAATGAAGTCAGAAAGGGTTTAAAATTGATGATGTGGATTTTAATGGCGCATTTTGTACACACAAAAAGCCTAGATTTCAAATAAGTTCAAGAAAAAGAAATGCCTTTTGTAACCGATGGGTTTCTGTCCGGAACCCTGATACTTCGAAAGAGATTGTCCGATTCGTACACGAAGTGCATCCAGCTTTTGCCGTAACCGTCTCAACTTTTTAGCACATGATATGTCGGTGAAATTGATGATACCATGCCAAGTTTCAACCTTTTTAGAGTTCATTTGTAGTGCTTTCCAATTTCAAGGTCATTTAGCTAAAAAATCAATAACTGCATGAAAAATACAAAATGATGTCGGGAAGGGTTGAAAATTGATGTTTTCGTTTTGAATGGTACATTTTGAACACACAAAAGCCTCGAGTTCAAATAAGATCAAGAAAATGAAATGCCTTTTGTAACCGATGAGTTTCCGTCCGAAACCCTGATACTTCGAAAGAGGCTGTCCGTTTTGTACACGAAGTGCATCCAGCTTTTGCCGCAACCCTCTCAACTTTTTCGGACAATGCTATGTGGGTGAAATGATGATACCATGCCAAGTTTCAACCTTTTCATAGTTCATTTGTAGTGTGTTCCAATTTCAGGGTCATTTAGCTAAAAAATCAATAACTGCATGAAAAATACCAAATGATGTCGGAAAGGGTTGAAAATTAATGTTGTGGCTTAGAATTGTACATTTTGAACACACAAAAAGCCTCGAGTTCAAATAAGTTCAAGAAAATGAAATGCCTTTTGCAACCGATGAGTTTCCGTCTAGAACATTGTTACTTCGAAAGAGACTGTCCGTTTTGTACACGAAGTGCATCCAGCTTTTCTCGTAACCCTCTCAACTTTTTAGCACATGCTATGTGGGTGAAATGATGATACCATGCCAAGTTCCAACCTTTTCAGAGTTCATTTGTAGTGCTTTCCAATTTCAGGGTCATTTGGCTAAAAAATCAATAACTACATGAAAAATACCAAATGATGTCTCGAAGGGTTGAAAATTTATGTTGTGGCTTTGAATGGTACATTTTGAACACACAAATAGCCTCGAGTTCAAATAAGTTCAAGAAAATTAAAATCCTTTTGTAACCGATGAGTTTCCGTCCGGAACCCTTATACTTCGGAAGAGACTATCCATTTTGTACACGAAGTGCATCCAGATTTTGTCGTAACCCTCTGAACTTATTAGAACATGCTATGTGGGTGAAATGATGATACCCTGCCAAGTTTCAACCTTTTCAGAGTTAATTTGTAGAGCTTTCCAATTTCAGGGTCATTTAGCTCAAAAAAATCAATAACTGCATGAAAAATACCAAATGAAGTCAGAAAGGGTTTCAAATTGATGATGTGGCTTTGAATGTTGCATTTTGAACACACACAAATCCTATAGTTCAAATAAGTTGAAGAAAATGAAATGCCTTTTGTAACCGATGTGTTTCCGTCGGAAACCCTGATACTTCCAAAGTGACTGTCCGTTTTGTACACGAAGTGCATCCAGCTTTTGTCATAACCCTCTCAACTTTTTAGCACATGCTATGTGGGTGAAATTATGATACCATGCCAAGTTTCAACCTTTTCAGAGTTCATTGTAGTGCTTTCCATTTTTAGGGTCATTTAGCTCAAAAAATGCAATAACTGCATGAAAAGTACCAAATGAAGTCAGAAAGGGTTGAAAATTGATGATGTGGCTTTTAATGGTGCATTTTGAATACACAAAAAGCCTGGAGTTCAAATAATTTCAAGCAAATGAAATGCCTTTTGTAACTGATGAGTTTCCGTCAAGAACCCTAATACTTCGAAAGAGATTTTCCGTTTTGTACACGCAGTGCATCCAGGTTTTGTCGTAACCCTCTAAACTTTTTGGCACATGCTATGTGGGTGAAATGATTATACCATGCCAGGTTTCAACCTTTTCAGAGATTATTCGTAGTGCTTTCCAATTTCAGGGTCATTTAGCTCAAAAATCAATAACTGCATGAAAAATACCAAATGATGTCGGGAAGGGTTGAAAATTGATGTTGCGGCTTTGAATGGTACATTTTGAACACACAAAAAGCCTCGAGTTCAAATAAGTTCAAGAACATGAAATGCCTTTTGTAACCTATGAATTTCCGTCCGGAACCCTGATACTTCGAAAGAGATTGTCCGTTTTGTACACGAAGTGCATCCAGCTTTTGTTATAACCCTGTCAACTTTTTAGCACATGCTATGTGGGTGAAATTACGATACCATTCCAAGTTTCAACCCTTTCAGAGTTCATTTGTAGTGCTTTCCAATTTCAGGGTCATTTAGGTAAAAAATCAATAACAGCATGAAAAATACCAAATGATGTCGGGAAGGGTTGAAAATTGATGTTTTGGCTTTGAATGGTACATTTTGAACACACAAAAGCCTCGAGTTCAAATAAGATCAAGAAAATGAAATGCCTTTATTAACCATTGAGTTTCCGTCCGGAACCCTGATACTTCGAAAGAGACTGTCCGTTTTGTACATGAAGTGCATCCACCTTTTGCTGTAACCCTCTCAACTTTTTAGCACAATGCTATGTGGGTGAAATGATGATACCATGCCAAGTTCCAACCTTTTCACAGTTCATTTCTAGTGTGTTCCAATTTAAGGGTCATTTAGCTAAAAAATCAATAACTGCATGAAAAATACCAAATGATGTCGGGAAGGGTTGAAAATTGATGTGTTGGCTTTGAATGGTACATTTTGAACACACAAAATCCTCGAGTTCAAATAATATCAAGAACATGAAATGCCTTTTGTAACCATTGAGTTTCCGTCCGGAACCTTGATACTTCGAAAGAGACTGTCCGTTTTGTACATGAAGTGCATCCAGCTTTTGCTGTAACCCTCTCAACTTTTTAGCACAATGCTATGTGGGTGAAATGATGATACCATGCCAAGTTCCAACCTTTTCACAGTTCATTTCTAGTGTGTTGCAATTTAAGGGTCATTTAGCTAAAAAATAAATAACTACATGAAAATACCAAATGATGTCTGGAAGGGTTGCAAACTGATGTTGTGGCTTTGAATGGTACATTTTGAACACACAAAAAGCCTCGACTTCAAATAAGTTCAAGAAAATTAAATGCCTGTTGTAAACGATGAGTTTCCGTCCAGAACCCTGATACTTCGAAAGAGACTATCCGTTTTGTACACGAAGTGCATCCAGCTTTTGTCGTAACCCTCTCAACTTTTTAGCACATGCTATGTGGGTGAAATGATGATACCATGCCAAGTTTCTACCTTTTTAGAGTTCATTTGTAGTGCTTTCCAAGTTCAGGGTCATTTAGCTCAAAAAAATCAATAATTGCATGAAAAATACGAAATGAGGTCAGAAAGGGTTTAAAATTGATGATGTGGCTTTTAATGGGGCAGTTTGAGCACACAAAAAGCCTAGAGTTCAAATAAGTTCAAGAAAATTAAATGCCTTTTGTAACCGATGAGTTTCTGTCCGGAACCCTGATACTGCGAAAGAGATTGTCCGTTTTGTACACGAAGAGCATCTCGCTTTTGTCGTAAGCCTCTCAACTTTTTAGCACATGCTATGTGGGTGAAATTATGATACCATTCCAAGTTTCAACCCTTTCAGAGTTCAAATGTAATTCTTTCCAATTTCAGGGTCATTTAGGTAAAAAATCAATAACAGCATGAAAAATACCAAATGATGTCAGGAAGGGTTGAAAATTGATGTTTTGGCTTTGAATGGTACATTTTGAACACACAAAACCCTCGAGTTCAAATAAGATCAGGGAAATGAAATGCATTTTGTAACCATTGAGTTTCCGTCAGGAACCCTGATACTTCGAAAGAGACTGTCCGTTTTGTACATGAAGTGCATCCAGCTTTTGCTGTAACCCTCTCAACTTTTTAGCACAATGCTATGTGGGTGAAATGATGATAGCATGCAAAGTTCCAACCTTTTCACAGTTCATTTCTAGTGTGTTCCAATTTATGGGTCATTTAGCTAAAAAATCAATAACTGCATGAAAAATACCAAATGATGTCGGGAAGGGTTGAAAATTGATGTTGTGTGTTTGAATGGTACATTTTGAACACACAAAAAGCCTCGAGTTCAAATAAGTTCAAGAAAATGAAATGCCTTTTGTAACCGATGAGTTTTCGTCCAGATCCCTGATACTTCGAAAGAGACTATCCGTTTTGTACACGAAATGCATCCAGCTTTTGTCGTAACCCTCTCAACTTTTTAGCACATGTTGTGTGGGTGAAATGATGATACCATGCCAAGTTTCAACCTTTTCAGAGTTCATTGGTAGTGCTTTCCAATTTCAGGGTCATTTAGCAAAAAAATAAATAACTGCATGAAAATACCAAATGATGTCTAGAAGGTTTGCAAATTGATGTTGTGGCTTTGAATGGTACATTTTTAACACACAAAAAACCTCGAGTTCAAATATGTTCAAGAAAATTAAATGCCTATTGTAAACGATGAGTTTCCGTCCAGAACCCTGATACTTCGAAAGAGACTATCCGTTTTGTACACGAAGTGCATCCAGCTTTCGTCGTAACCCTCTCAACTTTTTGGCACATGCTATGTGGGTGAAATGATGATACCATGCCAAGTTTCTACCTTTTCAGAGTTAATTTGTAGAGCTTTCCAATTTCAGGGTCATTTAGCTCAAAAAAATCAATAACTGCATGAAAAATACCAAATGAAGTCAGAAAGGGTTTCAAATTGATGATGTGGCTTTGAATGTTGCATTTTGAACACACACAAATCCTATAGTTCAAATAAGTTGAAGAAAATGAAATGCCTTTTGTAACCGATGTGTTTCCGTCGGAAACCCTGATACTTCGAAAGTGACTGTCCGTTTTGTACACGAAGTGCATCCAGCTTTTGTCATAACCCTCTCAACTTTTTAGCACATGCTATGTGGGTGAAATTATGATACCATGCCAAGTTTCAACCTTTTCAGAGTTCAGTGTAGTGCTTTCCAATTTTAGGTTCATTTAGCTCAAAAAATGCAATAACTGCATGAAAAGTACCAAATGAAGTCAGAAAGGGTTGAAAATTGATGATGTGGCTTTTAATGGTGCATTTTGAATACACAAAAAGCCTGGAGTTCAAATAATTTCAAGAAAATGAAATGCCTTTTGTAACTGATGAGTTTCCGTCCAGAACCCTAATACTTCGAAAGAGATTTTTCGTTTTGTACACGCAGTGCATCCAGGTTTTGTCGTAACCCTCTAAACTTTTTGGCACATGCTATGTGGGTGAAATGATTATACCATGCCAGGTTTCAACCTTTTCAGAGATTATTCGTAGTGCTTTCCAATTTCAGGGTCATTTAGCTCAAAAATCAATAACTGCATGAAAAATACCAAATGATGTCGGGAAGGGTTGAAAATTGATGTTGCAGCTTTGAATGGTACATTTTGAACACACAAAAAGCCTCGAGTTCAAATAAGTTCAAGAAAATGAAATGCCTTTTGTAACCTATGAATTTCCGTTCGGAACCCTGATACTTCAAAAGAGATTGTCCGTTTTGTACACGAAGTGCATCCAGCTTTTGTTATAACCGTGTCAACTTTTTAGCACATGCTATGTGGGTGAAATTACGATACCATTCCAAGTTTCAACCCTTTCAGAGTTCATTTGTAGTGCTTTCCAATTTCAGGGTCATTTAGGTAAAAAATCAATAACAGCATGAAAAATACCAAATGATGTCGGGAAGGGTTGAAAATTGATGTTTTGGCTTTGAATGGTACATTTTGAACACACAAAAGCCTCGAGTTCAAATAAGATCAAGAAAATGAAATGCCTTTTGTAACCATTGAGTTTCCGTCGGGAACCCTGATACTTCGAAAGAGACTGTCCGTTTTGTACATGAAGTGCATCCAGCTTTTGCTGTAACCCTCTCAACTTTTTAGCACAATGCTATGTGGGTGAAATGATGATACCATGCCAAGTTCCAACCTTTTCGCAGTTCATTTCTAGTGTGTTCCAATTTAAGGGTCATTTAGCTAAAAAATCAATAACTGCATGAAAAATACCAAATGATGTCGGGAAGGGTTGAAAATTGATGTGTTGGCTTTGAATGGTACATTTTGAACACACAAAATCCTCGAGTTCAAATAATATCAAGAACCTGAAATGCCTTTTGTAACCATTGAGTTTCCGTCCGGAACCTTGATACTTCGAAAGAGACTGTCCGTTTTGTACACGAAGTGCATCCATCTTTTGCTGTAACCCTCTCAACTTTTTAGCACAATGCTATGTGGGTGAAATGATGATACCATGCCAAGTTCCAACCTTTTCACAGTTCATTTCTAGTGTGTTGCAATTTAAGGGTCATTTAGCTAAAAAATAAATAACTGCATGAAAATACCAAATGATGTCTGGAAGGGTTGCAAATTGATGTTGTGGCTTTGAATGGTACATTTTGAACACACAAAAAGCCTCGACTTCAAATAAGTTCAAGAAAATTAAATGCCTGTTGTAAACGATGAGTTTCCGTCCAGAACCCTGATACTTCGAAAGAGACTATCCGTTTTGTACACGAAGTGCATCCAGCTTTTGTCGTAACCCTCTCAACTTTTTAGCACATGCTATGTGGGTGAAATGATGATACCATGCCAAGTTTCTACCTTTTTAGAGTTCATTTGTAGTGCTTTCCAAGTTCAGGGTCATTTAGCTCAAAAAAATCAATAATTGCATGAAAAATACGAAATGAGGTCAGAAAGGGTTTAAAATTGATGATGTGGCTTTTAATGGGGCAGTTTGAGCACACAAAAAGCCTAGAGTTCAAATAAGTTCAAGAAAATTAAAAGCCTTTTGTAACCGATGAGTTTCTGTCCGGAACCCTGATACTGCGAAAGAGATTGTCCGTTTTGTACACGAAGTGCATCTCGCTTTTGTCGTAACCCTCTCAACTTTTAGCACATGCTATGTGGGTGAAATTATGATACCATTCCAAGTTTCAACCCTTTCAGAGTTCAAATGTAGTTCTTTCCAATTTCAGGGTCATTTAGGTAAAAAATCAATAACAGCATGAAAAATACCAAATGATGTCAGGAAGGGTTGAAAATTGATGTTTTGGCTTTGAATGGTACATTTTGAACACACAAAACCCTCGGGTTCAAATAAGATCAAGGAAATGAAATGCATTTTGTAACCATTGAGTTTCCTTCAGGAACCCTGATACTTCAAAAGAGACTGTCCGTTTTGTACATGAAGTGCATCCAGCTTTTGCTGTAACCCTCTCAACTTTTTAGCACAATGCTATGTGGGTGAAATGATGATAGCATGCAAAGTTCCAACCTTTTCACAGTTCAATTCTAGTGTGTTCCAATTTATGGGTCACTTAGCTAAAAAATCAATAACTGCATGAAAAATACCAAATGATGTCGGGAAGGGTTGAAAATTGATGTTGTGTGTTTGAATGGTACATTTTGAACACACAAAAAGCCTCGAGTTCAAATAAGTTCAAGAAAATGAAATGCCTTTTGTAACCGATGAGTTTTCGTCCAGATCCCTGATACTTCGAAAGAGACTATCCGTTTTGTACACGAAGTGCATCCAGCTTTTGTCGTAACCCTCTCAACTTTTTAGCACATGTTGTGTGGGTGAAATGATGATACCATGCCAAGTTTCAACCTTTTCAGAGTTCATTGGTAGTGCTTTCCAATTTCAGGGTCATTTAGCAAAAAAATAAATAACTGCATGAAAATACCAAATGATGTCTGGAAGGTTTGCAAATTGATGTTGTGGCTTTGAATGGTACATTTTGAACACACAAAAAGCCTCGAGTTCAAATAAGTTCAAGAAAATTAAATGCCTATTGTAAACGATGAGTTTCCGTCCAGAACCCTGATACTTCGAAAGAGACTATCCGTTTTGTACACGAAGTGCATCCAGCTTTCGTCGTAACCCTCTCAACTTTTTAGCACATGCTATGTGGGTGAAATGATGATACCATGCCAAGTTTCTACCTTTTTAGAGTTCATTTGTAGTGCTTTCCAATTTCACGGTCATTTAGCTCAAAAAAATCAATAACTGCATGAAAAATACGAAATGAGGTCAGAAAGGGTTTAAAATTGATGATGTGGCTTTTAATGGGGCAGTTTGAGCACACAAAAAGCCTAGAGGTCAAATAAGTTCAAGAAAATGAAATGCCTTTTGTAACCGATGAGTTTCTGTTTGGAACCCTGATACTTCGAAAGAGATTGTCCCTTTTGTACAAGAAGTGCATCTCGCTTTTGCTGTAACCGACTCAACTTTTTAGCACATGGTATGTGGGTGAAATGATGATACCATGCCAAGTTTCAACAATTTCAGAGTTCATTTGGAGTGCTTTCCAATTTAAAGGTCATTTGGCTAAAAAATCAATAACTACATGAAAAATACCAAATGATGTCTCGAAGGGTTGAAAATTTATGTTGTGGCTTTGAATGGTACATTTTTAACAAACAAATAGCCTCGAGTTCAAATAAGTCCAAGAAAATTAAAAGCCTTTTGTAACCGATGAGTTTCCGTCCGGAACCCTGATACTTTGAAAGAGACTATCCGTTTTGTACACGAAGTGCGTCCAGATTTTGTCGTAACCCTCTCAACTTTTTAGCACATGCTATGTGGGTGAAATTATGATACCATGCCAAGTTTCAACCTTTTCAGAGTTAATTTGTAGTGCTTTCCAATTTCAGGGTCATTTAGCTCAAAAAAATCAATAACTGCATGAAAAATACCAAATGAAGTCAGAAAGGGTTTCAAATTGATGATGTGGCTTTGAATGTTGCATTTTGAACACACACAAAGCCTATAGTTCAAATAAGTTGAAGAAAATGAAATGCCTTTTGTAACCGATGTGTTTCCGTCCGAAACCCTGATACTCCGAAAGTGACTGTCCGTTTTGTACACGAAGTGCATCCAGCTTTTGTCGTAACCCTCTCAACTTTTTAGCACATGCTATGTGGGTGAAATGATGATACCATGCCAAGTTTCAACCTTTTCAGAGTTAATTGTAGTGCTTTCCAATTTTAGGGTCATTTAGCTCAAAAAATCCAATAACTGCATGAAAAGTACCAAATGAAGTCAGAAAGGGTTGAAAATTGTTGATGTGGCTTTTAATGGTGCATTTTGAATACACAACAATCCTGGAGTTCAAATAAGTTCAAGAAAATGAAATGCCTTTTGTAACCGATGAGTTTCCGTCTAGAACCCTAATACTTCGAAAGAGATTTTCGGTTTTGTACACGCAGTGCATCCAGGTTTTGTCGTAACCCTCTAAACTTTTTTGCACATGCTATGTGGGTGAAATGATGATACCATGCCAAGTTTCAACCTTTTCAGAGATCATTCGTAGTGCTTTCCAATTTCAGGGTCATTTAGCTCAACAATCAATAACTGCATGAAAAATACCAAATGATGTCGGGAAGGGTTGAAAATTGATGTTGCGGCTTTGAATGGTACATTTTGAACACACAAAAAGCCTCGAGTTCAAATAAGTTCAAGAAAATGAAATGCCTTTTGTAACCATTGAGTTTCCGTCCGGAACCCTGATACTTCGAAAGAGACTGTCCGTTTTGTACATGAAGTGCATCTAGCTTTTGCTGTAACCCTCTCAACTTTTTAGCACAATGGTATGTGGGTGAAATGATGATACCATGCCAAGTTTCAACCTTTTCACAGTTCATTTCTAGTGTGTTCCAATTTCAGGGTCATTTAGCTAAAAAATCAATAACTGCATGAAATATACGAAATGAGGTCAGAAAGGGTTTAAAATTCATGATGTGGCTTTTAATGGGGCATTTCGAACACACAAAAAGCCTAGAGTTCATATTAGTTCAAGAAAATGAAATGCCTTTTGTAACCGATGAGTTTCTGTTTGGAACCCTGATACTTCGAAAGAGATTGTCCCTTTTGTACAAGAAGTGCATCTCGCTTTTGCTGTAACCGACTCAACTTTTTAGCACATGGTATGTGGGTGAAATGATGATACCATGCCAAGTTTCAACAATTTCAGAGTTCATTTGGAGTGCTTTCCAATTTAAAGGTCATTTGGCTAAAAAATCAATAACTACATGAAAAATACCAAATGATGTCTCGAAGGGTTGAAAATTTATGTTGTGGCTTTGAATGGTACATTTTTAACAAACAAATAGCCTCGAGTTCAAATAAGTCCAAGAAAATTAAAAGCCTTTTGTAACCGATGAGTTTCCGTCCGGAACCCTGATACTTTGAAAGAGACTATCCGTTTTGTACACGAAGTGCGTCCAGATTTTGTCGTAACCCTCTCAACTTTTTAGCACATGCTATGTGGGTGAAATTATGATACCATGCCAAGTTTCAACCTTTTCAGAGTTAATTTGTAGTGCTTTCCAATTTCAGGGTCATTTAGCTCAAAAAAATCAATAACTGCATGAAAAATACCAAATGAAGTCAGAAAGGGTTTCAAATTGATGATGTGGCTTTGAATGTTGCATTTTGAACACACACAAAGCCTATAGTTCAAATAAGTTGAAGAAAATGAAATGCCTTTTGTAACCGATGTGTTTCCGTCCGAAACCCTGATACTCCGAAAGTGACTGTCCGTTTTGTACACGAAGTGCATCCAGCTTTTGTCGTAACCCTCTCAACTTTTTAGCACATGCTATGTGGGTGAAATGATGATACCATGCCAAGTTTCAACCTTTTCAGAGTTAATTGTAGTGCTTTCCAATTTTAGGGTCATTTAGCTCAAAAAATCCAATAACTGCATGAAAAGTACCAAATGAAGTCAGAAAGGGTTGAAAATTGTTGATGTGGCTTTTAATGGTGCATTTTGAATACACAACAATCCTGGAGTTCAAATAAGTTCAAGAAAATGAAATGCCTTTTGTAACCGATGAGTTTCCGTCTAGAACCCTAATACTTCGAAAGAGATTTTCGGTTTTGTACACGCAGTGCATCCAGGTTTTGTCGTAACCCTCTAAACTTTTTGGCACATGCTATGTGGGTGAAATGATGATACCATGCCAAGTTTCAACCTTTTCAGAGATCATTCGTAGTGCTTTCCAATTTCAGGGTCATTTAGCTCAACAATCAATAACTGCATGAAAAATACCAAATGATGTCGGGAAGGGTTGAAAATTGATGTTGCGGCTTTGAATGGTACATTTTGAACACACAAAAAGCCTCGAGTTCAAATAAGTTCAAGAAAATGAAATGCCTTTTGTAACCATTGAGTTTCCGTCCGGAACCCTGATACTTCGAAAGAGACTGTCCGTTTTGTACATGAAGTGCATGTAGCTTTTGCTGTAACCCTCTCAACTTTTTAGCACAATGGTATGTGGGTGAAATGATGATACCATGCCAAGTTTCAACCTTTTCACAGTTCATTTCTAGTGTGTTCCAATTTCAGGGTCATTTAGCTAAAAAATCAATAACTGCATGAAATATACGAAATGAGGTCAGAAAGGGTTTAAAATTCATGATGTGGCTTTTAATGGGGCATTTCGAACACACAAAAAGCCTAGAGTTCATATTAGTTCAAGAAAATGAAATGCCTTTTGTAACCGATGAGTTTCTGTCCGTAACAGTGATATTGCGAAAGAGATTGTCCCTTTTGTACAAGAAGTGCATCCAGCTTTTGCCATAACCGTCTCAACTTTTTAGCACATGGTATGTGCGTGAAATGATGATACCATGCCAAGTTTCAACCTTTTCAGAGTTCATTTGTAGTGCTTTCCAACTTCATGGTCATTTAGCTAAAAAATCAATAACTACATGAAAAATACCAAATGATGTCGGGAAGGGTTGAAAATTGATTTTGTGGCTTTCAATGTTACATTTTGAACATACAAAAAGCCTCAAATTCAAGTAAGTTCAAGAAAATGAAATGCCTTTAGTAACCGATGAGTTTCCGTCCGGAACCCTGATACTTCGAAAGAGATTGTCCGGTTTGTACACGAAGTGCATCCAGCTTTTGTTGTAACCTTCTCAACTTTTTAGCACATGCTATGTGGGTGAAATGATGATGCCATGCCAAGTTTCAACATTTTCAGAGTTCATTTTTAGTGTTGTCCAATTTTAGGTTCATTTAGCTAAAGAATCAATAACTTCATGAAAAATACCAAATGATGTCGGAAAGGGTTGAAAATTGATGTTGTGGCTTTGAATGGTACATTTTGAACACACAAAAAGCCTTGAGTTCAAATAAGTTCATGAAAATGAAATGCCTTTTTGTAACCGATGAGTTTCCGTCTTGAACCTTGATACTTCGAAAGAGACTGTCCGTTTTGTACACGAAGTGCATCCAGCTTTTGTCGGAACCCTCTCAACTTTTTAGCACATGCTATGTGGGTGAAATGATGATACCATGCCAAGTTCCAACCTTTTCACAGTTCATTTCTAGTGTGTTCCAATTTAAGGGTCATTTAGCTAAAAAATCAATAACTGCATGAAATATACCAAATGATGTCGGGAAGGGTTGAAAATTGATGTTGTGGATTTGAATGGTACATTTTGAACACACAAAATCCTCAACTTCAAATAAGATCAAGAAAATGAAATGCCTTTTGTAACAGATGAGTTTCCGTCCGGAGCCCTGATACTTCGAAAGAGGTTGTCCGTTTTGTACACGAAGTGCATCCAGCTTTTGCCGTAACCCTCTCGAATTTTTAGCACAGTGCTATGTGGGTGAAATGATGATACCATGCCAAGTTTCAACCTTTTCATAGTTCATTTGTAGTGCTTTCTAATTTCAGGGTCATTTAACTAAAAAATCAATAACTGCATGAAAAATAACAAATGATGTTGGGAAGGGTTTAAAATTGATGTTGTGGCTTTGAATGTTACATTTGGAACACACAAAAAGCCTCAAGTTCAAATAAGTTCAAGAAAATGAAATGCCTGTTGTAACCGATGAGTTTCCGTCCGGAACGCTGATACTTCGAAAGAGACTGTTCGTTTTGTACACGAAGTACATCCAGCTTTTGTCGTAACCCTGTCAACTTTTTAGCACATGCTATCTAGGTGAAATGATGATACCATGCCCAGTTTCAACCTTTTCAGAGTTCGTTTCTAGTGCTTTCCAATTTCAGGGTCATTTGCTAAAAAATCAATAACGGCATGAAAAATACCAAATGATGTCAGGAAGGGTTGAAAATTGATGTTGTGGCTTTGAATGTTACATTTTGAACACACAAAAAGCCTCAAGTTCAAATAAGTTCAAGAAAATGAAATGCCTTTTGTAAGCGATGAGGTCCCGTCCGTAATGCTGATACTTCGAAAGAGACTGTTCGTTTTGTACACGAATTGCATCCAGCTTTTGTCGTAACCCTCTCAACTCTTTAGCACATGCTATGTGTGTGAAATGACGATACCATGCCAAGTTTCAACCTTTCAGAGTTCATTTCTAGTGCTTTCCAATTTCAGGGTCATTTGCTAAAAAATCAATAACTGCATGAAAAATACCAAATGATGTCGGGAAGGGTTGAAAATTGATGTTTTGGCTTTGAATGGTACATTTTGAACACACAAAAGGCTCGAGTTCAAATAAGATCAAGAAAATGAAATGCCTTTTGTAACAGATGAATTTCCGTCCGGAACCCTGATACTCGAAAGAGACTGTCCGTTTTGTACATGAAGTGCATCCAGCTTTTGCCGTAACCCTCTCAACTTTTTAGCACAATGCTATGTGTGTGGAATCATGATACCATGCCAACATTCAACCTTTTCATAGTTCATTTGTAGTGCTTTCCAATTTCAGGGTCATTTAGCTTAAAAATCAACAACTGCATGAAAAATACCAAGTGATGTCAGGAAGGGTTGAAAATTGATGTTGTGGCTTTGAATGGTGCATTTTGAATACACAAAAATCCCGGAGTTCAAATAAGTTCAAGAAAATACCATGCTATGTGGGTGAAATTACGATACTATTCCAAGTTTCAACCCTTTCAGAGTTCATTTGTAGTGCTTTCCAATTTCAGGGTCATTTAGGTAAAAAATCAATAACAACATGAAAAATACCAAATGATGTCGGGAAGGGTTGAAAATTGATGTTTTGTCTTTGAATGGTACATTTTGAACACACAAAAGCCTCGAGTTCAAATAAGATCAAGAAAATGAAATGCCTTTTGTAACCATTGAGTTTCCGTCCGGAACCCTGATACTTCGAAAGAGACTGTCCGTTTTGTACATGAAGTGCATCCAGCTTTTGCTGTAACCCTCTCAACTTTTTAGCACAATGCTATGTGGGTGAAATGATGATACCATGCCAAGTTCCAACCTTTTCACAGTTCATTTCTAGTGTGTTCCAATTTAAGGGTCATTTAGCTAAAAAATCAATAACTGCATGAAAAATACCAAATGATGTCGGGAAGGCTTGAAAATTGATGTTGTGTCTTTGAATGGTACATTTTGAACACAAAAAAAGCCTCGAGTTCAAATAAGTTCAAGAAAATGAAATGCCTTTTGTAACCGATGAGTTTTCGTCCAGATCCTTGATACTTCGAAAGAGACTGTCCGTTTTGTACACAAAGTGCATCCATCTTTTGTCGGAACCCTCTCAACTTTTTAGCACATGCTATGTGGGTGAAATGATGATACCATGCCAAGTTTCAACCTTTTCAGAGTTCATTTGTAGTGCTTTCCAATTTCAAGGTCATTTAGCTAAAAAATCAATAACTGCATGAAAAATACCAAATGATGTCGGGAAGGGTTGAAAATTGATGTTGTGGATTTGAATGGTACATTTTGTACACACGAAATCCTCGACTTCAAATAAGATCAAGAAAATGAAATGCCTTTTGTAACAAATGAGTTTCCGTCCGGAACCCTGATACTTCGAAAGAGGTTGTCCGTTTTGTACACGAAGTGCATCCAGCTTTTGCCGTAACCCTCTCGAATTTTTAGCACAGTGCTATGTGGGTGAAATGATGATACCATGCCAAGTTTCAACCTTTTCATAGTTCATTTGTAGTGCTTTCCAATTTCAGGGTCATTTAACTAAAAAATCAATAACTTCATGAAAAATAACAAATGATGTCGGGAAGGGTTTAAAATTGATGTCGTGGCTTTGAATGTTACATTTGGAACACACAAAAAGCCTCAAGTTCAAATAAGTTCAAGAAAATGAAATGCCTTTTGTAACCGATGAGTTTCCGTCCGGAACGCTGATACTTCGAAAGAGACTGTTCGTTTTGTACACGAAGTGCATCCAGCTTTTGTCGTAACCCTGTCAACTTTTTAGCACATGCTATATGGGTGAAATGATGATACCATGCCAAGTTTCAACGTTTTCAGAGTTCATTTCTAGTGCTTTCCAATTTCGGGGTCATTTGCTAAAATATCAATAACGGCATGAAAAATACCAAATGATGTCAGGAAGGGTTGAAAATTGATGTTGCGGCTTTGAATGTTACATGTTGAACACACAAAAAGCCTCAAGTTCAAATAAGTTCAAGAAAATGAAATGCCTTTTGTAACCGATGAGTTTCCGTCCGGAATGCTGATACTTCGAAAGAGACTGTTCGTTTTGTACACGAATTGCATCCAGCTTTTGTCGTAACCCTCTCAACTCTTTAGCACATGCTATGTGTGTGAAATGACGATACCATGCCAAGTTTCGACCTTTTCAGAGTTCATTTGTAGTGCTTTCAAATTTCAGGGTCATTTAACTAAAAAATCAATAACTGCATGAAAAATACCAAGTGATTTCAGGAAGGGTTGAAAATTGATGTTGTGGCTTTGAATGGTGCATTTTGAATACACAAAAATCCCGGAGTTCAAATAATTTCAAGAAAACACCTTGCTATGTGGGTGAAATTACGATACTATTCCAAGTTTCAACCCTTTCAGAGTTCATTTGTAGTGCTTACCAATTTCAGGGTCATTTAGGTAAAAAATCAATAACAGCATGAGAAATACCAAATGATGTCGGGAAGGGTTGAAAATTGATGTTTTGGCTTTGAATGGTACATTTTGAACACACAAAAGCCTCGAGTTCAAATAAGATCAAGAAAATGAAATGTCTTTTGTAACCACTGAGTTTCCGTCCGAAACCCTGATACTTCGAAAGAGACTGTCCGTTTGGTACATGAAGTGCATCCAGCTTTTGCTGTAACCCTCTCAACTTTTTAGCACAATGCTATGTGGGTGAAATGATGATACCATGCCAAGTTCCAACCTTTTCACAGTTCATTTCTAGTGTGTTCCAATTTAAGGGTCATTTAGCTAAAAAATCAATAACTGCATGAAAAATACCAAATGATGTCGGGAAGGGTTGAAAATTGATGTTGTGTCTTTGAATGGAACATTTTGAACACAAAAAAAGCCTCGAGTTCAAATAAGTTCAAGAAAATGAAATGCCTTTTGTAACCGATGAGTTTTCGTCCAGATCCTTGATACTTCGAAAGAGACTGTCCGTTTTGTACACGAAGTGCATCCATCTTTTGTCGGAACCCTCTCAACTTTTTAGCACATGCTATGTGGGTGAAATGATGATACCATGCCAAGTTTCAACCTTTTCAGAGTTCATTTGTAGTGCTTTCCAATTTCAAGGTCATTTAGCTAAAAAATCAATAAGTGCATGAAAAATACCAAATGATGTCGGGAAGGGTTGAAAATTGATGTTGTGGATTTGAATGGTACATTTGGTACACACGAAATCCTCGACTTCAAATAAGATCAAGAAAATGAAATGCCTTTTGTAACAAATGAGTTTCCGTCCGGAACCCTGATACTTCGAAAGAGGTTGTCCGTTTTGTACACGAAGTGCATCCATCTTTTGCCGTAACCCTCTCAACTTTTTAGCACAATGCTATGTGGGTGAAATGATGATACCATGCCAAGTTCCAACCTTTTCACAGTTCATTTCTAGTGTGTTCCAATTTAAGGGTCATTTAGCTAAAAAATCAATAACAGCATGAAAAATACCAAATGATGTCGGGAA
The DNA here is from genome assembly GCA_022496015.1 of Hordeum marinum. NCBI lineage: Eukaryota > Viridiplantae > Streptophyta > Magnoliopsida > Poales > Poaceae > Hordeum > Hordeum marinum. The sequence goes on from CM039678.1 coordinate 515,681,388, forward strand.
GGGTTGAAAATTGATGTTTTGGCTTTGAATGGTACATTTCGAACACACAAAAGCCTCGAGTTCAAATAAGATCAAGAAAATGAAATGTCTTTTGTAACCACTGAGTTTCCGTCCGAAACCCTGATACTTCGAAAGAGACTGTCCGTTTGGTACATGAAGTGCATCCAGCTTTTGCTGTAACCCTCTCAACTTTTTAGCACAATGCTATGTGGGTGAAATGATGATACCATGCCAAGTTTCAACCCTTTCAGAGTTCATTTGTAGTGCTTTCCAATTTCAGGGTCATTTTGGTAAAAAATCAATAACAGCATGAAAAATACCAAATGATGTCGGGAAGGGTTGAAAATTGATGTTTTGTTTTTGAATCGTACATTTTGAACACACAAAACCCTCGAGTTCAAATAAGATCAAGAAAATGAAATGCCTTTTGTAACCATTGAGTTTCCGTCCGGAACCCTGATACTTCGAAAGAGACTGTCCGTTTTGTACATGAAGTGCATCCAGCTTTTGCTGTAACCCTCTCAACTTTTTAGCACAATGCTATGTGGGTGAAATGATGATACCATGCCAAGTTCCAACCTTTTCACAGTTCATTTCTAGTGTGTTCCAATTTAAGGGTCATTTAGCTAAAAAATCAATAACTGCATGAAAAATACCAATTGATGTCGGGAAGGGTTGAAAATTGATGTTTTGGCTTTGAATGGTACATTTTGAACACACAAAAGCCTCGAGTTCAAATAAGATCAAGAAAATGAAATGCCTTTTGTAACAGATGAATTTCCGTCCGGAACCCTGATACTTCGAAAGAGACTGTCCGTTGTGTACATGAAGTGCATCCAGCTTTTGCCGTAACCCTCTCAACTTTTTAGCACAATGCTATGTGTGTGGAATGATGATACGATGCCAACATTCAACCTTTTCATAGTTCATTTGTAGTGCTTTCCAATCTCAGGGTCATTTAGCTAAAAAATCAATAAGTGCATGAAAAATACCAAGTGATGTCAGGAAGGGTTGAAAATTGATGTTGTGGCTTTGAATGGTGCATTTTGAATACACAAAAATCCCGGAGTTCAAATAAGTTCAAGAAAATACCTTGCTATGTGGGTGAAATTACGATACTATTCCAAGTTTCAACCCTTTCAGAGTTCATTTGTAGTGCTTTCCAATTTCAGGGTCATTTAGGTAAAAAATCAATAACAGCATGAAAAATACCAAATGATGTCGGGAAGGGTTGAAAATTGATGTTTTGGCTTTGAATGGTACATTTTGAACACACAAAAGCCTCGAGTTCAAATAAGATCAAGAAAATGAAATGCCTTTTGTAACCATTGAGTTTCCGTCCGGAACCCTGATACTTCGAAAGAGACTGTCCGTTTTGTACATGAAGTGCATCTAGCTTTTGCTGTAACCCTCTCAACTTTTTAGCACAATGCTATGTGGGTGAAATGATGATACCATGCCAAGTTCCAACCTTTTCACAGTTCATTTCTAGTGTGTTCCAATTTAAGGGTCATTTAGCTAACAAATCAATAACTGCATGAAAAATACCAAATGATGTCGGGAAGGGTTGAAAATTGATGTTGTGCCTTTGAATGGTACATTTTGAACACACAATAAGCCTCAAGTTCAAATAAGTTCAAGAAAATGAAATGCCTTTTGTAACCGATGAGTTTCCGTCCGGAATGCTGATACTTCGAAAGAGACTGTTCGTTTTGTACATGAATTGCATCCAGCTTTTGTCGTAACCCTCTCAACTCTTTAGCACATGCCATGTGTGTGAAATGACGATACCATGCCAAGTTTCAACCTTTTTAGAGTTCATTTCTAGTGCTTTCCAATTTCAGGGTCATTTGCTAAAAAATCAATAACTGCATGAAAAATACCAAATGATGTCGGGAAGGGTTGAAAATTGATGTTTTGGCTTTGAATGGTACATTTTGAACACACAAAAGCCTCGATTCAAATAAGATCAAGAAAATCAAATGCCTTTTGTAACAGATGAATTTCCGTCGGAACCCTGATACTTCAAAAGAGACTGTCCGTTTTGTACATGAAGTGCATCCAGCTTTTGCCGTAACCCTCTCAACTTTTTAGCACAATGCTATGTGTGTGGAATGATGATACCATGCCAACATTCAACCTTTTCATAGTTCATTTGTAGTGCTTTCCAATTTCAGGGTCATTTAGCTAAAAAATCAATAACTGCATGAAAAATACCAAGTGATGTCAGGAAGGGTTTAAAATTGATGTTGTGGCTTTGAATGGTGCATTTTGAATACACAAAAATCCCGGAGTTCAAATAAGTTCAAGAAAATACCTTGCTATGTGGGTGAAATTACGATACTATTCCAAGTTTCAACCCTTTCAGAGTTCATTTGTAGTGCTTTCCAATTTCAGGGTCATTTAGGTAAAAAAATCAATAACAGCATGAAAAATACCAAATGATGTCGGGAAGGGTTGAAAATTGATGTTTTGGCTTTGAATGGTACATTTTGAACACACAAAAGCCTCGAGTTCAAATAAGATCAAGAAAATGAAATGCCTTTTGTAACCATTGAGTTTCCGTCCGGAACCCTGATACTTCGAAAGAGACTGTCCGTTTTGTACATGAAGTGCATCCAGCTTTTGCTGTAACCCTCTCAACTTTTTAGCACAATGCTATGTGTGTGGAATGATGATACCATGCCAACATTCAACCTTTTCATAGTTCATTTGTAGTGCTTTCCAATCTCAGGGTCATTTAGCTAAAAAATCAATAACTGCATGAAAAATACCAAGTCATGTCAGGAAGAGTTGAAAATTGATGTTGTGGCTTTGAATGGTGCATTTTGAATACACAAAAATACCGGAGTTCAAATAAGTTCAAGAAAATGAAATGCCTTTTGTAACCGATGAGTTTTCGTCCAGATCCCTGATACTTCGAAAGAGACTGTCCGTTTTGTACACGAAGTGCATCCAGCTTTTGTCGGAACCCTCTCAACTTGTTAGCACATGCTATGTGGGTGAAATGATGATACCATGCCAAGTTTCAACCTTTTCAGAGTTCATTTGTAGTGCTTTCCAATTGCAAGGTCATTTAGCTAAAAAATCAATAACTGCATGAAAAATACCAAATGATGTCGGGAAGGGTTGAAAATTGATGTTGTGGATTTGAATGGTACATTTTGAACACACAAAATCGTCGACTTCAAATAAGATCAAGAAAATGAAATGCCTTTTGTAACAGATGAGTTTCCGTCCGGAACCCTGGTACTTCGAAAGAGGTTGTCCGTTTTGTACACGAAGTGCATCCAGCTTTTGCCGTAACCCTCTCGAATTTTTAGCACAGTGCAATGTGGGTGAAATGATGATACCATGCCAAGTTTCAACCTTTTCATAGTTCATTTGTAGTGCTTTCCAATTTCAGGGTCATTTAACTAAAAAATCAATAACTGCATGAAAAATAACAAATGATGTCGGGAAGGGTTTAAAATTGATGTTGTGGCTTTGAATGTTACATTTGGAACACACAAAAAGCCTCAAGTTCAAATAAGTTCAAGAAAATGAAATGCCTTTTGTAACCGATGAGTTTCCGTCCGGAACGCTGATACTTCGAAAGAGACTGTTCGTTTTGTAGACGAAGTGCATCCATCTTTTGTCGTAACCCTGTCAACTTTTTAGCACATGCTATCTGGGTGAAATGATGATACCATGCCAAGTTTCAACCTTTTCAGAGTTCATTTCTAGTGCTTTCCAATTTCAGGGTCATTTGCTAAAAAATCAATAACGGCATAAAAATACCAAATGATGTGAGGAAGGGTTGAAAATTGATGTTGTGGCTTTGAATGTTACATTTTGAACACACAAAAAGCCTCAAGTTCAAATAAGTTCAAGAAAATGAAATGCCTTTTGTAACCGATGAGTTTCCGTCTGGAATGCTGATACTTCGAAAGAGACTGTTCATTTTGTACACGAATTGCATCCAACTTTTGTCGTAACCCTCTCAACTCTTTAGCACATGCTATGTGTGTGAAATGACGATACCATGCCAAGTTTCAACCTTTTCAGAGTTCATTTCTATTGCTTTCCAATTTCAGGGTCATTTGCTAAAAAATCAATAACTGCATGAAAAATACCAAATGGTGTCGGGAAGGGTTGAAAATTGATGTTTTGGCTTTGAATGGTACATTTTGAACACACAAAAGCCTCGAGTTCAAATAAGATCAAGAAAATGAAATGCCTTTTGTAACAGATGAATTTCCATCCGGAACCCTGATACTTCGAAAGAGACTGTCCGTTTTGTACATGAAGTGCATCCAGCTTTTGCCGTAACCCTCTCAACTTTTTAGCACAATGCTAGGTGTGTGGAATGATGATACCATGCCAACATTCAACCTTTTCATAGTTCATTTGTAGTGCTTTCCAATTTCAGGGTCATTTAGCTAAAAAATCAATAACTGCATGAAAAATACCAAGTAATGTCAGGAAGGGTTGAAAATTGATGTTGTGGCTTTGAATGGTGCATTTTGAATACACAAAAATCCCGGAGTTCAAATAAGTTCAAGAAAATGAAATGGCTTTTGTAATCGGTGTGTTTCTATCCGAAACCCTGATACTTCGAAAGAGACTCTCCGTATTGTACACGAGGTGCATCCAGCTTTTGCCATAACCCTCTCACCTTTTTTGCACAATGCTATGTGGGTGAAATGATGATACCATGCCAACATTCAACCTTTTCATAGTTCATTTGTAGTGCTTTCCAATTTCAGGGTCATTTAGCTAAAAAATCAATAACTGCATGAAAAATACCAAGTGATGTCAGGAAGGGTTGAAAATTGATGTTGTGGCTTTGAATGGTGCATTTTGAATACACAAAAATCTCGGAGTTCAAATAATTTCAAGAAAATACCATGCTATGTGGGTGAAATTACGATACTATTCCAAGTTTCAACCCTTTCAGAGTTCATTTGTAGTGCTTTCCAATTTCAGGGTCATTTAGGTAAAAAATCAATAACAGCATGAAAAATACCAAATGATGTCGGGAAGGGTTGAAAATTGATGTTTTGGCTTTGAATCGTACATTTTGAACACACAAAAGCCTCGAGTTCAAATAAGATCAAGAAAATGAAATGCCTTTTGTAACAGATGAATTTCCGTCCGGAACCCTGATACTTCGAAAGAGACTGTCCGTTTTGTACATGAAGTGCATCCAGCTTTTGCCGTAACCCTCTCAACTTTTTAGCACGATGCTATGTGTGTGGAATGATGATACCATGCCAACATTCAACCTTTTCATAGTTCATTTGTAGTGCTTTCCAATTTCAGGGTCATTTAGCTAAAAAATCAATAACTGCATGAAAAATACCAAGTAATGTCAGGAAGGGTTGAAAATTGATGTTGTGGCTTTGAATGGTGCATTTTGAATACACAAAAATCCCGGATTTCAAATAAGTTCAAGAAAATGAAATGGCTTTTGTAACCGGTGTGTTTCTGTTCGGAACCCTGATACTTCGAAAGAGACTGTCCGTATTGTACACGAAGTGCATCCAGCTTTTGCCATAACCCTCTCACCTTTTTTGCACAATGCTATGTGGGTGAAATGATGATACCATGCCAACATTCAACCTTTTCATAGTTCATTTGTAGTGCTTTCCAATTTCAGGGTCATTTACCTAAAAAATCAATAACTGCATGAAAAATACCAAGTGATGTCAGGAAGGGTTGAAAATTGATGTTGTGGCTTTGAATGGTGCATTTTGAATACACAAAAATCTCGGAGTTCAAATAAGTTCAAGAAAATACCATTCTATGTGGGTGAAATACGATACTATTCCAAGTTTCAACCCTTTCAGAGTTCATTTGTAGTGCTTTCCAATTTCAGGGTCATTTAGGTAAAAAATCAATAACAGCATGAAAAATACCAAATGATGTCGGGAAGGGTTGAAAATTGATGTTTTGGCTTTGAATGGTACATTTTGAACACACAAAAGCCTCGAGTTCAAATAAGATCAAGAAAATGAAATGCCTTTTGTAACCATTGAGTTTCCGTCCGGAACGTTGATACTTCGAAAGAGACTGTCCGTTTTGTACATGAAGTGCATCCAGCTTTTGCTGTAACCCTCTCAACTTTTTAGCACAATGCTATGTGGGTGAATTTATGATACCATGCCAAGTTCCAACCTTTTCACAGTTCATTTCTAGTGTGTTCCAATTTAAGGGTCATTTAGCTAAAAAATCAATAACTGCATGAAAAATACCAAATGATTTCGGGAAGGGTTGAAAATTGATGTTGTGTCTTTGAATGGTACATTTTGAACACACAAAAAGCCTCGAGTTCAAATAAGTTCAAGAAAATGAAATGCCTTTTGTAACCGATGAATTTTCGTCCAGATCCTTGATACTTCGAAAGAGACTGTCCGTTTTGTACACGAAGTGCATCCAGCTTTTGTCGGAACCCTCTCAACTTTTTAGCACATGCTATGTGGGTGAAATGATGATACCATGCCAAGTTTCAACCTTTTCAGAGTTCATTTGTAGTGCTTTCCAATTTCAAGGTCATTTAGCTAAAAAATCAATAACTGCATGAAAAATACCAAATGATGTCGGGAAGGGTTGAAAATTGATGTTGTGGATTTGAATGGTACATTTTGAACACACAAAATCCTCGACTTCAAATAAGATCAAGAAAATGAAATGCCTTTTGTAACAGATGAGTTTCCGTCCGGAACCCTGATACTTCGAAAGAGGTTGTCCGTTTTGTACACGAAGTGCATCCAGCTTTTGCCGTAACCCTCTCGAATTTTTAGCACAGTGCTATGTGGGTGAAATGATGATACCATGCCAAGTTTCAACCTTTTCATAGTTCATTTGTAGTGCTTTCAAATTTTAGGGTCATTTAACTAAAAAATCAATAACTGCATGAAAAATAACAAATGATGTCGGGAAGGGTTTAAAATTGATGTTGTGGCTTTGAATGTTACAATTGGAACACACAAAAAGCCTCAAGTTCAAATAAGTTCAAGAAAATGAAATGCCTTTTGTAACCGATGAGTTTCCGTCCGGAACGCTGATACTTCGAAAGAGACTGTTCGTTTTGTACACGAAGTGCATCCATCTTTTGTCGTAACCCTGTCAACTTTTTAGCACATGCTATCTGGGTGAAATGATGATACCATGCCAAGTTTCAACCTTTTCAGAGTTCATTTCTAGTGCTTTCCAATTTCAGGGTCATTTGCTAAAAAATCAATAACGGCATAAAAATACCAAATGATGTCAGGAAGGGTTGAAAATTGATGTTGTGGCTTTGAATGTTACATTTTGAACACACAAAAAGCCTCAAGTTCAAATAAGTTCAAGAAAATGAAATGCCTTTTGTAACCGATGAGTTTCCGTCTGGAATGCTGATACTTCGAAAGAGACTGTTCGTTTTGTACACGAATTGCATCCAGCTTTTGTCGTAACCCTCTCAACTCTTTAGCACATGCTATGTGTGTGAAATGACGATACCATGCCAAGTTTCAACCTTCTCAGAGTTCATTTCTAGTGCTTTCCAATTTCAGGGTCATTTGCTAAAAAATCAATAACTGCATGAAAAATACCAAATGATGTCGGGAAGGGTTGAAAATTGATGTTTTGGCTTTGAATGGTACATTTTGAACACACAAAAGCCTCGAGTTCAAATAAGATCAAGAAAATGAAATGCCTTTTGTAACAGATGAATTTCCGTCCGGAACCCTGATACTTCGAAAGAGACTGTCCGTTTTGTACATGAAGTGCATCCAGCTTTTGCCGTAACCCTCTCAACTTTTTAGCAGAATGCTATGTGTGTGGAATGATGATACCATGCCAACATTCAACCTTTTCATAGTTCATTTGTAGTGCTTTCCAATTTCAGGGTCATTTAGCTAAAAAATCAATAACTGCATGAAAAATACCAAGTAATGTCAGGAAGGGTTGAAAATTGATGTTGTGGCTTTGAATGGTGCATTTTGAATACACAAAAATCCCGGAGTTCAAATAAGTTCAAGAAAATGAAATGGCTTTTGTAACCGGTGTGTTTCTGTCCGGAACCCTGATACTTCGAAAGAGACTGTCCGTATTGTACACGAAGTGCATCCAGCTTTTGCCATAACCCTCTCACCTTTTTTGCATAATGCTATGTGGGTGAAATGGTGATACCATGCCAACATTCAACCTTTTCATAGTTCATTTGTAGTGCTTTCCAATTTCAGGGTCATTTAGCTAAAAAATCAATAACTGCATGAAAAATACCAAGTGATGTCAGGAAGGGTTGAAAATTGATGTTGTGGCTTTGAATGGTGCATTTTGAATACACAAAAATCTCGGAGTTCAAATAAGTTGAAGAAAATACCATGCTATGTGGGTGAAATTACGATACTATTCCAAGTTTCAACCCTTTCAGAGTTCATTTGTAGTGCTTTCCAATTTCAGGGTCATTTAGGTAAAAAATCAATAACAGCATGAAAAATACCAAATGATGTCGGGAAGGGTTGAAACTTGATGTTTTGGCTTTGAATGGTACATTTTGAACACACAAAAGCCTCGAGTTCAAATAAGATCAAGAAAATGAAATGCCTTTTGTAACCATTGAGTTTCCGTCCGGAACCTTGATACTTCGAAAGAGACTGTCCGTTTTGTACATGAAGTGCATCCAGCTTTTGCTGTAACCCTCTCAACTTTTTAGCACAATGCTATGTGGGTGAAATTATGATACCATGCCAAGTTCCAACCTTTTCACAGTTCATTTCTAGTGTGTTCCAATTTAAGGGTCATTTAGCTAAAAAATCAATAACTGCATGAAAAATACCAAATGATGTCGGGAAGGGTTGAAAATTGATGTTGTGTCTTTGAATGGTACATTTTGAACACACAAAAAGCCTCGAGTTCAAATAAGTTCAAGAAAATGAAATGCCTTTTGTAACCGATGAATTTTCGTCCAGATCCCTGATACTTCGAAAGAGACTGTCCGTTTTGTACACGAAGTGCATCCAGCTTTTGTCGGAACCCTCTCAACTTTTTAGCACATGCTATGTGGGTGAAATGATGATACCATGCCAAGTTTCAACCTTTTCAGAGTTCATTTGTTGTGCTTTCCAATTTCAAGGACATTTAGCTAATAAAACAATAACTGCATGAAAAATACCAAATGATGTCGGGAAGGGTTGAAAATTGATGTTGTGGATTTGAATGGTACATTTTGAACACACAAAATCCTCGACTTCAAACAGATGAGTTTCCGTCCGGAACCCTGATACTTCGAAAGAGGTTGTCCGTTTTGTACACGAAGTGCATCCAGCTTTTTGCGTAACCCTCTCGAATTTTTAGCACAGTGCTATGTGGGTGAAATGATGATACCATGCCAAGTTTCAACCTTTTCATAGTTCATTTGTAGTGCTTTCCAATTTCAGGGTCATTTAACTAAAAAATCAATAACTGCATGAAAAATAACAAATGATGTCGGGAAGGGTTTAAAATTGATGTTGGGCTTTGAATGTTACATTTGGAACACACAAAAAGCCTCAAGTTCAAATAAGTTCAAGAAAATGAAATGCCTTTTGTAACCGATGAGTTTCCGTCCGGAACGCTGATACTTCGAAAGAGACTGTTCGTTTTGTACACGAAGTGCATCCAGCTTTTGTCGTAACCCTGTCAACTTTTTAGCACATGCTATCTGGGTGAAATGATGATACCATGCCAAGTTTCAACCTTTTCAGAGTTCATTTCTAGTGCTTTCGAATTTCAGGGTCATTTGCTAAAAAATCAATAACGGCATGAAAAATACCAAATAATGTCAGGAAGGGTTGAAAATTGATGTTGTGGCTTTGAATGTTACATTTTGAACACACAAAAAGCCTCAAGTTCAAATAAGTTCAAGTAAATGAAATGGCTTTTGTAAGCGATGTGTTTCCGTCCGGAACCCTAATACTTCGAAAGAGACTGTCCGTTTTGTACACGAAGTGCATCCAGCTTTTTCCATAACCCTCTCAACTTTTTTGCACAATGCTATGTGGGTGAAATGTTGATACCATGCCAAGTTTCAACCTTTTCATAGTTCATTTTTAGTGCTTTTCAATTGCAGGGTCATTTAGCTAAAAAAATCAACAACTGCATGGAAAATACCAAATGATGTCGGGAAGGGTTGAAAATTGATGTTGGGTCTTTGATTGGTACATTTTGAACACACAAAAAGCTTCGAGTTCAAAAAAGTTCAAGAAAATGAAATGCCTTTTGTAACCGATGAGTTTCTGTCCGGAACCCTAATACTTCGAAAGAGACTGTCTGTTTTGTACACGAAGTGCATCAATCTTTTGTCTTAACCCTCTCAACTTTTTAGCACATGCTGTGTGGGTGAAATGATGATACCATGCCAAGTTTCAACCTTTTCAGAGTTCATTTGTAGTGCTTTCCAATTTCAGGGTCACTAAGTTCAAAAAAATCAATAACTGCCTGAAAAATACCAAATGAAGTCAGAAAGGGTTGAAAATTGATGATGTGGCTTTTAATGGTGCATTTTGAATACACAAAAATCCTGGAGTTCAAATAAGTTCAAGAAAATGAAATGGCTTTTGTAACCGATGTGTTTCTGTCCGGAACCCTGATACTTCGAAAGAGACCGTCCGTTTTGTACACGAAGTGCATCCAGCTTTTCCCGTAACCCTCTCAACTTTTTAGCACAATGCTATGTGGGTGAAATGATGATACCATGCCAAGTTTCAACCTTTTCATAGTTCATTTGTTGTGCTTTCCAATTGCAGGGTCATTTAGCTAAAAAATTAATAACTGCATGAAAAATACCAAATGATGTCGGGAAGGGTTGAAAATTTATGTTGTGGCTTTGAATGTTAAATTATGAACACACAAAAAGCCTCAAGTTCAAATAAGTTGAATAAAATGAAATGCCTTTTGTAACCGATGAGTTTCCGTCCGGAACGCTGATACTTCGAAAGAGACTGTTCGTTTTGTACACGAAGTGCATCCAGCTTTTGTCGTAACCCTGTCAACTTTTTAGCACATGCTATCTGGGTGAAATGATGATACCATGCCAAGTTTCAACCTTTTCAGAGTTCATTTCTAGTGCTTTCGAATTTCAGGGTCATTTGCTAAAAAATCAATAACGGCATGAAAAATACCAAATAATGTCAGGAAGGGTTGAAAATTGATGTTGTGGCTTTGAATGTTACATTTTGAACACACAAAAAGCCTCAAGTTCAAATAAGTTCAAGTAAATGAAATGGCTTTTGTAAGCGATGTGTTTCCGTCCGGAACCCTAATACTTCGAAAGAGACTGTCCGTTTTGTACACGAAGTGCATCCAGCTTTTTCCATAACCCTCTCAACTTTTTTGCACAATGCTATGTGGGTGAAATGATGATACCATGCCAAGTTTCAACCTTTTCATAGTTCATTTTTAGTGCTTTTCAATTGCAGGGTCATTTAGCTAAAAAAATCAACAACTGCATGGAAAATACCAAATGATGTCGGGAAGGGTTGAAAATTGATGTTGGGTCTTTGATTGGTACATTTTGAACACACAAAAAGCTTCGAGTTCAAAAAAGTTCAAGAAAATGAAATGCCTTTTGTAACCGATGAGTTTCTGTCCGGAACCCTAATACTTCGAAAGAGACTGTCTGTTTTGTACACGAAGTGCATCCATCTTTTGTCTTAACCCTCTCAACTTTTTAGCACATGCTGTGTGGGTGAAATGATGATACCATGCCAAGTTTCAACCTTTTCAGAGTTCATTTGTAGTGCTTTCCAATTTCAGGGTCACTAAGTTCAAAAAAATCAATAACTGCCTGAAAAATACCAAATGAAGTCAGAAAGGGTTGAAAATTGATGATGTGGCTTTTAATGGTGCATTTTGAATACACAAAAATCCTGGAGTTCAAATAAGTTCAAGAAAATGAAATGGCTTTTGTAACCGATGTGTTTCTGTCCGGAACCCTGATACTTCGAAAGAGACCGTCCGTTTTGTACACGAAGTGCATCCAGCTTTTCCCGTAACCCTCTCAACTTTTTAGCACAATGCTATGTGGGTGAAATGATGATACCATGCCAAGTTTCAACCTTTTCATAGTTCATTTGTTGTGCTTTCCAATTGCAGGGTCATTTAGCTAAAAAATTAATAACTGCATGAAAAATACCAAATGATGTCGGGAAGGGTTGAAAATTTATGTTGTGGCTTTGAATGTTAAATTATGAACACACAAAAAGCCTCAAGTTCAAATAAGTTGAATAAAATGAAATGCCTTTTGTAACCGATGAGTTTCCGTCCGGAACCCTGATACTTCGAAAGAGACTGTCCGTTTTGTACACGAAGTGCATCTAGCTTTTGTCGTAACCCTCTCAACTCTTTAGCACATGCTATGTCGGTGAAATGATGATACCATGCCAAGTTTCAACCTTTTCAGAGTTCATTTCTAGTGCTTTCCAATTTCGGGGTCATTTGCTAAAAAATCAATAACTGCATGAAAAATACCAAATGATGTCGGGAAGGGTTGAAAATTGATGTTTTGGCTTTGAATGGTACATTTTGAACACACAAAAGCCTCGAGTTCAAATAAGATCAAGAAAATGAAATGCCTTTTGTAACAGATGAGTTTCCGTCCGGAACCCTGATACTTCGAAAGAGACTGTCTGTTTTGTACATGAAGTGCATCCAGCTGTTGCCGTAACCCTCTCAACTTTTTAGCACAATGCTATGTGTGTGAAATGATGATACCATGCCAAGATTCAACCTTTTCATAGTTCATTTGTAGTGCTTTCCAATTTCAGGGTCATTTAGCTAAAAAATCAATAACTGCATGAAAAATACCAAGTGATGTCGGGAAGGGTTGAAAATTGATGTTGTGGCTTTTAATGGTACATTTTGAACACACAACAACCTTCAAGTTCAAATAAGTTCAAGAAAAAACGAAATGCCTTTTGTAACCGATGAGTTTCCGTCCGGAACCCTAATACTTCGAAAGAGACTGTCTATTTTGTACACGAAGTGCATCCATCTTTTGTCGTAACCCTCTCGACTTTTTAGCACATGCTATGTGGGGGAAATGATGATACCATGCCAAGTTTCAACCTTTTCAGAGTTCATTTGTAGTGCGTTCCAATTTCAGGGTCACTAAGCTCAAAAAAATCAATAACTGCATGAAAAATACCAAATGAAGTCAGAAAGGGTTGAAAATTGATGATGTGGCTTTTAATGGTGCATTTTGAATACACAAAAATCATGGAGTTCAAATAAGTTCAAGAAAATGAAATGGCTTTTGTAAGCGATGTGTTTCCGTCCGGAACCCTAGTACTTCGAAAGAGACCGTCCGTTTTGTACACGAAGTGCATCCAGCTTTTCCCGTAACCCTCTCAACTTTTTAGCACAATGCTATGTGGGTGAAATGATGATACCATGCCAAGTTTCAACCTTTTCATAGTTCATTTGTAGTGCTTTCCAATTGCAGGGTCATTTAGCTAAAAAATCAATAACTGCATGAAAAATACCAAATGATGTCGGGAAGGGTTGAAAATTTATGTTGTGGCTTTGAATGTTACATTTTGAACACACAAAAAGCCTCAAGTTCAAATAAGTTCAAGAAAATGAAATGCCTTTTGTAACCGATGAGTTTCCGTCCGAACCCTGATACTTCGAAAGAGACTGTCCGTTTTGTACATGAAGTGCATCTAGCTTTTGTCGTAACCCTCTCAAATTTTTAGCACATGCTGTGTGGGTGCAATTATGATACCATGCCAAGTCTAAACCTTTTCAGAGTTCATTTGTAGTGCTTTCCAATTTTAGGGTCACTAAGCTCAAAATAATCAATAACTGCATGAAAAATACCAAATGAAGTCAGAAAGTGTTGAAAATTGATGATGTGGCTTTTAATGGTGCATTTTGGATACACAAAAATCCTGGAGTTCAAATAAGTTTAAGAAAATGAAATGGCTTTTGTAACCGATGTGTTTCCGTCCGGAACCCTCATACTTCGAAAGAGACTATCCGTTTTGTACACGAAGTGCATCCAGCTTTTGCTGTAACCCTCTCAACTTTTTAGCACAATGCTATGTGTGTGCAATGATGATACCATGCCAACATTCAACCTTTTCATAGTTCATTTGTAGTGCTTTCCAATTTCAGGGTCATTTAGCTAAAAAATCAATAACTGCATAAAAAATACGAAGTGATGTCAGGAAGGGTTGAAAATTGATGTTGTGGCTTTGAATGGTGCATTTTGATTACACAAAAATCCCGGAGTTCAAATAAATTCAAGAAAATGAAATGGCTTTTGTAACCGGTGTGTTTCTGTCCGGAACCCTGATACTTCGAAAGAGACTGTCCGTATTGTACACGAAGTGCATCCAGCTTTTGCCATAACCCTCTCAACTTTTTTGCACAATGCTATGTGGGTGAAATGATGATACCATGCCAAGTTTCAACCTTTTCATAGTTCTTATTTAGTGCTTTCCAATTGCAGGGTCATTTAGCTAAAAAATCAACAACTACATGAAAAATACCAAATGATGTCGGGAAGGGTTGAAAATTTCTGTTGTGGCTTTGAATGTTATATTTTGAACACACAAAAAGCCTCAAGTTCAAATAAGTTCAAGAAAATTAAATGCCTTTTATAACCGATGAGTTTCCATCCGGAACCCTGATACTTCGAAAGAGACTGTCCGTTTTGTACACGAAGTGCATCCAGCTTTTGCCGTAAGCCTCTCAACTTTTTAGCACATTCCTATGTGGGTCAAATGATGATACAATGCCAAGTTTCAACCTTTTCAGAGTTCATTTGTAGTGCTTTCCAAGTTCAGGGTCATTTAGCTATAAAATCAATAACTGCATGAAAAATACGAAATGATGTCGGGAAGGGATGAAAAGTGATGTTGTGTCTTTGAATGTTACATTTTGAACACACAAAAAGCCTCAAGTTAAAATAATTTCAAGAAAATGAAATGCCTTTTGTAACCGATGAGTTTCCGTCCGGAACGCTGATACTTCGAAAGAGACTGTCTGTTTTGTACACGAAGTGCATCCAGCTTTTGTCGTAACCCTCTCAACCTTTTAGCACATGGTATGTGGGTGAAATGATGATACCATGCCAAGTTTCAACCTTTTCAGAGTTCATTTGTAGTGCTTTCCAATTTCAGGGTCATTTAGCTAAAAAATCAATAACTGCATGGAAAATACCAAATGAAGTCAAAAAGGGTTGACAATTGATGATGTGGCTTTTAATGGTGCATTTTGAATACACAAAAACCCTGGAGTTCAAATAAGTTCAAGAAAATGAAATGGCTTTTGTAAGCGATGTGTTTCCGTCCGGAACCCTAATACTTCGAAAGAGACTATCCGTTTTGTACACGAAGTGCATCCAGCTTTTGCCATAACCCTCTCAACTTTTTTGCACAATGCTATGTGGGTGAAATGATGATACCATGCCAAGTTTAAACCTTTTCATAGTTCATTTTTATTGCTTTCCAATTGCAGGGTCATTTAGCTAAAAAATCAACAACTGCATGGAAAATACCAAATGATGTCGGGAAGGGTTGAAAATTGATGTTGGGGCTTTGATTGGTACATTTTGAACACACAAAAAGCTTCGAGATCAAAAAAGTTCAAGAAAATGAAATGCCTTTTGTAACAGATGAGTTTCTGTCCGGAACCCTAATACTTCGAAAGAGACTGTCTGTTTTGTACACGAAGTGCATTCGTCTTTTGTCGTAACCCTCTCAACTTTTTAGCACATGCTATGTGGGTGAAATGATGATACCATGCCAAGTTTCAACCTTTTCAGAGTTCATTTGTAGTGCTTTCCAATTTCAGGGTCACTAAGTTCAAAAAAATCAATAACTGCCTGAAAAATACCAAATGAAGTCAGAAAGGGTTGAAAATTGATGATGTGGCTTTTAATGGTGCATTTTGAATACACAAAAATCCTGGTGTTCAAATAAGTTCAAGAAAATTAAATGGCTTTTGTAACCGATGTGTTTCTGTCCGGAACCCTGATACTTCGAAAGAGACCGTCCGTTTTGTACACGAAGTGCATCCAGCTTTTTCCGTAACCCTCTCAACTTTTTAGCACAATGCTATGTGTGTGAAATGATGATACCATGCCAAGTTTCAACCTTTTCATAGTTCATTTGTAGTGCTTTCCAATTGCAGGGTCATTTAGCTAAAAAATTAATAACTGCATGAAAAATACCAAATGATGTCGGGAAGGGTTGAAAATTTATGTTGTGGCTTTCAATGTTACATTTTGAACACACAAAAAGCCTCAAGTTCAAATAAGTTCAAGAAAATGAAATGCCTTTTGTAACCGATGAGTTTCCGTCCGGAACGCTGATACTTTGAAAGAGACTGTCCGTTTTGTACATGAAGTGCATCTAGCTTTCGTCGTAACCCTCTCAACTCTTTAGCACATGCTATGTCGGTGAAATGATGATACCATGCCAAGTTTGAACCTTTTCAGAGTTCATTTCTAGTGCTTTCCAATTTCGGGGTCATTTGCTAAAAAATCAATAACTGCATGAAAAATACCCAACGATGTCGGGAAGGGTTGAAAATTGATGTTTTGGCTTTGAATGGTACATTTTGAAGACACAAAAGCCTCGAGTTCAAATAAGATCAAGAAAATGAAATGCCTTTTGTAACAGATGAGTTTCCGTCCGGAACCCTGATACTTCGAAAGAGACTGTCCGTTTTGTACATGAAGTGCATCCAGCTTTTGCCGTAACCCTCTCAACTTTTTAGCACAATGCTATGTGTGTGAAATGATGATACCATGCCAAGATTCAACCTTTTCATAGTTCATTTGTAGTGCTTTCCAATTTCAGGGCCATTTAGCTAAAAAATCAATAACTGCACGAAAAATACCAAGTGATGTCGGGAAGGGTTGAAAATTGATGTTGTGGCTTTGAATGGTACATTTTGAACACACAAAAAGCTTCAAGTTCAAATAAGTTCCAGAAAACGAAATGCCTTGTGTAACCGATGAGTTTCCGTCCTGAACCCTAATACTTCGAAAGAGACTGTCTGTTTTGTACACGAAGTGCATCCATCTTTTGTCGTATCCCTCTCAACTTTTTCGCACATGCTATGTGGGTGAAATGATGATACCATGCCAAGTTTCAACATTTTCAGAGTTCATTTGTAGTGCTTTCCAATTTCAGGGTCACTAAGCTCAAAAAAATCAATAACTGCATGAAAAAAACCAAATGAAGTCAGAAAGGGTTGAAAATTGATGATGTTGCTTTTAATGGTGCATTTTGAATACAAAAAAATCCTGGAGTTCAAATCACTTCAAGAAAATGAAATGGCTTTTGTAAGCGATGTGTTTCCGTCCGGAACCCTAGTACTTCAAAAGAGACTGTCCATTTTGTACACGAAGTGCATCCAGCTTTTGCCGTAACCCTCTCAACTTTTTAGCACAATGCTATGTGGGTGAAATGATGATACCATGCCAAGTTTCAAACTTTTCATAGTTCATTTGTAGTGCTTTCCAGTTGCAGGGTCATTTAGCTAAAAAATCAATAACTGCATGAAAAATACCAAATGATGTCGGGAAGGGTTGAAAATTTATGTTGTGGCTTTGAATGTTACATTTTGAACACACAAAAAGCCTCAAGTTAAAATAAGTTCAAGAAAATGAAATGCCTTTTGTAACCGATGAGTTTTCGTCCAGATCCCTGATACTTCGAAAGAGACTGTCCGTTTTGTACACGAAGTGCATCGAGCTTTTGTCGTAACCCTCTCAAATTTTTAGCACATGTTGTGTGGGCGAAATGATGATACCATGCCAAGTTTAAACCTTTTCAGAGTTCATTTGTAGTGCTTTCCAATTTTAGGGTCACTAAGCTCAAAATAATCAATAACTGCATGAAAAATACCAAATGAAGTCAGAAAGGGTTGAAAATTGATGATGTGGCTTTTAATGGTGCATTTTGAATACACAAAAATCTTGGAGTTCAAATAAGTTCAAGAAAATGAAATGGCTTTTGTAACCGATGTGTTTCTGTTCGGAACCCTCATACTTCGAAAGAGACTGCCCGTTTTGTACACGAAGTGCATCCAGCTTTTGCTATAACCCTCTCAACTTTTTAGCACAATGCTATGTGGGTGAAATGATGATACCATGGCAAGTTTCAACCTTTTCATAGTTCATTTGTAGTGCTTTCCAATTTCAGGGTCATTTGCTAAAAAATCAATAACTGCATGAAAAATACCAAGTGATGTGAGGAAGGGTTGAAAATTGATGTTGTGGCTTTGAATGGTACATTTTGAACACACAAAAAGCTTCAAGTTCAAATAACTTCAAGAAAACGAAATGGCTTTTGTAACCGATGAGTTTCCGTCCGGAACCCTAATACTTCGAAAGAGACTGTCTGTTTTGTACACGAAGTGCATCCATCTTTTGTCGTAACCCTCTCAACTTTTTAGCACATGCTATGTGGGTCAAATGATGATACCATGCCAAGTTTCAACCTTTTCAGAGTTCAATTGTAGTGCTTTCCAATTTCAGGGTCACTAAGCTCAAAAAAATCAATAACTGCATGAAAAATACCAAATGAAGACAGAAAGGGTTGAAAATAGATGATGTGGCTTTTAATGGTGCATTTTGAATACACAAAAATCCTGGAGTTCAAATAAGTTCAAGAAAATGAAATGGCTTTTGTAACCGATGTGTTTCCGTCCGGAACCCTGATACTTCGAAAGAGACTATCCGTTTTGTACACGAAGTGCATCCAGCTTTTGCCGTAACCCTCTCAACTTTTTAGCACAATGCTATGTGGCTGAAATGATGATACCATGCCAAGTTTCAACCTTTTCATAGTTCATTTGTAGTGCTTTCCAATTGCAGGGTCATTTAGCTAAAAAATCAGTAACTGCATGAAAAATACCAAATGATGTCGGGAAGGGTTGAAAATTTATGTTGTGGCTTTGAATGTTACATTTTGAACACACAAAAAGCCTCAAGTTCAAATAAGTTCAAGAAAATGAAATGCCTTTTGTAACCGATGAGTTTCTGTCCAGAACCCTGATACTTCGAAAGAGACTGTCCGTTTTGTACACGAAGTGCATCCAGCTTTTGCCGTAAGCCTCTCAACTTTTTAGCACATTCCTATGTGGGTGAAATGATGATACCATGCCAAGTTTCAACCTTTTCATAGTTCATTTGTAGTGCTTTCCAATTTTAGGGTCATTTAGCTAAAAAATCAATAACTGCATGAAAAATACCTAATGATGTCGGGAAGGGTTGAAAATTGATGTTGTGGCTTTGAATGTTACATTTTGAACACACAAAAAGCCTCAAGTTCAAATAAGTTCAGGAAAATGAAATGCCTTTTGTAACCGATGAGTTTCCGTCCGGAACGCTGATACTTCGAAAGAGACTGTTCGTTTTGTACACGAAGTGCATCCAGCTTTTGTCGTAACCCTGTCAACTTTTTAGCACATGCTATGTGGGTGAAATGATGATACCATGCCAAGTTTCAACCTTTTCAGAGTTCATTTCTAGTGCTTTCCAATCTCAGGGTCATTTTCTAAAAAATCAATAACTGCATGAAAAATACCAAATGATGTCGGGAAGGGTTGAAAATTGATGTTGTGGCTTTGAATCTTACAATTTGAACACACAAAAAGCCTCAAGTTCAAATAAGTTCAAGAAAATGAAATGCCTTTTGTAACCGATGAGTTTCTGTCCGCAACGCTGATACTTCGAAAGAGACTGTTCGTTTTGTACACGAAGTGCACCAGCTGTTGTCGTAACCCTCTCAACTTTTTAGCACATGCTATGTGGGTGAAATTATGATACCATACCAAGTTTCAACCTTTTCAGAGTTCATTTCTAGTGCTTTCCAATTTCGGGGTCATTTGCTAAAAAATCAATAACTGCATGAAAAATACCAAATGATGTCGGGAAGGGTTGAAAATTGATGTTTTGGCTTTGAATGGTACATTTTGAACACACAAAAGCCTCGAGTTCAAATAAGATCCAGAAAATGAAATGCCTTTTGTAAGAGATGAGTTTCGTCCGGAACCTTGATACTTCGAAAGAGACTGTCCGTTTTGTACATGAAGTGCATCCAGCTTTTGCCGTAACCCTCTCAACTTTTTAGCAGAATGCTATGTGTGTGAAATGATGATACCATGCCAAGATTCAACCTTTTCATAGTTCATTTGTAGTGCTTTCCAATTTCGGGGTCATTTAGCTAAAAAATCAATAAATGCATGAAAAATACCAAGTGATGTCGGGAAGGGTTGAAAATAGATGTTGTGACTTTGAATGGTACATTTTGAACACACAAAAAGCGTCAAGTTCAAATAAGTTCAAGAAAACGAAATGCCTTTTGTAACCGACGAGTTTCCGTCCAGAACCCTAATACTTCGAAAGAGACTGTCTGTTTTGTACACGAAGTGCATCCATCTTTTGTCGTAACCCTCTCAAATTTTTAGCACATGCTATGTGGGTGAAATGATGATACCATGCCAACTTTCAACCTTCTCAGAGTTCATTTGTAGTGCTTTCCAATTTCAGTGTCACGAAGCTCAAAAAAATCAATAACTGCATGAAAAATACCAAATGAAGTCAGAAAGGGTTGAAAATTGATGATGTGGCTTTTAATGGTGCATTTTGAGTACACAAAAAGCCTGGTGTTCAAATAAGTTCAAGAAAATAAAATGCCTTTTGTAACCGATGAGTTTCTGTCCGGAACCCTAATACTTCGAAAGAGACTGTCCGTTTTGTACATGAAGTGCATGCAGCTTTTGTCTAACCATCTCAACTTTTTAGCAGATGCTATGTGGGTGAAATATGATACCATGCCAAGTTTCAACCTTTCCAGAGTTCATTTGTAGTGCTTTCCAATTTCAGGGCCATTTAGGTAAAAAATCGATAACTGCATGAAAAATACCAAATGATGTCGGGAAGGGTTGAAAATTGATGTTTTGGCTTTGAATGCTACATTTTGAACACACAAAAGCCTCGAGTTCAAATAAGATCAAGAAAATGAAATGCCTTTTGTAACAGATGAGTTTCCGTCCGGGACCCTGATACTTCGAAAGAGACTGTCCGTTTTGTACACGAAGTGCATCCAGCTTTTGCCAGAACCCTCTCAACTTTTTAGCACAATGCTATGTGGGTGAAATGATGATACCGTACCAAGTTTCAACCTTTTCATAGTTCATTTGTAGTGCTTTCCAATTTCAGGGTAATTTAGCTCAAAAAAATCAATAACTGCATGAAAAATACCACATGAAGTCAGAAAGGGTTGAAAATTGATGATGTGGATTTTAATGGTGCATTTTGAACACACAAAAAGCCTCAAGTTCAAATAAGTTCAAGAAAATTAAATGCCTTTTGTAACCGATGAGTTTCCGTCCGGAACGCTGATACTTCGAAAGAGACTGTTCGTTTTGTACACGAAGTGCATCCACCTTTTGCCCTAACCCTCTCAACTTTTTAGCACAATGCTATGTGGGTGAAATGATGATACCATGCCAAGTTTCAACCTTTTCATAGTTCATTTGTAGTGCTTTCCAATCTAAGGGTCATTTAGCTAAAAAATCAATAATTGCATGAAAAATACCAAATGATGTCGGGAAGGGTTGAAAATTGATGTTTTGGCTTTTAATGGTACATTTTGACCACACAAGAGCCTCTAGTTCAAATAAGATCAAGAAATTGAAATGCCATTTGTAACAGATGAGTTTCCGTCCGGGACCCTAATACTTCGAAAGAGACTGTCCGTTTTGTACACGAAGTGCATCCAGCTTTTGCAGGAAACCTCTCAACTTTTTAGCACAATGCTATGTGGGTGAAATGATGATACCATGCCAAGTTTCAACCTTTTCATAGTTCATTTGTAGTGCTTTCCAATTTAAGGGTCATTTAGCTAAAAAATCAATAACTGCATGAAAAATACCAAATGATGTCGGGAAGGGTTGAAAATTGATGTTTTGGCTTTTAACGGTAAATTTTGACCACACAAAAGCCTCGAGTTCAAATAAAATCTAGAAAATGAAATGCCATTTGTAACAGATGAGCTTCCGTCCGGGACCCTAATACTTCGAAAGAGACTGTCCGCTTTGTACACGAAGTGCATCCAGCATTTGTGGGAACCCTCTCAACTTTTTAGCACAATGCTATGTGGGTGAAATGATGATACCATGCCAAGTTTCAACCTTTTCATAGTTCATTTGTAGTGCTTTCCAATTTAAGGATCATTTAGCTAAAAAATCAATAACTGCATGAAAAATTCCAAATGATGTCGGGAAGGGTTGAAGATTGATGTTGTGCCTTTGAATGTTACATTTTGAACACACAAAAAGCCTCAAGTTCAAATAAGTTCAAGAAAATGAAATGCCTTTTGTAACCGATGAGTTTCTGTCCGCAACGCTGATACTTCGAAAGAGACTGTTCGTTTTGTACACGAAGTGCACCAGCTGTTGTCGTAACCCTCTCAACTTTTTAGCACATGCTATGTGGGTGAAATTATGATACCATACCAAGTTTCACCCTTTTTAGAGTTCATTTCTAGTGCTTTCCAATTTCAGGGTCATTTGCTAAAAAATCAATAACTGCATGAAAAATACCAAATGATGTCGGGAAGGGTTGAAAATTGATGTTTTGGCTTTGAATGGTACATTTTGAACACACAAAAGCCTCGAGTTCAAATAAGATCAAGAAAATGAAATGCCTTTTGTAAGAGATGAGTTTCGTCCGGAACCCTGATACTTCGAAAGAGACTATCCGTTTTGTACATGAAGTGCATCCATCTTTTGCCGTAACCCTCTCAACTTTTTAGCACAATGCTATGTGTGTGAAATGATGATACCATGCCAAGATTCAACCTTTTCATAGTTCATTTGTAGTGCTTTCCAATTTCGGGGTCATTTAGCTAAAAAATCAATAAATGCATGAAAAATACCAAGTGATGTCGGGAAGGGTTGAAAATAGATGTTGTGGCTGTGAATGGTACATTTTGAACACACAAAAAGCGTCAAGTTCAAATAAGTTCAAGAAAACGAAATGCCTTTTGTAACCGACGAGTTTCCGTCCGGAACCCTAATACTTCGAAAGAGACTGTCTGTTTTGTACACGAAGTGCATCCATCTTTTGTCGTAACCCTCTCAAATTTTTAGCACATGCTATGTGGGTGAAATGATGATACCATGCCAACTTTCAACCTTTTCAGAGTTCATTTGTAGTGCTTTCCAATTTCAGTGTCACGAAGCTCAAAAAAATCAATAACTGCATGAAAAATACCAAATGAAGTCAGAAAGGGTTGAAAATTGATGATGTGGGTTTTAATGGTGCATTTTGAATACACAAAAAGCCTGGAGTTCAAATAAGTTCAAGAAAATAAAATGCCTTTTGTAACTGATGAGTTTCCGTCCGGAACCCTAATACTTCGAAAGAGACTGTCCGTTTTGTACATGAAGTGCATGCAGCTTTTGTCTAACCATCTCAACTTTTTAGCACATGCTATGTGGGTGAAATATGATACCATGCCAAGGTTCAACCTTTCCAGAGTTCATTTGTAGTGCTTTCCAATTTCAGGGCCATTTAGGTAAAAAATCGATAACTGCATGAAAAATACCAAATGATGGGTTGAAAATTGATGTTTTGGCTTTGAATGCTACATTTTGAACACACAAAAGCCTCGAGTTCAAATAAGATCAAGAAAATGAAATGCCTTTTGTAACAGATGAGTTTCCGTCCGGGACCCTGATACTTCGAAAGAGACTGTCCGTTTTGTACACGAAGTGCATCCAGCTTTTGCCAGAACCCTCTCAACTTTTTAGCACATGCTATGTGGGTGAAATATGATACCATGCCAAGTTTCAACCTTTTCATAGTTCATTTGTAGTGCTTTCCAATCTAAGGGTCATTTAGCTAAAAAATCAATAATTGCATGAAAAATACCAAATGATGTCGGGAAGGGTTGAAAATTGATGTTTTGGCTTTTAATGGTACATTTTGACCACACAAGAGCCTCGAGTTCAAATAAGATCAAGAAATTGAAATGCCATTTGTAACAGATGAGTTTCCGTCCGGGACCCTAATACTTCGAAAGAGACTGTCCGTTTTGTACACGAAGTGCATCCGGCTTTTGCAGGAACCCTCTCAACTTTTTAGCACAATGCTATGTGGGTGAAATGATGATACCATGCCAAGTTTCAACCTTTTCATAGTTCATTTGTAGTGCTTTCCAATTTAAGGGTCATTTAGCTAAAAAATCAATAACTGCATGAAAAATACCAAATGATGTCGGGAAGGGTTGAAAATTGATGTTGTGGCTTTGAATGTTACATTTTGAACACACAAAAAGCCTCAAATTCAAATAAATTCAAGAAAATGAAATGCCTTTTTTAACCGATGAGTTTCTGTTCGCAACGCTGATACTTCGAAAGAGACTGTTCGTTTTGTACACGAAGTGCATCCAGCTTTTGTCGTAACCCTCTCTACTTTTTAGCACATGCTATGTGGGTGAAATTATGATACCATGCCAAGTTTCAACCTTTTTAGAGTTCATTTCTAGTGCTTTCCAATTTCAGGGTCATTTGCTAAAAAATCAATAACTGCACGAAAAATACCAAATGATGTCGGGAAGGGTTGAAAATTGATGTTTTGGCTTTTAATGGTACATTTTGACCACACAAAAAGCCTCAAGTTCAAATAAGTTCAAGAAAATGAAATACCTTTTGTAACCGATGAGTTTCCGTCCGGAACGCTGATACTTCGAAAGAGACTGTTCGTTTTGTACACGAAGTGCATCCAGCTTTTGTCGTAACCCTCTCAACTTTTTAGCACATGCTATGTGGGTGAAATTATGATACCATGCCAAGTTTCAACCTTTTTAGAGTTCATTTCTAGTGCTTTCCAATTTCAGGGTCATTTGCTAAAAAATGAATAACTGCATGAAAAATACCAAATGATGTCGGGAAGGGTTGAAAATTGATGTTTTGGCTTTTAATGGTACATTTTGACCACACAAAAGCCTCGAGTTCAAATAAGATCAAGAAAATGAAATGCCATTTATAACAGATGAGTTTCCGTCCGGGACCCTGATACTTCGAAACAGATTGTCCGTTTTGTACACGAAGTGCATCCACCTTTTGCCCTAACCCTCTCAACTTTTTAGCACAATGCTATGTGGGTGAAATGATGATACCATGCCAAGTTTCAACCTTTTCATAGTTCATTTGTAGTGCTTTCCAATTTAAGGGTCATTTAGCTAAAAAATCAAAAATTGCATGAAAAATACCAAATGATGTCGGGAAGGGTTGAAAATTGATGTTTTGGCTTTTAACGGTAAATTTTGACCACACAAAAGCCTCGAGTTCCAATAAAATCAAGAAAATGAAATGCCATTTGTAACAGATGAGCTTCCGTCCGGGACCCTAATACTTCGAAAGAGACTGTCCGCTTTGTACACGAAGTGCATCCAGCATTTGTCGGAACCCTCTCAACTTTTTAGCACAATGCTATGTGGGTGAAATGATGATACCATGCCAAGTTTCAACCTTTTCATAGTTCATTTGTAGTGCTTTCCAATTTAAGGGTCATTTAGCTAAAAAATCAATAACTGCATGAAAAATACCAAATGATGTCGGGAAGGGTTGAAAATTGATGTTGTGGCTTTGAATGTTACATTTTGAACACACAAAAAGCCTCAAATTCAAATAAATTCAAGAAAATGAAATGCCTTTTTTAACCGATGAGTTTCTGTTCGCAACGCTGATACTTCGAAAGAGACTGTTCGTTTTGTACACGAAGTGCATCCAGCTTTTGTCGTAACCCTCTCTACTTTTTAGCACATGCTATGTGGGTGAAATTATGATACCATGCCAAGTTTCAACCTTTTTAGAGTTCATTTCTAGTGCTTTCCAATTTCAGGGTCATTTGCTAAAAAATCAATAACTGCACGAAAAATACCAAATGATGTCGGGAAGGGTTGAAAATTGATGTTTTGGCTTTTAATGGTACATTTTGACCACACAAAAAGCCTCAAGTTCAAATAAGTTCAAGAAAATGAAATACCTTTTGTAACCGATGAGTTTCCGTCCGGAACGCTGATACTTCGAAAGAGACTGTTCGTTTTGTACACGAAGTGCATCCAGCTTTTGTCGTAACCCTCTCAACTTTTTAGCACATGCTATGTGGGTGAAATTATGATACCATGCCAAGTTTCAACCTTTTTAGAGTTCATTTCTAGTGCTTTCCAATTTCAGGGTCATTTGCTAAAAAATGAATAACTGCATGAAAAATACCAAATGATGTCGGGAAGGGTTGAAAATTGATGTTTTGGCTTTTAATGGTACATTTTGACCACACAAAAGCCTCGAGTTCAAATAAGATCAAGAAAATGAAATGCCATTTATAACAGATGAGTTTCCGTCCGGGACCCTGATACTTCGAAACAGATTGTCCGTTTTGTACACGAAGTGCATCCACCTTTTGCCCTAACCCTCTCAACTTTTTAGCACAATGCTATGTGGGTGAAATGATGATACCATGCCAAGTTTCAACCTTTTCATAGTTCATTTGTAGTGCTTTCCAATTTAAGGGTCATTTAGCTAAAAAATCAAAAATTGCATGAAAAATACCAAATGATGTCGGGAAGGGTTGAAAATTGATGTTTTGGCTTTTAACGGTAAATTTTGACCACACAAAAGCCTCGAGTTCCAATAAAATCAAGAAAATGAAATGCCATTTGTAACAGATGAGCTTCCGTCCGGGACCCTAATACTTCGAAAGAGACTGTCCGCTTTGTACACGAAGTGCATCCAGCATTTGTCGGAACCCTCTCAACTTTTTAGCACAATGCTATGTGGGTGAAATGATGATACCATGCCAAGTTTCAACCTTTTCATAGTTCATTTGTAGTGCTTTCCAATTTAAGGGTCATTTAGCTAAAAAATCAATAACTGCATGAAAAATACCAAATGATGTCGGGAAGGGTTGAAAATTGATGTTGTGCCTTTGAATGTTACATTTTGAACACACAAAAAGCCTCAAGTTCAAATAAGTTCAAGAAAATGAAATGCCTTTTGTAACCGATGAGTTTCTGTCCGCAACGCTGATACTTCGAAAGAGACTGTTCGTTTTGTACACGAAGTGCACCAGCTGTTGTCGTAACCCTCTCAACTTTTTAGCACATGCTATGTGGGTGAAATTATGATACCATACCAAGTTTCACCCTTTTTAGAGTTCATTTCTAGTGCTTTCCAATTTCAGGGTCATTTGCTAAAAAATCAATAACTGCATGAAAAATACCAAATGATGTCGGGAAGTGTTGAAAATTGATGTTCTGGCTTTTAATCTTACATTTTGACCACACAAAAGCCTCGAGTTCAAATAAGATCAAGAAAATGAAATGCCATTTGTAACAGATGAGTTTCCGTCCGGGACCCTGATACTTCGAAAGAGACTGTCCGTTTTGTACACGAAGTGCATCCAGCTTTTGCCAGAACCCTCTCAACTTTTTAGCACAATGCTATGTGGGTGAAATGATGATACCGTACCAAGTTTCAACCTTTTCATAGTTCATTTGTAGTGCTTTCCAATTTCAGGGTAATTTAGCTCAAAAAAATCAATAACTGCATGAAAAATACCACATGAAGTCAGAAAGGGTTGAAAATTGATGATGTGGATTTTAATGGTGCATTTTGAACACACAAAAAACCTGGAGTTCAAATAATATCGAGAAAATGAAATGCCTTTTGTAACAGATGAGTTTCCGTCTGGAACCTTGGTACTTCGAAAGAGACTGTCCGTTTTGTACACGAAGTGCATCCAGCTTTTGCCCTAACCCTCTCAACTTTTTAGCACAATGCTATGTGGGTGAAATGATGATACCATGCCAAGTTTCAACCTTTTCATAGTTCATTTGTAGTGCTTTCCAATTTTAGGGTCATTTAGCTAAAAAATCAATAATTGCATGAAAAATACCAAATGATGTCGGGAAGGGTTGAAAATTGATGTTGTGGCTTTGAATGTTACATTTTGAACACACAAAAAGCCTCAAGTTCAAATAAGTTCAAGAAAATGAAATGCCTTTTGTAACCGATGAGTTTCTGTCCGCAACGCTGATACTTCGAAAGAGACTGTTCGTTTTGTACACGAAGTGCACCAGCTGTTGTCGTAACCCTCTCACCTTTTTAGCACATGCTATGTGGGTGAAATTATGATACCATACCAAGTTTCACCCTTTTGAGAGTTCATTTCTAGTGCTTTCCAATTTCAGGGTCATTTGCTAAAAAATCAATAACTGCATGAAAAATACCAAATGATGTCGGGAAGGGTTGAAAATTGATGTTCTGGCTTTTAATGTTACATTATGACCACACAAAAGACTCGAGTTCAAATAAGATCAAGAAAATCAAATGCCATTTGTAACAGATGAGTTTCCGTCCGGGACCCTGATACTTCGAAAGAGACTGTCCGTTTTGTACACGAAGTGCATCCAGCTTTTGCGAGAACCCTCTCAACTTTTTAGCACAATGCTATGTGGGTGAAATCATGATACCGTACCAAGTTTCAACCTTTTCATAGTTCATTTGTAGTGCTTTCCAATTTCAGGGTAATTTAGCTCAAAAAATCAATAACTGCATGAAAAATAGCACATGAAGTCAGAAAGGGTTGAAAATTGATGATGTGGATTTTAATGGTGCATTTTGAACACACAAAAAACCTGGAGTTCAAATAATATCGAGAAAATGAAATGCCTTTTGTAACAGATGAGTTTCCGTCTGGAACCTTGGTACTTCGAAAGAGACTGTCCGTTTTGTACACGAAGTGCATCCAGCTTTTGCCCTAACCCTCTCAACTTTTTAGCACAATGCTATGTGGGTGAAATGATGATACCATGCCAAGTTTCAACCTTTTCATAGTTCATTTGTAGTGCTTTCCAATTTTAGGGTCATTTAGCTAAAAAATCAATAACTGCATGAAAAATACCAAATGATGTCGGGAAGGGTTGAAAATTGATGTTGTGGCTTTGAATGTTACATTTTGAACACACAAAAAGCCTCAAGTTCAAATAAGTTCAAGAAAGTGAAATGCCTTTTGTAACCGATGAGTTTCTGTCCGCAACGCTGATACTTCGAAAGAGACTGTTCGTTTTGTACACGAAGTGCACCAGCTGTTGTCGTAACCCTCTCACCTTTTTAGCACATGCTATGTGGGTGAAATTATGATACCATACCAAGTTTCACCCTTTTGAGAGTTCATTTCTAGTGCTTTCCAATTTCAGGGTCATTTGCTAAAAAATCAATAACTGCATGAAAAATACCAAATGATGTCGGGAAGGGTTGAAAATTGATGTTCTGGCTTTTAATGTTACATTTTGACCACACAAAAGACTCGAGTTCAAATAAGATCAAGAAAATCAAATGCCATTTGTAACAGATGAGTTTCCGTCCGGGACCCTGATACTTCGAAAGAGACTGTTCGTTTTGTACACGAAGTGCATCCAGCTTTTGCCAGAACCCTCTCAACTTTTTAGCACAATGCTATGTGGGTGAAATGATGATACCGTACCAAGTTTCAACCTTTTCATAGTTCATTTGTAGTGCTTTCCAATTTCAGGGTAATTTAGCTCAAAAAAATCAATAACTGCATGAAAAATACCACATGAAGTCAGAAAGGGTTGAAAATTGATGATGTGGATTTTAATGGTGCATTTTGAACACACAAAAAACCTGGAGTTCAAATAATATCGAGAAAATGAAATGCCTTTTGTAACAGATGAGTTTCCGTCTGGAACCTTGGTACTTCGAAAGAGACTGTCCGTTTTGTACACGAAGTGCATCCAGCTTTTGCCCTAACCCTCTCAACTTTTTAGCACAATGCTATGTGGGTGAAATGATGATACCATGCCAAGTTTCAACCTTTTCATAGTTCATTTGTAGTGCTTTCCAATTTTAGGGTCATTTAGCTAAAAAATCAATAATTGCATGAAAAATACCAAATGATGCCGGGAAGGGTTGAAAATTGATGTTGTGGCTTTGAATGTTACATTTTGAACACACAAAAAGCCTCAAGTTCAAATAAGTTCAAGAAAATGAAATGCCTTTTGTAACCGATGAGTTTCTGTCCGCAACGCTGATACTTCGAAAGAGACTGTTCGTTTTGTACACGAAGTGCACCAGCTGTTGTCGTAACCCTCTCACCTTTTTAGCACATGCTATGTGGGTGAAATTATGATACCATACCAAGTTTCACCCTTTTGAGAGTTCATTTCTAGTGCTTTCCAATTTCAGGGTCATTTGCTAAAAAATCAATAACTGCATGAAAAATACCAAATGATGTCGGGAAGGGTTGAAAATTGATGTTCTGGCTTCTAATGTTACATTTTGACCACACAAAAGACTCGAGTTCAAATAAGATCAAGAAAATCAAATGCCATTTGTAACAGATGAGTTTCCGTCCGGGACCCTGATACTTCGAAAGAGACTGTCCGTTTTGTACACGAAGTGCATCCAGCTTTTGCGAGAACCCTCTCAACTTTTTAGCACAATGCTATGTGGGTGAAATCATGATACCGTACCAAGTTTCAACCTTTTCATAGTTCATTTGTAGTGCTTTCCAATTTCAGGGTAATTTAGCTCAAAAAATCAATAACTGCATGAAAAATAGCACATGAAGTCAGAAAGGGTTGAAAATTGATGATGTGGATTTTAATGGTGCATTTTGAACACACAAAAAACCTGGAGTTCAAATAATATCGAGAAAATGAAATGCCTTTTGTAACAGATGAGTTTCCGTCTGGAACCTTGGTACTTCGAAAGAGACTGTCCGTTTTGTACACGAAGTGCATCCAGATTTTGCCCTAACCCTCTCAACTTTTTAGCACAATGCTATGTGGGTGAAATGATGATACCATGCCAAGTTTCAACCTTTTCATAGTTCATTTGTAGTGCTTTCCAATTTTAGGTCATTTAGCTAAAAAATCAATAACTGCATGAAAAATACCAAATGATGTCGGGAAGGGTTGAAAATTGATGTTGTGGCTTTGAATGTTACATTTTGAACACACAAAAAGCCTCAAGTTCAAATAAGTTCAAGAAAGTGAAATGCCTTTTGTAACCGATGAGTTTCTGTCCGCAACGCTGATACTTTGAACGACACTTTTCGTTTTGTACACGAAGTGCACCAGCTGTTGTCGTAACCCTCTCAACTTTCTAGCACATGCTATGTGGGTGAAATTATGATACCATACCAAGTTTCACCCTTTTTAGAGTTCATTTCTAGTGCTTTCCAATTTCAGGGTCATTTGCTAAAAAATCAATAACTGCATGAAAAATACCAAATGATGTCGGGAAGGGTTGAAAATTGATGTTCTCACTTTTAATCTTACATTTTGACCACACAAAAGCCTCGAGTTCAAATAAGATCAAGAAAATGAAATGCCATTTGTAACAGATGAGTTTCCGTCCAGGACCCTGATACTTCGAAAGAGACTGTCCGTTTTGTACACGAAGTGCATCCAGCTTTTGCCAGAACCCTCTCAACTTTTTAGCACAATGCTATGTGGGTGAAATGATGATACCGTACCAAGTTTCAACCTTTTCATAGTTCATTTGTGGTGCTTTCCAATTTCAGGGTAATTTAGCTCAAAAAAATCAATAACTGCATGAAAAATACCACATGAAGTCAGAAAGGGTTGAAAATTGATGATGTGGATTTTAATGGTGCATTTTGAACACACAAAAAACCTGGAGTTCAAATAATATCGAGAAAATGAAATGCCTTTTGTAACAGATGAGTTTCCGTCTGGAACCTTGGTACTTCGAAAGAGACTGTCCGTTTTGTACACGAAGTGCATCCAGCTTTTGCCCTAACCCTCTCAACTTTTTAGCACAATGCTATGTGGGTGAAATGATGATACCATGCCAAGTTTCAACCTTTTCATAGTTCATTTGTAGTGCTTTCCAATTTTAGGGTCATTTAGCTAAAAAATCAATAATTGCATGAAAAATACCAAATGATGTCGGGAAGGGTTGAAAATTGATGTTGTGGCTTTGAATGTTACATTTTGAACACACAAAAAGCCTCAAGTTCAAATAAGTTCAAGAAAATGAAATGCCTTTTGTAACCGATGAGTTTCTGTCCGCAACGCTGATACTTCGAAAGAGACTGTTCGTTTTGTACACGAAGTGCACCAGCTGTTGTCGTAACCCTCTCACCTTTTTAGCATATGCTATGTGGGTGAAATTATGATACCATACCAAGTTTCACCCTTTTTAGAGTTCATTTCTAGTGCTTTCCAATTTCAGGGTCATTTGCTAAAAAATCAATAACTGCATGAAAAATACCAAATGATGTCGGGAAGGGTTGAAAATTGATGTTCTGGCTTTTAATCTTACATTTTGACCACACAAAAGACTCGAGTTCAAATAAGATCAAGAAAATGAAATGCCATTTGTAACAGATGAGTTTCCGTCCAGGACCCTGATACTTCGAAAGAGACTGTCCGTTTTGTACACGAAGTGCATCCAGCTTTTGCCAGAACCCTCTCAACTTTTTAGCACAATGCTATGTGGGTGAAATGATGATACCGTACCAAGTTTCAACCTTTTCATAGTTCATTTGTGGTGCTTTCCAATTTCAGGGTAATTTAGCTCAAAAAAATTAATAACTGCATGAAAAATACCACATGAAGTCAGAAAGGGTTGAAAATTGATGATGTGGATTTTAATGGTGCATTTTGAACACACAAAAAACCTGGAGTTCAAATAATATCGAGAAAATGAAATGCCTTTTGTAACAGATGAGTTTCCGTCTGGAACCTTGGTACTTCGAAAGAGACTGTCCGTTTTGTACACGAAGTGCATCCAGCTTTTGCCCTAACCCTCTCAACTTTTTAGCACAATGCTATGTGGGTGAAATGATGATACCATGCCAAGTTTCAACCTTTTCATAGTTCATTTGTAGTGCTTTCCAATTTTAGGGTCATTTAGCTAAAAAATCAATAATTGCATGAAAAATACCAAATGATGTCGGGAAGGGTTGAAAATTGATGTTGTGGCTTTGAATGTTACATTTTGAACACACAAAAAGCCTCAAGTTCAAATAAGTTCAAGAAAATGAAATGCCTTTTGTAACCGATGAGTTTCTGTCCGCAACGCTGATACTTCGAAAGAGACTGTTCGTTTTGTACACGAAGTGCACCAGCTGTTGTCGTAACCCTCTCACCTTTTTAGCACATGCTATGTGGGTGAAATTATGATACCATACCAAGTTTCACCCTTTTGAGAGTTCATTTCTAGTGCTTTCCAATTTCAGGGTCATTTGCTAAAAAATCAATAACTGCATGAAAAATACCAAATGATGTCGGGAAGGGTTGAAAATTGATGTTCTGGCTTTTAATCTTACATTTTGACCACACAAAAGACTCGAGTTCAAATAAGATCAAGAAAATCAAATGCCATTTGTAACAGATGAGTTTCCGTCCGGGACCCTGATAGTTCGAAAGAGACTGTCCGTTTTGTACACGAAGTGCATCCAGCTTTTGCCAGAACCCTCTCAACTTTTTAGCACAATGCTATGTGGGTGAAATCATGATACCGTACCAAGTTTCAACCTTTTCATAGTTCATTTGTAGTGCTTTCCAATTTCAGGGTAATTTAGCTCAAAAAATCAATAACTGCATGAAAAATAGCACATGAAGTCAGAAAGGGTTGAAAATTGATGATGTGGATTTTAATGGTGCATTTTGAACACACAAAAAACCTGGAGTTCAAATAATATCGAGAAAATGAAATGCCTTTTGTAACAGATGAGTTTCCGTCTGGAACCTTGGTACTTCGAAAGAGACTATCCGTTTTGTACACGAAGTGCATCCAGCTTTTGCCCTAACCCTCTCAACTTTTTAGCACAATGCTATGTTGGTGAAATGATGATACCATGCCAAGTTTCAACCTTTTCATAGTTCATTTGTAGTGCTTTCCAATTTTAGGGTCATTTAGCTAAAAAATCAATAACTGCATGAAAAATACCAAATGATGTCGGGAAGGGTTGAAAATTGATGTTGTGGCTTTGAATGTTACATTTTGAACACACAAAAAGCCTCAAGTTCAAATAAGTTCAAGAAAGTGAAATGCCTTTTGTAACCGATGAGTTTCTGTCCGCAACGCTGATACTTTGAAAGAGACTGTTCGTTTTGTACACGAAGTGCACCAGCTGTTGTCGTAACCCTCTCAACTTTCTAGCACATGCTATGTGGGTGAAATTATGATACCATACCAAGTTTCACCCTTTTTAGAGTTCATTTCTAGTGCTTTCCAATTTCAGGGTCATTTGCTAAAAAATCAATAACTGCATGAAAAATACCAAATGATGTCAGGAAGGGTTGAAAATTGATGTTCTGGCTTTTAATCTTACATTTTGACCACACAAAAGACTCGAGTTCAAATAAGATCAAGAAAATCAAATGCCATTTGTAACAGATGAGTTTCCGTCCGGGACCCTGATACTTCGAAAGAGACTGTCCGTTTTGTACACGAAGTGCATCCAGCTTTTGCCAGAACCCTCTCAACTTTTTAGCACAATGCTATGTGGGTGAAATCATGATACCGTACCAAGTTTCAACCTTTTCATAGTTCATTTGTAGTGCTTTCCAATTTCAGGGTAATTTAGCTCAAAAAAAATCAATAACTGCATGAAATATACCACATGAAGTCAGAAAGGGTTGAAAATTGATGATGTGGGTTTTAATGGTGCATTTTGAACACACAAAAAACCTGGAGTTCAAATAACATCGAGAAAATGAAATGCCTTTTGTAACAGATGAGTTTCCGTCTGGAACCTTGGTACTTCGAAAGAGACTGTCTGTTTTGTACACGAAGTGCATCCAGCTTTTGCCCTAACCCTCTCAACTTTTTAGCACAATGCTATGTGGGTGAAATGATGATACCATGCCAAGTTTCAACCTTTTCATAGTTCATTTGTAGTGCTTTCCAATTTTAGGGTCATTTAGCTAAAAAATCAATAATTGCATGAAAAATACCAAATGATGTCGGGAAGGGTTGAAAATTGATGTTGTGGCTTTGAATGTTACATTTTGAACACACAAAAAGCCTCAAGTTCAAATAAGTTCAAGAAAATGAAATGCCTTTTGTAACCGATGAGTTTCTGTCCGCAACACTGATACTTCGAAAGAGACTGTTCGTTTTGTACACGAAGTGCACCAGCTGTTGTCGTAACCCTCTCACCTTTTTAGCACATGCTATGTGGGTGAAATTATGATACCTTACCAAGTTTCACCCTTTTGAGAGTTCATTTCTAGTGCTTTCCAATTTTAGGGTCATTTGCTAAAAAATCAATAACTGCATGAAAAATACCAAATGATGTCGGGAAGGGTTGAAAATTGATGTTCTGGCTTTTAATCTTACATTTTGACCACACAAAAGACTCGAGTTCAAATAAGATCAAGAAAATCAAATGCCATTTGTAACAGATGAGTTTCCGTCCGGGACCCTGATACTTCGAAAGAGACTGTCCGTTTTGTAACGAAGTGCATCCAGCTTTTGCCAGAACCCTCTCAACTTTTTAGCACAATGCTATGTGGGTGAAATCATGATGCCGTACCAAGTTTCAACCTTTTCATAGTTCATTTGTAGTGCTTTCCAATTTCAGGGTAATTTAGCTCAAAAAATCAATAACTGCATGAAAAATAGCACATGAAGTCAGAAAGGGTTGAAAATTGATGATGTGGATTTTAATGGTGCATTTTGAACACACAAAAAACCTGGAGTTCAAATAATATCGAGAAAATGAAATGCCTTTTGTAACAGATGAGTTTCCGTCTGGAACCTTGGTACTTCGAAAGAGACTGTCCGTTTTGTACACGAAGTGCATCCAGCTTTTGCCCTAACCCTCTCAACTTTTTAGCACAATGCTATGTGGGTGAAATGATGATACCATGCCAAGTTTCAACCTTTTCATAGTTCATTTGTAGTGCTTTCCAATTTTAGGGTCATTTAGCTAAAAAATCAATAACTGCATGAAAAATACCAAATGATGTCGGGAAGGGTTGAAAATTGATGTTGTGGCTTTGAATGTTACATTTTGCACACACAAAAAGCCTCAAGTTCAAATAAGTTCAAGAAAGTGAAATGCCTTTTGTAACCGATGAGTTTCTGTCCGCAACGCTGATACTTTGAAAGAGACTGTTCGTTTTGTACACGAAGTGCACCAGCTGTTGTCGTAACCCTCTCAACTTTCTAGCACATGCTATGTGGGTGAAATTATGATACCATACCAAGTTTCACCCTTTTTAGAGTTCATTTCGAGTGCTTTCCAATTTCAGGGTCATTTGCTAAAAAATCAATAACTGCATGAAAAATACCAAATGATGTCGGGAAGGGTTGAAAATTGATGTTCTCACTTTTAATCTTACATTTTGACCACACAAAAGCCTCGAGTTCAAATAAGATCAAGAAAATGAAATGCCATTTGTAACAGATCAGTTTCCGTCCGGGACCCTAATACTTCGAAAGAGACTGTCCGTTTTGTACACGAAGTGCATCCAGCTTTTGCCAGAACCCTCTCAACTTTTTAGCACAATGCTATGTGGGTCAAATGATGATACCGTACCAAGTTTCAACCTTTTCATAGTTCATTTCTAGTGCTTTCCAATTTCAGGGTAATTAAGCTCAAAAAAATCAATAACTGCATGAAAAATACCACATGAAGTCAGAAAGGGTTGAAAATTGATGATGTGGATTTTAATGGTGCATTTTGAACACACAAAAAACCTGGAGTTCAAATAATATCGAGAAAATGAAATGCCTTTTGTAACAGATCAGTTTCCGTCTAGAACCTTGGTACTTCGAAAGAGACTGTCCGTTTTGTACACGAAGTGCATCCAGCTTTCGCCCTAACCCTCTCAACTTTTTAGCACAATGCTATGTGGGTGAAATGATGATACCATGCCAAGTTTCAACCTTTTCATAGTTCATTTCTAGTGCTTTCCAATTTCAGGGTCATTTGCTAAAAAATCAATAACTGCATGAAAAATACCAAATGATGTCGGGAAGGGTTGAAAATTGATGTTTTGGCTTTTAATGTTACATTTTAAACACACAAAAGCCTCGAGCTCAAATAAGATCAAGAAAATGAAATGCCATTTGTAACAGATGAGTTTCCGTCCGGGACCCTGATACTTCGAAACAGATTGTCCGTTTTGTACACGAAGTGCATCCACCTTTTGCCCTAACCCTCTCAACTTTTTAGCCCAATGCTATGTGGGTGAAATGATGATACCATGCCAAGTTTCAACCTTTTCATAGTTCATTTGTAGTGCTTTCCAATTTAAGGGTCATTTAGCTAAAAAATCAATAATTGCATGAAAAATACCAAATGATGTCGGGAAGGGTTGAAAATTTATGTTTTGGCTTTTAACGGTACATTTTGACCACACAAAAGCCTCGATTTCAAATAAAATCAAGAAAATGAAATGCCATTTGTAACAGATGAGCTTCCGTCCGAGACCCTAATACTTCGAAAGAGACTGTCCGTTTTGTACACGAAGTGCATCCAGCTTTTGTCGGAACCCTCTCAACTTTTTAGCACAATGCTATGTGGGTGAAATGATGATACCATGCCAAGTTTCAACCTTTTCATAGTTCATTTGTAGTGCTTTCCAATTTAAGGGTCATTTAGCTAAAAAATCAATAACTGCATGAAAAATACCAAATGATGTCGGGAAGGTTTGAAAATTGATGTTGTGGCTTTGAATGTTACATTTTGAACACACAAAAAGCCTCAAGTTCAAATAAGTTCAAGAAAATAAAATGCCTTTTGTAACCGATGAGTTTCTGTCCGCAACGCTGATACTTCGAAAGAGACTGTTCGTTTTGTACACGAAGTGCATCCAGCTGTTGTCGTAACCCTCTCAACTTTTTAGCACATGCTATGTGGGTGAAATTATGATACCATACCAAGTTTCACCCTTTTTAGAGTTCATTTCTAGTGCTTTCCAATTTCAGGGTCATTTGCAAAAAAATCCATAACTGCATGAAAAATACCAAATGATGTCGGGAAGGGTTGAAAATTGATGTTTTGGCTTTTAATGGTACATTTTGACCACACAAAAAGCCTCAAGTTCAAATAAGTTCAAGAAAATGAAATGCCTTTTGTAACCGATGAGCTTCCGTCCGGAACGCTGATACTTGGAAAGAGACTGTTCGTTTTGTACACGAAGTGCATCCAGCTTTTGTCGTAACCCTCTCAACTTTTTAGCACATGCTATGTGGGTGAAATTATGATACCATGCCAAGTTTCAACCTTTTTAGAGTTCATTTCTAGTGCTTTCCAATTTCAGGGTCATTTGCTAAAAAATCAATAACTGCATGAAAAATACCAAATGATGTCGGGAAGGGTTGAAAATTGATGTTTTGGCTTTTAATGGTACATTTTGACCACACAAAAGCCTCGAGTTCAAATAAGATCAAGAAAATGAAATGCCAGTTGTAACAGATGAGTTTCCGTCCGGGACCCTGATACTTCGAAACAGATTGTCCGTTTTGTACATGAAGTGCATCCACCTTTTGCCCTAACCCTCTCAACTTTTTAGCACAATGCTATGTGGGTGAAATGATGATACCATGCCAAGTTTCAACCTTTTCATAGTTCATTTGTAGTGCTTTCCAATTTAAGGGTCATTTAGCTAAAAAATCAATAATTGCATGAAAAATACCAAATGATGTCGGGAAGGGTTGAAAATTTATGTTTTGGCTTTTAACGGTACATTTTGACCACACAAAAGCCTCGATTTCAAATAAAATCAAGAAAATGAAATGCCATTTGTAACAGATGAGCTTCCGTCCGAGACCCTAATACTTCGAAAGAGACTGTCCGTTTTGTACACGAAGTGCATCCAGCTTTTGTCGGAACCCTCTCAACTTTTTAGCAAAATGCTATGTGGGTGAAATGATGATACCATGCCAAGTTTCAACCTTTTCATAGTTCATTTGTAGTGCTTTCCAATTTAAGGGTCATTTAGCTAAAAAATCAATAACTGCATGAAAAATACCAAATGATGTCGGGAAGGTTTGAAAATTGATGTTGTGGCTTTGAATGTTACATTTTGAACACACAAAAAGCCTCAAGTTCACATAAGTTCAAGAAAATGAAATGCCTTTTGTAACCGATGAGTTTCTGTCCGCAACGCTGATACTTCGAAAGAGACTGTTCGTTTTGTACACGAAGTGCATCTAGCTGTTGTCGTAACCCTCTCAACTTTTTAGCACATGCTATGTGGGTGAAATTATGATACCATGCCAAGTTTCAACCTTTTTAGAGTTTATTTCTAGTGCTTTCCAATTTCAGGGTCATTTGCAAAAAAATCAATAACTGCATGAAAAATACCAAATGATGTCGGGAAGGGTTGAAAATTGATGTTTTGGCTTTTAATGGTACATTTTCACCACACAAAAGCCTCGAGTTCAAATAAGATCAAGAAAATGAAATGCCATTTGTAACAGATGAGTTTCTGTCCGGGACCCTGATACTTCGAAACAGATTGTCCGTTTTGTACACGAAGTGCATCCACCTTTTGCCCTAACCCTCTCAACTTTTTAGCACAATGCTATGTGGGTGAAATGATGATACCATGCCAAGTTTCAACCTTTTCATAGTTCATTTGTAGTGCTTTCCAATTTAAGGGTCATTTAGCAAAAAAATCAATAACTGCATGAAAAATACCAAATGATGTCGGGAAGGGTTGAAAATTGATGTTGTGGCTTTGAATGTTACATTTTGAACACACAAAAAGCCTCAAGTTCAAATAAGTTCAAGAAAATGTAATGCCTTTTGTAACCGATGAGTTTCTGTCCGGAACGCTGATACTTCAAAAGAGACTGTTCGTTTTGTACACGAAGTGCATCCAGCTGTTGTCGTAACCCTCTCAACTTTTTAGCACATGCTATGTGGGTGAAATTATGATACCATGCCAAGTTTCAACCTTTTTAGAGTTCATTTCTAGTGCTTTCCAATTTCAGGGTCATTTGCTAAAAAATCAATAACTGCATGAAAAATACCAAATGATGTCGGGAAGGGTTGAAAATTGATGTTTTGGCTTTTAATGGTACATTTTGACCACACAAAAGCCTCGAGTTCAAATAAGATCAAGAAAATGAAATGCCATTTGTAACAGATGAGTTTCTGTCCGGGACCCTGATACTTCGAAACAGATTGTCCGTTTTGTACACGAAGTGCATCCACCTTTTGCCCTAACCCTCTCAACTTTTTAGCACAATGCTATGTGGGTGAAATGATGATACCATGCCAAGTTTCAACCTTTTCATAGTTCATTTGTAGTGCTTTCCAATTTAAGGGTCATTTAGCTAAAAAATCAATTATTGCATGAAAAATACCAAATGATGTCGGGAAGGGTTGAAAATTTATGTTTTGGCTTTTAACGGTACATTTTGACCACACAAAAGCCTCGAGTTCAAATAAAATCAAGAAAATGAAATGCCATTTGTAACAGATGAGCTTCCGTCCGGGACCCTAATACTTCGAAAGAGACTGTCCGTTTTGTACACGAAGTGCATCCAGCTTTTGTCGGAACCCTCTCAACTTTTTAGCACAATGCTATGTGGGTGAAATGATGATACCATGCCAAGTTTCAACCTTTTCATAGTTCATTTGTAGTGCTTTCCAATTTAAGGGTCATTTAGCTAAAAAATCAATAACTGCATGAAAAATACCAAATGATGTCGGGAAGGGTTGAAAATTGATGTTGTGGCTTTGAATGTTACATTTTGAACACACAAAAAGCCTCAAGTTCAAATAAGTTCAAGAAAATGAAATGCCTTTTGTAACCGATGAGTTTCTGTCCGCAACGCTGATACTTCGAAAGAGACTGTTCGTTTTGTACACGTATGCATCCAGCTGTTGTCGTAACCCTCTCAGCTTTTTAGCACATGCTATGTGGGTGAAATTATGATACCATACCAAGTTTCACCCTTTTTAGAGTTCATTTGTAGTGCTTTCCAATTTCAGGGTCATTTGCAAAAAAATCCATAACTGCATGAAAAATACCAAATGATGTCGGGAAGGGTTGAAAATTGATGTTTTGGCTTTTAATGGTACATTTTGACCACACAAAAAGCCTCAAGTTCAAATAAGTTCAAGAAAATAAAATGCCTTTTGTAACCGATGAGCTTCCGTCCGGAACGCTGATACTTCGAAAGAGATTGTTCGTTTTGTACACGAAGTACATCCAGCTTTTGTCGTAACCCTCTCAACTTTTTAGCACATGCTATGTGGGTGAAATTATGATACCATGCCAAGTTTCAACCTTTTTAGAGTTCATTTCTAGTGCTTTCCAATTTCAGGGTCATTTGCTAAAAAATCAATAACTGCATGAAAAATACCAAATGATGTCGGGATGGGTTGAAAATTGATGTTTTGGCTTTTAATGGTACATTTTGACCACACAAAAGCCTCGAGTTCAAATAAGATCAAGAAAATGAAATGCCATTTGTAACAGATGAGTTTCCGTCCGGGACCCTGATACTTCGAAACAGATTGTCCGTTTTGTACACGAAGTGCATCCACCTTTTGCCCTAACCCTCTCAACTTTTTAGCACAATGCTATGTGGGTGAAATGATGATACCATGCCAAGTTTGAACCTTTTCATAGTTCATTTGTAGTGCTTTCCAATTTAAGGGTCATTTAGCTAAAAAATAAATAATTGCATGAAAAATACCAAATGATGTCGGGAAGGGTTGAAAATTTATGTTTTGGCTTTTAACGGTACATTTTGACCACACAAAAGGCTCGAGTTCAAAATAAATCAAGAAAATGAAATGCCATTTGTAACAGATGAGCTTCCGTCCGGGACCCTAATACTTCGAAAGAGACTGTCCGTTTTGTACACGAAGTGCATCCAGCTTTTGTCGGAACCCTCTCAACTTTTTAGCACAATGCTATGTGGGTGAAATGATGATACCATGCCAGGTTCCAACCTTTTCATAGTTCATTTGTAGTGCTTTCCAATTTAAGGGTCATTTAGCTAAAAAATCAATAACTGCATGAAAAATACCAAATGATGTCGGGAAGGGTTGAAAATTGATGTTGTGGCTTTGAATGTTACATTTTGAACACACAAAAAGCCTCAAGTTCAAATAAGTTCAAGAAAATGAAATGCCTTTTGTAACCGATGAGTTTCTGTCCGCAACGCTGATACTTCGAAAGAGACTGTTCGTTTTGTACACGAAGTGCATCCAGCTGTTGTCGTAACCCTCTCAACTTTTTAGCACATGCTATGTGGGTGAAATTATGATACCATACCAAGTTTCACCCTTTTTAGAGTTCATTTGTAGTGCTTTCCAATTTCAGGGTCATTTGCAAAAAAATCCATAACTGCATGAAAAATACCAAATGATGTCGGGAAGGGTTGAAAATTGATGTTTTGGCTTTTAATGGTACATTTTGACCACACAAAAAGCCTCAAGTTCAAATAAGTTCAAGAAAATGAAATGCCTTTTGTAACCGATGAGCTTCCGTCCTTAACGCTGATACTTCGAAAGAGACTGTTCGTTTTGTACACGAAGTGCATCCAGCTTTTGTCGTAACCCTCTCAACTTTTTAGCACATGCTATGTGGGTGAAATTATGATACCATGCCAAGTTTCAACCTTTTTAGAGTTCATTTCTAGTGCTTTCCAATTTCAGGGTCATTTGCTAAAAAATCAATAACTGCATGAAAAATACCAAATGATGTCGGGAAGGGTTGAAAATTGATGTTTTGGCTTTTAATGGTACATTTTGACCACACAAAAGCCTCGAGTTCAAATAAGATCAAGAAAATGAAATGCCATTTGTAACAGATGAGTTTCTGTCCGGGACCCTGATACTTCGAAACAGATTGTCCGTTTTGTACACGAAGTGCATCCACCTTTTGCCCTAACCCTCTCAACTTTTTAGCACAATGCTATGTGGGTGAAATGATGATACCATGCCAAGTTTCAACCTTTTCATAGTTCATTTGTAGTGCCTTCCAATTTAAGGGTCATTTAGCTAAAAAATCAATAATTGCATGAAAAATACCAAATGATGTCGGGATGGGTTGAAAATTTATGTTTTGGCTTTTAACGGTACATTTTGACCACACAAAAGCCTCGAGTTCAAATAAAATCAAGAAAATGAAATGCCATTTGTAACAGATGAGCTTCCGTCCGGGACCCTAATACTTCGAAAGAGACTGTCCGTTTTGTACACGAAGTGCATCCAGCTTTTGTCGGAACCCTCTCAACTTTTTAGCACAATGCTATGTGGGTGAAATGATGATACCATGCCAAGTTTCAACCTTTTCATAGTTCATTTGTAGTGCTTTCCAA
Source organism: Hordeum marinum (assembly GCA_022496015.1). NCBI lineage: Eukaryota > Viridiplantae > Streptophyta > Magnoliopsida > Poales > Poaceae > Hordeum > Hordeum marinum. Next base: position 515,724,729 of record CM039678.1, read on the forward strand.
TTTAAGGGTCATTTAGCTAAAAAATCAATAACTGCATGAAAAATACCAAATGATGTCGGGAAGGGTTGAAAATTGATGTTGTGGCTTTGAATGTTACATTTTGAACACACAAAAAGCCTCAAGTTCAAATAAGTTCAAGAAAATGAAATGCCTTTTGTAACCGATGAGTTTCTATCCGCAACGCTGATACTTCGAAAGAGACTGTTCGTTTTGTACACGAAGTGCATCCAGCTCTTGTCGTAACCCTCTCAACTTTTTAGCACATGCTATGTGGGTGAAATTATGATACCATACCAAGTTTCACCCTTTTTAGAGTTCATTTGTAGTGCTTTCCAATTTCAGGGTCATTTGCAAAAAAATCCATAACTGCATGAAAAATACCAAATGATGTCGGGAAGGGTTGAAAATTGATGTTTTGGCTTTTAATGGTACATTTTGACCACACAAAAAGCCTCAAGTTCAAATAAGTTCAAGAAAATGAAATGCCTTTTGTAACCGATGAGCTTCCGTCCGGAACGCTGATACTTCGAAAGAGACTGTTCGTTTTGTACACGAAGTGCATCCAGCTTTTGTCGTAACCCTCTCAACTTTTTAGCACATGCTATGTGGGTGAAATTATGATACCATGCCAAGTTTCAACCTTTTTAGAGTTCATTTCTAGTGCTTTCCAATTTCAGGGTCATTTGCTAAAAAATCAATAACTGCATGAAAAATACCAAATGATGTCGGGAAGGGTTGAAAATTGATGTTTTGGATTTTAATGGTACATTTTGACCACACAAAAGCCTCGAGTTCAAATAAGATCAAGAAAATGAAATGCCATTTGTAACAGATGAGTTTCTGTCCGGGACCCTGATACTTCGAAACAGATTGTCCGTTTTGTACACGAAGTGCATCCACCTTTTTCCCTAACCCTCTCAACTTTTTAGCACAATGCTATGTGGGTGAAATGATGATACCATGCCAAGTTTCAACCTTTTCATAGTTCATTTGTAGTGCTTTCCAATTTAAGGGTCATTTAGCTAAAAAATCAATAATTGCATGAAAAATACCAAATGATGTCGGGAAGGGTTGAAAATTTATGTTTTGGCTTTTAACGGTACATTTTGACCAAACAAAAGCCTCGAGTTCAAATAAAATCAAGAAAATGAAATGCCATTTGTAACAGATGAGCTTCCTTCCGGGACCCTAATACTTCGAAAGAGACTGTCCGTTTTGTACACGAAGTGCATCCAGCTTTTGTCGGAACCCTCTCAACTTTTTAGCACAATGCTATGTGGGTGAAATGATGATACCATGCCAAGTTTCAACCTTTTCATAGTTCATTTGTAGTGCTTTCCAATTTAAGGGTCATTTAGCTAAAAAATCAATAACTGCATGAAAAATACCAAATGATGTCGGGAAGGGTTGAAAATTGATGTTGTGGCTTTGAATGTTACATTTTGACCACACAAAAAGCCTCAAGTTCAAATAAGTTCAAGAAAATGAAATGCCTTTTGTAACCGATGAGTTTCTGTCCGCAACGCTGATACTTCGAAAGAGACTGTTCGTTTTGTACACGAAGTGCATCCAGCTGTTGTCGTAACCCTCTCAACTTTTTAGCACATGCTATGTGGGTGAAATTATGATACCATACCAAGTTTCACCCTTTTTAGAGTTCATTTGTAGTGCTTTCCAATTTCAGGGTCATTTGCAAAAAAATCCATAACTGCATGAAAAATACCAAATGATGTCGGGAAGGGTTGAAAATTGATGTTTTGGCTTTTAATGGTACATTTTGACCACACAAAAAGCCTCAAGTTCAAATAAGTTCAAGAAAATGAAATGCCTTTTGTAACCGATGAGCTTCCGTCCGGAACGCTGATACTTCGAAAGAGACTGTTCGTTTTGTACACGAAGTGCATCCAGCTTTTGTCGTAACCCTCTCAACTTTTTAGCACATGCTATGTGGGTGAAATTATGATACCATGCCAAGTTTCAACCTTTTTAGAGTTCATTTCTAGTGCTTTCCAATTTCAGGGTCATTTGCTAAAAAATCAATAACTGCATGAAAAATACCAAATGATGTCGGGATGGGTTGAAAATTGATGTTTTGGCTTTTAATGGTACATTTTGACCACACAAAAGCCTCGAGTTCAAATAAGATCAAGAAAATGAAATTCCATTTGTAACAGATGAGTTTCCGTCCGGGACCCTGATACTTCGAAACTAATTGTCCGCTTTGTACACGAAATGCATCCACCTTTTGCCCTAACCCTCTCAACTTTTTAGCACAATGCTATGTGGGTGAAATGATGATACCATGCCAAGTTTCAACCTTTTCATAGTTCATTTGTAGTGCTTTCCAATTTAAGGGTCATTTAGCTAAAAAATCAATAATTGCATGAAAAATACCAAATGATGTCGGGAAGGGTTGAAAATTTATGTTTTGGCTTTTAACGGTACATTTTGACCACACAAAAGTCTCGAGTTCAAATAAAATCAAGAAAATGAAATGCCATTTGTAACAGATGAGCTTCCGTCCGGGACCCTAATACTTCGAAAGAGACTGTCCGTTTTGTACACGAAGTGCATCCAGCTTTTGTCGGAACCCTCTCAACTTTTTAGCACAATGCTATGTGGGTGAAATGATGATACCATGCCAGGTTCCAACCTTTTCATAGTTCATTTGTAGTGCTTTCCAATTTAAGGGTCATTTAGCTAAAAAATCAATAATTGCATGAAAAATACCAAATGATGTCGGGAAGGGTTGAAAATTTATGTTTTGGCTTTTAACGGTACATTTTGACCACACAAAAGCCTCGAGTTCAAATAAAATCAAGAAAATGAAATGCCATTTGTAACAGATGAGCTTCCGTCCGGGACCCTAATACTTCGAAAGAGACTGTCCGTTTTGTACACGAAGTGCATCCAGCTTTTGTTGGAACCCTCTCAACTTTTTAGCACAATGCTATGTGGGTGAAATGATGATACCATGCCAAGTTTCAACCTTTTCATAGTTCATTTGTAGTGCTTTCCAATTTAAGGGTCATTTAGCTAAAAAATCAATAACTGCATGAAAAATACCAAATGATGTCGGGAAGGGTTGAAAATTGATGTTGTGGCTTTGAATGTTACATTTTGAACACACAAAAAGCCTCAAGTTCAAATAAGTTCAAGAAAATGAAATGCCTTTTGTAACCGATGAGTTTCTGTCCGCAACGCTGATACTTCGAAAGAGACTGTTCGTTTTGTACACGAAGTGCATCCAGCTGTTGTCGTAACCCTCTCAACTTTTTAGCACATGCTATGTGGGTGAAATTATGATACCATACCAAGTTTCACCCTTTTTAGAGTTCATTTGTAGTGCTTTCCAATTTCAGGGTCATTTGCAAAAAAATCCATAACTGCATGAAAAATACCAAATGATGTCGGGAAGGGTTGAAAATTGATGTTCTGGCTTTTACTCTTACATTTTGACCACACAAAAGCCTCGATTTCAAATAAGATCAAGAAAATGAAATGCCATTTGTAACAGATGAGTTTCCGTCTGGGACCCTGATACTTCGAAAGAGACTGTCCATTTTGTACACGAAGTGCATCCAGCTTTTGCCAGAACCCTCTCAACTTTTTAGCACAATGCTATGTGGGTGAAATGATGATACCGTACCAAGTTTCAACCTTTTCATAGTTCATTTGTAGTGCTTTACAATTTCAGGGTAATTTAGCTCAAAAAAATCAATAACTGCATGAAAAATACCACATGAAGTCAAAAAGGGTTGAAAATTGATGATGTGGATTTTAATGGTGCATTTTTAACACACAAAAAACCTCGAGTTAAAATAAGATCGAGAAAATGAAATGCCTTTTGTAACCGATGAGTTTCCGTCCGGAACCCTAATACTTTGAAAGAGACTGTCCGTTTGGTACACGAAGTGCATCCAGCTTTTGCCGGAACCCTCTCAACTTTTTAGCACAATGCTATGTGGGTGAAATGATGATACCGTGCCAAGTTTCAACCTTTTCATAGTTCATTTGTAGTGCTTTCCAATGTAAGGGTCATTTAGCTAAAAAATCAATAACTGCATGAAAAATACCAAATGATGTCGGGAAGGGTTGAAAATTGATGTTGTGGCTTTGAATGTTACATTTTGAACACACACAAAGCCTCAAGTTCAAATTAATTCAAGAAAATGAAATGCCTTTTTTAACCGATGAGTTTTCTGTCCGCAGCGCTGATACTTCGAAAGAGACTGTTCGTTTTGTACACGAAGTGCATCCAGATTTTTTCTTAACCCTCTCAACTTTTTAGCACATGCTATGTGGGTGAAATTATGATACCATACCAAGTTTCAACCTTTTTAGAGTTCATTTTATAGTGCTTTCCAATTTCAGGGTCATTTGCTAAAAAATCAATAACTACATGAAAAATACCAAATGATGTCGGGAAGGGTTGAAAATTGATGTTCTGGCTTTTACTCTTACATTTTGACCACACAAAAGCCTCGATTTCAAATAAGATCAAGAAAATGAAATGCCATTTGTAACAGATGAGTTTCCGTCCGGGACCCTGATACTTCGAAAGAGACTGTCCATTTTGTACACGAAGTGCATCCAGCTTTTGCCAGAACCCTCTCAACTTTTTAGCACAATGCTATGTGGGTGAAATGATGATACCGTACCAAGTTTCAACCTTTTCATAGTTCATTTGTAGTGCTTTCCAATTTCAGGGTAATTTAGCTCAAAAAAATCAATAACTGCATGAAAAATACCACATGAAGTCGGAAAGGGTTGAAAATTGATGATGTGGATTTTAATGGTGCATTTTGAACACACAAAAAACCTCGAGTTAAAATAAGATCGAGAAAATGAAATGCCTTTTGTAACCGATGAGTTTCCGTCCGGAACCCTAATACTTTGAAAGAGACTGTCCGTTTTGTACACGAAGTGGATCCAGCTTTTGCCGGAACCCTCTCAACTTTTTAGCACAATGCTATGTGGGTGAAATGATGATACCGTGCCAAGTTTCAACCTTTTCATAGTTCATTTGTAGTGCTTTCCAATGTAAGGGTCATTTAGCTAAAAAATCAATAACTGCATGAAAAATACCAAATGATGTCGGGAAGGGTTGAAAATTGATGTTGTGGCTTTGAATGTTACATTTTGAACACACAAAAAGCCTCAAGTTCAAATTAATTCAAGAAAATGAAATGCCTTTTTTAACCGATCAGTTTTCTGTCCGCAGCGCTGATACTTCGAAAGAGACTGTTCGTTTTGTACACGAAGTGCATCCAGATTTTTTCTTAACCCTCTCAAATTTTTAGCACATGCTATGTGGGTGAAATTATGATACCATACCAAGTTTCAACCTTTTTAGAGTTCATTTTATAGTGCTTTCCAATTTCAGGGTCATTTGCTAAAAAATCAATAACTACATGAAAAATACCAAATGATGTCGGGAAGGGTTGAAAATTGATGTTTTGGCTTTTAATGGTACATTTTGACCACACAAAAGCCACGAGTTCAAATAAGATCAAGAAAATGAAATGCCATTTGTAACAGACGAGTTTCCGTCCGGGACCCTGATACTTCGAAAGAGACTGTCCGTTTTGTACACGAAGTGCATCCAGGTTTTGCCGGAACCCTCTCAACTTTTTAGCACAATGCTATGTGGGTGAAATGATGATACCGTGCCAAGTTTCAACCTTTTCATCGTTCATTTGTAGTGCTTTCCAATTTCAGGGTAATTTAGCTCAAAAAAATCAATAACTGCATGAAAAATACCACATGAAGTCAGAAAGGGTTGAAAATTGGTGTTGTGGATTTTAATGGTGCATTTTGAACACACAAAAAACCTCGAGTTCAAATAAGATCGAGAAAATGAAATGCCTTTTGTAACAGATGAGTTTCCGTACGGAACCTTGATGCTTCGAAAGAGACTGTCCGTTTTGTACACGAAGTGCATCCAGCTTTTGCCGTAACCCTCTCAACTTTTTAGCACAATGCTATGTGGGTGAAATGATGATACCATGCCAAGTTTCAACCTTTTCATAGTTCATTTGTAGTGCTTTCCAATTTCAGGGTCATTTAGCTAAAAAATCAATAACTGCATGAAAAATACCAAATGATGTCGGGAAGGGTTGAAAATTGATGTTGTGGCTTTGAATGGTACATTTTGAACACACAAAAAGCCTCAAGTTCAAATAAGTTCAAGAAAATGAAATGCCTTTTGTAACCGATGAGTTTCCGTCCGGAACGCTGATACTTCGAAAGAGACAGTTCGTTTTGTACACGAAGTGCATCCAGCTTTTGTCGTAACCCTCTCAACTTTTTAGCACAAGCTATGTGGGTGAAATTATGATACCATGCCAAGTTTCAACCTTTTTAGAGTTCATTTCGAGTGCTTTCCAATTTCAGGGTAATTTAGCTAAAAAAAATTAATAACGGCATGAAAAATACCACATGAAGTCAGAAAGGGTTGAAAATTGATGATGTGGATTTTAGTGGTGCATTTTGAACACACAAAACACCTCGAGTTCAAATAAGATCGAGAAAATGAAATGCCTTTTGTAACAGATGAGTTTCCGTCCGGAACCCTGATACTTCGAAAGAGACTGTCCGTTTTGTACACGAAGTGCATCCAGCTTTTGCCCTAACCCTCTCAACTTTTTAGCACCTGCTATGTGGGTGAAATTATGATACCATGCCAAGTTTCAACCTTTTTAGAGTTCATTTCGAGTGCTTTCCAATTTCAGGGTCATTTGCTAAAAAATCAATAACTGCATGAAAAATACCAAATGATGTCGGGAAGGGTTGAAAATTGATGTTTTGGCTTTAATGGTACATTATGAACACACAAAATCCTCGAGTTCAAATAAGATCAAGAAAATGAAATGCCATTTGTAACAGATGAGTTTCCGTCCGGGACCCTGTTACTTCGAAAGAGACTGTCCGTTTTGTACACGAAGTGCATCCAGCTTTTGCCCTAACCCTCTCAACTTTTTAGCACAATGCTATGTGGGTGAAATGATGATACCATGCCAAGTTTCAACCTTTTCATAGTTCGTTTGTAGTGCTTTCCAATTTCAGGGTCATTTAGCTAAAAAATCAATAACTGCATGAAAAATACCAAATGATGTCGGGAAGGGTTGAAAAGTGATGTTGTGGCTTTGAATGGTACATTTTGAACACACAAAAAGCCTCAAGTTCAAATTAATTCAAGAAAATGAAATGCCTTTTTTAACCGATGAGTTTTCTGTCCGCAGCGCTGATACTTCGAAAGAGACTGTTCGTTTTGTACACGAAGTGCATCCAGATTTTTTCTTAACCCTCTCAACTTTTTAGCACATGCTATGTGGGTGAAATTATGATACCATACCAAGTTTCAACCTTTTTAGAGTTCATTTTATAGTGCTTTCCAATTTCAGGGTCATTTGCTAAAAAATCAATAACTACATGAAAAATACCAAATGATGTCGGGAAGGGTTGAAAATTGATGTTTTGGATTTTAATGGTACATTTTGACCACACAAAAGCCACGAGTTCAAATAAGATCAAGAAAATGAAATGCCATTTGTAACAGACGAGTTTCCGTCCGGGACCCTGATACTTCGAAAGAGACTATCCGTTTTGTACACGAAGTGCATCCAGGTTTTGCCGGAACCCTCTCAACTTTTTAGCACAATGCTATGTGGGTGAAATGATGATACCATGCCAAGTTTCAACCTTTTCATTGTTCATTTGTAGTGCTTTCCAATTTCAGGGTAATTTAGCTCAAAAAAATCAATAACTGCATGAAAAATACCACATGAAGTCAGAAAGGGTTGAAAATTGGTGATGTGGATTTTAATGGTGCATTTTGAAGACACAAAAAACCTCGAGTTCAAATAAGATCGAGAAAATGAAATGCCTTTTGTAACAGATGAGTTTCCGTCCGGAACCTTGATGCTTCGAAAGAGACTATCCGTTTTGTACACGAAGTGCATCCAGCTTTTGCCGTAACCCTCCCAACTTTTTAGCACAATGCTATGTGGGTGAAATGATGATACCGTGCCAAGTTTCAACCTTTTCATAGTTCATTTGTAGTGCTTTCCAATTTCAGGGTCATTTAGCTAAAAAAATCAATAACTGCATGAAAAATACCAAATGATGTCGGGAAGGGTTGAAAATTGATGTTGTGGCTTTGAATGGTACATTTTGAACACACAAAAAGCCTCAAGTTCAAATAAGTTCAAGAAAATGAAATGCCTTTTGTAATCGATGAGTTTCCGTCCGGAACGCTGATACTTCGAAAGAGACAGTTCGTTTTGTACACGAAGTGCATCCAGCTTTTGTCGTAACCCTCTCAACTTTTTAGCACAAGCTATGTGGGTGAAATTATGATACCATGCCAAGTTTCAACCTTTTTAGAGTTCATTTCGAGTGCTTTCCTATTTCAGGGTCATTTGCTAAAAAATCAATAACTGCATGAAAAATACCAAATGATGTCGGGAAGGGTTGAAAATTGATGTTTTGGCTTTGAATGGTACATTTCGACCACACAAAAGCCTCGAGTTCAAATAAGATCAAGAAAATGAAATGCCATTTGTAACAGACGAGTTTCCGTCCGGGACCCTGATACTTCGAAAGAGACTGTCCGTTTTGTACACGAAGTGCATCCAGCTTTTGCCGGAACCCTCTCAACTTTTTAGCACAATGCTATGTGGGTGAAATGATGATACTGTGCCAAGTTTCAACCTTTTCATAGTTCATTTGTAGTGCTTTCCAATTTCAGGGTAATTTAGCTCAAAAAAATCAATAACTGCATGAAAAATACCACATGAAGTCAGAAAGGGTTGAAAATTGATGATGTGGATTTTAATGGTGCATTTTGAACACACGAAAAACATCGAGTTCAAATAAGATCGAGCAAATGAAATGCCTTTTGTAACAGATGAGTTTCCGTCCGGAACCTTGATACTTCGAAAGAGACTGTCCGTTTTGTACATGAAGTGCATCCAGCTTTTGCCCTAACCCTCTCAACTTTTTAGCACAATGCTATGTGGGTGAAATGATGATACCATGCCAAGTTTCAACCTATTCATAGTTCATTTGTAGTGCTTTCCAATTTCAGGGTCATTTAGCTAAAAAATCAATAACTGCATGAAAAATACCAAATGATGTCGGGAAGGGTTGAAAAGTGATGTTGTGGCTTTGAATGGTACATTTTGAACACACAAAAAGCTTCGAGTTCAAATAAGTTCAAGAAAATGAAATGCCTTTTGTAACCGATGAGTTTCCGTCCGGAACCCTGATACTTCGAAAGAGACTGTCCGTTTTGTACACGAAGTGCATCCAGCTTTTGCCGGAACCCTCTCAACTTTTTAGCACAATGCTATGTGGGTGAAATGATGATACCAGTCCAAGCTTCAACCTTTTCATAGTTCATTTGTAGTGCTTTCCAATTTCAGGGTAATTTAGCTCAAAAAAATCAATAACTGCATGAAAAATACCACATGAAGTCAGAAAGGGTTGAAAATTGATGAGGTGGATTTTAATGGTGCATTTTGAACACACAAAAAATCTCGAGTTCAAATAAGATCGAGAAAATGAAATGCCTTTTGTAACAGATGAGTTTCCGTCCGGAACCCTGATACTTCGAAAGTGACTTTCTATTTTGTACACGAAGTGCATCCAGCTTTTGTCGTAACCCTCTCAACTTTTTAGCACATGCTATGTGGGTGAAATGATGATACCATGCCAAGTTTCAACCTTTTCAGAGTTCATTTGTAGTGTTTTCCAATTTCAGGGTAATTTAGCTCAAAAAAATCAATAACTGCATGAAAAATACCAAATGAAGTCAGAAAGGGTTAAAAATTGATGTTTTGGCTTTCAATGGTACATTTTGACCACACAAAAGCCTCAAGTTCAAATAAGATCAAGAAAATGAAATGCCATTTGTAACTGATGAGTTTCCGTCCGGGACCCTGATACTTCGAAAGAGACTGTCCGTTTTGTACACGAAGTGGTCCAGCTTTTGCCGGAACCCTCTCAACTTTTTAGCACAATGCTATGTGGGTGAAATGATGATACCAGTCCAAGCTTCAACCTTTTCATAGTTCATTTGTAGTGCTATCCAATTTTAGCGTAATTTTAGGGTAACCCTCTCAACTTTTTAGCACATGCTATGTCAGTGAAATATGATACCATGCCAAGTTTCAACCTTTCCAGAGTTCATTTGTAGTGCTTTCCAATTTCAGGGCCATTTAGCTAAAAAATCAATAACTGCATGAAAAATACCAAATGATGTCGGGAAGGGTTGAAAATTGATGTTTTGGCTTTGAATGCTACATTTTGAACACACAAAAAGCTTCGAGTTCAAATAAGATCAAGAAAATGAAATGCCATTTGTAACAGATGAGTTTCCGTCCGGGACCCTGATACTTCGAAATAGACTGTGTGTTTTGTACACGAAGTGCATACAGCTTTTGCCGTAACCCTCTCATCTTTTTAGCACACTGCTATGTGGGGGAAATGATGATACCATGCCAAGTTTCAACCTTTTCAGAGTTCATTTGTAGTGCTTTCCAATTTCAGGGTAATTTAGCTCAAAAAATCAATAACTGCATGAAAAATACCAAATGAAGTCAGAAAGGGATGAAAATTGATGATGTGTCTTTTAATGGTGCATTTTGAACACACAAAAAGCCTCGAGTTCAAATAAGATCGAGAAAATGAAATACCTTTTGTAACAGATGAGTTTCTGTCCGGAACCCTGATACTTCGAAAGTGACTTTCTGTTTTGTACACGAAGTGCATCCAGCTTTTGCCGTAACCCTCTCAACTTTTTAGCACAATGCTATGTGGGTGAAATGATGATACCATGCCAAGTTTCAACCTTTTCATAGTTCATTTGTAGTGCTTTCCAATTTCAGGGTCATTTAGCTAAAAAATCAATAACTGCATGAAAAATACCAAATGATGTCGGGAAGGGTTGAAAAGTGATGTTGTGGCTTTGAATGGTACATTTTGAACACACAAAAAGCTTCGAGTTCAAATAAGTTCAAGAAAATGAAATGCCTTTTGTAACCGATGAGTTTCCGTCCAGAACCCTAATACTTCGAAAGAGACTTTCTATTTTGTACACGAAGTGCATCCAGCTTTTGTCGTAACCCACTCAACTTTTTAGCACATGCTATGTGGGTGAAATGATGATACCATGCCAAGTTTCAACCTTTTCAGAGTTCATTTGTAGTGCTTTCCAATTTCAGGGTAATTTAGCTCAAAAAAATCAATAACTCCATGAAAAATACCAAATGAAGTCAGAAAGGGTTGCAAATTGATGTTTTGGCTTTTAATGGTACATTTTGACCACACAAAAGCCTCGAGTTCAAATAAGATCAAGAAAATGAAATGCCATTTGTAACAGATGAGTTTCCGTCCGGGACCCTGATACTTCGAAAGAGACTGTCCGTTTTGTACACGAAGTGCATCCAGCTTTTGCCAGTACCCTCTCAACTTTTTAGCACAATGCTATGTGGGTGAAATGATGATACCATGCCAAGTTTCAAACTTTTCATAGTTCATTTGTAGTGCTTTCCAATTTCAGGGTAATTTAGCTCAAAAAATCAACAATTGCATGAAAAATACCACCTGAAGTCAGAAAGGGTTGAAAATTGATGATGTGGATTTTAATGGTGCATTTTGAACACACAAAAAATCTCGAGTTCAAATAAGATCAAGAAAATGAAATGCCTTTTGTAACAGATGAGTTTCCGTCCGGAACCCTGATACTTCGAAAGAGACTGTCCGTTTTGTACACGAAGTGCATCCAGCTTTTGCCCTAACCCTCTCAACTTTATATCACAATGCTATGTGGGTGAAATGATGATACCATGCCAATTTACAACCTTTTCATAGTTCATTTGTAGTGCTTTCCAATTTCAGGGTCATTTAGCTAAAATATCAATAACTGCATGAAAAATACCAAATGAAGTCAGAAAGGGTTGAAAATTGATGTTTTGGCTTTTAATGGTACATTTTGACCACACAAAATCCTCGAGTTCAAATAAGATCAAGAAAATGAAATGCCATTTGTAACAGATGAGTTTCAGTCCGGGACCCTGATACTTCGAAAGAGACTATCCGTTTTGTACACGAAGTGCATCCAGCTTTTGCCGTGACCCTCTCAACTTTGTAGCACAATGCTTTGTGGGTGAAATTATGATACCATGCCAAGTTTCAACCTTTTCATAGTTCATTTGTAGTGCTTTCCAATTTCAGGGTCATTTAGCTAAAAAATCAATAACAGCATGAAAAATACCAAATGATGTCGGGAAGGGTTGAAAAGTGATGTTGTGGCTTTGAATGGTACATTTTGAACACACAAAAAGCTTCGAGTTCAAATAAGTTCAAGAAAATGAAATGCCTTTTGTAACCGATGAGTTTCCGTCCAGAACCCTAATACTTCGAAAGAGACTTTCTATTTTGTACACGAAGTGCATCCAGCTTTTGTCGTAACCCACTCAACTTTTTAGCACATGCTATGTGGGTGAAATGATGATACCATGCCAAGTTTCAACCTTTTCAGAGTTCATTTGTAGTGCTTTCCAATTTCAGGGTAATTTAGCTCAAAAAAATCAATAACTCCATGAAAAATACCAAATGAAATCAGAAAGGGTTGCAAATTGATGTTTTGGCTTTTAATGGTACATTTTGACCACACAAAAGCCTCGAGTTCAAATAACATCAAGAAAATGAAATGCCATTTGTAACAGATGAGTTTCCGTCCGGGACCCTGATACTTCGAAAGAGACTGTCCGTTTTGTACACGAAGTGCATCCAGCTTTTGCCAGAACCCTCTCAACTTTTTAGCACAATGCTATGTGGGTGAAATGATGATACCATGCCAAGTTTCAAACTTTTCATAGTTCATTTGTAGTGCTTTCCAATTTCAGGGTAATTTAGCTCAAAAAATCAATAACTGCATGAAAAATACCACCTGAAGTCAGAAAGGGTTGAAAATTGATGATGTGGATTTTAATGGTGCATTTTGAACACACAAAAAATCTCGAGTTCAAATAAGATCGAGAAAATGAAATGCCTTTTGTAACAGATGAGTTTCCGTCCGGAACCCTGATACTTCGAAAGAGACTGTCCGTTTTGTACACGAAGTGCATCCAGCTTTTGCCCTAACCCTCTCAACTTTTTAGCACAATGCTATGTGGGTGAAATGATGATACCATGCCAAGTTTCAACCTTTTCATAGTTCATTTGTAGTGCTTTCCAATTTCAGGGTAATTTAGCTCAAAAAATCAATAACTGCATGAAAAATACCACCTGAAATCAGAAATGGTTGAAAATTGATGATGTGGATTTTAATGGTACATTTTGACCACACAAAAAATCTCGAGTTCAAATAAGATCGAGAAAATGAAATGCCTTTTGTAACAGATGAGTTTCCGTCCGGGACCCTGATACTTCGAAAGAGACTGTCCGTTTTGTACACGAAGTGCATCCAGCTTTTGCCGTGACCCTCTCAACTTTGTAGCGCAATGCTTTGTGGGTGAAATGATGATACCATGCCAAGTTTGAACCTTTTCATAGTTCATTTGTAGTTCTTTCCAATTTCAGGGTCATTTAGCTAAAAAATCAATAACTGCATGAAAAATACCAAATGATATCGGGAAGGGTTGAAAAGTGATGTTGTGGCTTTGAATGGTACATTTTGAACACACAAAAAGCTTTGAGTTCAAATAAGTTCAAGAAAATGAAATGCCTTTTGTAACCGATGAGTTTCCGTCCGGAACCCTCATACTTCGAAAGAGACTGTCCGTTTTGTACACGAAGTGCATCTAGCTTTTTTCATAACCCTGTCAACTTTTTAGCACATGCTATGTGGGTGAAATATGATACCATGCCAAGTTTCAACCTTTTCAGAGTTCATTTGTAGTGCTTTCCAATTTCAGGGTAATTTAGCTCAAAAAAATCAATAACTACATGAAAAATACCAAATGATGTCGGAAAGGGTTCAAAATTGATGATGTGGCTTTTAATGGTGCATTTTGAATACAGAAAAATCCTTGAGTTCAAATAAGTTCAAGAAAATGAAATTCCTTTTATAACCGATGAGTTTCCGTCCGAAACCCTGATACTTCGAAAGAGACTGTCCGTTTTGTACACGAAGTGCATCCAGCTTTTGTCGTAACCCTCTCAACTTTGTAGCACATGCTATGTCAGTGAAATATGATACCATGCCAAGTTTCAACCTTTCCAGAGTTCATTTGTAGTGCTTTCCAATTTCAGGGCCATTTAGCTAAAAAATCAATAACTGCATGAAAAATACCAAATGATGTCGGGAAGGGTTGAAAATTGATGTTTTGGCTTTGAATGCTACATTTTGAACACACAAAAAGCTTCGAGTTCAAATAAGATCAAGAAAATGAAATGCCATTTGTAACAGATGAGTTTCCGTCCGGCACCCTGATACTTCGAAATAGACTGTGTGTTTTGTACACGAAGTGCATACAGCTTTTGCCGTAACCCTCTCATCTTTTTAGCACACTGCTATGTGGGGGAAATGATGATACCATGCCAAGTTTCAACCTTTTCAGAGTTCATTTGTAGTGCTTTCCAATTTCAGGGTAATTTAGCTCAAAAAATCAATAACTGCATGAAAAATACCAAATGAAGTCAGAAAGGGATGAAAATTGATGATGTGTCTTTTAATGGTGCATTTTGAACACACAAAAAGCCTCGAGTTCAAATAAGATCGAGAAAATGAAATACCTTTTGTAACAGATGAGTTTCTCTCCGGAACCCTGATACTTCGAAAGTGACTTTCTGTTTTGTACACGAAGTGCATCCAGCTTTTGCCGTAACCCTCTCAACTTTTTAGCACAATGCTATGTGGGTGAAATGATGATACCATGCCAAGTTTCAACCTTTTCATAGTTCATTTGTAGCGCTTTCCAATTTCAGGGTAATTTAGCTCAAAAATCAATAACTGCACGAAAAATACCAAATAATGTCGGGAAGGGTTGAAAATTGATGATGTGGCTTTTAATGTTACATTTTGAACACACAAAAAGCCTCAAGTTCGAATAAGTTCAAGAAAATGAAATGCCTTTTGTAACCGATGAGTTTCCGTCCGGAACACTGATACTTCGAAAGAGACTGTCCGTTTTGTACACGGAGCGCGTCTAGCTTTTGTCGTCACCCTCTCAACTTTTTGGCACATGCTATGTGGGTGAAATGATGATACCATGCCAAGTTCAACCTTTTCAGAGTTCATTTGCAGTGCTTTCCAATTTCAGGGTCATTTAGCTCAAAAAAATAAATAACAGCATGAAAAATACCAAATGAAGTCAGAAAGGGTTGAAAATTGATGATGTGGCTTCTAATGGTGCATTTTGAATACACAAAAAGCCTGGAGTTCAAATAAGTTCAAGAAAATAAAATGCCTTTTGTAACCGATGAGTTTCCGTCCGGAACCCTGATACTTCGAAAGGGACTGTCCGTTTTGTACACGAAGTGCATCCAGCTTTTGCCGTAAACCTCTCAACTTTTTAGCACAATGCTATGTGGGTGAAATGATGATACCATGCCAAGTTTCAACCTTTTCATAGTTCATTTGTAGTGCTTTCCAATTTCAGGGTCATTTAGCTAAAAAATCAATAACTGCATGAAAAATACCTAATGATGTCGGGAAGGGTTGAAAATTGATGTCGTGGCTTTGAATGTTACAATTTGAACACACAAAAAGCCTCAAGTTCAAATAAGTTCAAGAAAATGAAATGCCTTTTGTAACCGATGAGTTTCCGTCCGGAACGCTGATACTTCGAAAGAGACAGTTCGTTTTGTACACGAAGTGCATCCATCTTTTCTCGTAACCCTCTCAACTTTTTAGCACATGCTATGTGGGTGAAATGATGATACCATGCGAAGTTTCAACCTTTTCAGAGTTCATTTCTACTGCTTTCCAATTTCAGGGTCATTTAGCTCAAAAAAATCAATAACTACATGAAAAATACCAAATGAAGTCGGAAAGGGTTCAAAATTGATGATGTGGCTTTTAATGGTGCATTTTGAATACAGAAAAGTCCTTGAGTTCATGTAAGTTCAAGAAAATGAAATTCCTTTTATAACCGATGAGTTTCCGTCCGGAACCCTGATACTTCGAAAGAGACTGTCCGTTTTGTACACGAAGTGCATCCAGCTTTTGTCGTCACCCTCTCAACTTTTTAGCACATGCTGTGTGGGTGAAATATGATACCATGCCAAGTTTCAACCTTTCCAGAGTTCATTTGTAGTGCTTTCCAATTTCAGGGCCATTTAGCTAAAAAATCAATAACTGCATGAAAAATACCAAATGATGTCGGGAAGGGTTGAAAATTGATGTTTTGGCTTTGAATGCTACATTTTGAACACACAAAAAGCTTCGAGTTCAAATAAGATCAAGAAAATGAAATGCCATTTGTAACAGATGAGTTTCCGTCCGGGACCCTCATACTTCGAAAGAGACTGTGTGTTTTGTACACGAAGTGCATCCAGCTTTTGCCGTAACCCTCTCATCTTTTTAGCACACTGCTATGTGGGTGAAATGATGATACCATGCCAAGTTTCAACCTTTTCAGAGTTCATTTGTAGTGCTTTCCAATTTCAGGGTAATTTAGCTCAAAAAATCAATAACTGCATGAAAAATACCAAATGAAGTCAGAAAGGGTTGAAAATTGATGATGTGTCTTTTAATGGTGCATTTTAAACACACAAAAAGCCTCGAGTTCAAATAAGATCGAGAAAATGAAATACCTTTTGTAACAGATGAGTTTCTGTCCGGAACCCTGATACTTCGAAAGAGACTTTCTATTTTGTACACGAAGTGCATCCAGCTTTTGCCGTAACCCTCTCAACTTTTTAGCACAATGCTATGTGGGTGAAATGATGATACCATGCCAAGTTTCAACCTTTTCAGAGTTCATTTGTAGTGCTTTCCAATTTCAGGGTAATTTAGCTCAAAAAATCAATAACTGCATGAAAAATACCACCTGAAATCAGAAAGGGTTGAAAATTGATGATGTGGATTTTAATGGTACATTTTGACCACACAAAAAATCTCGAGTTCAAATAAGATCGAGAAAATGAAATGCCTTTTGTAACAGATGAGTTTCCGTCCGGGACCCTGATACTTCGAAAGAGACTGTCCGTTTTGTACACGAAGTGCATCCAGCTTTTGCCGTGACCCTCTCAACTTTGTAGCACAATGCTTTGTGGGTGAAATGATGATACCATGCCAAGTTTGAACCTTTTCATAGTTCATTTGTAGTTCTTTCCAATTTCAGGGTCATTTAGCTAAAAAATCAATAACTGCATGAAAAATACCAAATGATATCGGGAAGGGTTGAAAAGTGATGTTGTGGCTTTGAATGGTACATTTTGAACACACAAAAAGCTTTGAGTTCAAATAAGTTCAAGAAAATGAAATGCCTTTTGTAACCGATGAGTTTCCGTCCGGAACCCTCATACTTCGAAAGAGACTGTCCGTTTTGTACACGAAGTGCATCTAGCTTTTTTCATAACCCTGTCAACTTTTTAGCACATGCTATGTGGGTGAAATATGATACCATGCCAAGTTTCAACCTTTTCAGAGTTCATTTGTAGTGCTTTCCAATTTCAGGGTAATTTAGCTCAAAAAAATCAATAACTACATGAAAAATACCAAATGATGTCGGAAAGGGTTCAAAATTGATGATGTGGCTTTTAATGGTGCATTTTGAATACAGAAAAATCCTTGAGTTCAAATAAGTTCAAGAAAATGAAATTCCTTTTATAACCGATGAGTTTCCGTCCGAAACCCTGATACTTCGAAAGAGACTGTCCGTTTTGTACACGAAGTGCATCCAGCTTTTGTCGTAACCCTCTCAACTTTGTAGCACATGCTATGTCAGTGAAATATGATACCATGCCAAGTTTCAACCTTTCCAGAGTTCATTTGTAGTGCTTTCCAATTTCAGGGCCATTTAGCTAAAAAATCAATAACTGCATGAAAAATACCAAATGATGTCGGGAAGGGTTGAAAATTGATGTTTTGGCTTTGAATGCTACATTTTGAACACACAAAAAGCTTCGAGTTCAAATAAGATCAAGAAAATGAAATGCCATTTGTAACAGATGAGTTTCCGTCCGGGACCCTGATACTTCGAAATAGACTGTGTGTTTTGTACACGAAGTGCATACAGCTTTTGCCGTAACCCTCTCATCTTTTTAGCACACTGCTATGTGGGGGAAATGATGATACCATGCCAAGTTTCAACCTTTTCAGAGTTCATTTGTAGTGCTTTCCAATTTCAGGGTAATTTAGCTCAAAAAATCAATAACTGCATGAAAAATACCAAATGAAGTCAGAAAGGGATGAAAATTGATGATGTGTCTTTTAATGGTGCATTTTGAACACACAAAAAGCCTCGAGTTCAAATAAGATCGAGAAAATGAAATACCTTTTGTAACAGATGAGTTTCTCTCCGGAACCCTGATACTTCGAAAGTGACTTTCTGTTTTGTACACGAAGTGCATCCAGCTTTTGCCGTAACCCTCTCAACTTTTTAGCACAATGCTATGTGGGTGAAATGATGATACCATGCCAAGTTTCAACCTTTTCATAGTTCATTTGTAGCGCTTTCCAATTTCAGGGTAATTTAGCTCAAAAATCAATAACTGCACGAAAAATACCAAATAATGTTAAAAAATCATTTGTTAAAAAATTAATAACTACATGAAAAATACCAAATGATGTCGGGAAGGGTTGAAAATTGATGTTTTGGCTTTGAATGGCACATTTTGAACACACAAAACCCTCGAGTTCAAATAAGATCAAGAAAATGAAATTCCTTTTGTAACAGATGAGTTTCCGTCCGGAACCCTGATACTTCGAAAGAGACTATCCGTTTTGTACACGAAGTGCATCGAGCTTTTATCGTAACCCTCTCAACTTTTTAGCACAATGCTATGTGGGTGAAATGATGATACCATGCAAAGTTTCAACATTTTCATAGTTAGTGCTTTCCAATTTCAGGGTCATTTAGCTAATAAGTCAATAACTGCATGAAAAATACCAAATGATGTTAGGAAGTGTGGAAAATTGATGTTGTGGCTTTGAATGGTACAATTTGAACACACAAAAAGCTTCGAGTTCGAATAAGTTCAAGAGAATGAAATGGCTTTTGTAACCGATGAGTTTCCGTCCGGAACCCTAATACTTCGAAAGAGACTGTCTGTTTTGTACACGAAGTGCATCCAGCTTTTGTCGTAACCCTCTCAACTTTTTAGCACATGCTATGTGGGTGAAATGATGATACGATGCCAAGTTTCAACCTTTTCATAGTTCATTCGTAGTGCTTTCCAATTTCAGGGTCATTTAGCTAAAAAATCAATAACTGCATGAAAAATAACAAATGATGTCGGGAAGGGTTGAAAATTGATGTTGTGGCTTTGAATGTTACATTTTGAACACACAAAAAGCCTCAAGTTCAAATAAGTTCAAGAAAATGAAATGCCTTTTGTAACCGATGAGTTTCCATCCGTAACGCTGATACTTCGAAAGAGACTGTTCGTTTTGTACACGAAGTGCATCCATCTTTTGTCGTAACCCTCTCAACTTTTTAGCACATGGTATGTGGGTGAAATGATGATACCATGCCAAGTTTCAACCTTTTCAGAGTTCATTTCTACAGCTTTCCAATTTCAGGGTCATTTAGATCAAAAAAATGAATAACTGCATGAAAAATACCAAATGAAGTCAGAAAGGGTTGAAAATTGATGATGTGGCTTTTAATGCTGCATTTTGAATACACAAAAAGCCTGGAGTTCAAATAAGTTCAAGAAAATAAAATGCCTTTTGTAACCCATGAGTTTCCGTCCGGAACCCTGATACTTCGGAAGAGACTGTCCGTTTTGTACACGAAGTGCATCCAGCTTTTGTCGTAACCCTCTCAACTTTTTAGCACAGGCTATGTGGGTTAAATATTATACCATGCCAAGTTTCAAACTTTTCAGAGTTCATTTGTAGTGCTTTCCAATTTCAGGGCCATTTAGCTAAAAAATCGGTAACTGCATGAAAAATACCAAATGATGTCGGGAAGGGTTGAAAATTGATGTTTTGGCTTTGAATGCTACATTTTGAACACACAAAAGCCTCGAGTTCAAATAAGATCAAGAAAATGAAATGCCTTTGGTAACGGATGAGTTTCCGTCCGGAACCCTGATACTTCGAAAGAGACTGTCCGTTTTGTACACGAAGTGCATCCAGCTTTTCAGAGTTCATTCGTAGTGCTTTCCAATTCCAGGGTCATTTGTAGTGCTTTCCAATTTCATGGTAATTTAGCTCAAAAAAATCAATAACTGCATGAAAAATACCAAATGAAGTCAGAAAGGGTTGAAAATTGATGATGTGGCTTTTAATGGTGCATTTTGAATACACGAAAAGCCTGGAGTTCAAATAAGTTCAAGAAAATGAAATGCCTTTTGTAACCGATGAGTTTCCGTCTGGAACCCTAATACTTCGAAAGAGACTGTCTGTTTTGTACACGAAGTGCATCCAGCTTTTGTCGTAACCCTCTCAACTTTTTAGCACATGCTATGTGGGTGAAATGATGATACCATGCCAAGTTTCAACCTTTTCAGAGTTCATTTGTAGTGCTTTCCAATTTCAGGGTCATTTAGGTGAAAAAACTCAACAACTGCATGAAAAATACAAAATGAAGTCAGAAAGGGTTGAAATTTGATTATGTGGCTTTGAATGGTGCATTTTGAACACACAAAAAGCCTTGAGTTCATATAGGTTCAAGAAAATGAAATGCCTTTTGTAACCGTTGAGTTTCCGTGGGAACCCTGATACTTCGAAAGAGATTGTTCGTTTTGTACAGGAAGTGCATCCAGCTTTTGCCGTAACCCTGTCAACTTTTTAGCACATGCTATGTGGGTGAAATGATGATACCATGCCAAGTTTCAACCTTTTGAGAGTTCATTCGTAGTAGTTTCCATTTTCAAGGTCATTTAGCTCGAATATATCAATAACTGCATGAAAAATAACAAATGATATTGGGAAGGGTTGAAAATTGATGATGTGGCTTTGAATGGTGCATTTTGAACACACAAAAAGCCTTGAGTTCAAATAGGTTCCAGAAAATGAATTCCTTTTGTAACCGATGAGTTTCCATCGGAAGCCTGATACTTCGAAAGAGATTGTTCGTTTTGTACACGAAGTGCATCCAGCTTTTGTCGTAACCCTGTCAACTTTTTAGCACATGCTATGTGGGTGAAATGATGATACCATGCCAAGTTTCAACCTTTTCAGAGTTCATTTGTAGTGCTTTCCAATTTCAGGGTCATTTAACTAAAAAATCAATAACTGCATGAAAAATACCAAATGATGTCAGGAAGGGTTGAAAATTGATGTTTTGGCTTTGAATGGTACATTCTGAACACATAAAAAGCCTCGAGTTCAAATAAGTTCAAGAAAATGAAATGCCTTTTGTAACCGATGAGTTTCCGTCCGGAACCCTGATACTTCGAAAGAGACTGTCCGTTTGGTACACGAAGTGCATCCAGCTTTTGCCCTCACCCTCTCAACTTTTTAGCACATGCTATGTGGGTGAAATGATGATACCATGCCAAGTTTCAACATTTTCAGAGTTCATTTCTAGTGCTTTCCTATTACAGGGTCATTTGTTAAAAAATTAATAAGTACATGAAAAATACCAAATGATGTCGGGAAGGGTTGAAAATTGATGTTTTGGCTTTGAATGGCACATTTTGAACACACAAAAGCCTCGAGTTCAAATAAGATCAAGAAAATGAAATTCCTTTTGTAACAGATGAGTTTCCGTCCGGAACCCTGATACTTCGAAAGAGACTATCCGTTTTGTGCACGAAGTGCATCCAACTTTTGTCGTAACCCTCTCAACTTTTTAGCAGAATGCTATGTGGGTGAAATGATGATACCATGCCAAGTTTCAACATTTTCATAGTTAGTGCTTTCCAACTTCAGGGTCATTTAGCTAAAAAATCAATAACTGCATGAAAAATACCAAATGATGTCAGGAAGGGTTCAAAATTGATGTTGTGGCTTTGAATGGTACAATTTGAACGCACAAAAAGCTTGGAGTTAAAATAAGTTCAAGAAAATGAAATGCCTTTTGTAACCGATGAGTTTCCGTCCGGAACCCTAATACTTCGAAAGAGAATGTCTGTTTTGTACACAAAGTGCATCCAGATTTTGCCGTCACCCTCTCAACTTTTTAGCACATGCTATGTGGGTGAAATGATGATACCATGCCAAGTTTCAACCTTTTCAGAGTTCATTTGTAGTGCTTTCCAATTTCATCGTAATTTAGCTCAAAAAAAATCAATAACTGCATGAAAAATACCAAATGAAGTCAGAAAGGGTTGAAAATTGATGATGTGGCTTTTAATGGTGCATTTTGATCACACAAAAGCCTCGAGTTCAAATAAGATCAAGAAAATGAAATGCCTTTTGTAACAGATGAGTTTCCGTCTGAACCCAGATACTACGAAAGAGACTGTCCGTTTTGTACACCAAGTGCATCCAGCTTTTGCCGTAACCCTCTCAACTTTTTAGACAATGCTATGTGGGTGAAATGATGATACCATGCCAAGTTTCAACCTTTTCATAGTTCATTTGTAGTGCTTTCCAATTTCAAGGTCATTTAGCTAAAAAATCAATAACTGCATGAAAAATACCAAATGATGTCGGGAAGGGTTGAAAATTGATGTTGGGGCTTTGAATGGTACATTTTGAACACACAAAAAGCTTCGAGTTCAAATAAGTTCAAGAAAATAAAATGCCTTTTGTAATCGATGAGTTTCCGTCCGGAACCCTAATACTTCGAAAGAGACTGTGTGCTTTGTACACGAAGTGCATCCAGCTTTTGTCATAACCCTCTCAACTTTTTAACACATGCTATGTGGGTGAAATGATGATACCATGCCAAGTTTCAACCTTTTCAGAGTTCATTTGTAGTGCTTTCCAATTTCAGGGTAATTTAGCTAAAAAAAATCAATAACTGCATGAAACATACCAAATGAAGTCAGAAAGGGTTGAAAATTAATGATGTGTCTTTAAGTGGTGCATTTTGAACACACAAAAAGCCTCGAGTTCAAATAAGATCGAGAAAATGAAATACCTTTTGTAACAGATGAGTTTCTGTCCGGAACCCTGATACTTCGAAAGAGACTGTCCGTTTTGTACACGAAGTGCATCCAGCTTTTGCCGTAACCCTCTCAACTTTTTAGCACAATGCTATGTGGGTGAAATGATGATACCATGCCAAGTTTCAACCTTTTCATAGTTCATTTGTAGTGCTTTCCAATTTCAGGGTAATTTAGCTAAAAAATCCATAACTACACGAAAAATACCAATTGATGTCGAGAAGGGTTGAAAATTGATGTTGTGGCTTTGAATGTTACATCTTGAACACACAAAAAGCCTCAAGTTCAAATAAGTTCAACAAAATGAAATGCCTTTTGTAACCGATGAGTTTCCGTCCGGAACAGTGATACTTCGAAAGAGACTGTTCGTTTTGTACACGAAGTGCATCCAGCTTTTGTCGTAACCCTCTCAACTTTTTAGCAAATGCTATGTGGGTGAAATGATGATACCATGCCAAGTTTCAACCTTTTCAGAGTTCTTTTGTAGTGCTTTACAATTTCAGGGTAATTTAGCTCAAAAAAATCAATAACTGCATGAAAAATACCAAATGATGTCGGGAAGGGTTGAAAATTCATGTTGTGGCTTTGAATGTTACATTTTGGACACACAAAAAGCCTCAAGTTCAAATAAGTTGAAGAAAATGAAATGCCTTTTGTAACCGATGAGATTCCGTCTGGAACGCTGATACTTCGAAAGAGACTGTTCGTTTTGTACATGAAGTGCATCCAAATTTTGTCGTAACCCTCTCAACTTTTTAGCACATTCTATGGTGGTGAAATGATGATACCATGCCAAGTTTCAACCTTTTCAGAGTTCATTTCTAGTACTTTCCAATTTCAGGGTCATTTAGCTCAAAAAAAATCAACAACTGCATGAAAAATACCAAATGAAGTCAGAAAGGGTTGAAAATTGATGATGTGGCTTTTAATGCTGCATTTTGAATACACAAAAAGCCTGGAGTTCAAATAAGTTCAAGAAAATAAAATGCCTTTTTTAACCCATGAGTTTCCGTCCGGAACCCTGATACTTCGAAAGAGACTGTCCGTTTTGTACACGAAGTGCATCCAGCTTTTGTCATAACCCTCTCAACTTTTTAGCACATGCTATGTGGGTTAAATATTATACCATTCCAAGTTTCAACCTTTTCAGAGTTCATTTGTAGTGCTTTCCAATTTCATCGCCATTTAGCTATAAAATCGGTAACTGCATGAAAAATACCAAATGATGTCGGGAAGGGTTGAAAATTGATGTTTTGGCTTTGAATGGCACATTTTGAACAAACAAAAGCCTCGAGTTCAAATAAGATCAAGAAAATTAAATTCCTTTTGTAACAGATGAGTTTCCGTCTGAACCCCGATACTACGAAAGAGACTGTCCGTTTTGTACACCAAGTGCATCCAGCTTTTGCCGTAACCCTCTCAACTTTTTAGACAATGCTATGTGGGTGAAATGATGATACCATGCCAAGTTTCAACCTTTTCATAGTTCATTTGTAGTGCTTTCCAATTTCAGGGTCATTTAGCTAAAAAATCAATAACTGCATGAAAAATACCAAATGATGTCGCGAAGGGTTGAAAATTGATGTTGTGGCTTTGAATGGTACATTTTGAACACACAAAAAGCTTCGAGTTCAAATAAGTTCAAGAAAATAAAATGCATTTTGTAACCGATGAGTTTCCGTCCGGAACCCTAATACTTCGAAAGAGATTGTTCGTTTTGTACACGAAGTGCATCCAGCTTTTGTCGTAACCCTGTCAACTTTTTAGCACATGCTATGTGGGTGAAATGATGATACCATGCCAAGTTTCAACCTTTTCAGAGTTCATTTGTAGTGCTTTCCAATTTCAGGGTCATTTAACTAAAAAATCAATAACTGCATGAAAAATACCAAATGATGTCAGGAAGGGTTGAAAATTGATGTTTTGGCTTTGAATGGTACATTCTGAACACATAGAAAGCCTCGAGTTCAAATAAGTTCAAGAAAATGAAATGCCTTTTGTAACCGATGAGTTTCTGTCTGGAACCCTGATACTTCGAAAGAGACTGTCCGTTTGGTACATGAAGTGCATCCAGCTTTTGCCCTCACCCTCTCAACTTTTTAGCACATGCTATGTGGGTGAAATGATGATACCATGCCAAGTTTCAACATTTTCAGAGTTCATTTCTAGTGCTTTCCTATTACAGGGTCATTTGTTAAAAAATTAATAAGTACATGAAAAATACCAAATGATGTCGGGAAGGGTTGAAAATTGATGTTTTGGCTTTGAATGGCACATTTTGAACACACAAAAGCCTCGAGTTCAAATAAGATCAAGAAAATGAAATTCCTTTTGTAACAGATGAGTTTCCGTCGGGAACCCTGATACTTCGAAAGAGACTATCCGTTTTGTACACGAAGTGCATCCAGCTTTTGTCGTAACCCTCTCAACTTTTTAGCACAATGCTATGTGGGTGAAATGATGATACCATGCCAAGTTTCAACATTTTCATAGTTAGTGCTTTCCAACTTCAGGGTCATTTAGCTAAAAAATCAATAACTGCATGAAAAATACCAAATGATGTCAGGAAGGGTTGAAAATTGATGTTGTGGCTTTGAATGGTACAATTTGAACGCACAAAAAGCTTGGAG
This sequence comes from Hordeum marinum, assembly GCA_022496015.1. Lineage (NCBI taxonomy): Eukaryota > Viridiplantae > Streptophyta > Magnoliopsida > Poales > Poaceae > Hordeum > Hordeum marinum. Next base: position 515,750,540 of record CM039678.1, read on the forward strand.
TTAAAATAAGTTCAAGAAAATGAAATGCCTTTTGTAACCGATGAGTTTTCGTCCGGAACCCTAATACTTCGAAATAGAATGTCTGTTTTGTACACAAAGTGCATCCAGCTTTTGTCGTAACCCTCTCAACTTTTTAGCACATGCTATGTGGGTGAAATGATGATACCATGCCAAGTTTCAACCTTTTGAGAGTTCATTTGTAGTGCTTTCCAATTTCATGGTAATTTAGCTCAAAAAAAAACAATAACTGCATGAAAAATACCAAATGAAGTCAGAAAGGGTTGAAAATTGATGATGTGGCTTTTAATGGTGCATTTTGATCACACAAAAGCCTCGAGTTCAAATAAGATCAAGAAAATGAAATTCCTTTTGTAACAGATGAGTTTCCGTCTGAACCCAGATACTACGAAAGAGACTATCCGTTTTGTACACCAAGTGCATCCAGCTTTTGCCGTAACCCTCTCAACTTTTTAGACAATGCTATGTGGGTGAAATGATGATACCATGCCAAGTTTCAACCTTTTCATAGTTCATTTGTAGTGCTTTCCAATTTCAGGGTCATTTAGCTAAAAAATCAATAACTGCATGAAAAATACCAAATGATGTCGGGAAGGGTTGAAAATTGATGTTGGGGCTTTGAATGGTCCATTTTGAACACACAAAAAGCTTCGAGTTCAAATAAGTTCAAGAAAATAAAATGCCTTTTGTAACCGATGAGTTTCCGTCCGGAACCCTAATACTTCGAAAGAGACTGTGTGCTTTGTACACGAAGTGCATCCAGCTTTTGTCATAACCCTCTCAACTTTTTAACACATGCTATGTGGGTGAAATGATGATACCATGCCAAGTTTCAACCTTTTCAGAGTTCATTTGTAGTGCTTTCCAATTTCAGGGTAATTTAGCTAAAAAAATCAATAACTGCATGAAACATACCAAATGAAGTCAGAAAGGGTTGAAAATTGATGATGTGTCTTTTAATGGTGCATTTTGAACACACAAAAAGCCTCGAGTTCAAATAAGACCGAGAAAATGAAATACCTTTTGTAACAGATGAGTTTCCGTCCGGAACCCTGATACTTCGAAAGAGACTGTCCGTTTTGTACACGAAGTGCATCCAACTTTTGCCGTAACCCTCTCAACTTTTTAGCACAATGCTATGTGGGTAAAATGATGATACCATGCCAAGTTTCAACCTTTTCATAGTTCATTTGTAGTGCTTTCCAATTTCAGGGTCATTTAGCTAAAAAATCAATAACTACATGAAAAATACCAAATGATGTCGGGAAGGGTTGAAAATTGATGTTGTGGCTTTGAATGTTACATTTTAAACACACAAAAAGCCTCAAGTTCAAATAAGTTCAAGAAAATGAAATGCCTTTTGTAACCGATGAGTTTCCGTCCGGAACCCTAATACTTCGAAAGAGACTGTTCGTTTTGTACACGAAGTGCATCCAGCTTTTGTCGTAACCCTCTCAACTTTTTAGCACATGCTATGTGGGTGAAATGATGATTCCATGCCAAGTTTCAACCTTTTCAGAGTTCTTTTGTAGTGCTTTCCAATTTCAGGGTAATTTAGCTCAAAAAAATCAATAACTGCATGAAAAATACCAAATGATGTCGGGAAGGGTTGAAAATTCATGTTGTGGCTTTGAATGTTACATTTCGAACACACAAAAAGCCTCAAGTTCATATAAGTTGCAGAAAATGAAATGCCTTTTGTAATCGATGAGATTCCGTCTGGAACGCTGATACTTCGAAAGAGACTGTTCGTTTTGTACACGAAGTGCATCCAACTTTTGTCGTAACCCTCTCAACTTTTTAGCACATTCTATGGTGGTGAAATGATGATACCATGCCAAGTTTCAACCTTTTCAGAGTTCATTTCTAGTGCTTTCCAATTTCAGGGTCATTTAGCTCAAAAAAATCAACAACTGCATGAAAAATACCAAATGAAGTCAGAAAGGGTTGAAAATTGATGATGTGGCTTTTAATGCTGCATTTTGAATACACAAAAAGCCTGGAGTTCAAATAAGTTCAAGAAAATAAAATGCCTTTTTTAACCCATGAGTTTCTGTCCGGAACCCTGATACTTCGAAAGAGACTGTCCGTTTTGTACATGAAGTGCATCCAGCTTTTGTCGTAACCCTCTCAACTTTTTAGCACATGCTATGTGGGTGAAATGATGATACCATGCCAAGTTTCAACATTTTTAGAGTTCATTTCTAGTGCTTTCCTATTACAAGGTCATTTGTTAAAAAATTAATAAGTACATGAAAAATACCAAATGATGTCGGGAAGGGTTGAAAATTGATGTTTTGGCTTTGAATGGCACATTTTGAACACACAAAAGCCTCGAGTTCAAATAAGATCAAGAAAATGAAATTCCTTTTGTAACAGATGAGTTTCCGTCGGGAACCCTGATACTTCGAAAGAGACTATCCGTTTTGTACACGAAGTGCATCCAGCTTTTGTCGTAACCCTCTCAACTTTTTAGCACAATGCTATGTGGGTGAAATGATGATACCATGCCAAGTTTCAACATTTTCATAGTTAGTGCTTTCCAACTTCAGGGTCATTTAGCTAAAAAATCAATAACTGCATGAAAAATACCAAATGATGTCAGGAAGGGTTGAAAATTGATGTTGTGGCTTTGAATGGTACAATTTGAACGCACAAAAAGCTTGGAGTTAAAATAAGTTCAAGAAAATGAAATGCCTTTTGTAACCGATGAGTTTTCGTCCGGAACCCTAATACTTCGAAATAGAATGTCTGTTTTGTACACAAAGTGCATCCAGCTTTTGTCGTAACCCTCTCAACTTTTTAGCACATGCTATGTGGGTGAAATGATGATACCATGCCAAGTTTCAACCTTTTGAGAGTTCATTTGTAGTGCTTTCCAATTTCATGGTAATTTAGCTCAAAAAAAAACAATAACTGCATGAAAAATACCAAATGAAGTCAGAAAGGGTTGAAAATTGATGATGTGGCTTTTAATGGTGCATTTTGATCACACAAAAGCCTCGAGTTCAAATAAGATCAAGAAAATGAAATTCCTTTTGTAACAGATGAGTTTCCGTCTGAACCCAGATACTACGAAAGAGACTATCCGTTTTGTACACCAAGTGCATCCAGCTTTTGCCGTAACCCTCTCAACTTTTTAGACAATGCTATGTGGGTGAAATGATGATACCATGCCAAGTTTCAACCTTTTCATAGTTCATTTGTAGTGCTTTCCAATTTCAGGGTCATTTAGCTAAAAAATCAATAACTGCATGAAAAATACCAAATGATGTCGGGAAGGGTTGAAAATTGATGTTGGGGCTTTGAATGGTCCATTTTGAACACACAAAAAGCTTCGAGTTCAAATAAGTTCAAGAAAATAAAATGCCTTTTGTAACCGATGAGTTTCCGTCCGGAACCCTAATACTTCGAAAGAGACTGTGTGCTTTGTACACGAAGTGCATCCAGCTTTTGTCATAACCCTCTCAACTTTTTAACACATGCTATGTGGGTGAAATGATGATACCATGCCAAGTTTCAACCTTTTCAGAGTTCATTTGTAGTGCTTTCCAATTTCAGGGTAATTTAGCTAAAAAAATCAATAACTGCATGAAACATACCAAATGAAGTCAGAAAGGGTTGAAAATTGATGATGTGTCTTTTAATGGTGCATTTTGAACACACAAAAAGCCTCGAGTTCAAATAAGACCGAGAAAATGAAATACCTTTTGTAACAGATGAGTTTCCGTCCGGAACCCTGATACTTCGAAAGAGACTGTCCGTTTTGTACACGAAGTGCATCCAACTTTTGCCGTAACCCTCTCAACTTTTTAGCACAATGCTATGTGGGTAAAATGATGATACCATGCCAAGTTTCAACCTTTTCATAGTTCATTTGTAGTGCTTTCCAATTTCAGGGTCATTTAGCTAAAAAATCAATAACTACATGAAAAATACCAAATGATGTCGGGAAGGGTTGAAAATTGATGTTGTGGCTTTGAATGTTACATTTTAAACCCACAAAAAGCCTCAAGTTCAAATAAGTTCAAGAAAATGAAATGCCTTTTGTAACCGATGAGTTTCCGTCCGGAACCCTAATACTTCGAAAGAGACTGTTCGTTTTGTACACGAAGTGCATCCAGCTTTTGTCGTAACCCTCTCAACTTTTTAGCACATGCTATGTGGGTGAAATGATGATTCCATGCCAAGTTTCAACCTTTTCAGAGTTCTTTTGTAGTGCTTTCCAATTTCAGGGTAATTTAGCTCAAAAAAATCAATAACTGCATGAAAAATACCAAATGATGTCGGGAAGGGTTGAAAATTCATGTTGTGGCTTTGAATGTTACATTTCGAACACACAAAAAGCCTCAAGTTCAAATAAGTTGAAGAAAATGAAATGCCTTTTGTAATCGATGAGATTCCGTCTGGAACGCTGATACTTCGAAAGAGACTGTTCGTTTTGTACACGAAGTGCATCCAACTTTTGTCGTAACCCTCTCAACTTTTTAGCACATTCTATGGTGGTGAAATGATGATACCATGCCAAGTTTCAACCTTTTCAGAGTTCATTTCTAGTGCTTTCCAATTTCAGGGTCATTTAGCTCAAAAAAATCAACAACTGCATGAAAAATACCAAATGAAGTCAGAAAGGGTTGAAAATTGATGATGTGGCTTTTAATGCTGCATTTTGAATACACAAAAAGCCTGGAGTTCAAATAAGTTCAAGAAAATAAAATGCCTTTTTTAACCCATGAGTTTCTGTCCGGAACCCTGATACTTCGAAAGAGACTGTCCGTTTTGTACATGAAGTGCATCCAGCTTTTGTCGTAACCCTCTCAACTTTTTAGCACATGCTATGTGGGTGAAATGATGATACCATGCCAAGTTTCAACATTTTTAGAGTTCATTTCTAGTGCTTTCCTATTACAAGGTCATTTGTTAAAAAATTAATAAGTACATGAAAAATACCAAATGATGTCGGGAAGGGTTGAAAATTGATGTTTTGGCTTTGAATGGCACATTTTGAACACACAAAAGCCTCGAGTTCAAATAAGATCAAGAAAATGAAATTCCTTTTGTAACAGATGAGTTTCCGTCCGGAACCCTGATACTTCGAAAGAGACTATCCGTTTTGTGCACGAAGTGCATCCAACTTTTGTCGTAACCCTCTCAACTTTTTAGCACAATGCTATGTGGGTGAAATGATGATACCATGCCAAGTTTCAACATTTTCATAGTTAGTGCTTTCCAACTTCAGGGTCATTTAGCTAAAAAATCAATAACCGCATGAAAAATACCAAATGATGTCAGGAAGGGTTCAAAATTGATGTTGTGGCTTTGAATGGTACAATTTGAACGCACAAAAAGCTTGGAGTTCAAATAAGTTCAACAAAATGAAATGCCTTTTGTAACCGATGAGTTTCCGTCCGGAACCCTAATACTTCGAAAGAGAATGCCTGTTTTGTACACAAAGTGCATCCAGCTTTTGTCGTAACCCTCTCAACTTTTTAGCACATGCTATGTGGGTGAAATGATGATACCATGCCAAGTTTCAACCTTTTCAGAGTTCATTTGTTGTGCTTTCCAATTTCATCGTAATTTAGCTCAAAAAAAATCAATAACTGCATGAAAAATACCAAATGAAGTCAGAAAGGGTTGAAAATTGATGATGTGGCTTTTAATGGTGCATTTTGATCACACAAAAGCCTCGAGTTCAAATAAGATCAAGAAAATGAAATGCCTTTTGTAACAGATGAGTTTCCGTCTGAACCCAGATACTACGAAAGAGACTATCCGCTTTGTACACCAAGTGCATCCAGCTTTTGCCGTAACCCTCTCAACTTTTTAGACAATGCTATGTGGGTGAAATGATGATACCATGCCAAGTTTCAACCTTTTCATAGTTCATTTGTAGTGCTTTCCAATTTCAAGGTCATTTAGCTAAAAAATCAATAACTGCATGAAAAATACCAAATGATGTCGGGAAGGGTTGAAAATTGATGTTGTGGCTTTGAATGTTACATTTTGAACACACAAAAAGCCTCAAGTTCAAATAAGTTGAAGAAAATGAAATGCCTTTTGTAACCGATGAGTTTCCGTCCGGAACCCTAATACTTCGAAAGAGACTGTGTGTTTTGTACACGAAGTGCATCCAGCTTTTGTCATAACCCTCTCAACTTTTTAACACATGCTATGTGGGTGAAATGATGATACCCTGCCAAGTTTCAACCTTTTCAGAGTTCATTTGTAGTGCTTTCCAATTTCAGGGTAATTTAGCTAAAAAAATCAATAACTGCATGAAACATACCAAATGAACTTAGAAAGGGTTGAAAATTGATGATGTGTCGTTTAATGGTGCATTTTGAACACACAAGAAGCCCCGAGTTCAAATAAGATCGAGAAAATGAAATACCTTTTGTAACAGATGAGTTTCCGTCCGGAACCCTGATACTTCGAAAGAGACTGTCCGTTTTGTACACGAAGTGCATCCAGCTTTTGCCGTAACCCTCTCTACTTTTTAGCACAATGCTATGTGGGTGAAATGATGATACCATGCCAAGTGTCAACCTTTTCAGAGTTCTTTTGTAGTGCTTTCCAATTTCAGGGTAATTTAGCTCAAAAAAATACATAACTGCATGAAAAGTACCAAATGATGTCGGGAAGTGTTGAAAATTCATGTTGTGGCTTTGAATGCTACAATTTGAACACACAAAAAGCCTCAAGTTCAAATAAGTTGAAGAAAATGAAATGCCTTTTGTAACCGATGAGATTCCGTCTGGAACGCTGATACTTCGAAAGAGACTGTTCGTTTTGTACACGAAGTGCATCCAACTTTTGTCGTAACCCTCTCAACTTTTTAGCACATTCTATGGTGGTGAAATGATGATACCATGCCAAGTTTCAACCTTTTCAGAGTTCATTTCTAGTGCTTTCCAATTTCAGGGTCATTTAGCTCAAAAAAATCAACAACTGCATGAAAAATACCAAATGAAGTCAGAAAGGGTTGAAAATTGATGATGTGGCTTTTAATGCTGCATTTTGAATACACAAAAAGCCTGGAGTTCAAATAAGTTCAAGAAAATAAAATGCCTTTTTTAACCCATGAGTTTCCGTCCGGAACCCTGATACTTCGAAAGAGACTGTCCGTTGTGTACACGAAGTGCATCCAGCTTTTCTCGTAACCCTCTCAACTTTTTAGCACATGCTATGTGGGTTAAATATTATACCATGCCAAGTTTCAACCTTTTCAGAGTTCATTTGTAGTGCTTTCCAATTTCATCGCCATTTAGCTAAAAAATCGGTAACTGCATGAAAAATACCAAATGATGTCGGGAAGGGTTGAAAATTGATGTTTTGGCTTTGAATGGCACATTTTGAACACACAAAAGCCTCGAGTTCAAATAAGATCAAGAAAATTAAATTCCTTTTGTAACAGATGAGTTTCCGTCCGAAACCCTGATACTGCAAAAGAGACTATCCGTTTTGTACACGAAGTGCATCGAGCTTTTGTCGTAACCCTCTCAACTTTTTAGCACAATTCTATGTGGGTGAAATGATGATACCATGCCAAGTTTCAACATTTTCATAGTTAGTGCTTTCCAATTTCAGGGTCATTTAGCTAAAAAATCAATAACTGCATGAAAAATACCAAATGATGTCAGAAAGGGTTGAAAATTGATGTTGTGGCTTTGAATGGTACAATTTGAACACACAAAAAGCTTCGAGTTCGAATAAGTTCAAGAAAATGAAATGCCTTTTGTAACCGATGAGTTTCCGTTTGGAACCCTAATACTTCGGAAGAGACTGTCTGTTTTGTACACGAAGTGCATCCAGCTTTTGTCGTAACCCTCTCAACTTTTTAGCACATGCTATGTGGGTGAAATGATGATACCATGCCAAGTTTCAACCTTTTCAGAGTTCATTTGTAGTGCTTTCCAATTTCAGGGTCATTTAGGTGAAAAAACTCAACAACTGCATGAAAAATACAAAATGAAGTCAGAAAGGTTTGAAATTTGCTTATGTGGCTTTGAATGGTGCATTTTGAACACACAAAGAGCCTGGAGTTCAAATAAGTTCAAGAAAATGAAATGCCTTTTGTAACAGATGAGTTTCTGTCCGGAACCCTAATACTTTGAAAGAGATTGTCCGTTTTGTACACGAAGTGCATCCATCTTTTGCTGTAACGCTCTCAACTTTTTAGCACATGCTATGTGGGTGAAATGATGATACCATGCCAAGTTTCAACCTTTTCAGAGTTCATTCGTAGTAGTTTCCATTTTCAAGGTCATTTAGCTCGAAAATATCAATAACTGCATGAAAAATAACAAATGATATTGGGAAGGGTTGAAAATTGATGATGTGGCTTTGAATGGTGCATTTTGAACACACAAAAAGCCTTGAGTTCAAATAGGTTCAAGAAAATGAAATGCCTTTTGTAACCGATGAGTTTCCGTCGGAACCCTGATACTTCGAAAGAGATTGTTCGTTTTGTACACGAAGTGCATCCAGTTTTTGTCGTAACCCTCTCAACTTTTTAGCACATACTATGTGGGTGAAATGATGATACCATGCCATGTTTCAACCTTTTCAGAGTTCATTTGTAGTGCTTTCCAATTTCAGGGTCATTTGGCTCAAAAAAAACAATAACTGCATGAAAAATACCAAATGAAGTCAAAAAGGGTTGAAAATTGATGACGTGGATTTGAATGGTGCATTTTGAATACACAAAAAGCCAGGAGTTCAAATAAGTTCAAGACAATGAAAAGCCTTGTGTAACCCATGAGTTTCCGTCCGGAACCACGATACTTCGAAAGAGATTGTCCGTTTTGTACACGAAGTGCATCCAGGTTTTGCCGTAACCCTGTCAAATTTTTAGCACATGCTATGTGGGTGAAATGATGATACCATGCCAAGTTTCAACCTTTTCAGAGTTCATTTGTAGTGCTTTCCAATTTCAGGGTCATTTAGCTAAAAAATCAATAACTGCATGAAAAATACCAAATGATGTCGGGAAGCGTTGAAAATTGATGTTGTGGCTTTGAATGGTACATTCTGAACACATAAAAAGCCTCGAGTTCAAATAACTTCAAGAAAATGAAATGCCTTTTGTAACCGATGAGTTTCCGTCCAGAACCCTGATACTTCGAAAGAGACTGTTCGTTTGGTACAAGGAGTGCATCCAGCTTTTGCCCTAACCCTCTCAACTTTTTAGCACATGCTATGTGGGTGAAATGATGATACCAAGGCAAGTTTCAACCTTTTCAGAGTTCATTTCTAGTTCTTTCCAATTACAGGGTCATTTGTTAAAAAATTAATAAGTACATGAAAAATACCAAATGATGTCGGGAAGGGTTGAAAATTGATGTTTTGTCTTCGAATGGCACATTTTGAACACACAAAAACCTCGAGTTCAAATAAGATCAAGAAAATGAAATTCCTTAGGTAACAGATGAGTTTCCGTCCGGAACCCTGATACTTCGAAAGAGACTATCCGTTTTGTACACGAAGTGCATCCAGCTTTTGTCGTAACCCTCTCAACTTTTTAGCACAATGCTATGTGGGTGAAATGATGATACCATGCCAAGTTTCAACATTTTCATAGTTAGTGCTTTCCAATTTCAGGGTCATTTAGCTAAAAAATCAATAACTGCATGAAAAATATCAAATGATGTCGGGAAGGGTTGAAAATTGATGTTGGGGCTGTGAATGGTACATTTTGAACACACAAAAAGCTTCGAGTTCAAATAAGTTCAAGAAAATGAAATGCCTTTTGTAACCGATGAGTTTCCGTCCGGAACCCTAATACTTCGAAAGAGAATGTCTGTTTTGTACACGAAGTGCATCCAACTTTTGTCATAACCCTATCAACTTTTTAACACATGCTATGTGGGTGAAATGATGATACCATGCCAAGTTTCAACCTTTTCAGAGTTCATTTGTAGTGCTTTCCAATTTCAGGGTCATTTAGCTAAAAAAATTAATAACTGCATGAAAAATACCAAATGATGTCGGGAAGGGTTGAAAATTGATGTTGTGGCTTTGAATGTTACGTTTTGAACACACGAAAAGCCTCAAGTTCAAATAAGTTCAAGAAAATGAAATGCCTTTTGTAACCGATGAGTTTCCGTCCGGAACCGTGATACTTCGAAAGAGACTGTCCGTTTTGTACACGAAGTGCATCCAGCTTTTGTCGTAACCCTCTCAACTTTTTAGCACATGCTATGTGGGTTAAATATTATACCATGTCAAGTTTCAACCTTTTCAGAGTTCATTTGTAGTGCTTTCCAATTTCATCGCCATTTAGCTAAACAATCGGTAACTGCATGAAAAATACCAAATGATGTCGGGAAGGGTTGAAAATTTATATTGTGGATTTGAATGTTACATTTTGAACACACAAAAGCCTCAAGTTGAAATAAGATCAAGAAAATGAAATGCCTTTTGTAACCGATGAGTTTCCGTCTAGAACGCTGATACTTCGTAAGAGACTGTTCGTTTTGTACACGAAGTGCATCCAGCTTTTGTCGTAACCCTCTCAACTTTTTAGCACATGCTATGTGGGTGAAATGATGATACCATGCCAAGTTTCAACCTTTTCATAGTTCTTTTGTAGTGCTTTCCAATTTCAGGGTAATTTAGCTCAAAAAAATCAATAACTGCATGAAAAATACCAAATGATGTCGGGAAGGGTTGAAAATTGATGTTGTGGCTTTGAATGTTACATTTTGAACACACAAAAAGCCTCAAGTTCAAATAAGTTGAAGAAAATGAAATGCCTTTTGTAATAGATGAGTTTCCGTCTGGAACGCTGATACTTCGAAAGAGACTGTTCGTTTTGTACACGAAGTGCATCCTACTTTTGTCGTAACCCTCTCAACTTTTTAGCACATTCTATGTTGGTGAAATGATGATACCATGCCAAGTTTCAACCTTTTCAGAGTTCATTTCTAGTGCTTTCCAATTTCAGGGTCATTTAGCTCAAAAAAATCAATAATTGCATGAAAAATACCAAATGAAGTCAGAAAGGTTGAAAATTGATGATGTGGCTTTTAATGCTGCATTTTGAATACACAAAAAGCCTGGAGTTCAAATAAGTTCAAGAAAATAAAATGCCTTTTGTAACCCATGAGTTTCTGTACGGAACCCTGATACTTCGAAAGAGACTGTCCGGTTTGAACACGAAGTGCATCCAGCTTTTGTCGTAACCCTCTCAACTTTTTAGCACATGCTATGTGGGTTAAATATTATACCATGCCAAGTTTCAACCTTTTCAGAGTTCATTTGTAGTGCTTTCCAATTTCATCGCCATTTAGCTAAAAAATCGGTAACTGCATGAAAAATACCAAATGATGTCGGGAAGGGTTGAAAATTGATGTTTTGGCTTTGAATGGCACATTTTGAACACACAAAAGCCTCGAGTTCAAATAAGATCAAGAAAATTAAATTCATTTTGTAACAGATGAGTTTCCGTCCGGAACCCTGATACTGCGAAAGAGACTATCCGTTTTGTACACGAAGTGCATCGAGCTTTTGTCGTAACCCTCTCAACTTTTTAGCACAATGCTATGTGGGTGAAATGATGATACCATGCCAAGTTTCAACATTTTCATAGTTAGTGCTTTCCAATTTCAGGGTCATTTAGCTAAAAAATCAATAACTGCATGAAAAATACCAAATGATGTCAGAAAGGGTTGAAAATTGATGTTGTGGCTTTGAATGGTACAATTTGAACACACAAAAAGCTTCGAGTTCGAATAAGTTCAAGAAAATGAAATGCCTTTTGTAACCGATGAGTTTCTGTTTGGAACCATAATACTTCGAAAGAGACTGTCTGTTTTGTACACGAAGTGCATCCAGCTTTTATCGTAACCCGCTCAACTTTTTAGCACATGCTATGTGGGTGAAACGATGATACCACGCCAAGTTTCAACCTTTTCAGAGTTCATTTGTAGTGCTTTCCAATTTCACGGTAATTTAGCTCAAAAAAAATAATAACTGCATGAAAAATACCAAATGAAGTCAAAAAGGGTTGAAAATTGATGATGTGGCTTTTAATGCTGCATTTTGAATACACAAAAAGCCTGGAGTTCAAATAAGTTCAAGAAAATAAAATGCCTTTTGTAACCCATGAGTTTCTGTCCAGAACCCTGATACTTCGAAAGAGACTGTCCGTTTTGTACACGAAGTGCATCCAGCTTTTGTCGTAACCCTCTCAACTTTTTAGCACATGCTATGTGGGTTAAATATTATACCATGCCAAGTTTCAACCTTTTCAGAGTTCATTTGTAGTGCTTTCCAATTTCATCGCCATTTAGCTAAAAAATCGGTAACTGCATGAAAAATACCAAATGATGTCGGGAAGGGTTGAAAATTGATGTTTTGGCTTTGAATGGCACATTTTGAACACACAAAAGCCTCGAGTTCAAATAAGATCAAGAAAATGAAATTCCTTTTGTAACAGATGAGTTTCCGTCCGGAACCCTGATACTGCGAAAGAGACTATCCGTTTTGTACACGAAGTGCATCGAGCTTTTGTCGTAACCCTCTCAACTTTTTAGCACAATGCTATGTGGGTGAAATGATGATACCATGCCAAGTTTCAACATTTTCATAGTTAGTGCTTTCCAATTTCAGGGTCATTTAGCTAAAAAATCAATAACTGCATGAAAAATACCAAATGATGTGAGAAAGGGTTGAAAATTGATGTTGTGGCTTTGAATGGTACAATTTGAACACACAAAAAGCTTCGAGTTCGAATAAGTTCAAGAAAATGAAATGCCTTTTGTAACCGATGAGTTTCTGTTTGGAACCCTAATACTTCGAAAGAGACTGTCTGTTTTGTACACGAAGGGCATCCAGCTTTTGTCGTAACCCTCTCAACTTTTTAGCACATGCTACGTGGGTGAAATGATGATACCATGCCAAGTTTCAACCTTTTCATAGTTCTTTTGTAGTGCTTTCCAATTTCAGGGTAATTTAGCTCAAAAAAAATCAATAACTACATGAAAATTACCAAATGATGTCGGGAAGGGTTGAAAATTCATGTTGTGGCTTTGAATGTTACATTTTGAACACACAAAAAGCTTCGAGTTCGAATAAGTTGAAGAAAATGAAATGCCTTTTGTAACAGATGAGTTTCCGTCTGGAACGCTGATACTTCGAAAGAGACTGTCTGTTTTGTACACGAAGTGGATCCAGCTTTTGTCGTAACCCTCTCAACTTTTTAGCACATGCTATGTGGGTGAAATGATGATACCATGCCAAGTTTCAACCTTTTCAGAGTTCATTTGTAGTGCTTTCCAATTTCACGGTAATTTAGCTCAAAAAAAATAATAACTGCATGAAAAATACCAAATGAAGTCAAAAAGGGTTGAAAATTGATGATGTGGCTTTTAATGCTGCATTTTGAAGACACAAAAAGCCTGGAGTTCAAATAAGTTCAAGAAAATAAAATGCCTTTTGTAACCCATGAGTTTCTGTCCGGAACCCTGATACTTCGAAAGAGACTGTCCGTTTTGTACACGAAGTGCATCCAGCTTTTGTCTTAACCCTCTCAACTATTTAGCACATGCTATGTGGGTTAAATATTATACCATGCCAAGTTTCAACCTTTTCAGAGTTCATTTGTAGTGCTTTCCAATTTCAACGCCATTTAGCTAAAAAATCGGTAACTGCATGAAAAATACCAAATGATGTCGGGAAGGGTTGAAAATTGATGTTTTGGCTTTGAATGGCACATTTTGAACACACAAAAGCCTCGAGTTCAAATAAGATCAAGAAAATGAAATTCCTTTTGTAACAGATGAGTTTCCGTCCGGAACCCTGATACTGCGAAAGAGAGTATCCGTTTTGTACACGAAGTGCATCGAGCTTTTGTCGTAACCCTCTCAACTTTTTAGCACAATGCTATGTGGGTGAAATGATGATACCATGCCAAGTTTCAACATTTTCATAGTTAGTGCTTTCCAATTTCAGGGTCATTTAGCTAAAAAATCAATAACTGCATGAAAAATACCAAATGATGTGAGAAAGGGTTGAAAATTGATGTTGTGGCTTTGAATGGTACAATTTGAACACACAAAAAGCTTCGAGTTCGAATAAGTTCAAGAAAATGAAATGCCTTTTGTAACCGATGAGTTTCTGTTTGGAACCCTAATACTTCGAAAGAGACTGTCTGTTTTGTACACGAAGGGCATCCAGCTTTTGTCGTAACCCTCTCAACTTTTTAGCACATGCTACGTGGGTGAAATGATGATACCATGCCAAGTTTCAACCTTTTCATAGTTCTTTTGTAGTGCTTTCCAATTTCAGGGTAATTTAGCTCAAAAAAATCAATAACTACATGAAAATTACCAAATGATGTCGGGAAGGGTTGAAAATTCATGTTGTGGCTTTGAATGTTACATTTTGAACACACAAAAAGCTTCGAGTTCGAATAAGTTGAAGAAAATGAAATGCCTTTTGTAACAGATGAGTTTCCGTCTGGAACGCTGATACTTCGAAGAGACTGTCTGTTTTGTACACGAAGTGGATCCAGCTTTTGTCGTAACCCTCTCAACTTTTTAGCACATGCTATGTGGGTGAAATGATGATACCATGCCAAGTTTCAACCTTTTCAGAGTTCATTTGTAGTGCTTTCCAATTTCACGGTAATTTAGCTCAAAAAAAATAATAACTGCATGAAAAATACCAAATGAAGTCAAAAAGGGTTGAAAATTGATGATGTGGCTTTTAATGCTGCATTTTGAATACACAAAAAGCCTGGAGTTCAAATAAGTTCAAGAAAATAAAATGCCTTTTGTAACCCATGAGTTTCTGTTCGGAACCCTGATACTTCGAAAGAGACTGTCCGTTTTGTACACGAAGTGCATCCAGCTTTTGTCGTAACCCTCTCAACTTTTTAGCACATGCTATGTGGGTTAAATATTATACCATGCCAAGTTTCAACCTTTTCAGAGTTCATTTGTAGTGCTTTCCAATTTCATCGCCATTTAGCTAAAAAATCGGTAACTGCATGAAAAATACCAAATGATGTCGGGAAGGGTTGAAAATTGATGTTTTGGCTTTGAATGGCACATTTTGAACACACAAAAGCCTCGAGTTCAAATAAGATCAAGAAAATTAAATTCCTTTTGTAACAGATGAGTTTCCGTCCGGAACCCTGATACTGCGAAAGAGACTATCCGTTTTGTACACGAAGTGCATCGAGCTTTTGTCGTAACCCTCTCAACTTTTTAGCACAATGCTATGTGGGTGAAATGATGATACCATGCCAAGTTTCAACATTTTCATAGTTAGTGCTTTCCAATTTCAGGGTCATTTAGCTAAAAAATCAATAACTGCATGAAAAATACCAAATGATGTGAGAAAGGGTTGAAAATTGATGTTGTGGCTTTGAATGGTACAATTTGAACACACAAAAAGCTTCGAGTTCGAATAAGTTCAAGAAAATGAAATGCCTTTTGTAACCGATGAGTTTCTGTTTGGAACCCTAATACTTCGAAAGAGACTGTCTGTTTTGTACACGAAGGGCATCCAGATTTTGTCGTAACCCTCTCAACTTTTTAGCACATGCTACGTGGGTGAAATGATGATACCATGCCAAGTTTCAACCTTTTCATAGTTCTTTTGTAGTGCTTTCCAATTTCAGGGTAATTTAGCTCAAAAAAATCAATAACTACATGAAAATTACCAAATGATGTCGGGAAGGGTTGAAAATTCATGTTGTGGCTTTGAATGTTACATTTTGAACACACAAAAAGCTTCGAGTTCGAATAAGTTGAAGAAAATGAAATGCCTTTTGTAACAGATGAGTTTCCGTCTGGAACGCTGATACTTCGAAAGAGACTGTCCGTTTTGTACACGAAGTGCATCCAGCTTTTGTCGTAACCCTCTCAACTTTTTAGCACATGCTATGTGGGTGAAATGATGATACCATGCCAAGTTTCAACCTTTTCAGAGTTCATTTGTAGTGCTTTCCAATTTCACGGTAATTTAGCTCAAAAAAAAATAATAACTGCATGAAAAATACCAAATGAAGTCAAAAAGGGTTGAAAATTGATGATGTGGCTTTTAATGCTGCATTTTGAATACACAAAAAGCCTGGAGTTCAAATAAGTTCAAGAAAATAAAATGCCTTTTGTAACCCATGAGTTTCTGTCCGGAACCCTGATACTTCGAAAGAGACTGTCCCTTTTGTACACGAAGTGCATCCAGCTTTTGTCGTAACCCTCTCAACTTTTTAGCACATGCTATGTGGGTTAAATATTATACCATGCCAAGTTTCAACCTTTTCAGAGTTCATTTGTAGTGCTTTCCAATTTCATCGCCATTTAGCTAAAAAATCGGTAACTGCATGAAAAATACCAAATGATGTCGGGAAGGGTTGAAAATTGATGTTTTGGCTTTGAATGGCACATTTTGAACACACAAAAGCCTCGAGTTCAAATAAGATCAAGAAAATTAAATTCCTTTTGTAACAGATGAGTTTCCGTCCGGAACCCTGATACTGCGAAAGAGACTATCCGTTTTGTACACGAAGTGCATCGAGCTTTTGTCGTAACCCTGTCAACTTTTTAGCACAATGCTATGTGGGTGAAATGATGATACCATGCCAAGTTTCAACATTTTCATAGTTAGTGCTTTCCAATTTCAGGGTCATTTAGCTAAAAAATCAATAACTGCATGAAAAATACCAAATGATGTGAGAAAGGGTTGAAAATTGATGTTGTGGCTTTGAATGGTACAATTTGAACACACAAAAAGCTTCGAGTTCGAATAAGTTCAAGAAAATGAAATGCCTTTTGTAACCGATGAGTTTCTGTTTGGAACCCTAATACTTCGAAAGAGACTGTCTGTTTTGTACACGAAGGGCATCCAGCTTTTGTCGTAACCCTCTCAACTTTTTAGCACATGCTACGTGGGTGAAATGATGATACCATGCCAAGTTTCAACCTTTTCATAGTTCTTTTGTAGTGCTTTCCAATTTCAGGGTAATTTAGCTCAAAAAAATCAATAACTACATGAAAATTACCAAATGATGTCGGGAAGGGTTGAAAATTCATGTTGTGGCTTTGAATGTTACATTTTGAACACACAAAAAGCTTCGAGTTCGAATAAGTTGAAGAAAATGAAATGCCTTTTGTAACAGATGAGTTTCCGTCTGGAACGCTGATACTTCGAAAGAGACTGTCCGTTTTGTACACGAAGTGCATCCAGCTTTTGTCGTAACCCTCTCAACTTTTTAGCACATGCTATGTGGGTGAAATGATGATACCATGCCAAGTTTCAACCTTTTCAGAGTTCATTTGTAGTGCTTTCCAATTTCACGGTAATTTAGCTCAAAAAAAAATAATAACTGCATGAAAAATACCAAATGAAGTCAAAAAGGGTTGAAAATTGATGATGTGGCTTTTAATGCTGCATTTTGAATACACAAAAAGCCTGGAGTTCAAATAAGTTCAAGAAAATAAAATGCCTTTTGTAACCCATGAGTTTCTGTCCGGAACCCTGATACTTCGAAAGAGACTGTCCCTTTTGTACACGAAGTGCATCCAGCTTTTGTCGTAACCCTCTCAACTTTTTAGCACATGCTATGTGGGTTAAATATTATACCATGCCAAGTTTCAACCTTTTCAGAGTTCATTTGTAGTGCTTTCCAATTTCATCGCCATTTAGCTAAAAAATAGGTAACTGCATGAAAAATACCAAATGATGTCGGGAAGGGTTGAAAATTGATGTTTTGGCTTTGAATGGCACATTTTGAACACACAAAAGCCTCGAGTTCAAATAAGATCAAGAAAATTAAATTCCTTTTGTAACAGATGAGTTTCCGTCCGGAACCCTGATACTGCGAAAGAGACTATCCGTTTTGTACACGAAGTGCATCGAGCTTTTGTCGTAACCCTCTCAACTTTTTAGCACAATGCTATGTGGGTGAAATGATGATACCATGCCAAGTTTCAACATTTTCATAGTTAGTGCTTTCGAATTTCAGGGTCATTTAGCTAAAAAATCAATAACTGCATGAAAAATACCAAATGATGTGAGAAAGGGTTGAAAATTGATGTTGTGGCTTTGAATGGTACAATTTGAACACACAAAAAGCTTCGAGTTCGAATAAGTTCAACAAAATGAAATGCCTTTTGTAACCGATGAGTTTCTGTTTGGAACCCTAATACTTCGAAAGAGACTGTCTGTTTTGTACACGAAGTGCATCCAGCTTTTGTCGTAACCCTCTCAACTTTTTAGCACATGCTATGTGGGTGAAATGATGATACCATGCCAAGTTTCAACCTTTTCATAGTTCTTTTGTAGTGCTTTCCAATTTCAGGGTAATTTAGCTCAAAAAAAATCAATAACTACATGAAAATTACCAAATGATGTCGGGAAGGGTCGAAAATTCATGTTGTGGCTTTGAATGTTACATTTTGAACACACAAAAAGCCTCAAGTTCAAATAAGTTGAAGAAAATGAAATGCCTTTTGTAACCGATGAGATTCCGTCTGGAACGCTGATACTTCGAAAGAGACTGTTCGTTTTGTACACGAAGTGCATCCAACTTTTGTCGTAACCCTCTCAACTTTTTAGCACATTCTATGTTGGTGAAATGATGATACCATGCCAAGTTTCAACCTGTTCAGAGTTCATTTCTAGTGCTTTCCAATTTCAGGGTCATTTAGCTCAAAAAAATCAACAACTGCATGAAAAATACCAAATGAAGTCAGAAAGGGTTGAAAATTGATGATGTGGCTTTTAATGCTGCATTTTGAATACACAAAAAGCCTGGAGTTCAAATAAGTTCAAGAAAATAAAATGCCTTTTGTAACCCATGAGTTTCTGTCCGGAACCCTGATACTTCGAAAGAGACTGTCCGTTTTGTACACGAAGTGCATCCAGCTTTTGTCGTAACCCTCTCAACTTTTTAGCACATGCTATGTGGGTTAAATATTATACCATGCCAAGTTTCAACCTTTTCAGAGTTCATTTGTAGTGCTTTCCAATTTCATCGCCATTTAGCTAAAAAATCGGTAACTGCATGAAAAATACCAAATGATGTCGGGAAGGGTTGAAAATTGATGTTTTGGCTTTGAATGGCACATTTTGAACACACAAAAGCCTCGAGTTCAAATAAGATCAAGAAAATTAAATTCCTTTTGTAACAGATGAGTTTCCGTCCGGAACCCTGATACTGCGAAAGAGACTATCCGTTTTGTACACGAAGTGCATCGAGCTTTTGTCTTAACCCTCTCAACTTTTTGGCACAATGCTATGTGGGTGAAATGATGATACCATGCCAAGTTTCAACATTTTCATAGTTAGTGCTTTCCAATTTCAGGGTCATTTAGCTAAAAAATCAATAACTACATGAAAAATACCAAATGATGTGAGAAAGGGTTGAAAATTGATGTTGTGGCTTTGAATGGTACAATTTGAACACACAAAAAGCTTCGAGTTCGAATAAGTTCAAGAAAATGAAATGCCTTTTGTAACCGATGAGTTTCTGTTTGGAACCCTAATACTTCGTAAGAGACTGTCTGTTTTGTACACGAAGTGCATCCAGCTTTTGTCGTAACCCTCTCAACTTTTTAGCACATGCTATGTGGGTGAAATGATGATACCATGCCAAGTTTCAACCTTTTCATAGTTCTTTTGTAGTGCTTTCCAATTTCAGGGTAATTTAGCTCAAAAAAATCAATAACTGCATGAAAAATACCAAATGATGTCGGGAAGGGTTGAAAATTGATGTTGTGGCTTTGAATGTTACATTTTGAACACACAAAAAGCCTCAAGTTCAAATAAGTTGAAGAAAATGAAATGCCTTTTGTAACAGATGAGTTTCCGTCTGGAACGCTGATACTTCGAAAGAGACTGTTCGTTTTGTACACGAAGTGCATCCAACTTTTGTCGTAACCCTCTCAACTTTTTAGCACATTCTATGTTGGTGAAATGATGATACCATGCCAAGTTTCAACCTTTTCAGAGTTCATTTCTAGTGCTTTCCAATTTCAGGGTCATTTAGCTCAAAAAAATCAATAATTGCATGAAAAATACCAAATGAAGTCAGAAAGGGTTGAAAACTGATGATGTGGCTTTTAATGCTGCATTTTGAATACACAAAAAGCCTGGAGTTCAAATAAGTTCAAGAAAATAAAATGCCTTTTGTAACCCATGAGTTTCTGTACGGAACCCTGATACTTCGAAAGAGACTGTCCGGCTTGTACACGAAGTGCATCCAGCTTTTGTCGTAACCCTCTCAACTTTTTAGCACATGCTATGTGGGCTAAATATTATACCATGCCAAGTTTCAACCTTTTCAGAGTTCATTTGTAGTGCTTTCCAATTTCATCGCCATTTAGCTAAAAAATCGGTAACTCAATGAAAAATACCAAATGATGTCGGGAAGGGTTGAAAATTGATGTTTTGGCTTTGAATGGCACATTTTGAACACACAAAAGCCTCGAGTTCAAATAAGATCAAGAAAATTAAATTCCTTTTGTAACAGATGAGTTTCCGTCCGGAACCCTGATACTGCGAAAGAGACTATCCGTTTTGTACACGAAGTGCATCGAGCTTTTGTCGTAACCCTCTCAACTTTTTAGCACAATGCTATGTGGGTGAGCTGATGATACTATGCCAAGTTTCAACATTTTCATAGTTAGTGCTTTCCAATTTCAGGGTCATTTAGCTAAAAAATCAATAACTGCATGAAAAATACCAAATGATGTCAGAAAGGGTTGAAAATTGATGTTGTGGCTTTGAATGGTACAATTTGAACACACAAAAAGCTTCGAGTTCGAATAAGTTGAAGAAAATGAAATGCCTTTTGTAACAGATGAGTTTCCGTCTGGAAAGCTGATACTTCGAAAGAGACTGTCTGTTTTGTACACGAAGTGGATCCAGCTTTTGTCGTAACCCTCTCAACTTTTTAGCACATGCTATGTGGGTGAAATGATGATACCATGCCAAGTTTCAACCTTTGCAGAGTTCATTTGTAGTGCTTTCCAATTTCACGGTAATTTAGCTCAAAAAAAATAATAACTGCATGAAAAATACCAAATGAAGTCAAAAAGGGTTGAAAATTGATGATGTGGATTTTAATGCTGCATTTTGAATACACAAAAAGCCTGGAGTTCAAATAAGTTCAAGAAAATAAAATGCCTTTTGTAACCCATGAGTTTCTGTCCGGAACCCTGATACTTCGAAAGAGACTGTCCGTTTTGTACACGAAGTGCATCCAGCTTTTGTCGTAACCCTCTCAACTTTTTAGCACATGCTATGTGGGTTAAATATTATACCATGCCAAGTTTCAACCTTTTCAGAGTTCATTTGTAGTGCTTTCCAATTTCATCACCATTTAGCTAAAAAATCGGTAACTGCATGAAAAATACCAAATGATGTCGGGAAGGGTTCAAAATTGATGTTTTGGCTTTGAATGGCACATTTTGAACACACAAAAGCCTCGAGTTCAAATAAGATCAAGAAAATTAAATTCCTTTTGTAACAGATGAGTTTTCGTCCGGAACCCTGATACTACGAAAGAGACTATCCGTTTTGTACACGAAGTGCATCGAGCTTTTGTCGTAACCCTCTCAACTTTTTAGCACAATGCTATGTGGGTGAAATGATGATACCATGCCAAGTTTCAACATTTTCATAGTTAGTGCTTTCCAATTTCAGGGTCATTTAGCTAAAAAATCAATAACTGCATGAAAAATACCAAATGATGTCAGAAAGGGTTGAAAATTGATGTTGTGGCTTTGAATGGTACAATTTGAACACACAAAAAGCCTCAAGTTCGAATAAGTTCAAGAAAATGAAATGCCTTTTGTAACCGATGAGTTTCTGTTTGGAACCATAATACTTCGAAAGAGACTGTCTGTTTTGTACACGAAGTGCATCCAAATTTTGTCGTAACCCTCTCAACTTTTTAGCACATGCTATGTGGGTGAAATGATGATACCATGCCAAGTTTCAACCTTTTCAGAGTTCATTTGTAGTGCTTTCCAATTTCACGGTAATTTAGCTCAAAAAAAATAATAACTGCATGAAAAATACCAAATGAGGTCAAAAAGGGTTGAAAATTGATGATGTGGCTTTTAATGCTGCATTTTGAATACAAAAAAAGCCTGGAGTTCAAATAAGTTCAAGAAAATAAAATGCCTTTTGTAACCCATGAGTTTCTGTCCGGAACCCTGATACTTCGAAAGAGACTGTCCGTTTTGTACACGAAGTGCATCCAGCTTTTGTCGTAACCCTCTCAACTTTTTAGCACATGCTATGTGGGTTAAATATTATACCATGCCAAGTTTCAACCTTTTCAGAGTTCATTTGTAGTGCTTTCCAATTTCATCGCCATTTAGCTAAAAAATCGGTAACTGCATGAAAAATACCAAATGATGTCGGGAAGGGTTGAAAATTGATGTTTTGGCTTTGAATGGCACATTTTGAACACACAAAAGCCTCGAGTTCAAATAAGATCAAGAAAATTAAATTCCTTTTGTAACAGATGAGTTTCCGTCCAGAACCCTGATACTGCGAAAGAGACTATCCGTTTTGTACACGAAGTGCATCAAGCTTTTGTCGTAACCCTGTCAACTTTTTAGCACAATGCTATGTGGGTGAAATGATGATACCATGCCAAGTTTCAACATTTTCATAGTTAGTACTTTCCAATTTCAGGGTCATTTAGCTAAAAAATCAATAACTACATGAAAAATACCAAATGATGTCAGAAAGGGTTGAAAATTGATGTTGTGGCTTTGAATGGTACAATTTGAACACACAAAAAGCTTCGAGTTCGAATAAGTTCAAGAAAATGAAATGCCTTTTGTAACAGATTAGTTTCTGTTTGGAACCCTAATACTTCGAAAGAGACTGTCTGTTTTGTACACGAAGTGCATCCAGCTTTTGTCGTAACCCTCTCAACTTTTTAGCACATGCTATGTGGGTGAAATGATGATACCATGCCAAGTTTCAACCTTTTCAGAGTTCATTTGTAGTGCTTTCCAATTTCACGGTAATTTAGCTCAAAAAAAATAATAACTGCATGAAAAATACCAAATGAAGTCAAAAAGGGTTGAAAATTGATGATGTGGCTTTTAATGCTGCATTTTGAATACACAAAAAGCCTGGAGTTCAAATAAGTTCAAGAAAATAAAATGCCTTTTGTAACCCATGAGTTTCTGTCCGGAACCCTGATACTTCGAAAGAGACTGTCCGTTTTGTACACGAAGTGCATCCAGCTTTTGTCGTAACCCTCTCAACTTTTTAGCACATGCTATGTGGGTTAAATATTATACCATGCCAAGTTTCAACCTTTTCAGAGTTCATTTGTAGTGCTTTCCAATTTCATTGCCATTTAGCTAAAAAATCGGTAACTGCATGAAAAATACCAAATGATGTCGGGAAGGGTTGAAAATTGATGTTTTGGCTTTGAATGGCACATTTTGAACACACAAAAGCCTCGAGTTCAAATAAGATCAAGAAAATTAAATTCCTTTTGTAACAGATGAGTTTCCGTCCGGAACCCTGATACTGCGAAAGAGACTATCCGTTTTGTACACGAAGTGCATCAAGCTTTTGTCGTAACCCTGTCAACTTTTTAGCACAATGCTATGTGGGTGAAATGATGATACCATGCCAAGTTTCAACATTTTCATAGTTAGTACTTTCCAATTTCAGGGTCATTTAGCTAAAAAATCAATAACTACATGAAAAATACCAAATGATGTGAGAAAGGGTTGAAAATTGATGTTGTGGCTTTGAATGGTACAATTTGAACACACAAAAAGCTTCGAGTTCGAATAAGTTCAAGAAAATGAAATGCCTTTTGTAACCGATGAGTTTCTGTTTGGAACCCTAATACTTCGAAAGAGACTGTCTGTTTTGTACACGAAGTGCATCCAGCTTTTGTCGTAACCCTCTCAACTTTTTAGCACATGCTATGTGGGTGAAATGATGATACCATGCCAAGTTTCAACCTTTTCAGAGTTCATTTGTAGTGCTTTCCAATTTCACGGTAATTTAGCTCAAAAAAAATAATAACTGCATGAAAAATACCAAATGAAGTCAAAAAGGGTTGAAAATTGATAATGTGGCTTTTAATGGTGCATTTTGAATACACAAAAAGCCTGGAGTTCAAATAAGTTCAAGAAAATGAAATGCCTTTTGTGACCGATGAGTTTCCGTCTGGAACCCTAATACTTCGAAAGAGACTGTCTGTTTTGTACACGAAGTGCATCCAGCTTTTGTCGGAACCCTCTCAACTTTTTAGCACATGCTATGTGGGTGAAATGATGATACCATGCCAAGTTTCAACCTTTTCAGAGTTCATTTGTAGTGCTTTTCAATTTCAGGGTCATTTAGCTCAAAAAAATCAATAACTACATGAAGAATAAGAAATGATGTCGGGAAGGGTTGAAAATTGATGATGTGGATTTGAAAGGTGCATTTTAAACACACAAAAATCCTGGAGTTCAAATAAGTTCAAAAAAATGAAATGCCGTTTGTAACCGATGAGTTTCCGTCCGGAACCCTGATACTTCTGAAGAGACTATCCATTTTGTACACGAAGTGCATCCACCTTTTGCCGTAACCCTCTCAACTTTTTGGCACATGCTATGTGGGTGAAATGATGATACCATGCCAAGTTTCAACCTTTTCAGAGTTCATTTCTAGTGCTTTCCAATTTCAGGGTCATTTGCTAAAAATCAATAACCGCATGAAAAATACCAAATCATGTCGGGAAGGGTTGAAAATTGATGTTTTGGCTTTGAATGGTACATTTTGATCACACAAAAGCCTCGAGTTCAAATAAGATCAAGAAAATGAAATGCCTTTTGTAACAGATGAGTTTCCGTCTGAACCCAGATACTACGAAACAGACTGTCCGTTTTGTACACGAAGTGCATCCAGCTTTTGCCATAACCCTCTCAACTTTTTAGCACAATGCTATGTGGGTGAAATGATGATACCATGCCAAGTTTCAACCTTTTCATAGTTCATTTCTAGTGCTTTCCAATTTCAGGGTCATTTTGCTAAAAAATCAATAACTGCATGAAAAATATCAAATGATGTCGGGAAGGGTTGAAAATTGATGTTGGGGCTGTTAATGGTACATTTTGAACACACAAAAAGCTTCGAGTTCAAATAAGTTCAAGAAAATGAAATGTCTGTTGTAACCGATGAATTTCTGTCTGGAACCCTAATACTTCGAAAGAGAGTGTTCGTTTTGTACGCGAAGTGCATCCATCTTTTGCCGTAACCCTCTCAACTGTTTAGCACATGCTATGTGGTGAAATGATGATACCAAGGCAAGTTTCAACCTTTTCAGAGTTCATTTCTAGTGCTTTCCAATTACAGGGTCATTTGTTAAAAAATTAATAAGTACATGAAAAATACCAAATGATGTCGGGAAGGGTTGAAAATTGATGTTTTTTCTTCGAATGGCACATTTTGAACACACAAAAACCTCGAGTTCAAATAAGATCAAGAAAATGAAATTCCTTTTGTAACAGATGAGTTTCCTTCCGGAACCCTGATACTTCGAAAGAGACTATCCGTTTTGTACACGAAGTGCATCCAGCTTTTGTCGTAACCCTCTCAACTTTTTAGCACAATGCTATGTGGGTGAAATGATGATACCATGCCAAGTTTCAACATTTTCATAGTTAGTGCTTTCCAACTTCAGGGTCATTTAGCTAAAAAATCAATAACTACATGAAAAATACCAAATGATGTCAGCAAGGGTTGAAAATTGATGTTGTTGCTTTGAATGGTACAATTTGAACGCAAAAAAAGCTTCGAGTTCAAATAAGTTCAAGAAAATGAAATGCCTTTTGTAACCGATGAGTTTCGGTCCGGAACCCTAATACTTCGAAAGAGAATGTCTGTTTTGTACACAAAGTGCATCCAGCTTTTGTCTTAACCCTCTCAACTTTTTAGCACATGCTATGTGGGTGAAATGATGATACCATGCCAAGTTTCAACCTTTTCAGAGTTCATTTGTAGTGCTTTCCAATTTCACGGTAATTTAGCTCAAAAAAAATCAATAACTGCATGAAAAGTACCAAATGAAGTCAAAAAGGGTTGAAAATTGATGATGTGGCTTTTAATGGTGCATTTTGAATACACAAAAAGCCTGGAGTTCAAATAAGTTCAAGAAAATGAAATGCCTTTTGTAACCGATGAGTTTCCGTTTGGAACCCTAATACTTCGAAAGAGACTGTCTGTTTTGTACACGAAGTGCATCCAGCTTTTGTCGTAACCCTCTCAACTTTTTAGCACATGCTATGTGGGTGAAATGATGATACCATGCCAAGTTTCAACCTTTTCAGAGTTCATTTCTAGTAATTTCCAATTTCAGGGTCATTTGCTAAAAATCAATAACCGCATGAAAAATACCAAATCATGTCGGGAAGGGTTGAAAATTTATGTTTTGGCTTTGAATGGTACATTTTGATCACACAAAAGCCTCGAGTTCAAATAAGTTCAAGAAAATGAAATGCCTTTTGTAACCGATGAGTTTCCGTCTGAACCCAGATACTACGAAAGAGACTGTCCGTTTTGTACACGAAGTGCATCCAGCTTTTGCCGTAACCCTCTCAACTTTTTAGCACAATGCTATGTGGGTGAAATGATGATACCATGCCAAGTTTCAACCTTTTCATAGTTCATTTGTAGTGCTTTCCAATTTCAGGGTCATTTAGCTAAAAAATCAATAACTGCATGAAAAATACCAAATGATGTCGGGAAGGGTTGAAAATTGATGTTGGGGCTGTGAATGGTACATTTTGAACACACAAAAAGCTTCGAGTTCAAATAAGTTCAAGAAAATGAAATGCCTTTTGTAACCGATGAGTTTCCGTCCGGAACCCTAATACTTCGAAAGAGACTGTGTGTTTTGTACACGAAGTGCATCCAGCTTTTGTCATAACCCTATCAACTTTTTAACACATGCTATGTGGGTGAAATGATGATACCATGCCAAGTTTCAACCTTTTCAGAGTTCATTTGTAGCGCTTTCCAATTTCAGGGTAATTTAGCTAAAAAAATCAATAACTGCATGAAACATACCAAATGAAGTCAGAAAGGGTTGAAAATTGATGATGTGTCTTTTAATGGTGCATTTTGAACACACAAAAAGCCTCGAGTTCAAATAAGATCGAGAAAATGAAATACCTTTTGTAACAGATGAGTTTCCGTCCGGAACCCTGATACTTCGAAAGAGACTGTCCGTTTTGTACACGAAGTGCATCCAGCTTTTGCCGTAACCCTCTCAAATTTTTAGCACAATGCTATGTGGGTGAAATGATGATACCATGCCAAGTTTCAACCTTTTCAGAGTTCATTTGTAGTGCTTTCCAATTTCATCGCCATTTAGCTAAAAAATCGGTAACTGCATGAAAAATACCAAATGATGTCGGGAAGGGTTGAAAATTGATGTTTTGGCTTTGAATGGCACATTTTGAACACACAAAATCCTCGAGTTCAAATAAGATCAAGAAAATTAAATTCCTTTTGTAACAGATGAGTTTCCGTCCGGAACCCTGATACTGCGAAAGAGACTATCCGTTTTGTACACGAAGTGCATCGAGCTTTTGTCGTAACCCTCTCAACTTTTTAGCACAATGCTATGTGGGTGAAATGATGATACCATGCCAAGTTTCAATATTTTCATAGTTACTGCTTTCCAATTTCAGGGTCATTTAGCTAAAAAATCAATAACTGCATGAAAAATACCAAATGATGTCAGAAAGGGTTGAAAATTGATGTTGTGGCTTTGAATGGTACAATTTGAACACACAAAAAGCTTCGAGTTCGAATAAGTTCAAGAAAATGAAATGCCTTTTGTAACCGATGAGTTTCTGTTTGGAACCCTAATACTTCGAAAGAGACTGTCCATTTTGTACACGAAGTGCATCCAGCTTTTGCCGTAACCCTCTCAAATTTTTAGCACAATGCTATGTGGGTGAAATGATGATACCATGCCAAGTTTCAACCTTTTCATAGTTAATTTGTAGTGCTTTCCAATTTCAGGGTCATTTAGCTAAAAAAATCAATAACTGCATGAAAAATACCAAATGATGTCGGGAAGGGTTGAAAATTGATGTTGTGGCTTTGAATGTTACATTTTGAACACACGAAAACCCTCAAGTTCAAATAAGTTCAAGAAAATGAAATGCCTTTTGTAACTGATGAGATTCCGTCTGGAACGCTGATACTTCGAAAGAGACTGTTCGTTTTGTACACGAAGTGCATCCAACTTTTGTCGTAACCCTCTCAACTTTTTAGCACATTCTATGTTGGTGAAATGATGATACCATGCCAAGTTTCAACCTTTTCAGAGTTCATTTCTAGTGCTTCCCAATTTCAGGGTCATTTAGCTCAAAAAAATCAACAACTGCATGAAAAATACCAAATGAAGTCAGAAAGGGTTGAAAATTGATGATGTGGCTTTTAATGCTGCATTTTGAATACACAAAAACTTGGAGTTCAAATAAGTTCAAGAAAATAAAATGCCTTTTGTAACCCATGAGTTTCTGTCCGGAACCCTGATACTTCGAAAGAGACTGTCCGTTTTGTACACGAAGTGCATCCATCTTTTGTCGTAACCCTCTCAACTTTTTAGCACATGCTATGTGGGTTAAATATTATACCATGCCAAGTTTCAACCTTTTCAGAGTTCATTTGTAGTGCTTTCCAATTTCATCGCCATTTAGCTAAAAAATCGGTAACTGCATGAAAAATACCAAATGATGTCGGGAAGGGTTGAAAATTGATGTTTTGGCTTTGAATGGCACATTTTGAACACACAAAAGCCTCGAGTTCAAATAAGATCAAGAAAATGAAATTCCTTTTGTAACAGATGAGTTTCCGTCCGGAACCCTGATACTGCGAAAGAGACTATCCGTTTTGTACACGAAGTGCAT
Organism: Hordeum marinum; assembly: GCA_022496015.1. Taxonomy (NCBI): domain Eukaryota; kingdom Viridiplantae; phylum Streptophyta; class Magnoliopsida; order Poales; family Poaceae; genus Hordeum; species Hordeum marinum. Next base: position 515,779,471 of record CM039678.1, read on the forward strand.
CGAGCTTTTGTCGTAACCCTCTCAACTTTTTAGCACAATCTATGTGGGTGAAATGATGATACCATGCCAAGTTTCAACATTTCCATAGTTAGTGCTTTCCAATTTCAGGGTCATTGAGCTAAAAAATCAATAACTGCATGAAAAATACCAAATGATGTCAGAAAGGGTTGAAAATTGATGTTGTGGCTTTGAATGGTACAATTTGAACACACAAAAAGCTTCGAGTTCGAATAAGTTCAAGAAAATGAAATGCCTTTTGTAACAGATTAGTTTCTGTTTGGAACCCTAATACTTCGAAAGAGACTGTCTGTTTTGTACACGAAGTGCATCCAGCTTTTGTCGTAACCCTCTCAACTTTTTAGCACATGCTATGTGGGTGAAATGATGATACCATGCCAAGTTTCAACCTTTTCAGAGTTCATTTGTAGTGCTTTCCAATTTCACGGTAATTTAGCTCAAAAAAAATAATAACTGCATGAAAAATACCAAATGAAGTCAAAAAGGGTTGAAAATTGATGATGTGGCTTTTAATGCTGCATTTTAAATACACAAAAAGCCTGGAGTTCAAATAAGTTCAAGAAAATAAAATGCCTTTTGTAACCCATGAGTTTCTGTCCGGAACCCTGATACTTCGAAAGAGACTGTCCGTTTTGTACACGAAGTGCATCCAGCTTTTGTCGTAACCCTCTCAACTTTTTAGCACATGCTATGTGGGTTAAATATTATACCATGCCAAGTTTCAACCTTTTCAGAGTTCATTTGTAGTGCTTTCCAATTTCATCGCCATTTAGCTAAAAAATAGGGAACTGCATGAAAAATACCAAATGATGTCGGGAAGGGTTGAAAATTGATGTTTTGGCTTTGAATGGCACATTTTGAACACACAAAATCCTCGAGTTCAAATAAGATCAAGAAAATTAAATTCCTTTGTAACAGATGAGTTTCCGTCCGGAACCCTGATACTGCGAAAGAGACTATCCGTTTTGTACACGAAGTGCATCGAGCTTTTGTCGTAACCCTCTCAACTTTTTAGCACAATGCTATGTGGGTGAAATGATGATACCATGCCAAGTTTCAACATTTTCATAGTTAGTGCTTTCCAATTTCAGGGTCATTTAGCTAAAAAATCAATAACTACATGAAAAATACCAAATGATGTCAGAAAGGGTTGAAAATTGATGTTGTGGCTTTGAATGGTACAATTTGAACACACAAAAAGCTTCGAGTTCGAATAAGTTCAAGAAAATGAAATGCCTTTTGTAACCGATGAGTTTCTGTTTGGAACCCTAATACTTCGAAAGAGACTGTCCATTTTGTACACGAAGTGCATCCAGCTTTTGCCGTAACCCTCTCAAATTTTTAGCACAATGCTATGTGGGTGAAATGATGATACCATGCCAAGTTTCAACCTTTTCATAGTTAATTTGTAGTGCTTTCCAATTTCAGGGTCATTTAGCTAAAAAAATCAATAACTGCATGAAAAATACCAAATGATGTCGGGAAGGGTTGAAAATTGATGTTGTGGCTTTGAATGTTACATTTTGAACACACGAAAACCCTCAAGTTCAAATAAGTTCAAGAAAATGAAATGCCTTTTGTAAATGATGAGATTCCGTCTGGAACGCTGATACTTCGAAAGAGACTGTTCGTTTTGTACACGAAGTGCATCCAACTTTTGTCGTAACCCTCTCAACTTTTTAGCACATTCTATGTTGGTGAAATGATGATACCATGCCAAGTTTCAACCTTTTCAGAGTTCCATTTCTAGTGCTTTCCAATTTCAGGGTCATTTAGCTCAAAAAATCAACAACTGCATGAAAAATACCAAATGAAGTCAGAAAGGGTTGAAAATTGATGATGTGGCTTTTAATGCTGCATTTTGAATACACAAAAACTTGGAGTTCAAATAAGTTCAAGAAAATAAAATGCCTTTTGTAACCCATGAGTTTCTGTCCGGAACCCTGATACTTCGAAAGAGACTGTCCGTTTTGTACACGAAGTGCATCCAGCTTTTGTCGTAACCCTCTCAACTTTTTAGCACATGCTATGTGGGTTAAATATTATACCATGCCAAGTTTCAACCTTTTCAGAGTTCATTTGTAGTGCTTTCCAATTTCATCGCCATTTAGCTAAAAAATCGGTAACTGCATGAAAATACCAAATGATGTCGGGAAGGGTTGAAAATTGATGTTTTGGCTTTGAATGGCACATTTGAACACACAAAAGCCTCGAGTTCAAATAAGATCAAGAAAATGAAATTCCTTTTGTAACAGATGAGTTTCCGTCCGGAACCCTGATACTGCGAAAGAGACTATCCGTTTTGTACACGAAGTGCATCGAGCTTTTGTCGTAACCCTCTCAACTTTTTAGCACAATCTATGTGGGTGAAATGATGATACCATGCCAAGTTTCAACATTTCCATAGTTAGTGCTTTCCAATTTCAGGGTCATTGAGCTAAAAAATCAATAACTGCATGAAAAATACCAAATGATGTCAGAAAGGGTTGAAAATTGATGTTGTGGCTTTGAATGGTACAATTTGAACACACAAAAAGCTTCGAGTTCGAATAAGTTCAAGAAAATGAAATGCCTTTTGTAACAGATTAGTTTCTGTTTGGAACCCTAATACTTCGAAAGAGACTGTCTGTTTTGTACACGAAGTGCATCCAGCTTTTGTCGTAACCCTCTCAACTTTTTAGCACATGCTATGTGGGTGAAATGATGATACCATGCCAAGTTTCAACCTTTTCAGAGTTCATTTGTAGTGCTTTCCAATTTCACGGTAATTTAGCTCAAAAAAAATAATAACTGCATGAAAAATACCAAATGAAGTCAAAAGGGTTGAAAATTGATGATGTGGCTTTTAATGCTGCATTTTGAATACACAAAAAGCCTGGAGTTCAAATAAGTTCAAGAAAATAAAATGCCTTTTGTAACCCATGAGTTTCTGTCCGGAACCCTGATACTTCGAAAGAGACTGTCCGTTTTGTACACGAAGTGCATCCAGCTTTTGTCGTAACCCTCTCAACTTTTTAGCACATGCTATGTGGGTTAAATATTATACCATGCCAAGTTTTCAACCTTTTCAGAGTTCATTTGTAGTGCTTTCCAATTTCATCGCCATTTAGCTAAAAAATAGGGAACTGCATGAAAAATACCAAATGATGTCGGGAAGGGTTGAAAATTGATGTTTTGGCTTTGAATGGCACATTTTGAACACACAAAAGCCTCGAGTTCAAATAAGATCAAGAAAATTAAATTCCTTTGTAACAGATGAGTTTCCGTCCGGAACCCTGATACTGCGAAAGAGACTATCCGTTTTGTACACGAAGTGCATCGAGCTTTTGTCGTAACCCTCTCAACTTTTTAGCACAATGCTATGTGGGTGAAATGATGATACCATGCCAAGTTTCAACATTTTCATAGTTAGTGCTTTCCAATTTCAGGGTCATTTAGCTAAAAAATCAATAACTGCATGAAAAATACCAAATGATGTCAGAAAGGGTTGAAAATTGATGTTGTGGCTTTGAATGGTACAATTTGAACACACAAAAAGCTTCGAGTTCGAATAAGTTCAAGAAAATGAAATGCCTTTTGTAACCGATGAGTTTCTGTTTGGAACCCTAATACTTCGAAAGAGACTGTCCGTTTTGTACACGAAGTGCATCCAGCTTTTGCCGTAACCCTCTCAAATTTTTAGCACAATGCTATGTGGGTGAAATGATGATACCATGCCAAGTTTCAACCTTTTCATAGTTCATTTGTAGTGCTTTCCAATTTCAGGGTCATTTAGCTAAAAAAATCAATAACTGCATGAAAAATACCAAATGATGTCGGGAAGGGTTGAAAATTGATGTTGTGGCTTTGAATGTTACATTTTGAACACACGAAAACCCTCAAGTTCAAATAAGTTCAAGAAAAGGAAATGCCTTTTGTAACCGATGAGTTTCCGTCCGGAACACTGATACTTCGTAAGAGACTGTTCGTTTTGTACACGAAGTGCATCCAGCTTTTTTCGTAACCCTCTCAACTTTTTAGCACATGCTATGTGGGTGAAATGATGATACCATGCCAAGTTTCAACCTTTTCAGAGTTCTTTTGTAGTGCTTTCCAATTTCAGGGTAATTTAGCTCAAAAAAATCAATAACTACATGAAAATTACCAAATGATGTCGGGAAGGGTTGAAAATTCATGTTGTGGCTTTGAATGTACATTTTGAACACCAAAAAGCCTCAAGTTCAAATAAGTTGAAGAAAATGAAATGCCTTTTGTAACCGATGAGATTCCGTCTGGGAACGCTGATACTTCGAAAGAGACTGTTCGTTTTGTACACGAAGTGCATCCAGCTTTTGTCGTAACCCTCTCAACTTTTTAGCACATGCTATGTGGGTTAAATATTATACAGGCCAAGTTTCAACCTTTTCAGAGTTCATTTGTAGTGCTTTCCAATTTCATCGCCATTTAGCTAAAAAATCGGTAACTGCATGAAAAATACCAAATGATGTCGGGAAGGGTTGAAAATGATGTGTTTGGCTTTTGAATGGCACATTTTGAACACACAAAAGCCTCGAGTTCAAATAAGATCAAGAAAATTAAATTCCTTTTGTAACAGATGAGTTTCCGTCCGGAACCCTGATACTGCGAAAGAGACTATCCGTTTTGTACACGAAGTGCATCGAGCTTTTGTCATAACCCTCTCAACTTTTTAGCACAATGCTATGTGGGTGAAATGATGATACCATGCCAGTTCAACATTTTCATAGTTAGTGCTTTCCAATTTCAGGGTCATTTAGCTAAAAAATCAATAACTGCATGAAAAATACCAATGATGTCAGAAAGGGTTGAAAATTGATGTTGTGGCTTTGAATGGTACAATTTGAACACACAAAAAGCTTCGAGTTCGAATAAGTTCAAGAAACTGAAATGCCTTTTGTAACCGATGAGTTTCTGTTTGGAACCCTAATACTTCGAAAGAGACTGTCCATTTGTACACGAAGTGCATCCCAGCTTTGCCGTAACCTCTCAAATTTTTAGCACAATGCTATGTGGGTGAAATGATGATACCATGCCAAGTTTCAACTTTTCATAGTTCATTTGTAGTGCTTTCCAATTTCAGGGTCATTAGCTAAAAAAATCAATAACTGCATGAAAAATACCAAATGATGTCGGGAAGGGTTGAAAATTGATGTTGTGGCTTTGATGTTACATTTTGAACACACGAAAACCCTCAAGTTCAAATAAGTTCAAGAAAGGAAATGCCTTTTGTAACCGATGAGTTTCCGTCCGGCAACACTGATACTTCGTAAGAGACGGTTCGTTTGTACACGAAGTGCATCCAGATTTTGTCGTAACCCTCTCAAACTTTTTAGCACATGCTATGTGGGTGAAATGATGATACCATGCCAAGTTTCAACCTTTTCATGAGTTCTTTTGTAGTGCTTTCCAATTTCAGGGTAATTTAGCTCAAAAAATCAATAACTACATGAAAAATTACCAAATGATGTCGGGAAGGGTTGAAAATTCATGTTGTGGCTTTGAATGTTACATTTTGAACACACAAAAAGCCTCAAGTTCAAATAAGTTGAAGAAAATGAAATGCCTTTTGTAACCGATGAGATTCCGTCTGGAACGCTGATACTTCGAAAGAGACTGTTCGTTTTGTACACGAAGTGCATCCAGCTTTTGTCGTAAACCCTCTCAACTTTTTAGCACATGCTATGTGGGTTAACTATTATACCAGGCCCAAGTTTCAACCTTTTCAGAGTTCATTTGTAGTGCTTTCCAATTTCATCGCCATTTAGCTAAAAAATCGGTAACTGCATGAAAAAATACCAAATGATGTCGGGAAGGGTTGAAAATTGATGTTTTGGCTTTGAATGGCACATTTTGAACACACAAAAGCCTCGAGTTCAAATAAGATCAAGAAAATTAAATTCCTTTTGTAACAGATGAGTTTCCGTCCGGAACCCTGATACTGCGAAAGAGACTATCCGTTTTGTACACGAAGTGCATCGAGCTTTTGTCGTAACCCTCTCAACTTTTTAGCACAATGCTTGTGGGTGAAATGATGATACCATGCCAAGTTTCAACATTTTCATAGTTAGTGCTTTCCAATTTCAGGGTCATTTAGCTAAAAAATCAATAACTGCATGAAAAATACCAAATGATGTCAGAAAGGGTTGAAAATTGATGTTGTGGCTTTGAATGGTACAATTTGAACACAAAAAGCTTCGAGTTCGAATAAGTTCAAGAAAATGAAATGCCTTTTGTAACCGATGAGTTTCTGTTGGAACCCTAATACTTCGAAAGAGACTGTCCTTTTGTACACGAAGTGCATCCAGCTTTTGTCGTAACCCTCTCAACTTTTTAGCACATGCTATGGGTGAAATGATGATACCATGCCAAGTTTCAACCTTTTCATAGTTCATTTGTAGTGCTTTCCAATTTCAGGGTCATTTAGCTAAAAAATCAATAACTGCATGAAAAATACCAAATGATGTCGGGAAGGGTTGAAAATTGATGTTGTGGCTTTGAATGTACATTTTGAACACACAAAAGCCTCAAGTTCAAATAAGTTCAAGAAAATGAAATGCCTTTTGTAACCGATGAGTTTCCGTCCGGAACCTGATACTTCGAAAGAGACTGTTCGTTTTGTACACGAAGTGCATCCAGCTTTTGTCGTAACCCTCTCAACTTTTTAGCACATGCTATGTGGGTGAAATGATGATACCATGCCAAGTTTCAACCTTTTCAGAGTTCTTTTGTAGTGCTTTCCAATTTCAGGGTAATTTAGCTCAAAAAAATCAATAACTGCATGAAAAATACCAAATGATGTCGGGAAGGGTTGAAAATTGATGTTGTGGCTTTGAATGTTACATTTTGAACACACAAAAAGCCTCAAAGTTCATATAAGTTGAAGAAAATGAAATGCCTTTTGTAACCGATGAGATTCCGTCTGGAACGCTGATACTTCGAAAGAGACTGTTCGTTTTGTACACGAAGTGCATCCAACTTTTGTCGTAACCCTCTCACTTTTTAGCACATTCTATGTTGGTGAAATGATGATACCTGCCAAGTTTCAACCTTTTCAGAGTTCATTTCTAGTGCTTTCCAATTTCAGGGTCATTTAGCTCAAAAAAATCAACAACTGCATGAAAAATACCAAACGAAGTCAGAAGTGTTGAAAATTGATGATGGTGGCTTTAATGCTGCATTTTGAATACACAAAAAGCCTGGAGTTCAAATAAGTCAAGAAAATAAAATGCCTTTGTAAACCCATGAGTTTCTGTCCGGAAACCCTGATACTTCGAAAGAGACTGTCCGTTTTGTACACGAGTGCATCCAGCTTTTGTCGTAACCCTCTCAACTTTTTCGCACATGCTATGTGGGTTAAATATTATACCATGCCAAGTTTCAACCTTTTCAGAGTTCATTTGTAGTGCTTTCCAATTTCATCGCCATTAGCTAAAAAATCGGTAACTGCAGGAAAATACCAATGATGTCGAGAAGGGTTGAAAATTGATGTTTTGGCTTTGAATGGCACATTTTGAACACACAAAACTCGAGTTCAAATAAGATCAAGGAAATTAAATCCTTTTGCAACAGATGAGTTTCCGTCCGGAACCCTGATACTGCGAAAGAGACTATCCGTTTTGTACACGAAAGTGCATCGAGCTTTTGTCGTAACCCTCTCAACTTTTTAGCACAATGCTATGTGGGGAAATGATGATACCATGCCAAGTTTCAACATTTCATAGTTAGTGCTTTCCAATTTCAGGGTCATTAGCTAAAAATCAATAACTCATGAAAAATACCAAATGATGTCAGAAAGGGTTGAAAATTGATGTTGTGGCTTTGAATGGTACCATTTGAACACACAAAAAGCTTTGAGTTCGAATAAGTTCAAGAAATGAAATGCCTTTTGTAACAGATTAGTTTCTGTTTGGAACCCTAATACTTCGAACGAGACTGTCTGTTTGTACACGAAGTGCATCCAGCTTTTGTCGTAACCCTCTCAACTTTTTAGCACATGCTATGTGGGTGAAATGATGATCCCATGCCAAGTTTCAACCTTTTCAGAGTTCATTTGTAGTGCTTTCCAATTTCACGGTAATTTAGCTCAAAAAAAATAATAACTGCATGAAAAATACCAAATGAAGTCAAAAAGGGTTTGAAAATTGATGATGTGGCTTTTAATGCGCATTTTGAATACACAAAAGCCTGGAGTCAAATAAGTTCAAGAACATAAAATGCCTTTTGTAACCATAGTTTCTGTCCGGAACCCTGATACTTCGAAAGAGACTGTCCGTTTTGTACACGAAGTGCATCCAGCTTTTGTCGTAACCCTCTCAACTTTTTAGCACATGCTATGTGGGTTAAATATTATACCATGCCAAGTTTCAACCTTTTCAGAGTTCATTTGTAGTGCTTTACAATTTCATCGCCATTTAGCTAAAAAATCGGTAACTGCATGAAAAATACCAAATGATGTCGGGAAGGGTTGAAAATTGATGTTTTGGCTTTGAATGGCACATTTTGAACACACAAATGCCTCGACTTCAAATAAGATCAAGAAAATTAAATTCCTTTTGTAACAGATGAGTTTCCGTCCGAAACCCTGATAGTGCGAAAGAGACTATCCGTTTTGTACACGAAGTGCATCGAGCTTTTGTCGTAACCCTCTCAACTTTTTAGCACAATGCTATGTGGGTGAAATGATGATACCATGCCAAGTTTCAACATTTTCATAGTTAGTGCTTTCCAATTTCAGGGTCATTTAGCTAAAAAATCAATAACTGCATGAAAAATACCAAATGATGTCAGAAAGGGTTGAAAATTGATGTTGTGGCTTTGAATGGTACAATTTGAACACACCAAAAGCTTCGAGTTCGAATAAGTTCAAGAAAATGAAATGCCTTTTGTAACCGATGAGTTTCTGTTTGGAACCCTAATACTTCGAAAGAGACTGTCTGTTTTGTACATGAAGTGCATCCAGCTTTTGTCGTAACCCTCTCAACTTTTTAGCACATGCTATGTGGGTGAAATGATGATACCATGCCAAGTTTCAACCTTTTCAGAGTTCATTTGTAGTGCTTTCCAATTTCACGGTAATTTAGCTCAAAAAAAATAATAACTGCATGAAAAATACCAAATGAAGTCAAAAAGGGTTGAAAATTGATGATGTGGCTTTTAATGGTGCATTTTGAATACACAAAAAGCCTGGAGTTCAAATAAGTTCAAGAAAATGAAAATGCCTTTTGTAACCGATGAGTTTTCCGTCTGAAACCCTAATACTTCGAAAGAGACTGTCTGTTTTGTACACGAAGTGCATCCAGCTTTTGTCGTAACCCTCTCAACTTTTTAGCACATGCTATGTGGGTGAAATAATGATACCATGCCAAGTTTCAACCTTTTCAGAGTTCATTTCTAGTGCTTTCCAATTTTAGGGTCATTTGCTAAAAATCAATAACCGCATGAAAAATACCAAATCATGTCGGGAAGGGTTGAAAATTGATGTTTTGGCTTTGAATGGTACATTTTGATCACACAAAAGCCTCGAGTTCAAATAAGATCAAGAAAATGAAATGCCTTTTGTAACAGATGAGTTTCCGTCTGAACCCAGATACTACGAAAGAGACTGTCCGTTTTGTACACGAAGTGCATCTAGCTTTTGCCATAACCCTCTCAACTTTTTAGCACAATTGCTATGTGGGTGAAACGATGATACCATGCCAAGTTTTCAACCTTTTCATAGTTCATTTGTAGTGCTTTCCAATTTCAGGGTCATTTAGCTAAAAAATTCAATAACTGCATGAAAAATATCAATGATGTCGGGAAGGGTTGAAAATTGATGTTGGGGCTGTGAATGGTACATTTTTGAACACACAACAAAAGCTTCGAGTTCAAATAAGTTCAAGAAAATGAAATGCCTTTTGTAACCCATGAGTTTCCGTCTGGAACCCTAATACTTCGAAAGAGACTTGTGTGTTTGTACACGAAGTGCATTCCAACTTTTGTCATAACCCTATCAAATTTTCAACACATGCTATGTGGGTGAAATGATGATACCATGCCAAGTTTCAACCTTTTCAGAGTTTCATTTGTAGTGCTTTCCAATTCAGGGTCATTTAGCTAAAAAACTCAATAACTGCATGAAAAATACCAAATGATGTCGGGAAGGGTTGAAAATTATGTGGCTTTGAATGTACATTTTGAACACACAAAAGCCTCAAGTTCAAATAAGTTCAAGAAAATGAAATGCCTTTTGTAACCGATGAGTTTCCGTCGGAACCTGATACTTCGAAAGAGACTGTCCGTTTTGTACACGAAGTGCATCCAGCTTTTGTCGTAACCCTCTCAACTTTTTAGCACATGCTATGTGGGTGAAATGATACCATGCCAAGTTTCAACCTTTTCAGAGTTCATTTGTAGTGCTTTCCAATTTCAGGGCATTTAGCTAAAAAATCAATAACTGCATGAAAATACCAAATGATGTCGGGAAGGGTTGAAAATTGATGTTGTGGCTTTAATGTACATTTTGAACACACAAAAGCCTCGAGTTCAAATAAGATCAAGAAAATGAAATGCCTTTTGTAACCGATGAGTTTCCGTCCGGAACCTGATACTTCGAAAGAGACTGTCGTTTTGTACACGAAGTGCATCCAGCTTTTGTCGTAACCCTCTCAACTTTTTAGCACATGCTATGTGGGTGAAATGATGATACCATGCCAAGTTTCAACCTTTTCAGAGTTCATTTGTAGTGCTTTCCAATTTCAGGGTCATTTAGCTAAAAAAAATAACTGCATGAAAAATACCAAATGAGTCAAAAGGGTTGAAAATTGATGTTGTGGCTTTGAATGCTGCATTTTGAACACAAAAAGCCTCGAGTTCAAATAAGTTCAAGAAAATAAATGCCTTTTGTAACCCATGAGTTTTGTCCGGAACCCTGATACTTCGAAAGAGACTGTCCGTTTTGTACACGAAGTGCATCCAGCTTTTGTCGTAACCCTCTCAACTTTTTAGCACATGCTATGTGGGTGAAATATATACCATGCCAAGTTTCAACCTTTTCAGAGTTCATTTGTAGTGCTTTCCAATTTCAGGTCATTTAGCTAAAAAATCTAACTGCATGAAAAATACCAAATGATGTCGGGAAGGGTTGAAAATTGATGTTTGGCTTTGAATGGCACATTTTGAACACACAAAAGCCTCGAGTTCAAATAAGATCAAGAAAATAAATCCTTTTGTAACAGATGAGTTTCCGTCCGGAACCCTGATACCGAAAGAGACTATCCGTTTTGTACACGAAGTGCATCCAGCTTTTGTCGTAACCCTCTCAACTTTTTAGCACAATGCTATGTGGGTGAAATGATGATACCATGCCAAGTTTCAACATTTTCATAGTTAGTGCTTTCCAATTTCAGGGTCATTTAGCTAAAAAATCAATAACTGCATGAAAAATACCAAATGATGTCAGAAAGGGTTGAAAATTGATGTTGTGGCTTTGAATGGTACATTTGAACACACAAAAAGCTCGAGTTCAAATAAGTTCAAGAAAATGAAATGCCTTTTGTAACCATGAGTTTCTGTCCGGAACCCTGATACTTCGAAAGAGACTGTCCGTTTTGTACACGAAGTGCATCCAGCTTTTGTCGTAACCCTCTCAACTTTTTAGCACATGCTATGTGGGTTAAATATGATACCATGCCAAGTTTCAACCTTTTCAGAGTTCATTTGTAGTGCTTTCCAATTTCATCGCCATTTAGCTAAAAATATAACTGCATGAAAAATACCAAATGATGTCGGGAAGGGTTGAAAATTGATGTTTTGGCTTTGAATGGCACATTTTGAACACACAAAAGCCTCGAGTTCAAATAAGATCAAGAAAATAAATCCTTTTGTAACAGATGAGTTTCCGTCCGGAACCCTGATACTCGAAAGAGACTATCCGTTTTGTACACGAAGTGCATGAGCTTTTGTCGTAACCCTCTCAACTTTTTAGCACAATGCTATGTGGGTGAAATGATGATACCATGCCAAGTTTCAACTTTTCATAGTTAGTGCTTTCCAATTTCAGGGTCATTTAGCTAAAAAATCAATAACTGCATGAAAAATACCAAATGATGTGGAAAGGGTTGAAAATTGATGTTGTGGCTTTGAATGGTACATTTGAACACACAAAAGCTTCGAGTTCGAATAAGTTCAAGAAAATGAAATGCCTTTTGTAACCGATGAGTTTCTGTTTGGAACCCTAATACTTCGAAAGAGACTGTCTTTTTGTACACGAAGTGCATCCAGCTTTTGTCGTAACCCTCTCAACTTTTTAGCACATGCTATGTGGGTGAAATGATGATACCATGCCAAGTTTCAACCTTTTCAGAGTTCATTTGTAGTGCTTTCCAATTTCACGGTAATTTAGCTCAAAAAAATCAATAACTGCATGAAAAATACCAAATGATGTCAAAAGGGTTGAAAATTGATGTTGTCTTTGAATGGTGCATTTTGAATACACAAAAAGCCTGGAGTTCAAATAAGTTCAAGAAAATGAAATCCTTTTGTAACCGATGAGTTTCCGTCTGGAACCCTAATACTTCGAAAGAGACTGTCGTTTGTACACGAAGTGCATCCAGCTTTTGTGGAACCCTCTCAACTTTTTAGCACATGCTATGTGGGTGAAATGATGATACCATGCCAAGTTTCAACCTTTTCAGAGTTCATTGTAGTGCTTTCAATTTCAGGGTCATTTAGCTCAAAAAAATCAATAACTACATGAAAATACCAAATGATGTCGGGAAGGGTTGAAAATTGATGATGTGGATTTGAAGGTGCATTTTAAACACAAAAAGCCTGGAGTTCAAATAAGTTCAAAAAATGAAATGCCTTTTGTAACCGATGAGTTTCCGTCCGGAACCCTGATACTTCGAAAGAGACTATCCTTTTGTACACGAAGTGCATCCAGCTTTTGCCGTAACCCTCTCAACTTTTTAGCACATGCTATGTGGGTGAAATGATGATACCATGCCAAGTTTCAACCTTTTCAGAGTTCATTTCTAGTGCTTTCCAATTTCAGGGTCATTTGCTAAAAATCAATAACGCATGAAAAATACCAAATGATGTCGGGAAGGGTTGAAAATTGATGTTTTGGCTTTGAATGGTACATTTTGACACACAAAAGCCTCGAGTTCAAATAAGATCAAGAAAATGAAATGCCTTTTGTAACAGATGAGTTTCCGTCTGAACCCTGATACTACGAAAGAGACTGTCCGTTTTGTACACGAAGTGCATCCAGCTTTTGTCGTAACCCTCTCAACTTTTTAGCACAATGCTATGTGGGTGAAATGATGATACCATGCCAAGTTTCAACCTTTTCATAGTTCATTTGTAGTGCTTTCCAATTTCAGGGTCATTTAGCTAAAAAATCAATAACTGCATGAAAAATACCAAATGATGTCGGGAAGGGTTGAAAATTGATGTTGGGCTTTGAATGGTACATTTTGAACACACAAAAAGCTTCGAGTTCAAATAAGTTCAAGAAAATGAAATGCCTTTGTAACCGATGAGTTTCTGTCTGGAACCCTAATACTTCGAAAGAGACTGTCGTTTTGTACACGAAGTGCATCCAGCTTTTGTCGTAACCCTCTCAACTTTTTAGCACATGCTATGTGGGTGAAATGATGATACCATGCCAAGTTTCAACCTTTTCAGAGTTCATTTGTAGTGCTTTCCAATTCAGGGTCATTTGTTAAAAAATAATAACTACATGAAAAATACCAAATGATGTCGGGAAGGGTTGAAAATTGATGTTTGTCTTGAATGGCACATTTTGAACACACAAAAACCTCGAGTTCAAATAAGATCAAGAAAATGAAATGCCTTTTGTAACAGATGAGTTTCCGTCCGGAACCCTGATACTTCGAAAGAGACTATCCGTTTTGTACACGAAGTGCATCCAGCTTTTGTCGTAACCCTCTCAACTTTTTAGCACAATGCTATGTGGGTGAAATGATGATACCATGCCAAGTTTCAACATTTTCATAGTAGTGCTTTCCAATTTCAGGGTCATTTAGCTAAAAAATCATAACTGCATGAAAAATACCAAATGAGTCAGAAGGGTTGAAAATTGATGTTGTGGCTTTGAATGGTACAATTTGAACACAAAAAGCTCGAGTTCAAATAAGTTCAAGAAAATGAAATGCCTTTTGTAACCGATGAGTTTCGTCGGAACCCTAATACTTCGAAAGAGATGTCTGTTTTGTACACGAAGTGCATCCAGCTTTTGTCGTAACCCTCTCAACTTTTTAGCACATGCTATGTGGGTGAAATGATGATACCATGCCAAGTTTCAACCTTTTCAGAGTTCATTTGTAGTGCTTTCCAATTTCACGGTAATTTAGCTCAAAAAAAATCAATAACTGCATGAAAAATACCAAATGAAGTCAAAAGGGTTGAAAATTGATGATGTGGCTTTAATGGTGCATTTTGAATACACAAAAAGCCTGGAGTTCAAATAAGTTCAAGAAAATGAAATGCCTTTTGTAACCGATGAGTTTCCGTCTGGAACCCTAATACTTCGAAAGAGACTGTCGTTTTGTACACGAAGTGCATCCAGCTTTTGTCGTAACCCTCTCAACTTTTTAGCACATGCTATGTGGGTGAAATGATGATACCATGCCAAGTTTCAACCTTTTCAGAGTTCATTTCTAGTGCTTTCCAATTTCAGGGTCATTTAGCTAAAAATCAATAACTGCATGAAAAATACCAAATGATGTCGGGAAGGGTTGAAAATTGATGTTTTGGCTTTGAATGGTACATTTTGACACACAAAAACCTCGAGTTCAAATAAGATCAAGAAAATGAAATGCCTTTTGTAACAGATGAGTTTCCGTCGGAACCCAGATACTCGAAAGAGACTGTCCGTTTTGTACACGAAGTGCATCCAGCTTTTGTCGTAACCCTCTCAACTTTTTAGCACAATGCTATGTGGGTGAAATGATGATACCATGCCAAGTTTCAACCTTTTCATAGTTCATTTGTAGTGCTTTCCAATTTCAGGGTCATTTAGCTAAAAAATCAATAACTGCATGAAAAATACCAAATGATGTCGGGAAGGGTTGAAAATTGATGTTGGGCTTGAATGGTACATTTTGAACACACAAAAAGCTTCGAGTTCAAATAAGTTCAAGAAAATGAAATGCCTTTTGTAACCGATGAGTTTCCGTCCGGAACCCTAATACTTCGAAAGAGACTGTGTTTTGTACACGAAGTGCATCCAGCTTTTGTCGTAACCCTCAACTTTTTACACATGCTATGTGGGTGAAATGATGATACCATGCCAAGTTTCAACCTTTTCAGAGTTCATTTGTAGTGCTTTCCAATTTCAGGGTAATTTAGCTAAAAAATCAATAACTGCATGAAAAATACCAAATGAGTCAGAAAGGGTTGAAAATTGATGATGTGTCTTTTAATGGTGCATTTTGAACACAAAAAGCCTCGAGTTCAAATAAGATCAAGAAAATGAAATGCCTTTTGTAACAGATGAGTTTCCGTCCGGAACCCTGATACTTCGAAAGAGACTGTCCGTTTTGTACACGAAGTGCATCCAGCTTTTGTCGTAACCCTCTCAACTTTTTAGCACATGCTATGTGGGTGAAATGATGATACCATGCCAAGTTTCAACCTTTTCATAGTTCATTTGTAGTGCTTTCCAATTTCAGGGTCATTTAGCTAAAAAATCAATAACTGCATGAAAAATACCAAATGATGTCGGGAAGGGTTGAAAATTGATGTTTGGCTTTGAATGGCACATTTTGAACAACAAAAGCCTCGAGTTCAAATAAGATCAAGAAAATTAAATCCTTTTGTAAAGATGAGTTTCCGTCCGGAACCCTGATACTGCGAAAGAGACTATCCGTTTTGTACACGAAGTGCATCGAGCTTTTGTCGTAACCCTCTCAACTTTTTAGCACAATGCTATGTGGGTGAAATGATGATACCATGCCAAGTTTCAACTTTTCATAGTTAGTGCTTTCCAATTTCAGGGTCATTTAGCTAAAAAATCAATAACTGCATGAAAAATACCAAATGATGTCAGAAAGGGTTGAAAATTGATGTTGTGGCTTTGAATGGTACAATTTGAACACACAAAAAGCTTCGAGTTCGAATAAGTTCAAGAAAATGAAATGCCTTTTGTAACCGATGAGTTTCTGTGGAACCCTAATACTTCGAAAGAGACTGTCGTTTTGTACACGAAGTGCATCCAGCTTTTGCCGTAACCCTCTCAACTTTTTAGCACATGCTATGTGGGTGAAATGATGATACCATGCCAAGTTTCAACCTTTTCATAGTTCATTTGTAGTGCTTTCCAATTTCAGGTTTAGCAAAAAAATCAATAACTGCATGAAAAATACCAAATGATGTCGGAAGGGTTGAAAATTGATGTTGTGGCTTTGAATGTACATTTTAAACACACAAAGCCTCAAGTTCAAATAAGTTCAAGAAAATGAAATGCCTTTTGTAACCGATGAGTTTCCGTCCGGAACTGATACTTCGAAAGAGACTGTCGTTTTGTACACGAAGTGCATCCAGCTTTTGTCGTAACCCTCTCAACTTTTTAGCACATGCTATGTGGGTGAAATGATGATACCATGCCAAGTTTCAACCTTTTCAGAGTTTTTGTAGTGCTTTCCAATTTCAGGGTAATTTAGCTAAAAAATCAAAACTGCATGAAAATACCAAATGATGTCGGGAAGGGTTGAAAATTGATGTTGGGCTTTGAATGTACATTTTGAACACACAAAAGCCTCAAGTTCAAATAAGTTCAAGAAAATGAAATGCCTTTTGTAACGATGAGTTTCCGTCGGAACCCTGATACTTCGAAAGAGACTGTCGTTTTGTACACGAAGTGCATCCAGCTTTTGTCGTAACCCTCTCAACTTTTTAGCACATGCTATGTGGGTAAATATATACCATGCCAAGTTTCAACCTTTTCAGAGTTCATTTGTAGTGCTTTCCAATTTTCGCCATTTAGCTAAAAAATCTAACTGCATGAAAAATACCAAATGATGTCGGGAAGGGTTGAAAATTGATGTTTGGCTTTGAATGGACATTTTGAACACACAAAAGCCTCGAGTTCAAATAAGTTCAAGAAAATAAATCCTTTTGTAACAGATGAGTTTCCGTCCGGAACCCTGATACTTCGAAAGAGACTATCCGTTTTGTACACGAAGTGCATCAGCTTTTGTCGTAACCCTCTCAACTTTTTAGCACAATGCTATGTGGGTGAAATGATGATACCATGCCAAGTTTCAATTTTCATAGTAGTGCTTTCCAATTTCAGGGTCATTTAGCTAAAAAATCAATAACTGCATGAAAAATACCAAATGATGTCAGAAAGGGTTGAAAATTGATGTTGTGGCTTTGAATGGTACATTTGAACACACAAAAAGCTTCGAGTTCAATAAGTTCAAGAAAATGAAATGCCTTTTGTAACCGATGAGTTTCTGTGGAACCTAATACTTCGAAAGAGACTGTCCTTTTGTACACGAAGTGCATCCAGCTTTTGCCGTAACCCTCTCAATTTTTAGCACATGCTATGTGGGTGAAATGATGATACCATGCCAAGTTTCAACCTTTTCATAGTTCATTTGTAGTGCTTTCCAATTTCAGGGTCATTTAGCTAAAAAATCAATAACTGCATGAAAAATACCAAATGATGTCGGGAAGGGTTGAAAATTGATGTTGTGGCTTTGAATGTTACATTTTGAACACACAAAAGCCTCAAGTTCAAATAAGTTCAAGAAAATGAAATGCCTTTTGTAACCGATGAGTTTCCGTCCGGAACACTGATACTTCGAAAGAGACTGTTCGTTTTGTACACGAAGTGCATCCAGCTTTTGTCGTAACCCTCTCAACTTTTTAGCACATGCTATGTGGGTGAAATGATGATACCATGCCAAGTTTCAACCTTTTCAGAGTTCATTTGTAGTGCTTTCCAATTTCAGGGTCATTTAGCTCAAAAAATCAATAACTGCATGAAAAATACCAAATGATGTCGGGAAGGGTTGAAAATTGATGTTGTGGCTTTGAATGTACATTTTGAACACACAAAAAGCCTCGAGTTCAAATAAGTTCAAGAAAATGAAATGCCTTTTGTAACCATGAGATTCCGTCCGGAACCCTGATACTTCGAAAGAGACTGTCCGTTTTGTACACGAAGTGCATCCAGCTTTTGTCGTAACCCTCTCAACTTTTTAGCACATGCTATGTGGGTTAAATATATACCATGCCAAGTTTCAACCTTTTCAGAGTTCATTTGTAGTGCTTTCCAATTTCATCGCATTTAGCTAAAAAATCAATAACTGCATGAAAAATACCAAATGATGTCGGGAAGGGTTGAAAATTGATGTTTGGCTTTGAATGCACATTTTGAACACACAAAAGCCTCGAGTTCAAATAAGATCAAGAAAATAAATTGCCTTTTGTAACAGATGAGTTTCCGTCCGGAACCCTGATACTTCGAAAGAGACTATCCGTTTTGTACACGAAGTGCATCAGCTTTTGTCGTAACCCTCTCAACTTTTTAGCACATGCTATGTGGGTGAAATGATGATACCATGCCAAGTTTCAAACATTTTCATAGTTAGTGCTTTCCAATTTCAGGGTCATTTAGCTAAAAAATCAATAACTGCATGAAAAATACCAAATGATGTCAGAAAGGGTTGAAAATTGATGTTGTGGCTTTGAATGGTACATTTGAACACACAAAAGCTCGAGTTCAAATAAGTTCAAGAAAATGAAATGCCTTTTGTAACCCATGAGTTTCTGTCCGGAACCCTGATACTTCGAAAGAGACTGTCGTTTTGTACACGAAGTGCATCCAGCTTTTGTCGTAACCCTCTCAACTTTTTAGCACATGCTATGTGGGTTAAATATTATACCATGCCAAGTTTCAACCTTTTCAGAGTTCATTTGTAGTGCTTTCCAATTTCATCGCCATTTAGCTAAAAAATATAACTGCATGAAAAATACCAAATGATGTCGGGAAGGGTTGAAAATTGATGTTTTGGCTTTGAATGGCACATTTTGAACACACAAAAGCCTCGAGTTCAAATAAGATCAAGAAAATTAAATTCCTTTTGTAACAGATGAGTTTCCGTCCGGAACCCTGATACTGCGAAAGAGACTATCCGTTTTGTACACGAAGTGCATCGAGCTTTTGTCGTAACCCTCTCAACTTTTTAGCACAATGCTATGTGGGTGAAATGATGATACCATGCCAAGTTTCAAATTTTCATAGTTAGTGCTTTCCAATTTCAGGGTCATTTAGCTAAAAAATCAATAACTGCATGAAAAATACCAAATGATGTGAGAAAGGGTTGAAAATTGATGTTGTGGCTTTGAATGGTACAATTTGAACACACAAAAAGCTTCGAGTTCGAATAAGTTCAAGAAAATGAAATGCCTTTTGTAACCGATGAGTTTGTTTGGAACCCTAATACTTCGAAAGAGACTGTCGTTTTGTACACGAAGTGCATCCAGCTTTTGTCGTAACCCTCTCAACTTTTTAGCACATGCTATGTGGGTGAAATGATGATACCATGCCAAGTTTCAACCTTTTCAGAGTTCATTTGTAGTGCTTTCCAATTTCACGGTAATTTAGCTCAAAAAAAATAATAACTGCATGAAAAATACCAAATGAAGTCAAAAGGGTTGAAAAATGATGTGGTTTAATGTGATGTGCATTTTGAACACAAAAAGCCTGGAGTTCAAATAAGTTCAAGAAAATGAAATGCCTTTTGTAACGATGAGTTTCCGTCTGGAACCCTACTTCGAAAGAGACTGTCGTTTTGTACACGAAGTGCATCCAGCTTTTGTCGAACCCTCTCAACTTTTTAGCACATGCTATGTGGGTGAAATGATGATACCATGCCAAGTTTCAACCTTTTCAGAGTTCATTTGTAGTGCTTTCCAATTTCAGGGTCATTTAGCTCAAAAAATCAATAACTGCATGAAAATAAGAAATGATGTCGGGAAGGGTTGAAAATTGATGATGTGGCTTTGAATGCGTTTGAACACACAAAAAGCCTGAGTTCAAATAAGTTAAAAAAATGAAATGCCTTTTGTAACGATGAGTTTCCGTCCGGAACCCTGATACTTCGAAAGAGACTATCCGTTTTGTACACGAAGTGCATCCAGCTTTTGTCGTAACCCTCTCAACTTTTTAGCACATGCTATGTGGGTGAAATGATGATACCATGCCAAGTTTCAACCTTTTCAGAGTTCATTTCTAGTGCTTTCCAATTTCAGGGTCATTTAGCTAAAAATCAATAACGCATGAAAAATACCAAATTGTCGGGAAGGGTTGAAAATTGATGTTTTGGCTTTGAATGGTACATTTTGAATCACACAAAAGCCTCGAGTTCAAATAAGTTCAAGAAAATGAAATGCCTTTTGTAACAGATGAGTTTCCGTCTGAACCCAGATACTCGAAAGAGACTGTCCGTTTTGTACACGAAGTGCATCCAGCTTTTGCCGTAACCCTCTCAACTTTTTAGCACAATGCTATGTGGGTGTGAAATGATGATACCATGCCAAGTTTCAACCTTTTCATAGTTAGTGCTTTCCAATTTCAGGGTCATTTAGCTAAAAAATCAATAACTGCATGAAAAATACCAAATGTGTCGAAGGGTTGTTGATTGATGTTGTGGCTTTGAATGGTACATTTTGAACACACAAAAAGCTTCGAGTTCAATAAGTTCAAGAAAATGAAATGCCTTTTGTAACCGATGAGTTTCCGTGGAACCCTAATACTTCGAAAGAGACTGTCGTTTTGTACACGAAGTGCATCCAGCTTTTGCCGTAACCCTCTCAATTTTTAGCACATGCTATGTGGGTGAAATGATGATACCATGCCAAGTTTCAACCTTTTCAGAGTTCATTTGTAGTGCTTTCCAATTTCAGGGTCATTTAGCTAAAAAATCAATAACTGCATGAAAAATACCAAATGATCGGGAAGGGTTGAAAATTGATGTTGTGGCTTTGAATGTTACATTTTGAACACACAAAACCTCGAGTTCAAATAAGTTCAAGAAAATGAAATGCCTTTTGTAACCGATGAGTTTCCGTCCGGAACCCTGATACTTCGAAAGAGACTGTCGTTTTGTACACGAAGTGCATCCAGCTTTTGTCGTAACCCTCTCAACTTTTAGCACATGCTATGTGGGTGAAATGATGATACCATGCCAAGTTTCAACCTTTTCAGAGTTCATTTGTAGTGCTTTCCAATTTCAGGGTCATTTAGCTAAAAAATCAATAACTGCATGAAAAATACCAAATGATGTCGGGAAGGGTTGAAAATTGATGTTGTGGCTTTGAATGTACATTTGAACACACAAAAAGCCTCGAGTTCAAATAAGTTCAAGAAAATGAAATGCCTTTTGTAACGATGAGTTTCCGTCCGGAACCCTGATACTTCGAAAGAGACTGTGTTTTGTACACGAAGTGCATCCAGCTTTTGTCGTAACCCTCTCAACTTTTTAGCACATGCTATGTGGGTAAATGATTGATACCATGCCAAGTTTCAACCTTTTCAGAGTTCATTTGTAGTGCTTTCCAATTTCAGGGTCATTTAGCTAAAAAATAACTGCATGAAAAATACCAAATGATGTCGGAAGGGTTGAAAATTGATGTTTGGCTTTGAATGGCACATTTTGAACACACAAAAAGCCTCGAGTTCAAATAAGATCAAGAAAATGAAATGCCTTTTGTAACGATGAGTTTCCGTCCGGAACCCTGATACTTCGAAAGAGACTGTCCGTTTTGTACACGAAGTGCATCAGCTTTTGTCGTAACCCTCTCAACTTTTTAGCACATGCTATGTGGGTGAAATGATGATACCATGCCAAGTTTCAACATTTTCATAGTTAGTGCTTTCCAATTTCAGGGTCATTTAGCTAAAAATCAATAACTGCATGAAAAATACCAAATGATGTCGAAGGGTTGAAAATTGATGTTGTGGCTTTGAATGGTACATTTGAACACACAAAAAGCCTCGAGTTCAAATAAGTTCAAGAAAATGAAATGCTTTTGTAACCGATGAGTTTCGTGGAACCCTAATACTTCGAAAGAGACTGTCGTTTTGTACACGAAGTGCATCCAGCTTTTGTCGTAACCCTCTCAACTTTTTAGCACATGCTATGTGGGTGAAATGATGATACCATGCCAAGTTTCAACCTTTTCAGAGTTCATTTTAGTGCTTTCCAATTTCAGGGTCATTTAGCTAAAAAATAATAACTGCATGAAAAATACCAAATGATGTCGGGAAGGGTTGAAAAAATTGATGTGGCTTTGAATGGTACATTTTGAAACACAAAAAGCCTGGAGTTCAAATAAGTTCAAGAAAATGAAATGCCTTTTGTAACCGATGAGTTTCCGTCGGAACCCTGATACTTCGAAAGAGACTGTCGTTTTGTACACGAAGTGCATCCAGCTTTTGTCGTAACCCTCTCAACTTTTTAGCACATGCTATGTGGGTGAAATGATGATACCATGCCAAGTTTCAACCTTTTCAGAGTTCATTTGTAGTGCTTTCCAATTTCAGGGTCATTTAGCTCAAAAAAATCAATAACTGCATGAAAATAAAAATGTCGGGAAGGGTTGAAAATTGATGATGTGGCTTTGAAGGTGCATTTTGAACACACAAAAAGCCTCGAGTTCAAATAAGTTCAAGAAAATGAAATGCCTTTTGTAACCGATGAGTTTCCGTCCGGAACCCTGATACTTCGAAAGAGACTGTCCGTTTTGTACACGAAGTGCATCCAGCTTTTCGTAACCCTCTCAACTTTTTAGCACATGCTATGTGGGTGAAATGATGATACCATGCCAAGTTTCAACCTTTTCAGAGTTCATTGTAGTGCTTTCCAATTTCAGGGTCATTTAGCTAAAAAATCAATAACTGCATGAAAAATACCAAATGATGTCGGGAAGGGTTGAAAATTGATGTTTGGCTTTGAATGGTACATTTTGAACACACAAAAGCCTCGAGTTCAAATAAGTTCAAGAAAATGAAATGCCTTTTGTAACAGATGAGTTTCCGTCCGGAACCCTGATACTCGAAAGAGACCCGTTTTGTACACGAAGTGCATCCAGCTTTTGTCGTAACCCTCTCAACTTTTTAGCACAATGCTATGTGGGTGAAATGATGATACCATGCCAAGTTTCAACTTTTCAGTTCATTGTAGTGCTTTCCAATTTCAGGGTCATTTAGCTAAAAATCAAAAACTGCATGAAAAATACCAAATGATGTCGGGAAGGGTTGAAAATTGATGTGGCTTGAATGGTACATTTGAAACACAAAAAGCTTCGAGTTCAATAAGTTCAAGAAAATGAAATCCTTTTGTAACCGATGAGTTTCTGTTGGAACCCTAATACTTCGAAAGAGACTGTCCGTTTTGTACACGAAGTGCATCCAGCTTTTGCCGTAACCCTCTCAACTTTTTAGCACATGCTATGTGGGTGAAATGATGATACCATGCCAAGTTTCAACCTTTTCAGAGTTCATTTGTAGTGCTTTCCAATTTCAGGGTCATTTAGCTAAAAAAATAATAATGCATGAAAAATACCAAATGATGTCGGGAAGGGTTGAAAATTGATGTTTTGTCTTTGAATGACATTTTGAACACACAAAAACCTCGAGTTCAAATAAGTTCAAGAAAATGAAATGCCTTTTGTAACCAGATGAGTTTCCGTCCGGAACCCTGATACTTCGAAAGAGACTATCCGTTTTGTACACGAAGTGCATCCAGCTTTTGTCGTAACCCTCTCAACTTTTTAGCAATGCTATGTGGGTGGGTGAAATGATGATACCATGCCAAGTTTCAACCTTTTCATAGTTAGTGCTTTCCAATTTCAGGGTCATTAGCTAAAAAATCAATAACTGCATGAAAAATACCAAATGATGTCGGGAAGGGTTGAAAATTGATGTTGTGGCTTTGAATGGTACATTTTGAACACAAAAAGCTCGAGTTCAAATAAGTTCAAGAAAATGAAATGCCTTTTGTAACCGATGAGTTTCCGTCGGAACCCTGATACTTCGAAAGAGATGTTGTTTGTACACGAAGTGCATCCAGCTTTTGTCGTAACCCTCTCAACTTTTTAGCACATGCTATGTGGGTGAAATGATGATACCATGCCAAGTTTCAACCTTTTCAGAGTTCATTTGTAGTGCTTTCCAATTTCAGGTCATTTAGCTAAAAAATCAATAACTGCATGAAAAATACCAAATGAAGTCAAAGGGTTGAAAATTGATGTTGTGGCTTTAATGTGCATTTTGAAACACAAAAGCCTCGAGTTCAAATAAGTTCAAGAAAATGAAATGCCTTTTGTAACCGATGAGTTTCCGTCCGGAACCCTAATACTTCGAAAGAGACTGTCGTTTTGTACACGAAGTGCATCCAGCTTTTGTCGTAACCCTCTCAACTTTTTAGCACATGCTATGTGGGTGAAATGATGATACCATGCCAAGTTTCAACCTTTTCAGAGTTCATTTGTAGTGCTTTCCAATTTCAGGGTCATTTAGCTAAAAATCATAACTGCATGAAAAATACCAAATGATGTCGGGAAGGGTTGAAAATTGATGTGTTTGGCTTTGAATGGTACATTTTGAACACACAAAAGCCTCGAGTTCAAATAAGATCAAGAAAATGAAATGCCTTTTGTAACAGATGAGTTTCCGTCTGGAACCTGATTCGAAAGAGACTGTCCGTTTTGTACACGAAGTGCATCCAGCTTTTGTCGTAACCCTCTCAACTTTTTAGCACATGCTATGTGGGTGAAATGATGATACCATGCCAAGTTTCAACCTTTTCATAGTTCATTTGTAGTGCTTTCCAATTTCAGGGTCATTTAGCTAAAAAATCAATAACTGCATGAAAAATACCAAATGAGTCGGGAAGGGTTGAAAATTGATGTGTGGCTTGAATGTACATTTTGAACACACAAAAAGCCTCGAGTTCAAATAAGTTCAAGAAAATGAAATGCCTTTTGTAACCATGAGTTTCGTCCGGAACCCTGATACTTCGAAAGAGACTGTGTTTTGTACACGAAGTGCATCCAGCTTTTGTCGTAACCCTCTCAACTTTTTAGCACATGCTATGTGGGTTAAATGATGATACCATGCCAAGTTTCAACCTTTTCAGAGTTCATTTGTAGTGCTTTCCAATTTCATCGCCTTAGCTAAAAAATCGGTAACTGCATGAAAAATACCAAATGATGTCGGGAAGGGTTGAAAATTGATGTTTGGCTTTGAATGGCACATTTTGAACACACAAAAGCCTCGAGTTCAAATAAGATCAAGAAAATTAAATTCCTTTTGTAACAGATGAGTTTTCCGGAACCCTGATACTGCGAAAGAGACTATCCGTTTTGTACACGAAGTGCATCGAGCTTTTGTCGTAACCCTCTCAACTTTTTAGCACAATGCTATGTGGGTGATGAAATGATGATACCATGCCAAGTTTCAACATTTTCATAGTTAGTGCTTTCCAATTTCAGGGTCATTTAGCTAAAAAATCAATAACTGCATGAAAATACCAAATGATGTCAGAAAGGGTTGAAAATTGATGTTGTGGCTTTGAATGGTACAATTTGAACACACAAAAAGCTTCGAGTTCGAATAAGTTCAAGAAAATGAAATGCCTTTTGTAACCGATGAGTTTCTGTGGAACCCTAATACTTCGAAAGAGACTGTCCTTTTGTACACGAAGTGCATCCAGCTTTTGCCGTAACCCTCTCAACTTTTTAGCACAATGCTATGTGGGTGAAATGATGATACCATGCCAAGTTTCAACCTTTTCATAGTTCATTTGTAGTGCTTTCCAATTTCAGGGTCATTTAGCTAAAAAAATCAATAACTGCATGAAAAATACCAAATGATGTCGGGAAGGGTTGAAAATTGATGTTGTGGCTTTGAATGTTACATTTTGAACACACAAAACCTCAAGTTCAAATAAGTTCAAGAAAATGAAATGCCTTTTGTAACGATGAGTTTCCGTCCGGAACCTGATACTTCGAAAGAGACTGTCGTTTTGTACACGAAGTGCATCCAGCTTTTGTCGTAACCCTCTCAACTTTTTAGCACATGCTATGTGGGTGAAATGATGATACCATGCCAAGTTTCAACCTTTTCAGAGTTTTGTAGTGCTTTCCAATTTCAGGGTAATTTAGCTAAAAAATCAATAACTGCATGAAAAATACCAAATGATGTCGGGAAGGGTTGAAAATTGGTTGTGGCTTTGAATGTACATTTTGAACACACAAAAAGCCTCGAGTTCAAATAAGTTAAGAAAATGAAATGCCTTTTGTAACCGATGAGTTTCCGTCGGAACCCTGATACTTCGAAAGAGACTGTCGTTTTGTACACGAAGTGCATCCAGCTTTGTCGTAACCCTCTCAACTTTTTAGCACATGCTATGTGGGTAAATTGATACCATGCCAAGTTTCAACCTTTTCAGAGTTCATTTGTAGTGCTTTCCAATTTCAGGGTCATTTAGCTAAAATCAATAACTGCATGAAAAATACCAAATGATGTCGGGAAGGGTTGAAAATTGATGTTGTGGCTTTGAATGGACATTTTGAACACACAAAAGCCTCGAGTTCAAATAAGATCAAGAAAATAAATCCTTTTGTAACAGATGAGTTTCCGTCGGAACCCTGATACTTCGAAAGAGACTATCCGTTTTGTACACGAAGTGCATCCAGCTTTGTCGTAACCCTCTCAACTTTTTAGCACATGCTATGTGGGTGAAATGATGATACCATGCAAGTTTCAACCTTTTCAGAGTGTAGTGCTTTCCAATTTCAGGGTCATTTAGCTAAAAAATCAATAACTGCATGAAAAATACCAAATGATGTCAGAAAGGGTTGAAAATTGATGTTGTGGCTTTGAATGGTACATTTAACACAAAAAGCTCGAGTTCAAATAAGTTCAAGAAAATGAAATGCCTTTTGTAACCGATGATTTTGTTGGAACCCTAATACTTCGAAAGAGACTGTCCTTTTGTACACGAAGTGCATCCAGCTTTTGTCGTAACCCTCTCAACTTTTTAGCACATGCTATGTGGGTGAAATGATGATACCATGCCAAGTTTCAACCTTTTCAGAGTTCATTTGTAGTGCTTTCCAATTTCAGGGTCATTTAGCTAAAAAATCAATAACTGCATGAAAAATACCAAATGATGTCGGGAAGGGTTGAAAATTGATGTTGTGGCTTTGAATGTTACATTTTGAACACACAAAACCGAGTTCAAATAAGTTCAAGAAAATGAAATGCCTTTTGTAACGATGAGTTTCCGTCCGGAACCTGATACTTCGAAAGAGACTGTTCGTTTTGTACACGAAGTGCATCCAGCTTTTGTCGTAACCCTCTCAACTTTTTAGCACATGCTATGTGGGTGAAATGATGATACCATGCCAAGTTTCAACCTTTTCAGAGTTCATTTGTAGTGCTTTCCAATTTCAGGGTAATTTAGCTCAAAAAAATCAATAACTGCATGAAAAATACCAAATGATGTCGGGAAAGGGTTGAAAATTGATGTTGTGGCTTTGAATGTACATTTTGAACACACAAAAGCCTCAAGTTCAAATAAGTTCAAGAAAGAAAATGAAATGCCTTTTGTAACGATGAGAGTTTCGTCGGAACCCTGATACTTCGAAAGAGACTGTGTTTTGTACACGAAGTGCATCCAGCTTTTGTCGTAACCCTCTCAACTTTTTAGCACATGCTATGTGGTGAAATGATGATACCATGCCAAGTTTCCCTTTTCAGTTCATTTGTAGTGCTTTCCAATTTCAGGGTCATTTAGCTCAAAAAAATCAATAACTGCATGAAAAATACCAAATGAAGTCAGAAAGGGTTGAAAATTGATGATGTGGCTTTTAATGTACATTTTGAACACAAAAAGCCTGGAGTTCAATAAGTTCAAGAAAATGAAATGCCTTTTGTAACCATGAGTTTCTGTTGGAACCCTGATACTTCGAAAGAGACTGTCCGTTTGTACACGAAGTGCATCCAGCTTTGTCGTAACCCTCTCAACTTTTTAGCACATGCTATGTGGGTG